>CM053029.1:509669191-510269191 GCA_028564925.1 Lithobates sylvaticus | reverse complement strand
TGACATAGTTGTGAGACACACACCCACTTTTGAGGTGAGATAAAAGGTGTCACTCATAGCAGAGAGGGATCTGAGGTCTGATGGGAAGAAAGAAAGGTGGCTGAAGAAATGTAGGGAGATTGGAAGGAGTCCCCTTGGGACTCGCCTAACTGAAGCTTCTCAAGATGACAGACTTCTTAAAGCTCTGGTAATGTATTAGTTTGTTTATTATACCTTTTTGGTAATTGAATTGTTTTTGCATATACATTACTAAGACCATTTAAATATATGGCAAAGCAAATTGGAGTTGTATTATTTTTAACTGCAGTATAAAATAATTATATTCCAAATATATTAAAAGACATACACGGTTTTGTCTGTCTTTAAAAAGCTAAAAGCCAATATTGGTACAATGGTTTTATCAAAATATGTGTAAAATATATTCACTCTAAATTTAATAAAAGCCTTGATTGTATTGTCAAGCTGTGTGCACAATATGACATTTTGTTTGTGCACATTTAAGAGTGTAAGGAGATCTGTTTGTTTGAGAAGGATCACATTGTTTAACCGCTTCCCGACCGCCTCATGTAGATATACGTCTACAGAATGGCACGGGCAGGCAAAAGCACGTACGGGTACGTCCCCTTTAATTTGCCTGCCCGGGGGGCGCGCGCGCGCCGCCAGCGGCGCACTCGCGACCCGGTCGGGAGCTCCGTGACCACGGCCGCGGGACCAGCGGACCCGATCGCCGCTGGTATCCCGCGATCGGGATCAGGAGCTGAAGAACGGGGAGAGGTTTGTGTAAACAAACCTCTCCCCGCGCTTCCTACTCTGCCTGTCATTGATCGGCTGTTCCCTGTCATCGGGAAAGCCGATCAATGACGTCAGACGTACAGCCCCGCCCCCTACTGTAAAAAAAACACAACACGTCACACTGACTCCTCCCCCCCCCTAGTGGTTAACTCCTTCACTGCCACTGTCATTTACATAGGAATCAGTGCTATTTAAATAGCACTGATTTCTGTATAAATGACAAATGTCTCAAAAATGTGTCAAAAATGTCCGATGTGTCCGCCATAAAGTCGCAGTCACAATAAAAATCGCTGATCGCCGCCATTACTAGTAAAAAAAAAAATATTAATAAAAATGCTATAAAACTATCCCCTATTTTGTAAAACGCTATAACTTTTGCGCAAACGAATCAATAATCGCTAATTGCGATTTTTTTTACCAAAAATATGTAGAAGAATACGTATCGGCCTAAACTGAGGAAAAAAAATGTTTTTTTATATATTTTTGGGGGATAGTTATTATAGCAAAAAGTAAAAAATATTGCATTTTTTTCAAAATTGTCGCTCTATTTTTGTATATAGCGCAAAAAAAAAAAAAAAAACGCAGGGGTGATCAAATACCACCAAAAGAAAGCTCTATTTGTGGGAAAAAAAAGGACGCCAATTTTGTTTGGGAGCCACGTCGCACGACCGCGCAATTGTCAGTTAAAGCGACGCAGTGCCGAATCGCAAAAAGGGGCCTGGTCCTTTAGCTGCAAATTGGTCTGGGGCTGAAGTGGTTAAGGTAACATGTTTGTTTAGATTAGCCCATGAAGTCATGGGAGGCTATTCAAGTTACTAAGTCTTAAATATACCCAGTTATTCAAGAATTGAAATGTGGTATTTTGTTATAAGAACTTGAATAATAGAAATGGGAATAATATTATCTTAACCATCATTTATCTGATATGTAGAAGTATACTGTATATCCATTTATTTGTTTTATCACGAAATATACCTGAAATTAATTTGCACTGTATTTTTAGTTAATAAATATATATTTTTAAGCAATATCACTTGTCTTCAAAATAGCACAGATAAACGAACTTGAATTTCTTGTTGGTATTTTTAGAAAATTGTAAATCTCCCAAATCAAAGATTTGCATATTCTCATAATTACAATACATTTTAATTTTTTCAGTATAAACATTCTGACAACCTTAAGACCGCAATGGTAATGGCCCCTGGCCTCAAATCGCCCAATTATGGCATGATGTTTCACTTGTTTGCCAGGGACAATTGTAAAACAATGGCAGAGTCCTTGCACAGGAACATGGAGGAAAACCCTGCCCTATTGCATTTTTTTCAAGAGTAGGGCCAATGCCGATACAGGGCATGCTGGCATGTCTCAGAGCTTTGGCATCCTGTGCTATGGTAGTAGAAATGGCTACTTATTTTACTCACCATCTTACATACTACATCTTCAACCACCATACATACTACTCATAACGTATCCATTTTGATGAAAAATATTCATACCCAACATATGTCAGCCCAAAGATTGAGTGGATACGAGGTTATTCTCCTCTCAAATCCAAATCTCGAAATAAAATATGCTTCACCCACTTCAGGCCCAGCCCTGATCCTAAATGCGTTACTAGGTCTAAAAGGAGAAGAGGATGAGGTAGTTCCTCAACATGAGTGCATTGAAATAATCCACCAGGACACATCTCCACGTGCAGATATGTCTTCCATTGCAATCCCTGGGGCACAAAATTTCTTTGTTGATAGTTCTTGTTCTAGACCAAAAGACAACAAATATAATGCAGGATATGCTGTAGTCCAGTTGCCTGATGTGGTGCTCGAAGCAAACCCAGTCCCATTTCAGTCAGCACTGGCTGCAGAACTGATTGCCCTTACAAGAGCCTGCCAGCTCTTTGAAGGACAAGATGTGAACATTTATATTGATTTTAAATATGCATTCAGTGTATGCCACGATTTTGGTATTTGGTTAAAAAGAGGGTACATAGCAGCAGATGGTAAATCAATTTCACATTCAACATTGGTGTCCAGCCTTTTGGAAGCGATTAAATTGCCTCGCTCTATAGCTATCCTCCATTGCAAGGCACATACCACAAACCAAGATGATGTTTCAAAAGGAAATGCCTTAGCTGATAAAGCAGCAAAGGAAGCAGCGTCTAAACAAGAAGCTACCATACAAATGCCATCACTTGCACCGGAAATGCCCCTGTTAGACCAAACCTTGTCAGATCTTCAGACATATGCTACAGACACAGATATTAAACAATGGAATATTGCAGGAGTGCAGAAAAGCCCAGATACTGGACTTGTCTGTCAAGAGGGGAGACCATGTATACCTGTAGCTAGTGCACCTTTATTTATTTCTCAGTATCATGGGGTAGGGCACAGAGGCTGGCAGGTCACATGTGAATTATTGGACAATGATTTCTTTATCCCTGGTCTTCCCTCTTTGGTCAAATCATGTTTCCAGATGCATCACATGCATCCGAAACAACCCAAGAAATCCACACAAGGCAAAACATGAACACCTTACATATCTATCCACACCTTTTACACATTTACAGATTGAATTCAGCCATATGCCTAAATAATGTAAAAGACAGGAATATTTACTTGTGATAGTAGACATGTTCTCAAGATGGACAGAAGCATTCGTAACCACAAAAGAAGATGCACAAATAGTTGTAAAAATCCTCATGCAAGAAATTATCCCTAGATGGGGATGCCCGCTCAAAATAAATTCTGATAATGATCCTGCCTTTATTTCAAAAATGTGCCAAGATTTAGTGAAAGCACTTAAAATTGATTGGAAATTTCATATACCTTACCACCCGCAGAGTTCAGGTATTGTTGCGAGAATGAACAGAACCATTAAAGATAAAATAATAAAAGCAACAGGAATCACATATAATAAGTGGCAGAAAGTCCTACCAGTAGTTTTGGCCAAAATAAGAATGACCCCCCTCTAAGAAAACAGGATACTTTCCATTTGAGGTCCTTATGGGTAGGCCACCCCCCCCCCCCCCCCCCCCCCCCCCCCCCCGTGGGCCAGACAACCACTTATGTTAGAAAGAGGGGACCTAGAAGTAATACAGGGAGAGTATATTAGGAAACTCATTGAAACTCTGGACAGAATTGAAAAAAAATGTTGCTCGCACCTCTCCTTTTTCTTCACAGGAACCTACACACCCTTTCCAGGTAGAAGACGTAGTGGTGGTCCAACAGCTGAATCATACTAAGAAGCAAGAGTACTTGTTCGGACCCCCGACCACTGTGATCGCAGTCACATGTGCCGTAATCCTTACAGAGGGACAACAATCCTGGATTCATTCCACTCATGTGAAGAAGGTGAACCAAACACCTAAGAAGCAAGCCAAGAATAAAGGAGATGAAATAAATCCTCGAAAAGAGTGAAGCAGGTGAACAAGATGACCTCGCTTAATGAACCAGAGTCTTCTGGTAAGGCATTTTGCCTCCTGTTCCTAATCTCTCTGATAGTGTTTCTACCTACATAGATCATAACTAATTGTATTTATCATCCTGAGGACTTGGGGGCCCTTAACCACTTCAGCCCCGGACCAATTGGCAGCCAAAGGACCAGGCCCCTTTTTTGCGATTCGGCACTGAGTCGCTTTAACTGACAATTGACGTCCTTTTTCTTCCCACAAATAGAGCTTTCTTTTGGTGGTATTTGATCGCTCCTGCGTTTATTTTTTTGCGCTATAAACAAAAATAGAGCGACAATTTAGAAAAAAAATCTATATTTTTTGCTTTTTGCTATAATAAATATCCCCAAAAAATATATAAAAAAACATTTTTTTTCCTCAGTTTAGGCCGATACGTATTCTTCTACATATTTTTGGTAAAAAAAATCGCAATTAGCGATTATTGATTGGTATGCGCAAAAGTTATAGCGTTTACAAAATAGGGGATAGTTTTATAGCATTTTTATTAATATTTTTTTTTTTACTAGTAATGGCGGCGATCAGCGATTTTTATTGTGACTGCGACATTATGGCGGACACATCGGACATTTTTGACACATTTTTGGGACCATTGTCATTTATACAGCAATCAATGCTATTTAAATGCATTGATTCCTGTATAAATGACAGTGGCAGTGAAAGAGTTAACCACTAGGGGGAGGGGAGGGGTTATGGGCTGTGACGTGTGTGTGTTTTTTTACATTAGGGGGCGGGGCTGACGTCTGACGTCATTGATCGGCTTTCCCGATGACAGGGAACAGCCGATCAATGACAGGCAGAGTAGGAAGCGCGGGGAGAGGTTTGTTTACACAGACCTCTCCCGTTCTTCAGCTCTGTGACCCGATTGAGGGACACCAGCGGCGATCAGGTCCGCTGGTCCCGCGGCCGGGGTCACGGAGCTCCCGACCGGGTCGCGAGCGCGCCCCCGGCTAGGCTTTTAAAGGGCCCCGTACCGGTATGTGGTTTTGCCTAGCCGTGCCATTCTGCCGACGTACATCGGCGTGAGGCGGTCGGGAAGCGGTTAAAGGCATATGTGGGTCACCCAATAACACCATCGATAATACACATACCAGACACAAGAGAGATACACAATCAGATAATGAAGGAGTTAAAACTGATAGTTTTACAGACAAAATGTTGCTACTGAAATTCAAATAGAATTATGCCCAGAAATCAGGGTTTGAGAAATGTTGGATGTAGTAAACTGCATCCTAGTACAGTCCATATTCCCCTTATGGCTGTACCTTTAAATATCACTATTTTTATAAATGGAAGCCCTGACCCCGCTTCGGCTAATAAAGCCTACCTTAGCATGTACTATAAGAAAGCTAATTATGCTACCGTGGAGAGAAAGTAAGTCATGTTCATGACTTAAGAGGGGATTGTAATAGAATGTATAAAACAACTGACTCCATCTTAGATTCCCTTCCATTTTACATAAAGTATAAATGAACTTTTTGTGTGTGTGTGTGTGTAAGTTTTGCCATGGTCAGTTTGACTAGCCGAATCTGTGTCAGCAAGTCATCAGCTATTTCTTGTTATCTAGTCAAGCAGCCTCTTGATAAGAAAGTACTGAGTCTAAAGTTTGAATAACCCTTAAGCCCCATACACACGCGCGGACAATCTGTGGACCAGGTCCGTCGGACCATGTCCGTCATACTTTGTCTGACGTTGGTTTTGCGTACACACGATCGGACAAAGTTGTCGGAAAATCCGATCATTCTGAACGTGGTGACGTTTGTTGCCTACGACGGGACTACGTAGAGGCTAGTAGCCAATAGCTTTGGTCTTGTAATGTGATCTGAGCATGCGTAGCACTTTGTCCGGTCGGACAAGCGTACACACGCTCGGATTTGGTGTGATCGGACCGGGTTGACGGGAAATCTTTCCAGCAGGAGATAAGACTTTGTCCGACGGACAAACCGACGAACACTGTCCGATGGTGCATACACACGGTCTGATTTTTCAACAACCTTGTCCGATCGGACCAAATTGATGAAAAAGTCCGACCGTGTGTATGGGGCTTTAGACATGTATTTTTACTGGTACAGGGGGTCCCCGAGTTACGAACTCGTTAGGGACTGCCCGCCTGTACTTAAGTCGGAAATGTTCGTAAGTCGGCCGCGCATGCGCAGACCGACAAATACGACCATTTCCGGACATTTCCGATGTTCCGTCCATTGCCGTTCTGCGCATGCGCGGCAAATTACGGACATTTCCGAAGTTTTCCGAGGCTCCGAATGGCCGCGCATGCGCAGAACGGCCAAAACACGGCGGAACACGGCGGAAAATGGCGGAGGGTCCCCGCAGCGCCTCGTTCGTAAGTAGGGGATGTTCGTAGGTCGGGCGTTCGTAAGTCGGGGACCCCCTGTATATACACTACTGTTGTATTCAATAAAGACAGAGATCTTATAAACACACTCCAGCTTGTTTCCTGTGTCTCATGTGGTCTCCCATGGATCCAAGGTTCCCGGTGTTCTGCCTGCATAAACCAGGGTGGTCGTCAAGGTGTGCAATTCCTTTCATATTACATATATATATATATGCAACCTTGTCTTTAGGCATGGTTGCTATCAAATTTAGTTGCCAGGTGATATGCCTTGGCCAATTGTTAGGGGATCAATTGGTTTCCCCCTAATTCTGTAATTGAAGGATGTCAGCTGTCCCTAACTCTGTTGGTCCCCATTAGGCTTCAGGGGCCCTGAGACTTTGCTACATTTGGTGCCCAATGCAACAACGTTATTCTACAGTAGTCGCCCATAACAACCAGTTACAGCTACATCGGGATTTCGTCTGGCTCCATGGGAAAGTGGCAAGTAACATCTTTACTTCGTATAGACTGTGTTATTGTGCATTCCAACAATGTGGGGAAGAACCAGCATGTCTCATTGCTCTCATGGGAGAGTATCAGCCTGGTCTTTTGACACTTTATGCTAGTGCTGCAAGTGTTAAAACAGACTCCATTAAAGTTTTGGTGTGCCACAAAGAAAAGGAGGCAGGTGCTGAAGTTTCCAAAAAGTGTCTGGACCAATCCTTAGGTGCCCCCCACCTCTGCAGAGGAGGATAAGGAAGTGCTGCCATGTGTGCTGGGTTGTGGGTTGGAGAAGATGGTGCAGTTTGGAAGTACTATGGCGGATTGGAAGATGTATGTTCTGGGTGTTGGCCTTGGTCTAGGCGAGTCCAAGGGTACTCTGACACCGGAGTGCGGTATACACCAAATACCGCTGGAGTCTGAGGTCTTGGGACTGATCTGCAGGAAGTGTTCTGGCTTGGCCATGCATCTTCGGCCTTGGATCATCTGTGGACGCTGCGGGGAAACCCTGCTTGAGGTAGTCTCACCAGCCCAACCTCCGCGGACACTGCAAGTGGACTGGGAACAAGAATGTCGCCGTCCTGGCTGGGAGCGGCATTGAGAGTCCACCTGCTATCACCCGGCTTGTGAGAGAAGCTGCTCCTCTGGTTTCTGTGGCTGCTCCAGGACCCAGTGCTCTGGTTGTCCCTCGAGGCCAGGGTCGGGCCCACCTGCTCTCCTTGATGGCGAAACCACTAGGGAAAAGGGCGCCGAAGTCGGGTAAGCTTGCAAAGGGTGAAAGTGGTATTCCAGTGTGGGAGAGGGGATACCAGTGGCCATTAAGGGAGACAACGTGGTTGTGCCAAACAGTCAGCTTCACAGGCAACTATCTTCTGGCCGAAGAGTGCTCTACCATCTCTAATTCGGATATCTTATCCGATCGACTCTCTGAACTGCTTTCAGACAATTTGTCATAGACTGGGAAGTGGACTGACAGTAATGAGGAGAAACTGTGTGATTTAGGGGAGGATGAAACTCCCTCTGTGCCAGCGGCCAGTGTCAAAATTGAGTTGTCTGCCAGTGCCGCTCCCTCCTGTCATGGTAGAGATATATTAAAACCTTCATAATTCATGTAGCCCTCAGCTAGGAGTCGCCACTCCAGGAGAGCGCCCCCCCCCCCCCCCCCCCCCCAACAGAAAAGGCTAGTTACATTTTTGTATCCAGTGGAGAGCTGAGGTCAAGATACAAAACTTATGTTGAAACAGAGTAACCTGAACAATGGTGCCACCTTACACGAAACCAGTCAACAATGGTCAAATTTGTGTTTTAAGATCCAGATAACAAAGCCTTTGATTAAAGGAAAAGCTAGGGTAAATAACCCCATTGTTTCAAAGGGTGAGATCGCCTCCCTAGTAAGAACCCAATGTTGACTCAGCTTTTCACCAGACAATGGCTGGGGATGCAAGGTTAATGAAACACCAGAACGACACCAGTCACAAGTATATGAACAGTATATAATGAATATGTGTCTAAAAAATGCTTAAAAGGCATTATTACATTTTGGTTATAAGGATAGAACAATTGTTTATTGAAAATCACACCATCTATGCTGATATCTAATGCCGCGTACACACGTCCGGACTTTGTCCGCCGGACCTAGTCCAGCGGACAAACCACCGGACTTTCCGAGGGGGGACTTGCCCACACACGCCCGGACTTCCGAGCGTGTGACTTGCCCACACACGCCCGGACTTCTCCGGCAGACAATCCGCGGGAAAAAGTCTGCGGGACTTTTGAAAATGAACGGACTTGCCCACACACGGAGCAGTCCGTTCATTTAGAACGTAAATGCAGGTAGAAGGGGCTAGTGAAGGCAGTGAATGCCGCCGCACTAGCCCCGTCACCTGGCATGGATTTAAAGGGAATCCCACGCCGAAAAAACGGCGTGGGGGTCCCCCCAAATCCATCTCAGACCCTTATCCGAGCACGCAGCCCGGCAGGCCAGGAAAGGGGTGGGGAAGAGCGAGCGCCCCCCCTCCTGAGCCATACCAGGCCGTGTGCCCTCAACATGGGGGGTGCCCTGGGGAAAGGGGGGCCGTGCGCCCCCCCCCACCCCAAAGCACCTTGTCCCCATGTTGATGAGGACAAGGGCCTCTTCCCGACAACCCTGCCCGTTGGTTGTCGGGGTCTGCAGGCGGGGGGCTTATCGGAATCCGGGAGTCCCCTTTAATAAGGGGGCCCCCAGATTCCGGCCCCCCACCCTATGTGAATGAGTATGGGGTATGATGTACCCCTAACCATTCACCTAAGGTGTAAAGTGTAAATAAAAAAAAACACACAATTTTTAAAAAATATTTTATTGCACTGCTCCGGGGGTCTTCTTCCGTCTTGGGGGTCTTCTCGCTGGACTCCTCCGCCATTTACCTAGCTCTTTTACCGAGCAGAGGAGGCCGGCTACCTTCTTCATCGTCGCCGTCGTCGTCTGGGGGTCTCGATCCGCCTTCGGGGGTCTCCTCCTCCTTTGACCCGTCGCTGTCTCTGGCCGGAATGCCAGAGCTGCGCTGTGCTGGGACTTATATAGGGACAAGGGGACAGGGTCACATGCTCATGTCACATGGTGACCCCGCCCCCCTGTGATGTCACAGTCCCAGCATCCTCCGGGACTGTGACATCACAAGGGGGCGGGGTCACCATGTGACATGAGCATGTGACCCTGTCCCCTTGTCCCTATATAAGTCCCAGCACAGCGCGGCTCTGGCATTCCAGCCAGAGACAGCGACGGGTCAACATCTACTAAAAGGTGGAAAAATCTGCGCTCAGTAGATAGTAATCAAGGCAGCTGAACACTAAAACCCAGATACCGGGCATAAACTGTGATCAAAGGAAAAAAAGTGCAGCGCTCACAATAAAGCTTAAAGAAAGTGACTATTTAGTGTATAATTGCAATACCTAAAAATGGTGAAAAAGATATATATATTAATAGAGTATGATCAAATCATGAATAACCAAACCCCAAAATAGTGTGAAAAATCATACATAAAAAAAAAAAAATCTATGTATGCGCATAAAAGTGATAATATTAATAAAATCAAAATGGTGCAATAAAGTCCAAATAAATATCCATATATCCTTAAAGGACAGAAAATGCTATGGAAAACGTGATGTGAACAAAATAAACTCCTTCAAGTCGTGTTGTAGGAATAACATGGGCAGTGTTCAATTTGACCACGTAGATCTCAACAATTAATCGTAAGATATGAATGGAGGCTTACCAGACTGATGGTCATAAAAAGCGTAGCAAGATGAACAATCGAAGCCATCCAGGTGTCGATCTCTGCAACAGCCGTAGCCTTTTCCCAGGAACTGGATGCTTGTAATGCAGCAGATATTCCAGGAAGTTGCCCAAAAAAGATAAATAAGAGGCTCCAAATTGTATAGTAAGTTTTAAAAGGGGATCCTTTAACCACTTGCCGACCGGCGCACGACGATATACGTCGACAGAATGGCACGTACAGGCAGGAGGGCGTATATATACGTCCCTCCTTTAGCCTGTCCGTGCCATCGGGAGCGCGCCGGGAGCGGCGCGCTCCCGCGCCGGTCGGGACCCCCGTGAGTCCGGCCGCGGTCCCCGCGGACTCGATCGCCGCGGGGACTCCCGCGATCGTCTCACGGAGCGGCTAAACGGGGAGATGCCGAGATAAACAGCATCTCCCCGTTCTGCCTAGCAACTAGTGATGCCGATCTCTGCTCCCTGTGATTGGAGCAGAGATCAGCATTCACTAGCTGACAGCCACGCCCCCCCACAGTAAAAAAAACACCCCTAGGCCTACTTAACCCCTACACTGCCACCTTGTGGTTAACTCCTAAACTGCCAGTGTCATTTATACAGAAATCAATGCATTTAAATGCATTAATTGCTGTAAAAATGACAATGGTCCCAAAAATGTGTCAAAAATGTCCGATGTGTCCGCCATAATGTCGCAGTCACAAAAAAAATCGCAGATCTCCGCCATTAATAATAAAAAAAAAATTATTAATAAAAATGCTATAAAACTATCCCCTATCTTGTAAACGCTATAACTTCTGCGCAAACCGATCAATAATCGCTTATTGCGATTTTTTTTACCAAAAATATGTAGAAGAATACGTATCGGCCTAAACTGAGGAAAAAAAATGTTTTTTTTATATATTTTTGGGGGATATTTATTATAGCAAAAAATAAAAAATAATGCATTTTTTTCAAAATTGTCGCTCTATTTTTGTTTATAGCGCAAAAAATAAAAACCGCAGGGGCGATCAAATACCACCAAAAGAAAGCTCTATTTGTGGGAAAAAAAGGACGTCAATTTTGTTTGGGAGCCACGTCGCACGACCGCGCAATTGTCAGTTAAAGCGACGCAGTGCCGAATCGCAAAAAGGGGCCTGGTCCTTTGGCTGCAAATTGGTCCGGTCTGAAAGTGGTTAATAAAGCTCCATCGAGCATTAAGGACAATATAAAACTGCCATAGGTACACACAAGTAAAATTAGCAGAAAAAACGCCAGCAAAGCAATAAAACTGACAGCGCTATTGAACATATGGAAAAAAACTCTATCCAAGAGTTTTAAATCGCGCATGCGCAGGACGTGTGGGCGTGGTCAACATCGGAAGAAGAAGAAGGCGGCGCCGCGGAAAACGACGACCGCGGCAAGAACAGAAGAGACCCCGGAAGACCCCCGAAGGCGGATCGAGACCCCCAGACGACGGCGGCGACGACGAAGAAGGTAGCCGGCCTCCTCTGCTCAGTAAAAGAGCTAGGTAAATGGCGGAGGAGTCCGGCGAGAAGACCCCCCAAGACGGAAGAAGACCCCCCCCGGAGCAGTGCAATAAAATATTTTTTAAAAATTGTTTGTTTTTTTTTTTACACTTTACACCTTAGGTGAATGGGTACATCGTACCCCATACTCATTCACATAGGGTGGGGGGCCGGGATCTGGGGGCCCCCTTATTAAAGGGGGCTCCCGGATTCCGATAAGCCCCCCGCCCGCAGACCCCGACAACAAACGTCCGGGGTTGTCGGGAAGAGGCCCTTGTCCTCATCAACATGGGGACAAGGTGCTTTGGGGTGGGGGGGGGGCGCACGCGGCCTGGTATGGTTCAGTAGGGGGGGGCGCTCGCTCGTCCCCACCCCTTTCCTGGCCTGCCGGGCTGTGTGCTCGGATAAGGGTCTGAGATGGATTTGGGGGGGACCCCCACGCCGTTTTTTTTTTCGGTGTGGGGATTCCCTTTAAATCCATGCCAGGTGACGGGGCTAGTGCGGCGGCATTTACTGCCTTCGCTAGCTCCGTCTACCTGAAGTCACGTGCTAAATGAACGGACTTTCCGATGAGCGGCAAGTCCGTTCATTTCAAAAGTCCGGCGGACTAGCATACTAACGGCGGGATTGTCCGCCGGACTGCCAAGTCCAGCGGATAATTTTAAAACAAAACTTAAAACCTAGTCCGCCGGCGCCCACACGGGGGGATTGTCCGGCGGACTCGAGTCCAGCGGACATTCCCGCGGGATAGTCCCTTAGTGTGTACGCGGCATAACAGAACCCATTGTCTAAACTCCAGGAATTGTTTGTACAGTTAAACCTTATCTAAATCTTCGTTAAGCCTGCCCAAGGTTAATTTCAACACTTTAGGAAAACATTTAAATCCTGTCTATACATGTGGTATTTTAAAAACATGTGATTATAAGTAATTCAAATTCTATATTAGATTTCAGGTCATACAGTTGTGTGCAAAAGTTTTGTCATTTATAATTATTTGGGTGTTTGGATCAGCAATTTCATTTTGATCTCTCAAATAACTGAAGGACACAGTAATATTTCAGTAGTGAAATTAGGTTTATTGGATTAACAGAAAACGTGCAATATGCATCAAAACTAAATAAGACAGGTGCATAAATTTGGGCACCCATACAGAAAAATCACATCAATATTTAGTAGAGCCTCCTTTAGCAGAAATAACACACTCTAGACGCTTCCTATAGCCGGTAATGAGTGTCAGGATGACCATTGGACCATTCCTCCTTACAAAACATCTCCAGTTCAGTTAGGTTTTATGGTTGCCGAGCATGGACAGCCCGCTTCAAATCACCTCACAGATGTTCAATGATATTCAGGTCTGGGGACTGGGATGGCCATTCCAGAACATTGTACTTGTTCCTCTGCATAAATGCCAGAGTAGATTTTGAGCAGTGTTTTGGGTCGTTGTCTTGTTGAAATATCCAGCCCCGGCGTAACTTCAACTTTGTGACTGATTCCTCAACATTATTCTCAAGAATCTGCCGATATTGAGTGGAATCCACGCGACCCTCAACTTTAACCAGATTCCCAGTACCGGCACTGGCCACACAGCCCCACAGCATGATGGAACCTCCACCAAATTTGACTGTGGGTAGCAAGTGTTTTTCTTGGAATGCTGTGTTCTTTTGCCACCATGCATAACGCCCCTTGTTATGACCAAATAACTTAATCTTTGTTTCATCAGTCCACAGCAACTTATTCCAAAATAAAGCTGGCTTGTCCAAATGTGCGTTTGCATACCTCAAGCAACTCTGTTTGTGGCGTGTGTGCAGAAAAGGCTTCTTTTACATCACTCTCTCATACAGCTTCTCCCTGTGCAAAGTGTGCTGAATTGTTGAAGGATGCACAGTGACACCATCTACAGCAAGTTGATGTTGTAGGTCTTTGGAGGTGGTCCGTGGGCTGTTTTTGACCATTCTCACCTTCGCCTCTCCAATATGTTATGTGGCCTGCCACTTCTGGCCTTAACAAGAACTGTGCCTGTGGTCTTCCATTTCCTCACTATGTTCCTCACAGTGGACACTGACAGCTTATATCTCTGCGATAACTTTTTGTAGCCTTCTCCTAAACCATAATGTAAAACAATCTTTGTTTTCAGGGCATTTGAGAGTTGTTTTGAGGCCCCCATGTTGCCACTCTATAGAGGAAAGTCAAAGAGAACAACAACTTGCAATTGGCCACCTTAAATACCTTTTCTCATGATTGGATGCACTTATGAAGTTCAAGGCTTAATGAGCTCACCAAACCAATTGTGTGTTCCAATTAATCAGTGCTAAGTAGTTACAGGTATTCAAATCAACAAAATGACAAGGGTGCCCAAATTTATAAAAGACATATAAATCGTGACCACATCTACATGAAAATAACCATATAGCATGTGTTGTTCCAAGATAAATAGGTCTTCATAGGATGTGCAGGAGTTACGCAGTTATCCATATAGACATCCATTTTGTGTGATATTGATTAATCAAAATTATACTGAGTGTATTGTATATTGTACCGGTTGCCGGAGTCACTGAATAATATAGATATATATTCATCAGCCCCAATATACAAGCAGATACCCATTATGAAAGAGAAGAGTTTTTTTTTTTAACAAATAATTCAGAACACATTTTTCTGCCCTCAGACACACCTAGTGGTTGAAGGAGATATTACCTGAGCTCACCAGGTAAATCATTAATGTTTTCCAACCAATGGAGATTAAGCCAAACCTTCTAGGCTGAGCTTATTATAATTTTATGAGCTTATTGTCCCAGACACTCCCTGGACGAGCAAGAAGCATATTTGACCACTCCCCATCTTACTGGACTTTGCTACTGTAGCTAATCAAACGTACTTATAATTTGTCGGATATCTTCCCCTTTTCCTGTGCCAAGATCCAGACCATACTGATATTAATTAACCTTTTCCTTTCAAAATTGTAGGGATTGTATTATACAGTTTGTTTTAACCTTATCATGTACAGTGTGTAGGGTAGTTTTATAACTAATAATTTTCCCACATTAATTGTCTAGGCTGTTTGTGTTGAAGCCATGTCTGGGTGAATTTAGGTATAGACCTGTATAACAATTTAGGCTACTGTGGTCCCAGGGACAGTATTTAACGCCCCATTCAATCTAGTAGCTCTGTTAAATTTATATTTCCTTCAAATTGACAATATCTATTTTTTAACATTTTTTTGTATGACATCACCTTTACCCTCAGCTTCTTTAGCAAGGCAGTGGTCGTCCTGGAGGTGTGTTTGGGGTCGCTATGTTGGAATACTGCCCTGCAGCCCAGTTTCTGAAGGGAGAGGATCATGCTCTGCTTCAGTATGTTACAGTACATGTTGCCATTCATGGTTCCCTCAATAAACTCTAGCTCCCCAGTGCCAGCAGACCATGACACTCCCACCACCATGTTTGACTGTAGGCAAGACACACTTGTCTTTGTACTCCTCACCTGGTTGCCGCCACACACGCTTGACACCATCTGAACCAAATAAGTTTATCTTGGTCTCATCAGACTGCACAACATGGTTCCAGTAATCCATGTCCTTAGCAGGGGCGGATCCAGAGGGGGATATGGGTCAATTGCCCCCCCTCCAAGAAACTAGTGAGCAGGCTGTGCTAATGCCGACCCCCCATCAGGACAGGGCAGTGGCGCCGAAACTGACAGGCTCTGTGAAGGGATACAGGCAAAGCCGTAGCTGCGGGGGAATTTCCACCCCTCCTTCTCCTCCTTGAGCCGAGCATTCACCTGCTCTTATTGGCTACATTCAGAGCCAATGGCTGGAAAACTAGAAGCAAGAGAATTATTATTATTAGGATTATGGGACATGTAGTCCCGGACACCAGCAGGCCCCAGGATGATTCCCTGAGAGGACTGCAGCCCGCAGCATGCAGAGCGGGAGGGGGAAAAGAGGAGAAGGGAGACAATGAGGCTGCTGAGTGGAGGGAGCCAGTGATTCTATTATTATCCTCCAAGGTAAGAACTTAGCTCCCCTCTACCTGTCTGCATCCCCCCTGTCCTCCCCTCCACCTGGCTGCATACACCCTGTCCTCCCCTCCACCTGGCTGCTCCCACCCTGTCCTCCCCTCCACCTGGCTGCATACACCCTGTCCTCCCCTCCACCTGGCTGCTCCCACCCTGTCCTCCCCTCCACCTGGCTGCTCCCACCCTGTCCTCCCCTCCACCTGGCTGCATCCACCCTGTCCTCCCCTCCACCTGGCTGCATCCACCCTGTCTTCCCCTCCACCTGGCTGCAACCACCCTGTCCTCCCCTCCACCTGGCTGCATCCACCCTGTCCTCCCCTCCACCTGGCTGCAACCACCAACACTTTTTCAAGACACTGTGTATTTATATGTGTGTGTATATATAATTGCATTTTATAGTTGCCCCCCCTACTTTTGTCCCTGTCCCCCCATGTCCCCCCCTAAATATGAAATATGGAGATGCCACTGTCTCTCACTGCCCCCCTGCATCACTCCATTTATGCATCTAAAAGAAGACTGCCATTACTGTGCAGGCGCAGGCAGCAGAGAGATGACATCATCTCTCACTGCCTGCCCCCACTCTTAAACAACAGGGACACTGTCACTGGCCACTGGCACTGACAATCTGCATCTGGCGAAAGGCAACTGTGGCAATTCACAAGCTGCATCTGATAACAGGCGACGTAGCAAGTGACACGCTCAGGGCTCCCACTGATTCTGCATTATGGTAAATTGAACTATTTAATTTTATATTACAATCTATTAATAGAAATAATGCGCTTCAATCATCCTGACAACCTCTGGATATGACACTGAGCATGTGCACTCAACTTCTTTGGTCGACCATGGTGAGGCCTATTCTGAGTGGAACCTGTCCTGTTAAACCGCTGTATGGTCTTGGCCACCATGCTGCAGCTTAGTTTCAGGGTCTTGGCAATCTTCTTTTAGCCTAGGCCATCTTTATGTAGGGCAACAATTCTTTTTTTCAGCACCTCAGAGAGTTCTTTGCCATGAGGTGCCATATTGAACTTCCAGTGACCAGTATGAGAGAATGAGAGCGATAACACCAAATCTAACACACCTGAGACCTTGTAACACTAATGAGTCACATGACACTGGGGATGGAAAATGGCTAATTGTGCCCAATTTGGACAAAGTGTAATTTCTTCAGTTATGCCTCACGAAAAAATAGAATAAAATATTTACAAAAATGTCACTTTGGTGAGCTATATATATATACACATACATACATACATTTTTTTTTTCATTGACATTTTGACATATATATCCCTATTATAACTGATCATCTGATTTATTTTTGGGTATCACTGAATCATACATTGTATTGTATTGTATTATTCATCACAAAATTAGAATAAAAACATACTACTAGAACTTTATTCTATGTCTGTCACACAGAAGGGTCTCCACTGAATGAGGAATATTGATAGGTCTACAGATATAAAATCCATGCCTGACCATATGGGCAAACATTCTCTTATATGCATTGGAACCAAATTAATGATACAAGAAAATTTTTACCTCTTGCTGCCTGGATGCAGTGTCCTCTGTGATCCAATACAGGCTCATTTCTTTCCGTATCATATTTGATAATCTCGAAAGGCTGAAGAAGCTGAAAGATTACAAATGAAAAAACACTACCGACAATCAAATTTGTTTAGGTGGAATTTTGCACATTTGAATGTTCTCTTAAGCTACTGGAAAGATGGCAGTTGTTAGTCACTACATTACCAAAAGTATGGTGACGCCTGCATTTACACCAGTGTCTCTCAAAGCTTTTTGTCTTGCGGAGCAGCAAAAAGATCTAAAAATTTTCAGGGCACAGAGGCAGCACTTATGGGAACAGAGGTAGCACTTATGGGTACAGATAAGCTGCACTGATGAGGCAGCACTGATGGGCAATGATAAACTGCACTGATGGGCACTGAGGTGGCACTTATGGGCACTGATAAGACAGCACTGATAAACTGCACTGATGGGCACTGAGGTGGCACTGATGAGGCAGCACTTATGGGCACTAATAAGCTGCACTTATGGGCACTGATAGGCACTGAGGCAGCGCTGATAAGGCTGCACTTATGGGCACTGATAAGCTGCACTGATGGGCACTGAGGTGGCACTTATGGGTACTGATAAGACAGCACTGATGGGCACTAAAACTGCACTGATGGGCACTGATAAGACAACACTAATGGGCACTGAGGTGGCACTTATAAACTGCACTGAGGTGGCACTTATGGTCACTGATAATAGACACCAACAATAGACACTGTTCCTCCAACTGATATTAACAATAAGACACTATTCCCGACAACAATGATGTGGTATTATTATTCCTTCTCTCGCTGACTACAAGCTGTAGATCATTAGGTTTTTTACACCTACTGACCACAGAAGTCTAGGGTACTGTTGATTTCCCTTGACACTTCAACTGGCCACAGTCTGGTCCTCCCAAAGTCTTAAAGACAGTGAGCTGACTCTTTATTTATAAATTTCAAGGATTCCTGGGTTAAGCATTAAATTGTAAGGGAAGCATGCTGTGATGAGATAGGTTCTCTGCACTGAAAACCAAGATGCCATCAGAAAGCAAGCACAGTCCTTTCAGGATACACAGAATGATAGATGATGATGATGAATAACTTTAGGTAATAAGAGTGAGTACCTAGGGTTGCCCCCTTTTCTTCAAGCCAAACCCGAACACTTTAGCGGCTGCATTTTTTTGGGGGGTATACGCTATAAGATTGTAAAAGACCTAGGACACTTTTGGTGTCCTGAAAGAGAGTAGTAATGTGGCGCATAGCTCGCCGCAGCACACAATGCGCATGGCTGAATTGTGCGTGTTCTGCGCGGAATGCAGGGGTCAGATATGTCCTGGGGAGAGGGCTAGTGCTAGCAGGGGGGTGAGGAGAGTTAGATATTTGCTGGGGGGGCAGTGGCGGCTGGTGCTCAAATTTTTTTTGGGGGGGCGCAAACAAACTGAATAATTAAAGGGGGGCTAGTGCAAGGGGGAGGGGTGGGGGGGTAGGATATGTGCTGGAGGGGTCCTTTGAGAAGGAAGAGAGGTAGTGCTAGGAGGGGTTGTCAGATTTCAAATCCAATCCACACTTCTAGCATATCTACTTCCTGCCAAAGCCCCCCCAGCACATATCATCCTAACCCCTCGATCACTCCACATATTTTCTACCTTGTCATCCTTTCCAGACGCTCTCTCCCCCTCCCTCCTCCATATACAGAGCATAATAAAAACTTTCTACAGACCTGATATCAGCGCATCCCTGCTCCCCTCCTCGTGTGTGTACAGAACGGAGAAGGAGGAGGAGGGTAGGAGCTGTAAAACACTGACACTCTCCTCTGCTGAACCAAGCTGTTGTCAGGGAGAGATGTCACTCTCGGTGCAGTCCGTGTAAATGATGTGTCCGGGTCTGGGGCAGAAGTAAAACCGTACAGGTGGCAACTCTAGAGTACACTAGAGTGCCTTAATCTGCTTCCCATAGGAGCCGATTGTGATGGTGGATGGATTCAAAGTTGAAGGTGATTTTAACAGCTAACAATACTATACTAGTATACATATTTTCATGCCTTACCTTTAGAAAGATGTTGTATCTTCCAATTGCACCTGCTTTATTGCTGTAGTTAAAAAAGAAAGCATTCCCTTCTGTTGCTCCATAGACCTCATAGAGTGTAATATTACCAAAACGATTTGTGAACTCATTCCAGACATCGGCTCTCATACCATTCCCCAAGCAAAACCGTACACTGTGGTCTTTGTCACTGGCTTTCTACAAAATGAAAAAAAAACTTTATAAATCATATCCAGTAGGATACCATTAAAAAGAAGGTACTGAATTGACAAAAGCAAAAAAATATTCTGTGCTCAGGTTGATGGATGTAGACTGTGTCTACTTCTGATATTCAACAAACAATATGTGTACTTGCACGCTGCTATGATGTGCTAATTTTTGCTTTATATCAACAATCTAATATCAATGTGCTTATATAAGGATCGCTCACACCTATACACACTCTCAAAACGTGTACCAGTATGCAAACATATAATCACAAATGGTGCCGCGCTCTTACGTAAACCAATGGTAATATCCTTTTAAATCTGCATAAAAACACTTTTCATAAAAAACAAAATCAAAACATAATGTGACAATAGTAGTGCAATAATGAATCGGTCTATAACATATACTTTAGCTGTATTTGCTTGCATGCACTTGATCTTTCATCAATAAACAAACTGTATTCACATATCAAAACATATGTTTCCCTAATTAGTGTTCACCACTTATGTGCTCCAATCATCTGCATGCGTTGGTGATTAGCCCCTCTCCCGATGTGTCCTCACCTTGGGGATAAGACCAACCAATGGTCTATATGCCCCTTTGTCCCTCTCTTGGGATCTAATGTGAAGTTTCATTCCTTTGCTGGCAACCTTGGGATTAAAATCCTCCTTCCCTTATGTTTATCTCCAGTCACTCAGATCATAAAAAGAGGGCTGGCTCCACTGCCCCTTTAATCACTTACGATCCACAAAAGGCCTATTTGACCTACTATCTGGTGACATAATGAATAATGAATGACTGAATGCAGAGATCCTTACTTCTATATGGGCCAAAAAGGTACACCACTAGAGGTACCGCCCAGAGCGGCTGCCCATGTTCCAGATGCATGACCTGGTTTAAGAAATGTTTGCAGCCACAGGCATTGTTGGGTTTTCAAATGGTGGAGTGAGTCCTGTTGTACCAGTACCTGAGGTCCCTGTTAAACGACCTACAGTGCTGGTGAGCCATGGAGACTCCAAGGCAGCTGTAAAAAGGGTGTAGATATATAGAAATTCTATATATATCGTCTTCATACTCACAGGAGCGTTTAAAAATGAATTAGTAAAGTCTTTGTATAAAATGTAAATCAATGTCCTCTCTCCTAGAGGGTGTGTGTAGAGAAGATTTGTATGTCTTTATCCAAGGCCGCATTTCCAATACTTTTAAGAATCAGTTTCTCTGTCGAATACTTCGAAAGGTTGTTTATTGTTCAGAGAGATAAGCAAAGACAAGACTGACATCTGGTAACATATGCATGGTGATGGCCTCAGAGTGAGGTTGAGACTTCTGATGTTACATCTTCAAAAGTGTAGCGTTCCTCCCTTCACTCTCTCCTCCTCCCTTCCTACCTCTACCATAACCCTACTCCATTCTTATACTGTTTCATAATGTAATGTCAGCATTTCCTGGTGACACCCATTTTTGCATATATACCTAATATGGTTCAGTCTAAAAATAAGTAGCATAACTCCTCCCATTGTCCTGGCATAGTAACTCAAAAATAGAAGTACCTACACAGCAGAAGGACTCCTCTCTGTTCTCTGTGTTATTCTGTGACCTTCAGAGACCATCACTTATTACCGTACATATACATACATTTATTTTCAGAAACTTTTATCACTTAAAATATTAATTAACTCAAAAACTTCTAACAGCAGCAGATCGACTTGTAGCAATGGTGGACCTGCTAGGATCTGCCAAATCCCAATGAACCCTACCATTGCAGAAAGCAAATCTATCACAAAACCTGGTCAACAGCATTCAGGAGAGCCAGGAAGTGACCACCCCAGTGTCCCAGAGGTCTGCTCTTGCATGGAGGAATGAAAATGTGCTGTGTTGACAGTATCACTCCAGGGGCCATGTCTAGGCTCAGTGTCCCCAGCAGGAGAACCAATGGAATGTTACACAGAATGTCCTAAGCCCAGAGGGTCTGTGCTGCCCACCTGGATCTAACTGAGGGGCAGTTTAAATGTAAAATCCGGGTGAACCAATTTCACACCTGGTCTCTTCTGGCCTCAGGTAGTATTGTAACCCTTCTCTATACTGGGGCACTGTAACTAAGATCCTGTGGGTAGTGTGTATACATGGGGACAGCAGAGTACTGGTACCAGTGACAATAACCACTGTGTGTGGTCTGTTTACTCAGGAGGTTGGGGTGGTACTTCACTTGATACCTGATAGTGGGGTAAGATTATGTAAACAGAGGACTGCCTGTATTGTGTGACCATTCTGTTTCCTTTGAAGGTTTCCTTTTGTGGCTGAGGAGTACAAGAGTGAGCTTTGCAATAATCCCCCACATCCTGACCTGGAAGTGTCACGGAGTGCATTTGCTGCCGCCCAAAGGAGGGACCCCAAATGAAAAAATGCCAGAGAATAGGTTACAGTGGTTAACTTGGTGTCACAAGTGGCAGAGGCTGAAAAAAAGGTTTCCACACTTTGCAGTCAATAGTGATTTGCTTTATCAAGTAACTGAAATCTGGGATGAGGTAGTCGACCAGTTATTGGTCCCCCCAGTCTTTTAGACGTATGGTACTTGATGGCTCATAATGACACATTAGTAGGTCATCTTGTGGCTGAGAAAACAGCGGCATGGATAACAGACTGGACCAGGAGTTACTGCTGAGTTGTAAAGCTATTTGATGCCTGTGTCTTTTATCAAAGGACCATTTAAGATTACTGCAATGGATCTGGTGAGCCCTTTGGTGAAATCCGCTTGGGAAAACCAATACATCCTAGTGGTACTTGATTATGCAACAAGGTATCCAGAGGCAAAAAGAGAAAAAACCTCCGCCAAGGTGACTGCTCAGGAGCGGTTTAACATGTTCTTAAGGACTGGGTTCACTAAACAGATCTGGACAGACCAAGGCACATCCGTGTCAAAAGGTGATGGCAGACCTATGCAAGTTATTCCAGATTAAATAATTGCATACCTCAGTCTATCACCCGCAGACAGATTGGCTTGTTTAATAAGACTCTTGGGTGAAGCGACATGCTAATGTCATTGTGAGTTTCCAGAAGTGTGGGCGCTGTTTGTATCTGGCCAGCGAGGATTTGTATAAAGCGATATGATCTCATTTTTAATGTAAGTGTGTTTTTAACTTTTAATAAAAGTACCCATACAGTTTTACACCATCAGAGTATTTTTTTTTTTTATATTCGTCAAGATAAACTTAATGAGGTGATGCCTGATTGAGAACCAACTCAATCACCTGTCAGTGGGGAGAGCCTGAAGTGTTGCCCACTGATCTAAGGCTTATTTAGTTGGCAAGCGTGTATTCTTCCCATAAGGATGGTGGCTTCACGATTGAACATTCCCTCAATGGATGATGGATGTTTATCACATGTATAAGAATATATGCACACATGAAAGGAGGGCTTTTTCTTTTTCATGTGGGACTTATCTCTCTCTCTCTCTCTCTCTTTTTTTTTTTTTTTCACTAAAAATAATTTTTGCTTGTTTTATACATATCACATCACTTGACACTTTCTTGTAGCTTGACTGCTTTTGGTGCAATTAAAAGAAGACTCTAATATTTATGCTCAAGGGGTGGTGCTTAAAGATGGAAAATATTGGGACTGCTTACTCCCAGCACACCTGTTTGCCATCAGAGAGGTACCTCAAGCATCCACCGGGTTTTCCCCGTTTCAGTTGGTGTACAGGCAGAGACCTTGTGGGTTGCTTGACCTAGTTAAATAAACCTGGGAAAGTTAATCTTCTTTACATAAAACGGTGACAGGCCAAATTACCCAAACAAGAGAGAAAATTGCTAGGGTGATGATTGTAGTAAAAGAACAGTTACAGAAGGCACAAAAAGCAGAGTACAATTGGTTTATCAAGCATTGACAGTTCAAGTTTGGGCACCAGATGGCTGTGCTTATACTGGCAATGGAGAGTAAGATCCTGGCCAGTTGGCAGGGGCCATTGAAGGTGGTATACAAGGTTGGTGAAGTAAATTATAAAGTACCCCTGGGAAGCAAAAGCCTTACCAAAACTACCAGCTGCACTGTGGTCAAATCAGAGCCCCCAGCAGGGGTAGAGCTAGTCCCAGTTGCCACTACCCTGTCCAATCCAGAAACCTAGCAGGTGAACAAGTTCTTACAGAGGAATAGAGACATTTTGTCAGGGCTGCCAGGCCTTACCAGAGTAATTGACAGTTTGCCCAGTATTGTCCTTATATGGGATTAGAAATATGGAAGAATGGATATATATGCACAGCCAGGACCGCAGGACACTCCACGCTTGAGATACCTATACCAAACGGCCATTACTCATCCCCACATCTATGGTCGATCCTCGTGGGCCCTGCTGTTTTCTATGCCGGCAGGGATGCTTCTTACAGTATCTCACTCACACCATACAATTCAATCATTTTGGCACCAGCAACCGTACATCATCGGTGCTGTGGGGACGCATACCCAGCCCCCTAGCCAATATCCAGAGCATTCTCTTATGCGATGGGGCATTCTAGGGATTGAAGCCCCTCCTTCATGTGAATCCTGATGTGCATTTTAATTCGCTAAAGATAGTTATATTACAAAAAACAGCTTGTTTTTAATCAGACCCTGAAGAAGGCCTTTTTTGCTCATATCTGTATTCTGAAACATGTTGGGACTTCTATGCACACGCACTCCATTTGATCTCCTACCATGAGATCAACTGTGTGTTTTGGCATATAGCTGTTATGTAACTATCCAGTCTGATTAATTTTTTTTTAGGTCTATGTACCTACTTTACTACTGTTTTGTATTTAATACATTTTGTATATTTTTATATGCTTGTTACTCCTTTCTAGTTAACATCCTTTGCCCATAAAATCCCCCGGGGCACCCCCTTTTGCAATTTTCTCTACAGTGTAAAGAAAGGTATATATTGAAACTTTAGTATTTATCTATATTAATTTGGAGATGAACGATTCTCTACATCTTTAGTGACCTAACATACCTGTCACAATCAATGTCCCAGGCTTCTGGATTTTGAAGAAGTCGTCTGTACAGGAATGCTGGTCCCCTTCCTGGCACTGAACGTTTGAAGCTATGGTGTTTAATATCTTCAGGTATTTGAGCAGAACTACAGTGAAGAAGCTCCTAATGTGAGGCCCATACCTTCCTCCCTCCTCCTTTACTAAGAAAATGTCTTTCATTGTTTACACCGCATGTAACATGATCTCTGAATATGGGAGAGGATTATATCATTCATCTGCATCTCCTCCATTCAGAGATTATCAGAGATCGGTCCCCTATGTGATAGCAATAAATGGTATGTATAAATACAAATGAAACCAAACATGGTTTTAAGCATATAAGGAGACATATAAAAAAGGAAAATTACATTTTTATTAGAGCCCCCCCCCCCCCCCCCCCCCCACACACACACACAAATGCCTACAATGAATGCATGCATTGGGGCACCTACGTATGAAAATGACAATTTTCCTACACATGTTATATATCAGCGTGCACATCAGCTTTAAAGCCCAACTACAGAAAAACTGAAAAATCTCCCTTGTAGTGGGAGTGCACCCACATTGCAAGGGTTAACTGTTTGTTTAGTCTACGGGCTGCGGAAAGCACTTTTACTCACCTGGTCCTCAGATCCCTATGCTACAGCAGTATACTGTCCCTGGCGTTCTCATGGACCAGGGCAATGGGCTCTGCATTGGTTTTGATGGTGTCAGGACCTTAGAATGGTGAAGCATAGGGGAGAAGACACTGTGAGGACTGTCTTAGCAGCATTGATGAGTGAAGAATTGGTTAAGTACATTTTCTTTTCCATGCCTCCTAGACCTAAACTAGCCCCATTGAAAGGAAACTCATTCCTGGAGTTCAGCTTTAAAGACTACTGCACCATTTTTTTCTCATAAGATCACATCTAGTTAATAGATATTAAAATAATGCTATGCTAATATTGTCGTTAAAGCAAATGCATACAATACCTTTGGCGTATTACACAGATATCGAACAATTTCCCCAATGTACATAAATGCAGTTACATTGTATTTCCTGCAGTCATTCCAAAACTCAGTAACTGAGAATTTATTTCTTAAAAGGCAGGTGGCTCCTAAATGAAGAATAAAATGGTTATTTGTCGGTGGCTTGTTGGTTTGTATTCTTAAAGTGTTTGACATGCCAAAAAGTTTTCTTTATCGTACATCACGAGACACAGATCAGCCTTGTTAGTACCTTCTCATAGTGATTGGACACTGGCAAAAGTCAGGAATTCCTCCCCAATATAATCCATACCACAAGGTTCTCAGTTTTTTCTTTCAGTGTCTGAAGGTTTTGGGAAAGATGATGGCCTCATTCAAGGCAGTTACCTTTGTTCAGTTTCATTCCATACCTCTAAGGCAAAATATTCTGTGGAAATGGGACAGGAGGACACTCTCTCTAATGTATTTACCTCCCAGCACTCGACAGTCTCTGGACAAAGGATTACAATTGAAGACAGGAAAGTATTTTATTCCCTTGTCTTGAAAAGTGCTGATAATACAGACCAGTCTAACATATTGGGTGGTAGGGGGGAGTAATGGGGCACTTTTCAGTACAGGAAACGTGGTCGCTGAACGAGAAGTTACTTCTTATCAAAATTTTGGAACTACTGGCAAATCACCTAGTTCTCTTGCATTGTTGTATTTGGTTGCAGGGCCTCGCAGACAATGCCATGGCTATGGCATACATTAATCATCAGGGAGGTACTAGGAGTTGAGCAGCACAGGAGAAAGTGGATCTCATTTTGTCCTGGGCAGAACTTCATGTTCACGCTCTGTCCACGGGTCACATTCCAGGAGTGGAAAAACTGGCAGGTGGACTTCCTCAGTTGCTGGCAGTTGTCACCAGGGGATTGAGCTCCATACCCAAAAGTATTCACAAAGAATGCTTATAATGGAATATAACAAAGAACCACAGGTTCTGGATACAGAAATACAAATGCTATCTAAACAGGGTGTGCCTCTAATCTTGCATAAACGCTTTATAGATAAAGACACAGAACTAAAGAAATGTCTGGAAAAATTCAACAAAAACATTCTCTCCAATAAGGAAAGAAAGTTCTCTAGAAATTGGAAGGTATTCTGTCAGGGATGAGCATACAGGTGGCAGGACTTGAAATAAAAATTCAAATAAATATAGATATAAACCATGGGAGCTAAAGGATGATAAAATGGTGATTTATCTGATACAATCTCACATTCTTCCTCCATCTGTCAATCTCAACGTAGTGGTGGAAGTAGGAATTGAAAAGGGCAAAAAAAAAGCACATGATAGAGTCTATATAAATCCCGAAGGGGGGAATTTGTAACAAATTATTGTTACAATTGGAAATGCATTAAATCGATTCTCTTAAGGCCAGTGTTCCCTTGGTATTGGTTATGATACCAACTCTCCTTAGGATATTGAGAACAAGTTATTTTTTTTGTATATTTTGTATAATATTTGTATAGAAGACTATTAAGCCATTGCACTGTTATTTATTACAGACATACATGTTGTTTTGCTATATTCAGTATGTGCTTTTGCAGACTGCAGTTAGGGACAAAAGGGGGGGCCAATCTGGCATGCATTGGCCCTATTATTCAACTTTATGATCCAAGGTATGTACTATGCCGGGACAGAGATGAATTGTCACCTGTTGCGCCCTCCCTACCTGGCTGAGGAGGGTTGGGTTGTTGGGCCTGCCTGATGGGGTGAAATATGGGGGTACCTATATGCTCTGTCTTTAGGGACATCTGTAGTGATGATGCAATGATGTCATAGTGTGTCGGTGCTTGGTCCTTACAGCCTTGTGCAGCGCCACATGCAGGGCGGGGGAAATAAAGGTAACCCACTGCCTGATATCAAGTGATTGTGGCACTGGTAGTAATACCATGAAGGATCTTGCAGCTATTATTTAACACTAAGAACCAATATGTCATTGCCTTTTGTATAATGGGTGGAGAACGGATGTGACTGGAGGATGTGTGCCTCCCTATGTAGACAGATGTAGTAGATGGATACAATTAGAGAGGATAATGGGGTTTCCTTATATATTTTGGGACCGCTTTAGAATAAGTTGATAGGATATACAAGGAAACTGGTAGCTCCATCCTTATTTGCAATTACTCATTGCTGCAAATAATGTATATATTTGCAATCTGGTTTACTGATACAGTTTTGGAAATAATAACATTAGAATCATAATTTCTATGTATTAGATATTGCCTTGAGAGACTGCAATACCACCCATAGAACCAGTGCCGATCATGACCTCCCTGGGGCCCTAAGCAAAATTCTGCTAAGGGGCTCTCTACCTGACCCGTGATGCCGTGAGCTATGTAAACCATTTGCCATTGCCACACAGTCACACCTGACACTTCAGCGCTCCCAAACCAATCCTCCCTCCTTTAAACAAAACAGTCAAAGAATAAGTACAACAATATAGAACAGACATTATATATTTATCTTTACATATCTGAGTGTGGATCCCCCACTTACATCAGGGTCCCCAGAGAGCCTCCCCCTTACACCAGGGTCCCCAGAGAGCCTCCCCTTACACCAGGGTCCCCAGAGATGCACCCCTTACATTAGGGTCTCCAGAGAGCACCCCCTTACATTAGGGTCCCCAGAGAGCACCCCCTTACATTAGGGTCCCCAGAGAGCACCCCCTTACATTAGGGTCCCCAGAGAACACCCCCCTTACATTAGGGTCCCCAGAGAGCATCCCTATAAAGCCCCTCCTTACATCGGGGTCCCCAGAGAGCCCCCCATACACAAGTGTCCTCAGAGAGCCTCCCTACTTACATCAGGGTCTGCAGCATTGCCCTTTACATCAGAGTTCCCCCTTGCACTGTAAGGTGGAATCCTGCATACTATGATGTAAAGGGGAACTCTGGGAATGTGGGGAGGACTCTGGTGACAAGAGAAAGAAAACACTAAGATAAGGGGGTTTACTGATATAAGGGGGAAACCTTTATATCAGTGCCCCCTTACAATATTGTATTGACCCCCCTAGACTGGCCTGGCGGTGCTGTCACTGACCTCCTCTCAGGTGCATCATGCAGGGCTCAGTCAGTCGGCTCCAGCTTGGTGGCTCTGGTTTTATCCTATAGTTTCCTCTCCACAGTCCATACATGTCTGACTTCTCCCATGACCCCCATCCTGGCTGCGCTCCCTCTCTTGACTCAGGGGAGGTCAGAGGCTGCGGATGGGACAGGGGAGGTCAGAGGCTGCGGATGGGACAACAGGAGAGGTCAGAGGCTGTGGGGGGGCAACAGGAGAGGTCAGAGGCTGTGGGGGGGGGGCAACAGGAGAGGTCAGAGGCTGTAGGGGGGGCAAACAGGAGAGGTCAGAGGCTGTAGGGGGGCAACAGGAGAGGTCAGAGACTGCGGGGGGCAACAGGAGAGGTCAGAGGCTGTGGGGGGGCAACAGGAGAGGTCCGAGGCTGCCAAGGGGGGGACAGGAGGTCAGAGGCTGCAAAGGGGGGGCAGGAGGTCTGAGGCTGCGAGGGGGGACAGGAGGTCTGAGGCTGCGAGGGGGGACAGGAGGTCTGAGGCTGCGAGGGGGGGCAGGAGGTCTGAGGCTGCGAGGGGGGGCAGGAGGTCAGAGGCTGCGAGGGGGGGGCAGGAGGTCAGAGGCTGCAAGGGGGGGGACAGGAGGTCAGAGGCTGCAGGGGGGGACAGGAGGTCAGAGGCTGTGAGGGGGGGGGGCAGGAGGTCAGAGGCTGCGAGGGGGGGGCAGGAGGTCAGAGGCTTTGAGGGGGAGGGGGGACAGGAGGTCAGAGGCTTTGAGGGGGGACAGGAGGTCAGAGGCTTTGAGGGGGAGGGGGGACAGGAGGTCAGAGGCTGCGAGGGGGGGGGGCAGGAGGTCAGCGGCTTTGAGGGGGAGGGGGGACAGGAGGTCAGAGGCTTTGAGGGGGGGAGGGGGGACAAGAGGTCAGAGGCTTGGAGGGGGGACAGGAGGTCAGAGACTGCGAGGGGGAGGGGGCCCCGGAGGTCAGAGGCTGCGGAGGGGATGTTTTATTTTTTTTAAATGGTGCCACTCGGCGCCATCGTGTCACTGCGCTTTGGGCAGCTGCCGCCGCTGTGAGGGCAGCGGCGCCTGAAAAAAAGATGGCCGCGGGGCCGACATTCAACTGCGCATGCGCCAGCGTTGTTGCCGCTGCTCGGCAATTTTCGGAAAGGCGGGCGCATGCGCAGTTGCATGTCGGCCCCGCGGCCATCTTTTTTTCAGGCGCCGCTGCCCTCACATCGGCGGCAGCGGCCCCAGGGGCCCCCGAGCAGAGCCGATCCGCCCTTGGGGCCCCGCACAGCGACGGGGCCCTACGCAGCTTGCGTAGTCTGCGTATAGGGCGGATCGGCTCTGCATAGAACTGTGAAGTGACAGGAATGATTTCCTTTTCTGTCATATACAATATTTGTAATATGGGAACCCCTACGGAATGTCTAAATATATGGTATCTTTACAGTTAACTATTCTGCCCAAGTATATTTTTGTAGCCATAATTCATTGTATCCTCTTTAGCTGTCCCTTGACATACTGTGTCCCTAGACAAACTTTAATTCTAGACAATTGTGCGCTATCATTGTGGCAACAGTTTAGGATTTCCCTTTTCTGTGCCAGAATGACTGTGCCCCTATACACAAAACCAGATGCAACATGGTTTGATGAATCGGGTGTGGATAAACTTAAAGGGGTTATAAACCTCAATGCTGTAACGTTTTACTTACCTGTACCCCCTCTATCTCGTCCCGGGGACGAGCACACCAGCAAAAGTGGGTGTCTCGGGTCCTGATTGGATGGATTGATAGCAGTGCAGCCATTGGCTCCCGCTGCTATCAATAAAATCCAATGACCCGTGCGCTGGGACCGAGTCATACATTCGGCTTCTATGGGCGCCGAATGAATGACTCGCGATGGAGCCTGCAAGGTAACTAATGTGGGGAGGAGCCGCGAGAGCCGCAGAGGGACCCCAGAAGAGGATGTTCAGGGCCACTCTGTGCAAAACAAGCTGCACAGTGGAGGTAAGGTATGACATGTTTGTCGTTATGTTGTAACTGTTGATTACTGCAACTTCTTCCTCATTGGATTACCTTTACATAGGCTATCCCCCTTCAAATTTATCATGAATGCTGCTGCCAGACTCCTCCAACTTACCAACCGTTTACTGTCTGCTACCCCATTCTTCTAGTCCCTTCACTGGTTTATGCTCACTCAGCAATTAAGTTCAAACTGCTAACAACTTACAAAGCCATCCACAACTCTGCCCTAGCTATAAAACGAACCTAGTGTCAAAATACCAACCAAATCAAACCCTTTGTTCCTCCCAAGACATCCTGCTGTCTAGCTCCCTTGTCACCTCCTCCCATCCTCGACTCCATGACTTCTCCTGAGCCTCTCCCATCCTCTGGAACACTCTAGCCCAATATGTACAACTATCTCTTACTCTGTCCACTTTTAGGCTATCCCTGAAAACTCTTCTCTTTAGAGAAGCCTATTCTGCTTCCACCCACCAACTTTACATTTATTTTCTCCATTAGATCACCCTGCATGAACAAATTACAGTCATTACCTTTTGTATCACTTGACCCTCCCTTTAAGATTATAAGCTCAAATTGTTGGCACTATATAAATCCTGTATAAGAAAATTAGGATAGGAGTTGCCCAGCTATACATTTTCCAAGACAGTAGTGCTTGGCCATTCTTTTATTTAACAGGAAAGGATGAGCCCTATATTTGAAAAAAAAAATGGAGTTCTGCTTTAAGTAAAGAATTAAGTTTTACCACCTACCAACTTGAATGCATCCTCGTAGTCCAAGAAGTATTCCTGAACTATGATAAAGAGGCAATGGGATGTACAAGACATCTTTACTTGTGAGACTAGATAACATACCAACGGTAGAACTATTCAAAACACGTTTCTGAGATATGGTGGCAGCTTTTGGAAGACCTAGAAGAAAAAAAAAAAACATTTCATTAATATAAAATGACTAGTAATTTGTTTTCCAAGGGGGATCCCAGAAAAAAAAATGCCCAAACTACCCCACAAGTGTAATAAATATAGCAAAATCGAGGCATGTTGGTCATGTAAATAGTATAAATAAAAAAATTACCCCAACTGGCACTTGATGAAGCAGCAATTATCATCTGAGTTACTGAATAGTCTAATGTTATTGGTATTGTACCCCAAGTTTCAGTATTGGAACCCTTACTTTTTAACCTATTTAAAATTAAATGCGTTTGGAATTAAAAGTACCATGTGTCTGCAGATGATACCAAGCTACACTAATGCACTATTTGATTAGGCAACTACGTGGCAAATGAGGTTTAATATTGATAAAATGTAAAGTTTTGCAATGAGGGCTACAAACATGCATGCATTATACATTCTAGGAGCAGTACAGTTGGGGGAGTCAATGGCTGAGAGAAGATTATGGTTTTTTTTTTCACATCCAGATCATTCACTAGTAGATCGTAGACCTAAAAGCATGCAGTGCCAAGCTGGATTTTCTAAAGCAGGCAATGAGGTGATAATACTTTCTTGTATTAACCTCCCTGGCGGTCTGATTTTTGAATGTCAAAGCGGTACATTGTTTTGCATGGAAATTTGACGTTTTATATTGTAGGCCTGTAATTCTTAGGAATACCTCACTTAAATCTGTCCAAACAAGTCTAGTAGACATCCTGGGTATAATAAAGTTTGAAACATGAAATCATAAATTATAATATATTAAAAACTTCTAAAAAAAAAAATAATGTGATCAAATCAAAAACGCAAAAATTTGTCCAAACAAGGGTGCAATATTACTAGTAACTGCAATACTAGACACTGCATATTGGTTTAGTAAACATCCCAGGTATAATACATTTTGAAACATGGGACTGCACAAAGTCTGACGTCACAATCAGGACAATGGAACCTGGTTTCCTTTCGGATTTTCTTTCCTCTGTCATCTTGCTTCGAGCAACAAACCATGCACATCTTTGTAGGTGCTGACTTTTTCTCGGTTGGTGTGATGTAGTCCATGAAGGGATGACCAGTTAGGCGTTCCAGGTTGACAACGCCAACAGCACGACGTCCAGCTCTATTCACAGCCATTGATGGTGTTTGGTGGTTCACAAAGATCTGTTTGGCAACTTTCCAAATTAAGTCAGAATGAATCACGGACTTGCCACTTTTGAGCAGTATGTAGGCATTCCACAAGAATTGCTCAAGAAGATGCCTGAAGATCTTCTTGTACTTCTTTTGCAGTTTCCTCATTGCTGGGTAGAATGTCATTGCTTGGTCGGCTCTGTCAACACCTCCCATAGTGTTATTGTAGTCTATCACTACTTGTGGCTTCATGATTTCTTTTCCACCTTTCGTGTGTACCAAAACAGTGGAGGTATTATGAACTGTACTCATTAGGCACACATCTTTCTTGTCACGCCATCGCAGTGCCATCATTTTGCCTTTCTGCCAGGCAAGCATTTTCTCCAGTCGGTTAGCCCTAACGGTTCCATAGGCATCTGTTTTTGTTTTGCAGAAGAAACTCCGAGTTCAGGAGATGTATAAAAGTTGTCGGTTGTTACGCCATAGCCCTGATTTAGCAATGGCTCAATGAGTAGGATTTTACGCCAAATCGTGCTCTTTGATGTAACATATTGTACCCAGCTGAGCATTCCCTTGTAGGTCATTAGACTTTCACCTATGCTGATATCTCTTTCTGGCACATAGCTCCATTGGAAATGATTTAGAATCATTTGAGGTACTTCCCAAATGTTCTTTTGTTTTGGTGCAGGATGAGAAGTTTCATCAAATTATTTGTTGTTTTCGAAGTGTAAATATTTAATGATCAGGGAAAATCTATACTCTGACATGACCGTGCCAAAAAAAATCGTGTGGCAAGTAATTTATTAGTTGTCGAATACCACTAATGCAAGGGTTTCCCCACCACTCCCTGAAGTATTATTAGGCCCAGAAATTTCCAAATGTCATCTTTGGTCACTGGTTCACACTTTCTGCTTCTTGAAAACTTTTGATGCGTAGTAGCTAATTGTTGCTCTTGGTATTGGTTTGTCTCAGTAACTATTTTTTCAATAACCTCATCGGTCAGAAATAGTTATAAGTATGCCAATGGGTTGTCGTCTTCAACATCTACTTTCATACCAGATGCTGCAGTGAATGCGAGTCTTGGGGGAGCTGCGTGATCTGTATCACAGTCAATAGAGCACCAAGTTGGCACATCACTGAGTTTAGTCGCAGAATCATCAATGTCGTCACTTTCAGTGTTTTTTGGAGGCTATGGACGTTCTCAAGTTTCCAGGCAGAAAGAATGGTAAAAGTGCAGGCAGGGCCCTGAACAAAGCACTAGGGACAAAACTGAGGTCAAATGATTAGATACAGTAATGTAATCCTAAACATTACAATGTATTGTGTGTGTGTGTTCAGCTAAAAAGTACAAAACTTAACTGAACTAATAGATATATATATATATATATATATATATATATATATATATATATATATATATATATATATATATTTATATATATAGTTCAGTTAAGTTTTGTACATGCTAGCTGAAAATTTATTTAATACTTCGTACAAAATCCTTTGTTGGTAATGACTGCTTCAAGACGCCTCCTGTATGGCGAAACTAGTCGCATGCATTGCTCAGGTTTGATTTTGGCCCATTCATCCACACAAACAGTCTTCAAATCTTGAAGGTTCCGTGAGCCTCTTCTGTGAACTCTGATCTTTAGTTCTTTCCATAGATTTTCTATTTGATTCAAGTCAGGTGATTGGCTGGGCCATTCTAGCAACTTTAGTTTCTTTCTTTGAAACCAATTGAGAGTTTCCTTGGCTTTGGGTTTGGGATCATTGTCTTGTTGAAAATGTCCACCCTCATTTAATCTTCATCATCCTGGTAGATGGCAGCAGATTTTTATCAAGAATGTCTTGGTACATTTTTCCATTCATCCTTCCTTCAAAGATATGAAGTTTGCCAGTACCATATGCTGAAAAACAGCCCTACACCATGATGTTCCCACCTCCAAATTTCACTGTTATGGAGTTTTTGGGGTGATGTGCAGTGCCATTTGACCTCCAAACACAGTGTGTAGTATGGCACCCAAAGAGTTAAATTTTAGTCTCATCAGTCTGACCAGACAATATTCTCCCAGTATTTCACAGGCTTGTCTTCACACTATTGCGAATTGGATGCGGGTTTCCCGCATCCAATTTGCATAGCAGGAGATTGTGACCGGCTCTCTATGGAGCCGGTTCACACATTTCCACAGCGGCTCCGGTGCAAATCGCACAGGAGTCCTGTGTGTCTTTTGGTCTGTTTTAGGTCCAAATTCAGCCAAAACTTCAGGCTGAATTCAGACCTAAAACGGTGAATGGAGACGCACTGGACTCCTGCTGTGAGCCGCTGCGTTCTCCAGTGTGAACCCAGCCTTAATGTTGTGCAGAAAACTTTAAACCTGCTTTAACATGCTTTTTCTTTAGCAATGGAGTCTTGCGTGGTGAGCATGCATACAGGCCAAGGTGGTTGTGTGCATTACTTATTGTTTTATTTGAAAGAATTGTACCTGCTAATTACAGGTCTTGAAGCTCTCCACAAGTGGATCTTGGCTCTTGGACAACTCTTCTGATAATTATTTTCACTCCTCTGTCAGAAATCATGCAAAGGAGCACCTAGTTGTGGCTGGTTTATGGTGAAATTATGTTCTTTCCACTTCCAGATTATGGCCCCAATAGTGCTCACAGGAACATGCAGAAGTTCAGAAATCCTTCTGTAACCAATGCCATCAGTATGTTTTGCAACAATAAGTTTAGCACCCTGAAGTTTAGGCAGGGTTGCTTTCAAATTTAGTTGCCAGGCGATAGTTGCCTTGGCCAATTGTTAGGAGATCAAGTGATTTCCCCCTAATTCTGGAATTTCTGCACTTCTCTCTAATGTCGCTAGGTGGCATGATAGCTGGTGACATTGGATAAGACAAATGCATAGCAAGGACAGATTATGAATGAATGGGGTGTCTCAGCCAATTGGCAGGGATTTCTTTAAGTCCCCTGGCCTGCTGGGAGAGCCTATTTATTTGGGTGGAGTCAGGTGATCGGGGTTCTGTGCCACCTGGACGGCTGTCTGGGTGGATGTGTGTTATGCTGCCCTGGGCTTCTAAGCCGGAAGCCTGGGGCCTATCTTGGGGACATCTGGCTGCTAGGCTGTCTGAGGGCCTATCCAGAAGCAGGAGAGCAGCGTAGGGTTGGGACTGCAGGCTTGTATTCCAACCAGAAGTAACGGTTCCGCCGGCCGGGGAAATAGCTGTGGTCGGAGGTAGAGGGGAAGCTATCACCACTAAGGGACCATCCACCTTGTTACCGGAGACCACTGTGAGTAAGCTGAGGATAGTACCAGAGCAGACTTCTCACCAGCTGGGGACGGTGAAGAAGTGGGAAAACCTCAGCAAGTGCCAAGTCAGGGACCCAGCAGGACAGCAAAAGTGATGCTTCCGGAGCATCAGTGAGTGCCAAGCCAGGGACCTAGCATGTCAGCAGGGGTAAAGCTTGAAGAGCATCTGTGAGTGCCAAGCCAGGAACCCAGCAAGGAAGCGGGGGTGACGCTTGAGGAAGATACTGAGTGCTAAAAGTGAAAGAGCTCAGAGGATCCAGTGGATATTGTATCTGAAGTCTAGTGAAAGATTGCAAGCTCATTGAGTGAAGACCCACAGTGAGTAAGCTGAGAACTGTTTGTGTTGCAAATAGTTGAAGACAATTGCTGTTAGTAACTATTACAAGATTGTTGCCATAGGAGAAGACGGTCCTACCTATACAGAAGTGGTGTCTGGCTGGAGGCCTTCACTTGTATAGTTGTCTTTCTATAGAAGTCTCAGAGTCTGTTAATCATCGTTGCATCTACTCAAGAGTGTCCTGGCCCTAACACTCTCTCCCCCCAATCTGTTCAAGAGACAATAAATCTCTTTGCATTTTAAAATTGTCTGGTGCCCACCATTTCATCTTGCATTACACCCACCAGGCCTTGCTACCCACTCTACACAGAAGGATGTCAGCTGTCCCTAACTCTGGAGGTCACTATTAGGCCTTGGTTATGAGATGCCTATTTATCGGCCATCAGTTGAGACAGAACCAGCGGTTATTAATTTGCACTGACAAGGGGCAGGATTGCTTTACAATTACTAATAGATTTCAGCTGGTGTCTTGGCTTTCCATGCCTTTTTGCACCTTCCCTTCTTCATATGTTCAATACTTTTTCCCTGTGTTATTCCATTTTATTATTTATTGTTCTCCATGGTCCCTTTGTATGTAGGAGGGGCTCGCAAGATGGACTAGGGACATGTAGTGCACTTGACTGCAAATACTGCACGGCTCATTCCAAACAAATGGAAGTAAAGGGAAAAAGGAGAGTCATGGGAGCTCACAGAGGATGTTACAGGGGGACAGAAAAACACCAGTAAGAAATGATGTGTATGAATTATTTTTGGGAAAATAAGGATATCGTTACGTGTCACTTTAAGGGGGATATGATCACCATACAGTACTGTGCAAAAGTTTTAGGCAGGTGTAAAAAAATGCTGCAATTTAAGAATGCTTTCAGAAATAGAAATGGTAATAGTTTACTTTTGTCAATTAACAAAATAGAAAATAAATGAACAGAAGAGAAAACCAAAGCGAATCAATATTTCTTGTGACCACCGTTTGCCTTTAAAACAGCATTGATTCTTCTAGGTACACTTGCACACAGGTCGGTTGTTCCAAACATCTTGGGAGAACAAACCACAGATCTTCTGTGGATGTAGGATGCCTCATTCATATCCTTCTGTGTCTTTGTGTAATCCCAGACAGACTCAATGATGTTGAGATCAGGGCTCTGTGGGGGCCAAACCATCACTTCCAGGAGTCCTTGTTCTTCTCTACACTGAAGATAGTTCCTAATGACATTGGCTGCATGTTTGGAGTCGTTGTGCTGCTGCAGAATACATTTTGGGCCAATCACACGCCTCCTTAATGGTATGGCATGATGGAAAAATATCTGCCTGTATTTCTCAGCATTGAGGACACCATTGATCCTGACCAAATCTCCAAATCCATTTGCAGAAATGCAGCCCCAAACTTTCAAGGAACCTCGACCATGCTTCACTGTTGCCTGCAGACACTTATTATTGTACCGCTCTCCAGCCCTTCCTGAAAAAACTGCCTCTTGCTACAGCCAAATATTTTCAAATGTTAACTCATTAGTCCAGAGCACCTGCTGCCAGTTTTCTACATCCCAGTTAGGGTTGCCACCTGTCCAGGATTCACCCGGACAGTTCGGGTTTGGAATCATGTGTTCGGGTTTCAGACTGCCTGAAACCCGGACATATTATTCAGACTACTCTATGGCTTCCTAGCAAGGTTGCTGGATGCAGGTGTCTAAGCTGAGAGTGTCTGTTAAACTCTCTTTCATGCTGCCCAAAGCCAGGACTAACAATCCCCCCCAAACACACACAGACAGGAGAGGAGAGAGGGCTCAATCTGCACCTCTTCCTCCCGCCCCTACCCCTCTGTGTCTGCCCACACTCCAATCTCCGGCGCTGTGCCTCAGAAAAGAAAGCAGGGGCTCGAAATTTGAAGTCCAGCGGCCTCAGATGCATCTGGATGAGGGGGGCTGACTGCCAAGGGGTGAGTGAGCTCACCATCCATTCCTGTCTGTGACTGAACTATCTCCCTCCTTCTCTCTACTGCCTCTGAGTGAGTACACTAAGGTAAATCAGAGTTCTCAGAGCACCCCTTATATCAGAGTTCCACTAGAAGCCACAGTGTTCCCCCTTACATCAGAGTCCTCTCCGTATATCAGAGTTCTCAGTGTTCCCCCTTAAATCAGGGTTCCCAGAGCATCCCTTACATCCAAGTCCCCAGAGTTCTCCCTTACATCAGAGTCCCCAGAGTTCTCCCTTACATTAGAGTCTGCAGAGTCCCCCCTTACAGTGAAAGGGAACTCTGAGTTCAGATGTAAAAGGGGAACTCTGATGTAAATGGGGACTCTTGTTATTAACTTCCTATGATTAGAAATATTATTTAATAGCAAAATATATGTATAGTATAGTTTATACTACAAAAAAAGAAATAGCTGTGCGCCGCTTAAGTGTTTGGGTTTGACTTGAAGAAAAGGTGGCAACTCTAATCCCAGTTCCTATGTTTTCAAGCATAGTTGAGTTCTTTAGCCTTGTTGCCACATCCTATGCACAAAAACATAGGAACTGGGGTACAGACAAAATGGCAGCAGGTGCTCTGGACTGATGAGTCAAAATTAGAAATATTTGCCTGCAGCAGAAGACAGTTTATTCACTGAAGGGCTGGAGAGAGAGCAGTACAATAATGAGTGTCTGCAGGCAACAGTGAAGAATGGTGGATGTTTCTTGCAAGTTTGGGGCTGTATTTCTGAAAATGGAGTTGGAGATTTGGTCAAGATCAATGGTAACCTCAATGCTGAGATATAAAAGCAGATGCATATCTATCTTGCCATACCATCAGCTAAGCATGTGATTGGCCCACAATGTATTCTGCAGCAGGACAACTACCCCAAACATACAGCCAATGACATTTTCAGTGTAAACAAAAACAAGGAGTTCTGATTGTTTGTACCCCACAGAGCCCTTATCTCAACATTGAGTCTGTCTGGCATTACATGAAGAAAGAAGGATTTGAGGCAGCCTACATCCAAAGAAGATCTGTGATTCTTTCTCCGAAATGTTTGGAAAAACCTACCTGCCGAGTACCTTCAAAAACTGTGTGCAAGTGTACCTAGAAGAATTGATGCCGTTTTGAAGGCAGAGTGGTCACACCAAATAAGGATTGGATTTGGATTTCTGTTAATTTACTTTTCATTTTGTTAATTGATTAAAAATAAACTCTGAACACTTCTATTTCTGAAAGTATTCCTAATTTACAGCAGTTTTTCATACCTGCTTAAAACCTTTGCACGGTACTTTATATACATATATATTGTACATTGTTAAAATAGTAAATTTAGTGCGAATGCAATTACAGGATAGGGGAAATTATTAGTGTCCGGAGGGATGAGAGGTTTACCTTGGCATATGGGAAGGCTTTTTCTCAGCAAAAAAGCTTTGAAAATGTGGAATAGACTGCCTCGGAACTAGTTCTAGCCAGCTCAATTGATTTAACCACTTCAATGCAGGGCACTTTCACCCCTTCCTGCCCAGGGCAATTTCCAGCTTTCAGTGCTTTCGTACTTTGAATGACAATTGCTCAGTCATGCAATACTGTACCCATATGAAATGTTTATCATCTTTTTGAGACACATATAGCTTTCTTTTGGTGGTATTTAATCACCACTGGGTTTTTTTATGGTTTGCTAAACAAATGAAAAAAGACTGCAGATTTTGAAAAATAATTAAAGTTTTTCTTTGTTTCTGTAATAACATTTTGCAAATAAGTAATTTTTCTTCTTCGCTGATGTGCGCTTATGAGGCTGCACTGATCAGGTGGCAATGATAATCTGCACTTATGAGGCAGCACTGATGATCAGTGCCCCGATTATCAGTGTAAACAATGTACTTACTGATCCCTGTCAGACTAGCCAGTTATTGGCTCTCCTTACCTCACACAGAGACAGCGTGTGAGGAAAGGAATGCCCATAACCGGCAAATCTGTTCACATGTGACCAGCTGTGATTGGCTTAGGCTGTACTTCTCCTTTAAAAGATATTTGTTGCAACGTACAACGGCATGTAAGTCTTCTTTTTTGACCTGTGGTGACTGTCAACCTGTAGGTGCAAGAAATATCTCCTAAACCTACACGGTTTAAGAGATATTTGCAAAAGACAGGCCCCGATGTAGACAGCGGCGCGCAGGCGCTCTGAGCGTGCCGTTGCTAACGGCGATCATGCCGTTAGAGGCTCCCGCACGCATGCGTGGGACTGACGTCATTGCGATACCCGGAAGGAAGATGGACGCTTGGTGGAAGAGGGAACATCGGTGACATTGCAGGCTCCTGTGTCAGGTAAGTGACACATAATGGGCTACTATGCGATGCATAGTAGCCCATTATGCTTTTCCTTTGCAGGGAAACAAAAAGGAAGTAAAACCCATCAGGCTCGACATACTCGAGCGTGCTGTCCATGAGAGTGCTGTCTGCGACTGTGACTCTTGTGCACATGGAAGGAAGAAAGATCTGGCAGCAGTGACAGCGAACCACTGGAGGGCTTTGTTTTAGGGTAAGTCTTTCATATTGTGCTAGTATGAGATACATACTAGCACATTATGACATTAACTTGCAGAAGACCACATTTCTTTTTTTTCTTTTTTTTAGAGAGTTTACCACCACTAACTGGTGAAGGTGATCATCTGTGGATTGTATTTCATGCACAGAAGAACTGAACACAGGGTGGAAGAATTTGTTGTGATTGAGAATTGAGAGATGCACAGAAGGACGGAAATGGATGCTTTGTATTTTTTCTGAACACTTTTGCAGATTTGATCACAGGTTGCTGGAGCTTTGGGCACACTGTATTTGTATACATGTCCAGGTACAGGTTTAGGTGTATTTAGAAACTCTTAATTTATGTTGAACAAAAGAAAACCTAGTGCAAAAGGCACAGTGTAACCCCTCAGGATTTTTGAATGACAGACCAAGTATGGAGTAAAAATAATTTGATAATCGCAATTGATAAATGGACGGACCAAGTTTTTTGCACACACTGCCAATCCTTGCTTTATTCATTTATGTTGATGTCATTATTCTTTTGTTGTGTGATTTATTTGAGCATTTATGAGGGGTTAACACTTTAAGTGCTGTGCTATACGAGGTTCAATTGGCTTTATGAGCTTCACAGGTTCTGAGAATTCGACAGCTCTGCCACACAGAAAAGCTCTGTTCGGCAAGGCAGAAGACCTGACCTCTCTCTGCTGGAGTTCAGTAATACTACCATAGCAGGAAAAACAGAGGGTAATTCTCTCAATGGGGATATACCTGGTCAAAGTAACAACTGTTGAGGGTGGAAAATGTCCTTACCTTTGGTAGTCCCTAAGGGTAGCCACCACACTATGTGTGCGGTAGATGCCCGGGTGCTAACCCGCAAAAAATTCATACAAACCCAAAAGAGATAGAGAGGCACTCACAAGACTTGCATCGGAGATAAACCAACAGCAACAGCTTTTTTTTTGTTAATGTTTCCATGGAGCTCAGTCCATCTTTACCAAGACACCCTTACCTCTATTAAATTTCTTCTAATTTTTGGTTATGTTTTGAGCTGGAAATACAAGGATCTTCCAATGGGGACAAACAGCAATAAAGACCTACAGCTTTACTAACCCTTCCCTGCTTTATTCAAACCTAGAAAAAAAATGTACTTTAATTTATTTTGTGCTTTTGTCTCTTAACATATAACTACTTTAATATGTTTGAGTAAAGAAACTCAGCATTATCACTAAAACAAATCAAGATAAGAGAGACATAAATAAACCTGTAGTTCCAGACGTGTAAATATATAGAGCAGGGGATTGTGGAGAAATATCTGATCTGAAAGATTCTGGGACCGAATCTTCAGAAGAAGCTTCCATTTTGTCAAGTAGACTGTGTGTTCCATCATTAAAAGAATCTCTGTTCAGATAGTACACCAGCACTCCTTCTTCTAAAAGAGCAGGCAACTCTTCATCAATGGCATCCTTCAGAACTGTGCAAAAAGCAAAGATGGCATTGGCATACAGCAAGAATACAGATTCATTAATGGAAATACTCTTAATTGGTTCTTAGAATATCTCAGAAACAAATACAAACTTTACATATATTCATACATTGTTAAAATATCTGTTTGAAATGTAAATAATTCACCATGTGAATGCATACAAAGGTTTACTTTACTCCATTTTAATCGGGCAAATGAGCATGTTTGTTCTTGAAGTTTAAGGTGAGCAAATCATGTTATTAAATTCTGGCCATTTTTAGGGCTGATAGGAAAACGATTGTCCACAAAAATGTATGGGAAGTGGGGCACTGCCATGAGGGACAATACCTATAGAAAAACATTTAAAAAATACCATACAAAGGGGCTTTAAGGAAAACACTGAAAATAAAACGAAAATAACACAAATGCTTGGCGGATGAGTTAAAGGGTGTGTGGTGTACTAATTTTACAGACAGTCAACAACAGTGTACACTGACATTGCATGTGTGGCTGTTGAATTACATTTTTCTTTTCCAATTAGCTTGGGTTAAATAAAGCTGCAGTACGCCAATCTGATTAATTTCCATTTAAAAAAAAGGCTTTGTTTCAGGTAGTTTTAGAACTGACACATGCTTTTTTCCCTATCAAGTAGCCCGCATTGACTAGCAGAAAGAATTATCCAGAAGATCGCTGTAGCTGTTCTTGTTCTCATTGATGCAAAATTTGCAGAGAATTAGGAGACCGCAGAGGTCATGATAGTGTAAAATTGTCCAGCAGCAGGACAATTTTTATGAGGGATAATAGGCCTAACTGGTGTACACCTAACTTTTATTTTATCTATGGAGATCGGAGGGTGTGGAAAATATGAGTGAGATAATGTGAGATGATTTAGGTGCACACTGTTCTAGCACTTTTTTTTTCTTTCAAACAATGCAGCAGTGTGCTGCTAACAAAAGCAACTAGAACAGATGGTCAGTAACAAGTGAGTGATGCACTTTGGGCACCCTCAAATTAAAAAGACAAAAAATAACCCGCCCAAAAAAGCTCCAACCCACACCCTTAAAAAAAATTGTTTAACCTAAATTAGGCCCCATCAACATAAAATAACAACCAGTATGCCCATAAAATAAGTGAGCACTCCAATTCTCCTGCCCCCATCCAAAAGAAGGTCAATTTTTTTCTAAAGACATGCCTAGCAACAAAAAAATAAAATTCTATGGATAGGACAGCAGCTAAAAGTAACCACTGACCCCAAAATACAATGATAAAAAAGTCCCGATTAGCATGGGCGTCCGCAGGTAGGGGCAAGGGGAGTCAAGTGCCCCCCCCTGGAATCAGGGATCGGATCTTAAATTCAGCACAGTTGCATCTCTATCGAGGTGCCACACCTGGGTGCCACCCGCCAGTTTGGTGACACCATTAAGGTGCTGTCAAGCCCCCCCATCAGTGTAGTGTGACTTCGGGCTCTTTTCCCTGCTCAGTCCAGCAGAGAACTCGGCGGTGCTGTGATGGAAGAAAGGCGAGCTGCGGGCTATTTCCCCCGCTCGCCCCACCCATTCTCCTGTCAGGGAGAAGAGACGGCGGCTCTCACCAGGTTCCCCACCCAGCTTCCTGCCCGCTCCATTCCTTCCATATTGGCCATAACTGAGGGCCAATCAAAGGCGACTAGGAGAGGCAAGCTTCATGGGACATGTAGTCCCAAAAGATTGGCGGCCCCATTTACCGCAGGGAGGAGGCTACAGCTCCATCAAGAGAGAGATTGAGAGACTGCAGCCTGGAAAAAAGCTGAGGGAGAGAGCGATACAGGACAAAGAACGAGGAGTGGGCTGGGTGGAAGCCAGAGAGAGAGCCACGCTGCCCAGTGTCACAAGAGAGAGCCACGCTGCCCAGCACCACCAGAGAGAGAAAGACTGAGCCACTACCAGGGTACAGACATGCTACACTACTGACCAGAGTCGCCCCCGGGGAACCCAGAGTGAGCGATCGTCCAGCCGAAGGGATCACTGCTGTAGTTTTGCTGGGTCTGGTATGAGGGCTCGTTAGCCATCATCCATTACCTATCCTAGGGATTGTAATACGTCTGCAGACTCTGACCATAATATGTGATAATGACATTGTCGCAAAAGGGGTGGTGCATGGGTGACCCTAAAATGAGGCCCCCCCCTGAAAAAAGTTCTGCGGACGCCCATGCCGATTAGTAAGAACATGAAAAAAAGAGCAAGCGGGTTGATAGCACAGAATTGTATGCATTGGAATTAAAGTGCAGTTTCCCACTGACCATATTACCTCCCTACTCAGTTTGACAGCTTTCCCTACTCAGTTATACAGCAACTTCCAATGCACTAACATTATGCTTGCTCAGTGCCTGTTTTTATGCTGATGGGGCTGGCTTATCCAAAAGTAACCTTACTGGCCATTCTAAGCCTGCTGGTCATAGTTAAAAAGTTATGCAGTGCAGTGCCAGTTGAATCTGCACAAAGTTTGCTGGAACTGCAAACTTCAAATTTGCAGCATTCACCTTGAGCCCTATGGTAGCAGAAACCTAATTCCTACTCATGGAAGACAGGGAGGCTTGCTCAGGCAACCTTAGAGATTACAAACAGTAGAGATTGGCTAGAAAAATCCTTCTAGTTCGATAATTCTTTCTGTGACAGGGTCAAGCAGAGTTTTTATACCACTGTTCCCCTTTGTGACCCTAAGTGGCCAGAACTTACTACTTACATTGGGATTGGCGTTATACTGTACAAGGAATAAAATAACTCTGCTAAGGACTGTTATCATGTATACTGACAGTGTAAAAAAACTCACAGAGCAACTTCAACAAAGAAAAATAAACACGTCTTTGTAAAAAGAAAAAAGTACTTTCTATAAATATTTCTGTGAAGAAAGACAACAGAGATGTGTTGTACATATTACTGGATAACGCTGCTCTGCTTGCCATTACCATTGGAGTTTTACAAGGGGTGTGTAAACTTTGGATTTTATTTCTAGCCTTGCTGCATTTCTGTATATTGCATATTGTGCACCCAATTCCCTCTATTCCCTCTACGCTGCACCTGACTTATTATTTGGCAGTATAAATATGGTAAAAATCACATCTCTTGTACACATGGGTAGGCAATAAATTGTACCTGGATTTTGCTTGGCAATAAAAGTGATTTGCAGTGAAAAAAACTGAATATATACAGGAATTAAAATCAACCTGTATCATTGGCAATACATGGTTTCACTTTAACATATGTTAAAAATATGAACTGTTCTATTTCTCTTTAATCATTTTACTTTGTCTGTACTGCCAAGGTTGGAAGTTGCAAGTGTCCACTGTGATACAACTATCTACATACCAGATCCTTATCCAAGCACGCAGCCCGGGAGGTCAGGAAAGGGAGGGGATGAGCGCCCCCCCCTCCTGAACCATGGGGGGGGGGCTTTGGAGCTCTGCGCCCTCTGCGCCCTCTACCCCAAAGCACCATGCCCCCATGTTGATGGGGACAAGGGTCTCTTCCCGACAACCCTGGCTGGTGGTTGTCAGGGTCTGCGGGTGTGGGGGCTCATCAGAATCTGGGAGGCCCACAGATACCGCCCCCCTCCCTATGTGAATGAGTATAGGGTACATTGTACCCCTACCCATTCACCAAAAAAAGTAGTGTATTGTGCAAAAAATAATAATATCTTCCTCCGGTCTTCCTGCATCTTCTCCCGCATTTTCCTCCTCCAGGCTTCTTCTCACGCTTAGTCCGCTCTTCTTTCTCTTGTCCAGTGTGCTTCTTCCTCTGCCGATGCTCCCACTGACAACCCTCCTCCAATGTTGCGTCCCGCTGATCTGTCCGCGCCGATGTCAAGCATTTCTTAGATAACAACAGGGACATGTCCATATGACAACGTCATCCGGAGGCCCTCCCCCGGGGGCCTCTGCATGACATCACCCCATGGCCATCTGGTTATATTTGGCGTGGGGTGGGAGGGGGTCCCCTCCGAATCCATACTAGACCTGAAGGGCCTGATATGGACCTGGGGGGCACCCCACACCATTCTTTGAAAAAAAAAAATCACAAAATGCAAATTGCGTCAAAAACGCAGTACTCGCATTTTGGATGCGGGTCTATTGAACTTTATTACATGCAAAACGCTGCCTTTTGCAGGGAAGAAGTCCCCAACCCTTTCCAAAAACGCAGAGTCACAAAAATGTATTGATTTGAACATGTTCCATAAGAATCCATGTTAAAAAATTTCCCTGCATTTCTGCAAAATGCATCACAAAAAAGCATTAGTGTGAATGGAGCCTAAGGTGACAGGAAACCCCTTTGATGCCCACTTATTTATGGGGTCCCCTTGACGCTAACATTCACTTTTATGTAGAAGAGCTAAGCAGGCAAGACACCCTTATTTTGTTTGTCTAGCTTGAAAATTAGGAATCCTCCCAGCTTGTATGATAAAGTGAGAAAATGAAGTTTGCAACTGTATTGCCAGTAATTGATCACGCAGTCACAATTTTATAGTCATCTCAATCTACACCTCCTCCCTGGGTCAGTTGATAGCCTCCCATGGCTTTCAATATCATTTCTACACTGATGACACCCAAACATCTCTCTACCCCTCAGCTCACAACATCATTCTCCTCACGCATCATTAATTTACTAACCAACATATCAGTCTGGATGTCAAACCACCTCCTTAAACTCAATCTATCCAAAACTGAGCTCATAATATTTCATGCCCCATATGCCCCTTCCCCTGACTTCTCTGTCAAGATCAATGGCATAACCATCTACCCATCACCACATGCCAGGGTGCAAGGTGTAATCCTGGACTCTGAGCCCTCCTTTCAACCCCACATCCAATCACTTTCCAAAGCTTATCGCCTCAACCTCCAGGACATCTCCAAAATATGCCCCTTCCTAACCAATTGCGCCACAAAGCTCCTAATCCACTCCCTATGGCCCCTCGACTACTGCAACTCCATCCTCATTGGATTACCTTTACATAGGCTATCCCCCCTTCAGTCCATCATGAATGCTGCTGCCAGGCTCATCCACCTTACCAACTGTTTAGTGTCTGCCACCCCTCTTTGCCAATCCCTCCATTGGCTGCAACTCATCCAAAAATAAAATATTAACAATTACTCATAGAACCATCCACAAATTGGACCCAGCTACATCACCAACCTAGTCTAAAAATACCAAACAAATTATTCTCCTCATCCCCCCCCCCCCCCCCCCCCAAGACCTCCTGCTCTCTGGGCCTCTGGGCCTCTACCATCCAATGGAATTTCCTAAACCAATCTGTCCGACTATCTCCTACTCTGTCCACCCCCAGGTGATCCCTGAAAACGTTTCTCTTATCCTGCCTCCACCTAACAACTGTACTTTTATTTTCTCCCCCACAGTTCTCACTCGACCCTCCCCTTTTAGACTGTAAGCTCTAACGAGCACTGCAGGGCCCTCTGATGTCTCCTGTATTAAATTGTATTGTAACTGTACGGTTTGCCCTCACGTTGTAAAGCGCTGCAGAAACTGTTGGCGCTATATAAATCCTATATAATAATAATAGTCACGTGGTCACAGACTTTGAACATCAGTCACATACTGGCCTGAGGCTGGAGTATATGGGCAGTTACCTCAGCTATAATGATATACAAAAATCCAACTACTTCACAGTGCAGTAATTTTCTAAAATTTACAAATTAAGAAGTGTATTTTTTGGCTGTACTTTCCCATAATTCTGTTTAATGTATTTTCATCTAAGTGCAATGATCACCTTGAGGAGTATGAAATATGATTTGATCATTAGTGGTGCATATATCAGCTGACAAAAATTTTATAAAGACAATTTATTTAGCCTTAAAAAATGCAAAGGATAGTACACAGGACATCTGTGCAAATGATATAAACTACTTGAAGCAGTATATAAATTGAAAGTTTGTACCATATTTTAGTTAAATGCAGAATAAAGGTAATTACTCACCCGGAGATGCAATAAGAACTTTTGCCCCACTGATCTTGAAGCAATGCAGAAAGGACTGGGCCCGTAAATTGTAGTTCAGACATGCCATGGAGCAACCCAATTTGGCTAGTGCCAACCAAGTCCAGACATATGAAGGCCCATTAAAATCAAAAACAGCAACGCAGTCCCCCGTTTTCAGCTTTGCATGCTCTCTTAAAGCCCATGCGGCCTGATTGCTTTTAAGATCTATATCTCTGTAGGTATGAGCTTGGTCTTGGTATAAAATGAATGCCTGGTTGGGTCTTACAGATACTTGCTGCAAAAATACATCCAGCATTCCAGGAGAAGGACAATGTTTAACCGATCTTTCTATCTTATAAACACAATGGAATAATTTTATGCAGAACTTGAAATCCTGCCACAAGTTTTTTGGAAATACTCTCTTTATGGCAGTCCATAATGGGATTATCCAGAACAACATAACTTGTATTAGGGGCATCCTGTGGAGAGAGAGAAAGACCATAAATACCACATATGAAACAATATAAATCAATCAAGTAGGTGCTTTCTTGCATACTGATGATTTTCTTACGCTTATGCTTTGATTCCTAAAACAGTCACAGATCATGATTATCTGACTACATCTCTAGTTTATTCCAGTACACTTTACACTGTTTTCAAGTTGCAAAAAAATAATAAAAATGTGTACTTTGGCATGGATGTTACATGTTCCAAAATAAATTGGGCAATGTTACTAACATGCCCTTAGAAAATAATTATACAGCAAATAAATCAAGCACATATTGCAAATCGGATGTTTCTCTGCCAAAAAATATTTAATTTGCTTTAACCACTTGCCGATTGGCTCACGTCGATATACGTTGGCAAAGTGACACGTTCACACAAAACAACGTATGGGTACTGTAAAGGACTAGCGTCAAATGTAGAGCTTTAAGGACACCGCCACTCGCTGGTTCTTCTTTTTAAAGGCTTTGTCTGCCCATTTTTGTTAAAAGCAAGTTCAGCAAACAAACATAGGTTTCCCTCCCTGGCTCCTGGTACTCAGACTCCCAGCAGGGGACCTGATGTGCATGGCTGGGGAGGGGGGGGGGGGGAGGGGTGCGACCGCACGAGAGCCAGAACAGGGATTTGTGTGTGTGTAAACACACAAATCCCTGTTCTGTAAGGGGAGAGGAGACAGATTGTTTGTTCCTAGTAAGTAGGAACAGCAATATGTCTCCTCCCCCAGTCAGTCCCACCGAGTCCCACAGTAAGAAACACTAACTAGGGAACACATTTAACCCCTTGATCACTCCCTAGTGTTAACCCCTTCCCTACCAGTGATATCTACACAGTAATCAGTGCATTTTTATAGCACTGACCGCTGTATAAATAAATGTCTATGGTCCCAAAAATTTGTCAAAAGTGGGTGCACTGTGGCAACTGTAGTCCTGAAGATAGACTCTACTGTGTAATCAAGATATTTTGAAATTCATTCCCCAGAGAGGACATTGCCAGGAGAAGGGGAAAGGGCTGCGTTTTCTCAAGCTGTACAGGCCATGGGGGGCCCCAGAGAGTGTGCATCGCTGTCCCATGTGCAAAAACACTGCTGCTACTATTCTAAGTTACTTTGGGATAGTGATTATACGGTCTAGCAGACTGGACAGGGCCGTCTTTAATATTGATTGGACCCTGGGAAAACATTTTCTTGGTAAAAATAGAAATGTGGAATAGCGCTATAGCTGATGACATAAATAATGTAAATGTATACAGTGCCAACAAGAGATCAGAAAATAATCAATTCTTAGGAGTGAAACACAACACTATATAAAAAAGGAACAAATGTGCAAACATAAATATCCAATACTGTGCAAAAATATCATAAGATGCATAAAAGTCCAATAAAAATATATATAAATCGATATATAGTGTGATCCAATAAACATCAAATGGTAATTCAAACAGTGCTCAATCCCAGCAATCCTCCACTGTGTGCAGTGGCCACTCACCTTATAATAAATGGTAATGCACTTTCATTAAAGGTCAATCAACTGGTGCAGATCATCTCATGGCAGATGGAATTCAACTCGCACAAGGAATAAAAAAAAGGGTTCTCCATAATGTAGTAAATTATAACAACTTTATTAAAACAATGTAGTAACTTACATGTAAAATAGTAGAGATGTATGTGGAGTACCATTACTGAGGCGTCGGGCAGTAATACAGTGTGGAAAAATGTTGAACTTTTAGACCGGAAGTGATGTCACCTGGCTACTCCCGGCACGTTGCGTCACTGACACATGACTTTAGCAAGGGCTGGAAGCTGGGTGACCATCACCATGATATATATACACTGGCGGTTGCCATGGGAACTGCACACTAATGAACGGACATGACACTCCATTTAAAATAACAAAATGCCCAACCACTAAACCACTCCCATATATCCGAACACAAATCGTTTTTAGGGTTTTACACAAGAAGATCATAGGCAGTTGTATAACATTAATACTGTTAAGTTATAAGGCTGATAATTATAAGTTTATGGACATACAACAAAAAAAAGGGAATTAAAATTCATACTGTCTAAAAAGCAACATAATGACAATAATGAATAATGATAATTATTGCAATAATAATTTCTAATATGACCTATCCATTAAAAAACTGTGTATTATAATAAGCAGCAAAGAACCCACATTTAGATACATATAATAGAGAAATACAGTGTAGCGCTAAAAACAATTGAAAACACACAGATGTGATAATCAAACAAGAAAGCCAATGTTCACTGTGGTGAACTAGTGAAAAGAAATTGGAAGTTCAACAAAAAGTGTCCATCAAATACGCAGTAGGTGAATCTTCAATCAAAAAAAAAAAAAAAAAAAATATATATATATATATATATATACATACATATACATATATATATTATATATATATATATATATATGGAGAGGCTCAACCAAACCGGGGAAAAAATGGAAATAAAAAGGGAAAAGCTCCATATGGTGCAGGTAAAAAACCGGAGAGGTTTATTTAAAATTGCGCTACAGCAAGTGGAATGAGTACATAAAAATGGTGATCACGAGTGTAAATTTTAAATGGAACAAAGACTAATATGGGGAGCAAGCGTAGCGAATCCGACGCGTTTCGTCCAAAACGGACTTCAACTGGGGCAATACCACGCCTCAGTAACGGTACTCCACGTACATCTCTACTATTTTACATGTAAGTTACTACATTGTTTTAATAAAGTTGTTAGAATTTACTATACTATGGAAAACCCTTTTTTATTCCTTGTGCAAGTTGGATTCCATCTGCCTTGAGATGATCTGCACCAGTTGATGATTGACCTTATTGAAAGCACATTACCATTTATTAGAAGGTGAGCGGCCACTGCACACAGTGGTGGATTGCCGGGATTGAGCACTGTTTGAATCACCATTTCATGTTTATTGGATCACACTATATAATCGATAGAGACCTTTTTTTTGGCTTACCGCCATTTTTGCACTGGACTTGGATTTATCACATTAATATTCTTTATATATATATATATATATTTTTTTTTTTTTTATTAGACTTTTATGCATCTTATGTGGTTTTTGCACAATACTTGATATTAATGTATGCACATATGTTCCTTATATAGTGTTGTGTTTTACTCCTAAGAATTGATTATTTTCTGATTCCTTGTTAGCACTGTATACATTTACAAATATTGATTTCATCAGATATAGCACCATCCCACATTTCTATTTTTACACTTATTGTTATATGGTGATAGTACATGGATTGGCAACTATATTTATTGGGATTTTTTTTTTTACACTTGGTAGCGCATTGTTTTTTTTTTCTATTTTTATTTTAACAAACATTTTCTTGTGCCCCCGACCGATCTTAGACATATAACAAATAGCAGGAAGACTGAAAATCAGTTTACTGCAGCAGATCAGGCAGCGATTGCAATTGGTTGGCAGAGGTTACAGTATATCATTATCTCGCACTGGCTGGTTAATAGAGGTTACAGCACATTATTTCTGCATGAATATACTATAGGAGATGGTCAAAGACAGCAGACAAACTACAGGAGATGATTTAAGATTGCAGACATAATAATACAGGAGATAATGAGATATTGTGGATGATATTTAGAGACTGTGCAAGTACTATAGGAGATGATCAGAGACTGTAGACATACTATAGGCGATAAACAGAGACTGCGATCTACTACAGGAGATGATCAGAGACTGCCAAGGTACTACAGGAGCTAACCAGAGACTGCAGATTTACTACAAGAGATATCCAGAGACTGCGGATTTACTACAGGAAATAACCAGAGACTGCAGATTCACTACAGGAGATGACCAGAGACTGCAGATCTACTAAAGGAGGTAACCAGAGACTGTGGATCTACTACAGGAGATAACCAGAGACTTTAGATGTACTACAGGAGATGACCAGAGACTGCAGATCTACTACAGGAGATGACCAGAGTCTGGGAATCTACTACAGGAGATGAATAGAGTCTGCGGATCTACTACAGGAGGTGATTAACCGCTTCCCGACCGCCTCATGTAGATATACGTCTACAGAATGGCACGGGCAGGCAAAAGCACGTACGGGTACGTCCCCTTTAAATTGCCTGCCCGTGGGTCGCGCTCGCGACCCGGTCGGGAGCTCCGTGACCACGGCCGCGGGACCAGCGGACCCGATCGCCGCTGGTATCCCGCGATCGGGTTACGGAGCTGAAGAACGGGGAGAGGTTTGTGTAAACAAACCTCTCCCCGCGCTTCCTACACTGCCTGTCATTGATCGGCTGTTCCCTGTCATCGGGAAAGCCGATCAATGACGTCAGACGTACAGCCACGCCCCCTACTGTAAAAAAAAACACAACACGTCACACTGACTCCTCCCCGCCCCCTAGTGGTTAACTCTTTCACTACAACTGTCATTTACATAGGAATCAGTGCTATTTAAATAGCACTGATTTCTGTATAAATTACAAATGTCCCAAAAATGTGTCAAAAATGTCCGATGTGTCTGCCATAATGTCGCAGTCACAATAAAAATCGCTGATCGCCGCCATTACTAGTAAAAAAAAAAATATTAATAAAAATGCTATAAAACTATCCCCTATTTTGTAAACGCTATAACTTTTGCGCAAACTAATCAATAATCGCTAATTGCTATTTTTTTTACCAAAAATATGTAAAAGAATACGTATCGGCCTAAACTGAGGAAAAAAAATGTTTTTTTATATATTTTTTGGGGATAGTTATTATAGCAAAAAGTATTTAAAGCTCTATTTTTGTTTATAGCGCAAAAAATAAAAACCGCAGGGGCGATCAAATACCACCAAAAGAAAGCTCTATTTGTGGGAAAAAAAGGACGCCAATTTTGTTTGGGAGCCACGTCGCACGACCGCGCAATTGTCAGTTAAAGCGACGCAGTGCCGAATCGCAAAAAGGGGCCTGGTCCTTTGGCTGCCAATTGGTCCGGGCTGAAGTGGTTAACTAAGTGACCATCTTAAAATTCTACCTGACAGCAATGTACAGCTATACTGTTCGTAAACAGGTCAAAAGTTAGGATAACAGTCCAAAAAGCAGTCCATGGGGAGAAGGACCTACCTAGCCAGTCCAGCTTACCATCTGCTCTCAGAGGTCCAGGGGCAAGGCTCTCAGAGGTCTGGAGGTGGGGCTCTTGGCACTCCCAGTCAGATCTCAGCTCTGAGCCTCTGAGTATACAGGCGGCATGGGGCGGTATCAGAGTGGCAGTGGTGCTCCTGACCCCGCCCCCTCCCTGCTGGCTGGGGGAGACACTGATATACCTGGTGCGGCCTGCAGTGTTATCATGGGACCCCAATTTGCAGGCAGCACAGGCTCAAGAGACAGCTGCTTTGGCCCCCACAACAATGACTAGGCCCAGGGCAGCTGCCCCTTTTGCCCTATGTTAAAGATAGCCCTGAGACTGTGTCTGAACCTACCTTCTGTGTGCTCATTTACGCTCAAACCATTTATTCTAACCCGTATCAATACATTGAGTTAATTTACCCCAAACGGCCTTGTGTATTTTCTGGGTAAAGGTATCTACACTTGTGTTCCTATAAGTGCTTGCAGTAACTTTCACTCAACCAGGTGTGTCAGAGGGGCTGAGGTTGTTCTTGAGGTTGAGGGGCAGAACATAGAAGCCTAGTTACCAGCCTGCTCATTTGGGGGTAGCATTCAATATTTTAGACTCTAAAAACCCTTCAATACTGTAGTATAACCTTGAAAATCAACCTTATTTGGAGACAGGAGTATGCTGCAAAAAGATTCAGAAGTTGAGAATATATTTTTTTGGAACTGAAGCCAAATTTCTTTATAATTCATGACAGCGTGGGTATGTGTTCTTAAATATTTACACACTTACCCAATGCCCACTATAAAACAAATATTAAAGCGGTTCTGCACTGTGTTTTTTTTTTGGGGAATACAATGCCAAGGATTACGAGGTAAATTGGGGGACTCACGTGTTCCATCTTCATAATCGATCGCAGCCGGTTTTCCTCCAATAAAATTATTTATATAATGCTTTTCTGCTGGGGGCCATCTTGCCTGTGGGCATGTGAAACCCCACAGGCACTTTAGATGGCCCAGCATGCACCGCCGTTACTGCGCCGAGCTCGCGCGTGCGCAGTAACGGCAAAGTGCAGCTCACGTTCTCCGAAATCTCGCGAGATGTCGGCACATCTGCCGACATTTCGCGAGATTTCGGGAGATGCCCGCACAGACTCCTGGGATCAATGACACCAGATCCCAGGAGACAGTGCGGTGTGATGACGATCGACGCAGAGACCCCGCCCACCCCCGCAGAGACAGAGAAAAGGAAGTCATCGATTACAAGGTAAGTGGGAAAAAAAAAAAAAACACACTTCATTTAGTACTCTTTGCCTGATTTGGAAGGCAAAGAGATTTACTAAATGAAATGTGTGCAGAACCGCTTTAACAAAGAAAAACACTAAATTCCACCTATAATAAACTCAATCACTTCAAAGGACATTCTCACTGGTAATATTAACCGACATCTCCCACCGCCCCAGGTTAAAGTTTACTTACAAAGTCAGGGCTACTAACCTTGTATATTGGCATATACTAGTAAATTTAGATAAATTGCAGCACAATATACACTTACAATATTGAAAGCATATTTATCACAGCTATGGTAGTAGATGACATCTGGAGAGCACCCTCTCTTCTGGCCAGTGGTAGATCTATACGAGCATTGTACAGATCTCTCTAGCACGATCGCAAATCGGATTCAGTAGGTTGGCCTTGGTCAGTGCCATCAATGACATACTCCCTTCTGAGCAGGTCACCTAAGGAATGCGTGATGTCAAATTGCTGGATTCTCCATTGAATCCAAAGACAGAGCTTTGCAACACTTGTAGAGCCTCTGCTACTGGTCGTAAGCAGGTTTGGTCTGAGCTGTGCACAACACTCCATTAGAAAGCTATACCTGACTTTTGTGGTGGTTCATTTCTGAAGACAAACAAGTTGCCCTATGCAGGGTATTTCCCATTAGCACAAAAGTACAAAAGTACAAATCACTCAGCAGTGGGAGGTAAAATTGTGGTGAAAATGCAGCTAGATAACATCCAGGAATATTATGTGATATAAAACTAGACGAAGCTAGACTAGACGAAGCTACGCAATTTCACCAGTGTTGACGTCATTAGCGCTGCGTGACGCCGTTGCACAGCTGAGTCCCGGAAGGAAGCGAGCCCACAAGCCTGAGAAACGGCGTATCGGAGAGACATCAGACTGGATGATTCGGATGACCGGATAGTATACCGGACGGTATACGGAGCAGTAATACCAGGTTACCAGCGCTATTGAGCGCCCACTACACACCACACGGAACTCGTGTATTTACAAACGGGACCGGGTACAAAAGATCTACCTGTGTGGGACTGTCACACCTCTCTAATGCCAATTACTGGATACAGACACTCTGCGGATAGGGTATTGTATGGAACTATTACTTTCCTATACAGATTGCCACACTTGGTAGGTTACACGGATCACACCTGTTACCTGTACCCAATGCCATATCAGTGTCACTCCATGTGTCAGAGACTATCAACGGAACAGTGATAACAGCAGATATCCCACCATGATCAGATCTATGTTTAGATCAACCGTGGATCCCTTTATCTCCGTATTTTACCTGCTCTGTACCAGTCCAGAACATTTTCTCTGATTTTCATATATCACGTCCTATAATCATTGAGATAACACATATATATTCAGTAGATATACTTTTTGCCATAGGACGTGTACTGTCGGAGCCGGCTCCTTTTTCACCATCCCTCTCTCCATCCCTTCTTTCTCCCTTTCTATACGGGCTCAAGCCTTCCAGACCTGGAATGCGGATGCCTCTGCCTACTCACATATTTTTACTATAGTACACACACGTCGATTTGACATGGCAGAGACAGCCACACATAGACTCTTGGCGTCCGGACGCTTTGTTTAATTTTGTTAGTTTTATGTTTCATGTTTGTACTGTCCCACTGTTGCCACATCTAGTTTTATATGACATAATATTTCTGGATGTTGTCTAGCTGCATTTGTCCACAATTTTACCTCCCACTGCGGAGTGATTTGTACTTTTTCTAAATGTAGTATTAAACTTTTTCATCATTATCTTCACATTGCACGGTGTGGTACTCATTTGGTCCTCTAGTTCCTGTCAGTCTAGACAGGAACATACCAGGTTCTTTTTTTCATATATATTCAAAATAGGGTGGCAGAGAATGCGATCAGAGCCCACCCAGGTGTGTTACAACAGCGAATGAACATTCTCTGCTGAAACACTGATCCTCAATCCGGCCAATCAGAAGCGGATGTGAGATCAGTTTTCAGATTGGCCGAAAAGAGAAGACTCCCGATTGGCCACCAAGGAGGAGGGAGGAGACTAAAGCCGCTGTTGATTCGTTAGAGCAGGAGAACAGGAGGCCGCCGGCGAGCAGGGGAAGCCGCCGGTGATGGGGTAGGTGCTGCCGACCGACTGAACAAGACTAAGACCATGATATATTGACAGGGGGATACAGCTCCTGATAGTGCCCGCATAATGAGGTAGAGACCAGGGACCTGTTAGCCCAGTTTTTTGAGATGTATTTCATTCTACTATTAAGCGCACTGTTATGAGTAAGTTGGCTGAGGCTTGCACTGCAAAACATGAAGCAGAGCCTGCATAGGTAACAAGTAAAAACAACTGCCCCAATGTACATATAAAATTGCAAATGCTTTGGTAAACTGCAATTTTATAAACAATAGCATGGATTGATAGGACAATGTATATCAAATTGATCTTTTTATATAAAAAAAAGTTGTTAAATACATTGCCTTGAAGAGCTAGTTATTCAATAATACAGTGATTATAGGTTTAGTTTGAAATAAATTCTCAGAACACGCAACAGCTTAGCTTGGTACATGGCAAAGAATAATAATAAAATAGTTGAATAGTTAACGGTCTCTAAAAGCAGGGTATAGAAAGGTTAAAGTACAGAAAGGCTCGCTTGTTTATCAGTATGCAAAGTTCAATTCCACTCTCCGGCTTGAGAGGAAATCTGCAGCTGCTCCAGTTAAAGTTCTTTTCTAGCCAAACTTTCTCCCTTGTTATTGAACTCTTGGGCCTCCCACATCCAGACACAGATCCTCTATAGCAGATGATTTCTTAACACTCCATCCTGCAACATATCCATACATCGACTGATGGGAAGTTTCAGGTAGGCTTTATCGATTGTCCAGTGATTTATATGTTTAAATCAACTTTCAATATTTGTATTGATCACTAGTTAGATCATACACATTGCATTGCTTCTGCAGCTGTTGGTGATACACAGATCTCCGAAGGCTTTACCAACCTAGGAAATCTTATGAAACAAATTGAAAACATAAAGAGCAACAAAACTACTTTTTTTATAAACTTTAATCCACAAATGTTATAATGTTTTAAGTGAAGTCATTAGGACACGTACTGCACAGCTTAAAGGTTAAAAATGCATAACGTGGAGAAAAAGGACCCACTTATTCTATACTAGGACTTGTCTGCAGACCAAAGAAATGAATGCCTTATGTAAAAACATGATGAAAAATTACATTTTTAATTAAGACAAAATGTGAAGATTTTAATGGAAATGAGGGTGTAAATCATAATTTGGTCTTTAAAAGAGAATCAAAATGTGTAAATTGCCATGTTATCATATACATTTAGTACTGGCTATGTGCCAGAATAATTGAATTATTAACACCTAATATTCATTTTGTGCCTAAAGCCAGCAGTCTTGATATCCTTACTATTGTACATGATCACTAGTCATTCCTTTTGAACAAAACATAAGATTCATAACATTAAGCTTTATTTTATTTCAGCATGATAACATATGAGACTAAAGATAATAAAACTGTACAGGTCAAAGTCATAGTGCCTCAAATTGCTCTACAAAAGTTTTACATTCACACACTTTCAGATAGAATCATTTTCATAACTGAGCAAATATTTGGAGACCAGAGACCAAGTATAGATTTTGTTAATGCTAAACTGTACAGATCTCTGTTACAGTTTTCAGGGACGGGAGGGTGGATTGCATTAGCCAGGGCACACAGCTGCTCTTGTATGAAGTTAAAATAAAACCAATTCAATTTTAGGTTCTGCCTCTTAAAGCAAGATGTACTGTAGATCAATATGCAATTTTAAATGCATTTCCTTAACCAAACGATACAAATAAAAGCAGATCTGTGGAACCCTTTCAAATTAAAATAATTCCAGCATTGGAATCTTCTTAGGATAAGATTCCTATGTGAGTAATTTGGCAACATTTCTCCTATGTAAGCAATATGAGACGGGCCAAAGCTCGGGCTTCCTGTAGATAAGTTCCCAGAGCTTTAGAAAAATGCTTACTAGCTGCAATGTCAATGTCGTCGCTGCTTTTGTAAAACATCATATTTATATTGGATTCACTTAAAAATTTATGGAAAATAAAAGCTAATGAGTTTAGAAAATGATGACTGAAGACTGCACATAGAAGGAGCACATCCAGTGTTCGGAGAGGATGTTTTCTTTTTTTATGGATGCTTGTTGTAGTACTTTGAGGGACTATGCAAGGACAAGTATAAAGTCTTACACCCCCGTACACACGATCGGACTTTCCGACGGGAAATGTTCGATGTGAGCTTGTTGTTGGTAAGTCCGACCATGTGTGTATGCTCCATCGAACATTTGCTGTCGGAATTTCCGACCACAAATGTTTGAGAGCAGGTTCTCAAATTTTCCGTCAACAAAACTTGTTGTCGGAAAGTCTGATCGTGTGTACACAAGTCCATCGTACAAAAGTTTGCGCATGCTCGAAATCAAGCAGAAGGCGACGCACTGGCTATTGAACTTTCTTTTTCTCGGCTCGTTGTACGTCTTGTACCTCACCACGTTCTCACGTTTGGAATTTTGAGCCAACATTTGTTTGACCGTGTGTATGCAAGACAAGTTTGAGCCAACATCCTTCGGCAAAAAAATCCACGGTTTTGTTGTCGGAAAATCCGACCGTGTGTATGGGGCATAAGACTTTTCTCTGGCTTTCCTAATATGCAAAATTCTCAGAGTGAACATACTGAAGTCACAAAGTTTGCATATCAAAAGGAGGCCAGCAATGGCATCCTCTATTCATTTCTAAAGTAATACTTACTATAAAAAAAAAAAAACACTTTGAATATTATAAAATCTTAAATACCTTTTCTAAATCACCACCTGCTGCTCTATCTATATCCAAAAAATATGCTCAACTAATTCACTCATATACATATCATATAATATACAATAGTGCTTAATCAACGGCATTAAATTAAATACATCATTAATCAAACCATATATGCAAATCCCCCTTTCCAACACAAATGCTCCCCACCCAACCTCCCTGGCACAAAGCCTTCTTCATAACAAACCACTCCTCCCAGCGGAAATCATTCAAATCCCCCCCCCCAGTACAAAGCCCCCACCCCCAACAACTCCTCCCAGCAGAAATCGTCCTCCCCCCTCAAATGCCTCTCCTCAGCACAAAGCCCCCCCCCCCCCCCAAGTCACTCTTCCCAGCAGAAATCTTCCTCCACCCCAGTACAAACCCCTCCACACACACAAATCACTCCTTCCATTAAAATTATTCTTCCCCTTCAAAATCTGCTTCCCTGCACAAATATATCCCCTCCAAAAAAAAAAAATCAATCCTCCTAGCAGAATCTTCTCCCTGGCAGCACCAATCTTTGTCCTCACACCCCCCTCCCAGGTTATTCTGTCCCACCAAGACCCCAGATACAGTGTGCAATGGGAGATGTCCTCTTGTAGGTACAGCTTCCCTTGGCTCTGAAGTAAATTGTTGTTACAAGTGATCCATGGGGAGAGATGCCAGCTGTGGTAGTGGTGATTCATTGTAGGGTTAAGGGATAGGAGTAGTTGAAAAAACAGGCCAGAAGGTGTTCTGATTACCTGATCAGTAGCATTTGGAAGACACAACAGCTGTAGCTAAGAAGCACTTGTGGTTGGATGCAGTACTATGCAGTGATCATTAAAAGTAACTGCAAAAGTTCAGATTTTCTTTTTAAAAATAACAAACATGTTATATTTACGTAATGGCATTGCACAGTTCAGCTCTGAACCTCCTACTTGGGAATCCCCCACCGGAGCTCTAGGCTCCTCCTCTTCTCTGTGCGCCACCATAGGAAGCTACTTCATATGAGGGTGCACATGCGGGCTAGCTCCCAAGCTAGGCTGTGTGTGTCCTGCTGCTGCCTCTCTGTCCTGTGAATGCAGGGAGAGAGCTTCTAAAGATGGGCACAGTGCTGGATCGAGTGAAAACATGGGGAGAAGGTGGGGGGGGGGGGTGAATGGGTAATACAAATACTGGTATTTTTTTTATCTCAATGCAGGGAATGCGTTAAGGTAAAACATGTCCTGGCTTTAGAACCACTTAAAAGTGGAACTCTACTGCATCTGAGCCCCACTAACAAACAGTTTCATTCATTTTTATTATTCAGAGCAAATTCTCCCATACTTCCATGTCTCCATGCATTATTTCTATCAAGATATTCAATGCCTATATATATATATATATATATATATATATATATATCTATTTATATATTTTTTTTGTGACTTCAGTCAAGACTTTAATAGTACTGTTTGAGCTAGTCTACACAGCAGTTATGTGGATCGGCTTCTCCACAGCAATAGCTTTGGAGGCCGTACCCAGGAACTGTCTTGGCTGGAGGATTGTGGGTATAGTCCACAATATGACCTTTAGACACTAGATGCTGCATTTCTGCACTTTCCTAACCTTTGTGTACTGTTTTAGCTATAGAGTGCTCTTCAGATCTCGAGCTATGGCACAGCCACTGGTGCAACCCAGTCTCTGAAACCCTAATCTGTAAGAAGGCTTCTAGACAATACAGAGCTAGCATGGAACATGATCTTCGGGAACTGTACTCTGCATTGTGGTGCTTTTGAGGCCTTTGTGTACCGTGTTAGCCGCAAAGTTCTTTCCAGGCCTAAAGCTTTGTCACAGCCTCTGGTGTGACCCAGTCTCTGCAGATTCCCATAGTGAGTATGGCTAGTTGGGTTCAAGCACTGAGAGCTACCTCACAGTTGACACTATTGTAACATTTGGACACTGTCATCTTACAGCAGTGACAGTTAAGGCTAAGAAAACAGCACAGACATCCTCCACTAGGCGGGTGCATGCTCCTTCTCCCACCATTCAGCCTAGAGGAAGCACCTTTCTACTGCTGTTTCCATGTCTGAAGTGCTTTGTGGATCAACCAGCCTCTGGCCACTTTCCACTGTCCACCTACAGTGACTTGACCACCTCCATCTGTCTGCAACTCTCTTCAGTATCAGCAGCTCAGGTTGGCAAGTACACAAGGCCTTGCCTCCTTTTGGGGCAAGTTGTTTTCTGCTACACGGTGCAACATATCTTTTAAAAGCAGGACAGTCCCACTGTACAGGGCGACCTCAGTCCATACTCCATTTCTTTTAGGGGCAATTTCTCAGTATTCCCAGAAGAGAATCAACATCTGTAACCTAGATCCTGGGACTCATATTACTATAGTCTCTTCCTTGATTGTGTCTTCCTCGCTCCCCAGGGAGAGGCTGAGACCTCCCATGTGTCCACAAAATCCCCAGTAACCACTACATATTCGTTTCTGCACAATTAATGGATTAATGGAGGAATTAATGCTCGACACAACAGAATATAGTTCTGACCCTACTGGACCTCCACCTCTCCTGCCCCTATTTCTATCTCTGATTCAGATTCAAAATCGTCACAGTCTACCTCTAAAGAGGCTGTATTTAAGAAAATGTCAGATGATTCAGATTTAATAATCGGAAGTATGTTCTACCCTGCATTTAGAGGATCAGTCTGCTATTCCATGTATAGCTTGACTGCAAAGGTCTTCCCAATACATTCCATATGTAAAATTGGAAACAACCTTTGGAATCATGGCTCCTGGGCCTTACTGACAATGCGAAGGAGCTTTTTCCCTTTGAAAGGGAAATGATTGATAAAGGGCCTCTGCCCACTGTGGACTCACCAATCATTCACCTTAACAAGCATGCCATACAGGTTGATGATGCTCTTACCTTTATGGATATTTATGACAGACAGTTGGACTCTCTACATCTGTACAGCTGTTAATTTGAGATAACTAGGTGTGACTCTTTATCCCCTGTTGGCAGTGATTCAGATTTGTAAATCCACGTCACTGTAGATCTAATCTCCTAAAGATCTCAAATCCAAACACTTGAATCTAACTTTGCAACTTGCATGGGCATAATGACTATTTATATGCATGTAGTGCTTACAAATATTTGATTATTTTCCCTTTAAGAGAGGGTGTTCATTTGGTTCTGCCCACAAATGTATTTTCTGATGCCTCTGGCACAGGAAATCCTTGAATGTGGTGGAAGGACCTATTCCTTATGGCTACTACAGTAGTACCTAGCAGGCGATCACTATTTACTGCCCACTCATACCGTACTAGATTTGGGCCAGGATGGGAATAATCCTTTTACCCTTTCATGGGAGGATTCTTCTAATAGATGTATTCTCTTGCCTACATTGTAAGTCTGATTCTGCAGAACAGACAGTTCCTTAAGCTGTTGGGAGCTCGCTCAGTTGATCTGTGTTTTAATCTGACCTCTGCTAGACATCATGTGGAGACTGCAAGATCGTTTGCCCTAGAAAAACTTGAGGTTTCCCCCAGTACCTTACTGGGTGACCCACTTCCTATGCTGGACAGTGGTGAGTGTATTGTTGGTGTCCATACTGCATTCTTTTTTTTTTCCACAAGAAAATCCATACTGCATTCTACATGGAGTCAAGGTATTGGCTAATTCAGTTTGAGTGTCAGAAGTCAGCAAGATTGGTACATACGGCATATACAATTGCTAAACCAGCCATAATGTAATTGAATGTTATATAAAAAAACAACTGTAACATTCTTTATATTGTTGGTGTCTAGAACACACTCAAAAATTTAATTGTGTGATTGGCTCTCTGATTTTCCCAGAAGTCTGCACTAAGATATACTGTAAGCCAGATTTTAGGCATCCTATGCAACAGACATTACATTTTTGATAAAATACTCCCTAGGGGTTAATTAGTTAAAAAATGATGAATACTTAAGAGTGCACCAGCTGATTATAATGAATCAGACCCTCCCATTCAGAATCATTATTCACAGTAGAAGGTTAAACAAACAGCTATTTCTTCAAAGCAGAAACGGGTAGGAATCTGCAACAAAGTTTGTTAAAATTTGTTCAATATACACTGTTCACCCAGAGGGGTTTACATAGCAAGGCTAGGCTCAAAGGCAAAGTGGCTGGGCCTCTACTAAGGTAATGCAGAAAGTACAGAAGCATAGCTCCCAACTGTCCCTGATTTCGAGGTACTGTCCTCGATTTGGAACAACGTCCCTCTGTCCATCTTTCCTCCTCATTTGTCCCTCATTTTGGTCTTATCTATATAGTTGTATATAAAATGAACTTGTTATCTTTCAAAAAGTGTTTCCCAGTGCGAAAACTTTCATTCAATTTTTAAATTGCTGCATTTGTAAATTTCAAAAGCCAGTAGAAAAGGAATACTATTGGTAAATTTTTTTGTAGAATTTTCCTTTAAATGGGCATGGCAGGGGTGTGTGTCCTATGCCTACATACTTTTGGTAATAGGTGTCCCTCGTTCCCATCTCAGAAAGTTGGGAGGTATGCAGCAGTGTAAAATTAGCCAGCAGGACAGGTTTAACCAAGGACAATCTGTCAAAATGTACTAGAGACAGAATATAGAGAGGTATTTTTGCTACAAAAATAAAAAAAAAAGATACTGGAAAGGATACAGCAGTGTAAATTCGGCCAGCAGCAGGACAGTTCAGGTATCAAGGATAATAGAGCTAACTGGCATATTTTTAACTTTTAACTATGGGGAAATGGGGTGCTGTGCATAGGAGTGATATAGTGTGAGGTAGTTTAGGTGTACACTGTTCTTTCACTTTGTTTCTTTCAAACAATGCAAAGGCATGCTGGAAACAAAATGTAACTCCAATAAGGGATGGTCAGTAACAAGAGAATGCTCCAAACTTTAAAACAATTTCCATCAACATAAAATAAAAATTGAAGAAAAAAAACACACACAACAAAAGCAGTTTAACCTAAAATAAAGGCCCACTCAACATGAAATGAAAACCAAAATACCCTCAAAAGAAATGAAACCCCCAAGATATGCCCCCCGCCCCCCAGAAATCAGAATGAAATATGTAAATACATTTGCAAAGATAAGGAATCTCAAACCCCCAAGATTCACCTGGAACCTATGGTGCATGAATTTACTAAAACTGGAGAGTACAAAATCTGGAGCAGCTCCGCATACCAACCAATCAGCTTCTAGCTTTTTTTTTTTTTTTGCCAAAGCTTAATTGATCAATCTGAAGTTAGAAGCTGATTGGCTACCATGCACCGCTGCACCAGATGTTGCACTCATAATTTTTAGTAAATTAACCCCATAGGCATACATAGAGGTGCTCATAACAGCTTGTGTTCACTCCAACTGCCTTATTCGATATTGGTTAGCAAATGGTTTTAAGGTAGACACCATAGTTACTTTATTAATACCTACTTTGTTAGTGGTTAGCCAGCATTTGGTATGCTTTCTGTTTGCTTTATAAAAAGTTTACCAACCTCTAACCAAACATCAAAAACATTTTTGTGCTTTCCATATTTTTGATGTGCAACAAAAGATATTTTTTCTTGCTTTTCAGGAGGCTGAAAGATGAATTCTGAGTCGGAAAATGCACTTATTGCTACTAAGCCAACACTGAGTGAATCCCAAGCTATTACCTTGGTGAAGAACGTATATGGCCGACAAGTAATTAAAGTGAAGCCCCTGCCAAGTTATGATGACCAAAATTTTTATATCCAGACCACAAGTGATGTAACAGATACTGGAAATGAATTTATCTTGAAGATTATAAATGGTGAAAGTAGTAAAATCACAGAACTCATTGAAGCACAAACCTATGTCATGAAATTCTTGCATGACGAAGGTCTTCCTACCCAATATCCTATATTCACAAAAAGTGGCCATGTTATGTCCTTAGAAGCTATAGGTAAGACTAGTACAAATGTAATTTCAAACATCATACACCTGCAAACTAAACTTTGGTTCCTGCTTATATAAACTATTATACATCCTGTCAGTATTGGGTCCCCCCCCCCCCCCTCCTTGATTGTTAGACCTCATAACAGTTATATCTGCTCTGGTTGTAGTTATTGACTTATTCAGCTCACCCACTAGAAGACAATGACAATGACTAACCATTACATAAACCAAGGTTATCCAATAAACATTGCAAGAAAGAGTGAGATAACTCATAGTAACTAATAAGAATTTATTTTCCCGAAGCTACACCTGTACAAGGTGTGTTTTGAATAGGTATGCTTTGCTGTGGCCCTACATATTGTTGTTAACCAGAGAGGAGAGAAATTCTACTGTAAACAAGAGCTTTTGAAGTGTATTTCGCAGAGGGAGACTGCCAGGAGGAGGGGAAAGAGCAGCATTTTCTCAGGCTGTACAGGACCCAGCTTCCTCTTGCCGTGAGGGAACCTGGAGAGTGTACATCATTGTCTAGTGTGCACCATCACTGCTGCATGTCGGCAGGATGTGCGGGATGTACAGGACCCAGCTTCCTCTTGCCGTGAGGGAACCTGGAGAGTGTACATCATTGTCTAGTGTGCACCATCACTGCTGCATGTCGGCAGGATGTGCGGGATCTGGAATGCTGACAGCCAGAGTTACCTGGCTGTAGAGCTGAGAGCGGGCTAATCACTGTGTAACCAGATGGTGAGCTGCAATATCACTGAGACTGGTGAGCTGCTGCTGTGAGGATTTTTTTGTCTGCTGCTAGAGGAAGAGACTGAGCCTTTGGGAACTGACCATACGGCCATCTAGAAGACTTATTGCTGCCTGCAGGCTAGACTGAGACTATTCTCATGTGTGCCAACAATACAATTGCACCCCAACGTTAGCTGGATAAAGAGTTAGGACAAAACACTGTCCCTTTACAGCTGCTACACAGAGACCTTCACCTATTGCGTATGCCAAGAGGTAGCTCTCAGGAGACATTGCACTATATCCTAGACATTCTCCTAGAGTGCACTCTAAACTAGTTATACAGTAAGTCCCCTACTTACAAAGGAGAGAGAGAGAATACATTTACAAGTTATTAGGATTTGAGCACAGGTATATCTTTTCTTTGTTGTAACGCAGGTCAGTGACCAGACGTGAACCTAGTAGCTATCCCCCACCTTGTGTCTTTATGCCCCATGTTGGCATGGTGTCCACTGTAGCATTTGCATTGGCAGATCAGTGTGAGACTGGCCATAAGAGGGATTCATTTGATGCAGTTGGCCAGCTTAAACATGGATTGCAATATGTGTGAACTAAAAATCCCTGTTTTTCATTGCATAGTTTGTTGGAAAGGCTGTATAGCAGTGTGTAGAGGGTCTATCCAGAATTTGTAGTACTTCTTAAGAACGAGTCCCATTCCAGGTCCACGTCCAACTTGTTCATAAGTCCAACAAAAATTATTGCTTGCAGACAATGGATGCAAGCGCTGATCAGTGTGTTCAGTGTGTTCTGGGTGGGAGATGTCAGAACACAATAGCACAGGAGGGGAAATCTGGGCACCAACATTGCTTGTGTTGGTACGGTGATGTGGGTGTACCCAGCTTTACGCGATTGCACGTGCGAACACATGTTCGCCTCTTGGAAAGTTTGCAAGTTGAACGTTCGTATGTAGGGGACTTACTGTAGTATATTATTCACATTCACACAGTTAATGCTTACATGCACTGGTTATTGCTGACTATGCTGCTTCCTAAATTAATCCCAGTCTAGTGGTATAGAACTCTATTCTAAGTTACCTTGGCATAGTGAATATACTGTCTAGTGGATTGTGTCTCATTGTGTTCATTTATACTCAAACCACCATTTACTCTAACAGGTTCCAATACACTGAGTTAGTTTACCAGTAAACAGTTTTGTCTCTATTTCCTGGTGCAAATTCACAGCTGATATAAAAGGTATCTATACTTGTGTTCTTATAAGCACTTGCAGTAACTTTCATTCAACCAGGTGTGTCAAGTTGTTCTTGGAGTCGAGGCACAGAACAGAGAACTCACATTACCAAGTGGCTCCTGCGCTACATTTATTTTCTAGATTGTTTGTCTGTGAGTTTAGAAAACATAACTAGCATACTTAATTCTTCTCCCCCCAGACTATGGCGATGTAGTACGGAATCATGCGGTGAGACTTCTGACATACCTTCCTGGAACACTAGCAGCTCAAATTACAGCAACTCCACAAATATTATATGACATCGGCAAAATGGCGGCCACTCTTGATGAGAAATTAGCAAAGGTGTATTATTCTATTAAATATACTTATTCCTTTGTCTATTTTCACACAGTTAAAAAGGTTTTCATTTATCAAAAATTTTAAGGAAGATTTGTGTGTTACCCACAACATCAAGATTCTTCCTGATTAATAAACCTGTACAGTAAAATTGACTGCTGGAATCAGACAGGCAGTCATGTGTTACTGTTAATTATTGTTATTCACACACTCCTCGCTCATTGATCTACTCAAGTGGCTGGGTCTATTCCATTTTGTACTTAGATCAGAGGAACCTTCTTACCCCAGAGGAACCCTTAAAATAACTTTTGGGTCTTAGGGAACCCTACAAGAACCAATACATTGGGGGGGGGGGGGGGTCACCTTACATTGGTGGCCATTGGGAAGAATTCCCCCTTACAGACAGCTTAAAAGATCAGTGGTGCAATAGAGCTGTCTCTGCCAAGCGGCATTAGTCCTGGAACTATGCAGACACCATCAAATGGAGGGAAAATAAGCCACAGCTTAAAGAAGATCTTAAGTAAGTTTAAAAAAAAATTGTAGAGATACCAGTCCAGGGATCCAGTGCTGTCCTCACCTGGGCCGGTTCTTTGCCAGGCTTTAGGCGCCCAGCGCTGCCATGTTTACTGTGGAAAGTTGGCTGTGACTCCCTGTGGCTTCACAGACAGCCTCCCACTGCACGTGTGAAAGCTGCACTATGCTCTGTGAATGGTCCTGCAGTCTCCTGGGACCTGTGACATGTCCCAGGGGGTTGTGGGCAGGGAGGGAGAGGAGAGAAAAGGGAAAAAGGAAGGGGTGGGGGGGATCAGCAGTACTTCCCTTTTAAAAGGTGAAGTTTCACTTTTAAGAGCCCCTTGGAATCTCTAGAGGAACCCTAAATTTCCAAAGATTTCTGGAGAATACTTGCCTTAGACACTATAGCCAAATCTGTATTGTACACTACCCTAAATCAAAAAGCAGTTGTAGAAGCTGTATTGTCAGCGCTTACATTATAAAATAATACAGTTGTATTTATCACAGAAGCTGTTTGGCAATGACTGGATTCTAATAAGAGCACATCTGTTCTATGCTTGTGCTAGAATTGCTGAGACACTAAGGGGTTGATTTACTAAAGGTAAATAGACTGTGCACTTTGCAAAGAGCAGTTGCACTCTGGACTTAGTAAATGAGGTAAAGCTTCACGCAAAGAATACCCAATCACATGCAAGGGGAAAAAAAAAAAACTGCATTTTTGCTTGCACATGATTGGATAATGGACATCAGTGGAGCTTTTGCTCGTTTACTAAGCTCTGTGGGGAAGCAATTATTATAATAACTGTCCTTCATCCTGGTAAGGATTTTGAGGGGAATCCCACATTAACCGCTTCCCGACCGCCTCCTGTAGATATACGTCTACAGAATGGCACGGCTAGGCAAAAGCACGTATATATACGTGCCATTTAATTGCCTAGCCGTGGGGTCGGGCGCGACCCGGTCGGGAGCTCCATGACCACGGCCGCGGGACCAGCGGACCCGATCGCCGCTGGTGTCCCGCGATCGGGTCACAGAGCTGAAGAACGGGGAGAGGTCCTGTAAACAAACCTCTCCCCGCGCTTCCTACACTGCCTGTCACTGATCTGCTGTTCCCTGTCATCGGGAACAGCCGATCAGTGACGTCAGACGTCAGCCACGCCCCCTACTGTAAAAAAAAAACACAACACGTCACACTAACTCCTCCCCGTCCCCTAGTGGTTAACTCCTTCACTGCCACTGTCATTTACATATGAATCAGTGCTTTTAAATAGCACTGATTTCAGTATAAATGACAATGGTCCCAAAAATGTGTCAAAAATGTCCGATGTGTCCGCCATAATGTCGCAGTCACAATAAAAATCGCTGATCGTCGCCATTACTAGTAAAAAAAAATATTAATAAAAATGCTATAAAACTATCCCCTATTTTGTAAACGCTATAACTTTTGCGCAAACCAATCAATAATCGCTAATTGCAATTTTTTTTACCAAAAATATGTAGAAGAATACGTATAGGCCTAAACTGAGGAAAAAAAAAATGTTTTTTTATATATTTTTGGGGATATTTATTATAGCAAAAAGTAAAAAATATTGCATTTTTTTTCAAAATTGTCACTCTACTTTTGTTTATAGCGCAAAAAATAAAAACCGCAGGGGCGATCAAATACCACCAAAAGAACGCTCTATTTGTGGGAAAAAAAGGACGCCAATTTTGTTTGGGAGCCACGTCGCACGACCGCGCAATTGTCAGTTAAAGCGACGCAGTGCCGAATCGCAAAAGGGGCCTGGTCCTTTGGCTGCCAATTGGTCCGGGGCTGAAGTGGTTAAAAAAAAAAAACAGCATGTGGTCCCCCAAAAATCCATACCAGACCCTTATCCAAGCGAGCAGCCCGGCAGGTCAGGAAAAGGGGGGGGGAGCAAGCACTCCACCTTCCTGGACCATACTAGGCCACACGCCCTCAACATGGGGGGGTAAAAAGAGAAAATTTGGTCAGCGGGACTGTGAATGAGGCCAATCACTATATAGAGTAAGCATGTGGCATATAAAACACAGTATTGCTTTTATGGGTTCCAACAAAAAGGGAGGAGTTTTTTGGGTACTTTGAATGAGAGATGTCTACCAAAGAGCAGTCTTGGCAAAGAACATTTTATTATACCTTGTGAAATCATGTACAGCATACTGAATGACACAAAAAAAAGGCACACACAGAATCGCATAAACGCATAAAACCACATATAAATATTGACGCCATGGTACTTGGCATATCATGAAGTAAAGACAATTCCTGCACAACATGGGCCACTGGAAGGGCTGGATGGTGTTGGAAAATCTAGAGTAAAACAATATAAGAGATATAAAATCATCTGCATGGACATCATGCATCTATGTAAGCCTGACGAGTTTCGTTGGGGTATACCGACTCTTCAGGGGCGACTGCAATGGGGATCTATAAAGAAACATAACCATATGGTATAATATTGTAGCTGAATAATAAGAATAAGTAATGGGTGTAAGGGACAGGATGGACATCCCTATAAATACTCAACCGCATAGATGTGAACAGAGGATCAGAGCTGTTAGAAAGGTCTGGCATGGGAGCTGAGGTAGAAACACATGGACAAGCAGGGAGCACTGTGTATTCCCCAAGGTTAATGTTCAAATGTAGATGACAGTGAGCCAACACTTCTGTGGATTGAGATCAGTAGTATATGTTGAATGTATAATATTATTAATGAGAAGTGTGAAAAGCCCATACACCAGGTCAGATGAAGGGAAGAACTGAGCATAGATAAAAAAAACACCTAAAAAAACCCCACCAAATATGAAAGAGGAAGAAAGAAAAGAAAGGAAAAAAGAAAAGAAAAGAAAAGAAAAAGTGCTAAAAGTATAGGTGAAACCTATGGTGATTTACCCTGTTGGTTCACATGGAAATTTGGAACCAAAATCACAAGAGAATGCTTGCATATGAGGTGTTGCCAAAGAGACACAGACACCAAGTGAGGCAAATTTAAATTCTCCCAGCTGATGCAGCGTGTCCCGCACAGCGTCACGAGGGCATGAAAAGAAAAGGGGAGGCATCTGTGCCAGAGCAAAAAAAATCTGCCCATACAGGCTCAGGTACCTCCCCAATGTCAGGCTAGATGGAAAGAAAAACCTGCTCATGCAGGAGATGGTCAGAGATTGCAGACATACAACAGGAGATGGTCCGAGACTGCAGACGTGGTACAGGAGATCAATGCAGCCTCACCAGGTTCCTTTAAATGCAGCCTGCCAGTGCCCAGAAGCCTACCAGTGCCCATCATTTGCAGCCTGCCTGTGCCTCACCAGTGCCCAGCAGCCTACCAGTGCCCATCATGCAGCCTGCCTTAGTATTTCAGACAGGATCAGGACAGGGCAGTGTTAGCAATGCAAAGCCAAGAACAGTGCTCTATCTATGGAGGAAAGCTGTCAGCATGGCGTTAAGGAGCAACTTGTCGGTATGATCAGCGGGAGGAGCATTATAAGTGTGCAGCACCACGGGGGTTAAGAGTGCAGGACTTGTTGTTTGACATGCTGTTAGAAACAGTGAGCCCGCTCGCTTCACCGAGCATAGATAGAGCACTGTTTTGCTTTCAGCCTCCTTGTCGAGGAGGGAGGGAGGGCAGGAGAGCACTGGACTGGGGTTGGACGGGGAGACGCTACAGAATGACACCCCTGTACTGGGCGGCACCAGGGGCGGGCCCCTGTCCAGGCCTCGCCCCATTTTCAGCATCGTTATCGGCGTGATTTTCGGACGATATGTTTCGGCGGCCGAAATTTTGGTGCATCCCTACTAAAAATGTGTCTTCTCCCTCTGGTTCTTCTCTCTCTGGTGATGTCTTGTTCCTCTGGTTCGTCTTGCTGCGCTGATGTCTTCTTCCTCTGGTTCTTCTCTTTCTGCTTCTGATGTCTCCCCCCCCCCCCTTTCCTAACCTGCTGGACTGCGTGCTTGGATAATGGTCTGGTATGGATTTCGAGGGACTCCCTGCCATTTTTTTGGCGTGGGGTATGGGGTTTCCCCTCAAAATTCATACCAGAATGGTCTTGGGGGGGACCCAACGGCACTTTTTTTCTAAATATTGGCGTGGGTTTCCCCCTCAAGATCCTTAGAGCACAAGTCGTATGCAACTAGTTGGACCAGTTAAGACGATGATCATATTTGGATGCGACTTACATTCAAATATATGTGCCCAAGTTGGATCAAAGTAGTGCAGGAACCTTTTTCAAAGTCGGACCAGTTAAAGAGGGATTGCACCAAAAAAAAAAAAAAAAATTAAATCCAGCAGCTACAGATAATGCAGCTGCTGACTTTTAATAAATGGACACTTACCTCTTCCAGGGTCCAGTGATGTCGACAGCCGAAGCCGAGAGATCGCTCGGTCCTTGGATGCTGCCGCCGCCATTTTCGTTGAGGGAATCAGGAAGTGAAGCGTTGCGGCTTCACTTCCCGGTTCCCTACTGCGAATGCGAAAGTCGCGCAGTGCAATGGAAATGCTCCGTGCTGTCTCTGGAACCCGTGTGTGTCCCAGCAGACAGTGCGGCGGGACAGGAAGAGGCATAGACTCCCATGGGAGTCTATGCCTGGAAGTGGGTGCAAATACCTGTCTTAGACAGGGATCTGCACCCCCTTCCCCCCTGAAAGGTGCCAAATGTGACACCGGAGGGGGGAGGGTTCCGATGAGCAGAAGTTCCACTTTAGGGTGGAACTCCGCTTTAAGGCGGCTCTCATAGGGAACCATTGATTTATACACGTCATGTGACATGTGCTCACAATGTCCGAGCGTATATCGCACCAGTGTCAACATGGCACAAAAGGAGGCTTCTGCATGGGGCGAAGACAGAGACACAGCAAGGGCCATCTTTAATATTGATTGGACCCTGGGCAAACATTTTCTTGGGCCCCCTCTTCTGTGCAATTTTGCTCTCCACATGCTTTGAGACCTAAAATAAATAGCAGCTAGACTCAAAATCAGTTTATTGAATCAGATTAGGCAGCGATTGCGATTGGTTGTGAGAGGTTACAGTGTATCATTACCGCTCACTGACTTGCTGCTAAAGGTTACAGCACACATTAGGGCTCACTTTTTATTTTCTACAGTACATATCTTCTGCTTGTTGCTTGGTTGCTAGAGATTATTTCACATCAATACTGCTCACTGATTGATTGCTAGAGGTTACTGGACATCTATGCCACTCACTAATTGGTTGCTAGAGGTTACAGCACATTATTACTGCTCACTGATTGGTTCCTAGAGGTTACTGCATATCCTTACCGCTCAATGACTGGTTGCAAGAGGTTAGTGCACAGCATTACTGCTCACTGATTGGTTGATAAAGGTTACAGCACATCATCTCCTCACTGTCTGCACACCACGGACTGGGGAGGTGAGGGGACCCATCAATAGACAAAAAAATCCTATAAATCCTAGGACTCCTGGGATCAGTGGCAATGCTGGGGGAGGGGGTGTGTGATTAGTGGCAATGCTGGGGGGGTTGATGGGATCAGTGGAAGTGGTGGGGAGGATGAGATTAGTTAGGAGGCAGTACACTGACAAATTCTGATCATCATGTAGAGAAAAGCTGGAAATCTTTGGCAAGTATATAGTGGGGGATTCTACCAATGTAATGGGGAATTTACAATGACCACCAATGTGAGGGCGGATTTACACTGACCATCAATGTGAGGGGGGATTTACACTGACCACCATGTAACAGGGGATTTTACGCCACCCATCAATAGAAAAGAGAGATTTCTACACTGACACCAATGTAATAAAAGCATTTACACCAACCCCCAGTGTAAGGGGGAATATACAATGACCTCCATGCAAGGGGGAATTTACACTGACAACCATTATCGAGGATTTGTACTGACCACCAATGTAAGGTGACACTTCTACACTGACCACCAATGTTAGGGGGGGATTTACACGGACCACCAGTGTAAGGCCAATTCTGCACTTCCCACCAATGTAATGGGAAATGTACACTGATCACTAATGTTATGAAGAATTTACACTGACAACCAATGTAATGGGGGATTTTACATCAACAGCCAATAAAGGGGGCTTCTACATGGACCACCATGTAGAAGGCGGGATGTAAGGGAGGATTTGAAACTGACCACAAATGCAAGTTTGGATTTTTTTAACGATCACCAATATAAAGTGGAGTTTCTACACTGGCCACCAATGTAATGGGGATTTACACTGACCACCAATGTAAGGGGGACCTTCACACTGGCCACTAGTGTGAATGAAAGGATTGTACACCAAGCCCCAATGTAATAAGACGATTTACACTGACCAATGTAACTAAGACATTTAGCCTGCGTTCACATTTGTGTGTCGGGAATACATGCAAAATCGCTTTCCTGACACCACAGAAACATGCTGCCCTTTAGCAGATACACAGAAGTGCCATTAATTGTTAATAACACCCTCATGCATTGGCTGAGATGTGCGTATTCACATGTACCAAAATTCACGGTGCTGTGGCATCATGTTCTTTTGAAGAAGGGTTCCACCTCCAATTTGCTTACCTTTGCAGAACAGGCTGATATTGGGCTTAATGACTATAGTTGTAGGCAGCATTCAACAGAAGTAATGAAGTAGATATGACCTCAGGGGGGAAATTATATACTTATGAATGCCGCCACTATTTACATATCAATGCTGCGGTCCGCAGCTATTTACAGATCAATGCCACCGCTATTTACATATCAATGCAGGTTATTTTCAAGTAAACACAGGGTCTGCAGTTGAGTCATCTGTACATGGCAATAGGGCAGAGCTGGGCAGCAGTTTTAGAATTTTACACTGAGATATTGGGACACAGCATGGGACTAAAACTTCAAGGGTTAAGGGAATTTAAACTGGTATAGATGGCAAGTATTAGGCAGCTGCTTTGGGCCCACAACAATGATGGGGCCCAGGGCAGATGCCCCTTTTGCCTTGCCTTAAAAATGGTCCTGGACACAGCACACCAGAGATTCTAATCAACTGAAAGTGTAATTTTAAGCAACCAAAGTGCAGAATTTTAGGCTCTGGCAGTGGCTCACTGTGTTTATGTTATGCAGCCATATAGTTAGGCAGGGTATGTATGTACATTACGTCACAAAACTTCTAACATGAATGCAGTTCGAATTTGAGTTTCAATCTGTTGGCTGGGTTACACATACCATTTTGAACAGCTGCATGTCATTTTTAATATTCCAAATAGTAATAAAATAAAAAGTTAACACATGCTTTTTCTGTAGAGATGCAAAAAAACACAGCCACTTCCAGCGCTAATAGGTCTTTCAGCCTCGGAAGAATTTACACCCTTCCTGATCAGAGCACTTTTTGTGATTCAGCACTGCGTCGCTTTAACTGACAATTGCGCAGTCGTGTGACTTGGCTTCCAAACAAAATTGACGTCCTTTTTCCCCCACAAATAGAGCTTTCTTTTGGTGGCATTTGATGACCCCTACGATTATTTTTTGCGCTATAAACAAAAAAAAAAGCGACAATTTTGAAAAAAAAAACACATTATTTTTTACTTTTTTTCTATAATAAATATCCCCCAAAATATGTAAAAAAACATTTTTTTTCCTCAGTTTAGGCCGAAACGTATTCTTCTAAATATTTTTGGTAAAAAAAAAAAAAAAAAAAAAAAATCGCAATAAGCGATTATTGATTGGTTTGCGCAAAAGTTATAGCATTTACAAAATAGGGTATAGTTTTATGGCATTTTTATTAATATATATATTTTTTTTAAATGACGGCGATCAGCGATTTTTATCATGACTGCGACATTATGGCGGACACATCGCCTGGCTGTCTCTTAAAGGGCAATGTACAGGTACGCGATTCTGCCTGTACGAGCCCTTCTGCCGACATATATCGGCATGAGGCAATCAGCAAGCGGGTAACAGATGTCAGATAAAATGGTGGTGTGAAAGGTATATATGGTATCCAAAACTGGGTGGATGCTGCCTTCCTCAGATGGGGTAATCCAAAAGGAACTACAAGAAAAACAGAAATGGAAGGCGCACACCCCTAGTGCATTACCAAAGATAATTTAATAATAAGACATTTTTATATAAAAGTGGGTACTCTCAAAATGCAACTGACAAAAGGCCATAAACACAGTGCATGGACATGCACAGAACACGTGGTACAGCTAACGCGTTTTGGGGGCACACCCCCTTCTTCAGAGCTAGGCCTATGCTTTTCCTGTAGTACTTAAAGCAATTTTGTACTCATTTCAGAAATTTCAGCATCCATATAAAGAATATTTTAACCGTGGAGAGTACCTGTGGAACTTGTCAAACACCCCATTGCTGAGGAAGTATCTGTATGCAGTTACAGAAGAAAGTTTACGTAAAAGAATTGATGGAGTCATCAACCAATATGAGACATCTGTGCAGCCAAATCTGAAAATGTTTCGCAAATGTAAGTGAATTGATCTTTCCGGGCAACTGTTATTACAGTATATACTCTAATCAGAGTACGTGAGGATGCGCTAATATTTTCTGTAGTGACTGATGTTCTTCAAACTGCAAGATCATATAGACATCAGGGGTTGATTTACTAATGGCAAATAGACTGTTCACTTTGCAAGGGAACCATCGCTTACCTTAGTTAAAATGGAATGCTGTATCTAAGCACCATATACTGAAAACACTATTTAATTCATTTTTATTTTTTAGAAGCAAATATGCCCATCCATCTATGTCTCCATTCTTTATCTTGCCGAGAAATCACTTTGAAAAAACACTCCCTAGCATTTCTAGCCACAGCCATCTTGAGTAAGGGCAGATGATTCATGTACTGTTTACCTCCTGGAATAATTCTGCCCTTAACGCAGGCATGCAGACATGAGGGTGTGCTTAGCTGAGAAAGCTAAAACAAGTGAATATAATATGCCTTCCTATTTATTAATGCTAGCATTATAAGAATTAATAATAGTTAATGGGTTAGTTCCCCCTTACCAAATTGCCTAGCAGATAAGTGGCACCTGTAGATAAAAACAAATTGTCCAGCTCTGATGAAAGTTGAATAATGTCCTTGCTATAGGTGAAGCCTGACTGGAATACTCCCAGGCGTTGGTGGAATGTTGCTAAGTGAAGACTAGCCATTACAAAAAACTGCCTGTGCAGGTAAGGAACATCTGAAGATAAAAACAAACTGTGCATCTCTGACTAGAGTTGAATAATGACCTGGCTATAGGTGTAGGACATTTACATACCTTCCGAAGCCTGACTGGAATACTCCTAGGATGTTGTGTGAGGCCTAGTCATTATTGCTCAACTCAGCAATCACAGGAGTGAGCTCTCAGACACTGAGCCCAGAGCTACTCCATCACGGGAGATAAAGTGTATGTTAGGGATTTGAATCAGAGAAAAATCTCACTCCTGTGATGGAGGTAAGCAATAATGACTAGGCCTCACGCAATATCCTGAGATATTCCAGTCAGGCTTTGGAAGGTATGTAAATGTCCTACACCTATAGAAAGACATTATTCAACTGTAGTCAGAGCTGCAGTTTGTTTTTATCTATGGATGCCCCATAGCTCCCAACTGTCCCTGATTTGGAGCAATGTCCCTCTGTTCCTCGTCCCCCCTCATTTGTCCCTGATCCATATTGTATATAAAATGCACTTTATCTTTCAAAAAGCGTTTCCCAGTGCTAAAACTTTTCATCCAAATTCTAAATTGGTGCATCTGTAAATTTTAAAAGCCAATATAAAAAGGAACAGTAGAGGTAAAAAAAAAAAGCTCTTGCGGATTTAATTAACCTTTTGTTTTGGTTGATTTTCCTTTAAGAGGGTGTGGCATGGGGCGTGTCCTATGCCTACATACATTTGCTAGTAGGTGTCCCTCATTCTCATCTCAAAATGTCGGGAGGTATGTATGCCCCTTACTTGCATAGGCAGTTTTCTGTAAAGGTGAACTAACCCCTTTTAATGTAAACGTATTTTAAACCTTAAAATATGCAATAAAAAGGAAAAAATAGTGGCGCTTCAATAAGCAAACTATCTTATCAATCTGTTAAACCAAACTGACTAAAAAAATAAAAATATGTGCGTTGATGAGTATATAATTATATCACCCTGTGACATGTCACCAAAGTGAATGTGCCAAATAATTATATATATATATATATATATATATATATATATATAAAAAAAAAAAAAAAACATAGATTAAAGTCCATAAAGTGTCCAAAATATCTTTTGAAATGATCTTAAAGTGTCTTCTTAATCCTTTCACCACACCACAGTGACAGGTGACTCCTCTCCCTTAGGAAATGCACTCACCGACTCTTAATGCCTGCACTTTCATATTAGGCTTAAGCGCCACGATTTTTTCCTTTTTATTGCATATTTTAAGGTTTAAAATACGTTTACATTCCTATATTTCAAGTGGCAGCTATAGTTGAGGCAGGAGGTTTATTGAGGCGCAGTGGTGGGTATTTGAATAGGGGTGGATTATTTTAAATACCAACATTTTTTGTAACCCCTTTTAATGTTGATTGAGACAGCTTAGTTACACTTGAATGTCCTGAAAATTCACTTTGCAAAGAATTCACAAAAACATGCAAATAAAATAAAAAACATTTTTGACAGGCAGTGAGGAAGCATTTTATCATCTCCTCAACACCTACTTTAACCCCTTGAAACCGAACACCAGCCCGCCTCAACTACATACATTGCACATGGTTGCAGGGTGCTTGCAGATTGGCCCCACTTACTTTGTTCTTTGTCACTTGTCCACCTCTGGCCTGTCTTGTGGACAGTAAAACCCCAATTGAACTTTCAGTGCAAATCAGCTAAAAGTATCACAGCTGCATAAAAAAAAGCAGAGCAAAATCTTACAGTTCTTTAGAAAGCAGTCACATTACTTTTAGAGAGGTTCAACACACTGATGAGTCAGACCTTTGGCTTTACAATCAGCAAAACTCATGGGTGATTGGAAAGCTTTGCAGTGACTGTGTTTGACCTCTGCAGAGAGACCACTGACCAACAGAGAGCAAGGTTTCTTCTCTGCAGCATGCTTGCAGGGTACAGGATTTTCCTCTAAGGCTGGCCATTTATGGATCAGTTTTTTCAACCAGATTCCCCCCTCCAAACAAACGAGGTGGATGGAGGAATCCTCCTTGCTGTGTTATTGTATCCTGACAGCAGGGACTACTCTGCTAAAAGTGCTGCAGTGCTGTTCGAAGAAAAATTTGCCAACAAGCTGGTTTAAAAACTGCCATGGATGGATCAAAATTTGTCCGGTTTCGACCAAATTTCAAACCATCTATGGCTGCTTTCTAAATAAAACCAAAATGTAAGACTTATTTTTATGTAGATGGAATGCATGCAGCCTCCATTTAAATTAGCATAATTGCCTCTATCCAATGAGCAGGGAGCTTATTCAGGAAGCAGTAATGGTAAGCCAGGAAGTAGGACATCTAATGACTGGTAAGGTTCAATATATTACATTTTTGTTTTAGGGTTTGGATACACTTTAAAAGTACCAGTTTGACAAGCATGCCCTACACTACACAATTTGAAATACACATTTTTTATATTTTACAAAAATACAAATAATGGGTCTCAATTCTCTTTTTCATCATTAGGCATAAATCATGGAGACTTAAATGACCACAATATACTTTTGCAAAAGACCAACACATCAGATGAAAACGCTAAGGAAGAGTACCAAGTTTCAGGAATTCTGGATTTTGGCGACATGAGCTATGGTTATTATGTTTTTGAAGTGGCAATCACAATAATGTACATGATGATTGAAAGTAAAGACCCTCTACCTGTAGGGGGGTATGTACTCGCAGGATTTGAAAGCGTCATCCCATTGACCAAAGAAGAAAAGGAGGTCATCTTCACCTTAGTGTGCAGTAGATTCGCTCAGTCTCTAGTCATGGCCAGGTACAGTGTCCTGCTCTGCCCAGCCAATGAAGAGTACCTTATGATAACCTCAAAAACTGGCTGGACGCATTTTAATACACTGCTTGATATGGGCAAAGAAGCCATACAGAAAATCTGGGAAGAATCTTCAAGAAGGTACATTGAGAAGATGCATCAGATCTAATTTATTACATCTCTACATTCCAAAGAATACATTTAAAATAAAAAGTAGTGGTAATCACACTTGAGAAGAAATCATGAAAAAAAAATCATAATAAAGGGTAAGTTTACCTTGTAATGAAAAATGAAGGTGAACCGACTCCAAATATCCTGACCCCACTGCCCATAGCATTCATGATGCCCCGTGTTGCCAATGTAGCATGTACACAGCCCTGAAGTGAGTATACTTCATACTGATCACAATGGCAAGCACTCATTGGTCAGCCCAGCCACGTGACCATGCTGACCAATGAGAAGTGCATCTGAGACTACTTTTAGTAGGCATCCCAGATGAAGGAAAAGCTGCTCATTGGTCAGTGTGGTTATGTGATTGTGCTGACCAATGAGTATTTGCCACTGCAAACATTATAAATATATATGAATGCTCGATCTGGGGCTGTGTATTGCAATGTACAGCCCACTACACTGGCAGCATGGGCGATATGTGCTGAAGGGTCTAGATCAGGTGTGCTCAACCTGTGGCCCTCCAGCTGTTGAGAAACTACAAGTCCCATGATGCATTGGAAAGCTGACAATTACAAGCATGACTCCCAAAGGCAGAGGCATGATGGGAATTGTAGTTCCGCAACAGCTGGAGGGCCACATGTTGAGCACCCATGGTCTAGATCAGGGGTAGGCAACCTCTCATGAGACATTGCAAGACCCTGACAATCACAGGCATGATTCCTAGAGGAAGATGCATTATGGGATTTGTAGTTTCACCACAGCTGCAGGGTCGAAGTTGCCTAGCCCTGGTCTAGATGGATAGCCAGTATATTTGGAATTAGGTCACCTTTCATTTTTTTGTGAAATGGTGAATATATAATTTAAGAAACAGTTCCTTCTAGGAAATTAAAACATTATAGCATATATAAATGCAGGCTGGCAGCACTGGCTATGGTACATTCTTAAACAAGTGGCATACTAAAATGTGTACACCATTCCCTCCTATGCCATACTGAGAGTCTGTAGCTCAGTCATTGCAGCCACACATATAAAGGATCTAACAGCCAAATGGTCCACTGGAAACATGAAGAATTAGTCCAGAAAAGTTAGGGTACTGTAAATACAGATAGATTAATAATTTATGTTAAAAGGTGAACACTTCAACGGAATTGGAACAAACCTGAAAAATGTAGCAAAATAAAAAAAAGAGGCTTTATTAGAAGTACCCGTAATTATTTTAACCAAATCACAGGAGTCTATTTATACAAAATTAGTTGGACGAATGTTACAAACTTTCGTTTACAAACTTTACAAACAAAATTCTGACCATAATTTGCTGAATACAATGATTCCCTTTGTGCGTCAGCTCCATCCTGAGGCCATCATGTGGTATTTGCCTGAAATAACTCAATAATAAAAAATGTCACATTATGGCCACAAGATGGAGCTTACTATCATTAAAAATAAAAAATAAATCACTGTATAAAATAAAATACAGTCAGAATTCTTTAAGGATGGGCAAATGCTCATCACATTCATCCAACAATTTTTTTATTACTAGACCTCAGAGTGCTGTAGTACCCAAGTACACTTCTTAACAAATGGGGTGCATTTTAATAAAAATAGGCAGAACAGCTATAATGGTTGGGTAATGGTTATACATAGCCTCCATGGAGATGCTGTCCCTGTGTGTGGTATATACTCCAAGAAGCTTTCTAGGATAGCATATGCCAGTGGCAGAACTACCAAGACCTGGTGTTCTGCTGAAGTGGGAGGGGTCCTAAAATGGCAGGAAGTGGGCCTGCTGCAAAACATGTGAAAGGGTCCCTCTGCAGGACCGTAATAAAGGGCTCTGTGATGGGAAGGAGGGGCTCTGGGCTTGGAGGGAAGGGGTTTCTTGCACCGGGGCCTAAAGGTTTTAGTTATGCCTCTGGCACATAGTCTTCCACAGTACGTATCCTACTGTTGGAAGGCAACATGTTTTTTTTAATAATACAAGAGGTGTTGGAAATATGAACTATGGCTATACTAAGCCTCCGCATTCTGGGGGGCTGTCTGGAATGTAACAAGTTGCACATCAAAGCTTTGTAGCATATCAGAATCTTCATCTGAATAGAAGTCAGACCTCTGTCAACAAACAAAAGCTTGGCTCCTGATCAACTGGTGTGATAACGCTCTGCAAGCAAGCTTCAAAGAGGGCAATGGCTGCCAGGATTATTGATGAAGGTGGGTTACAAAGATCAAAAGATCAACAGGCACTGAAGATTGACCCAGGGCACATAGACATGATACATGGACAATGCTGCCCCTAGAGGCCAATACAGCAGGACAAACAGAAATATAATATATTAAAAGGACTACCTCTTGGCAATATCTCATTGGACAGGGGGCTAGTGGGGTGTGGTTACGAGTGGGTCTGAATGAATGTGTAAAAAGTGCACACAGAAGGGAAATCCACTCTTAGCTCGTGCCTGATGGCTCTCTGAGCCTCATGGCTCTCTGTTACCATCTTGAGCCCAGCTGATGAGACCATGTCTAGGGGACAGCCTTGATAAGTATATTTGATGTTCTTTTGCTATATGCTCTATAGTATTTTCATGTTATCATTTTCCTATTTTCTTGGGAAATAAATAAGACGTTGTTTTATTAAGCAGTGTGTTTGTTTTCATAGCTAACCTTATATTATTGTGCTATCAACAGTAACATTATCAGAGTTTTAATAGACTAGCTAACTATAGGAATAGACAAATTAATACATACGGTATATGGAATAAATAAATAAATAAATAGAGGGAATCCGTAACCACCTATAGACTTTGCTATTCCCTCAAAGTGTAGTCTGATTTTCTGTTAGTGGACTTGATAAGGAGTGCACTATTAAAGCTCAGCACTAACCAAAATTGAGGAATGGAGAGAATCCATGTCAGGTTTTTTCTGCGGTCAGCAATCCCTTTTGGAGAAATTTCTGTTCCTGTTGGGACAGGCAGTAATTGGATCTCTCTCCAGTGGGGACATAGACTAACGATCCACTTTTTCATTAAAACTGGGAAGGCATAGAACCTCTGTCTTTTTAATAGTGTTGTTTGCCTGCTAAAAATTGGCATACAAATACTCATTGGGGGTGTTACACTGGTGGAATCCATTATGGAAAAATATTTGGGGGGACTTTGCATTAGCATGCAATGCCAGGCCGCAGCCAACAAAGCAAGCAGAATGCAGTCATGTATTAAGGGGATTAGAGCAGTGGTCTCCAAACTGCGGCCCACGGGACAGATGTGACTTTTGCTTACCTTTATCCGGCCCTTAGGGCCCCATTGCTCCCACTAACACCAACAATGGGGCACTAGTTCTTCCACTGATAGCAAAGATGGAGCACTATTCATCCCACTGACACCAAAGATATGACACTATTCATCCTACTAACACCAATAATGGGGATTATTCCTCCCACTGACACCAACAATGGGGAATCATTCTTCCCACTGACACCAATGACAGGGCACTATTCCTCCTGCTGATACCAACAATGGGGAACTATTCCCCCCACTGACACCAACGATGGAGATTATTCTTCCCACTAACACCAATACCTGCTACTGCCCACAGGAATTATGTAATATTTTACCTCCGCTGATCCCAAAGTCTGAGGCAATTTTAAACTCCCACTGGCAACAATTAGGGGACAGCGGGGTGCTTGGCCTATCTGCGTCGGTACTCGTGGAGCGTAGGACAACACGTGTTTTGCGCATGCGCAGTGGCAACACTGCAGTGCACGTGCGTTCGGCACCATATTTCCGACCATGTTGACAGTGTACAGCACAGACACTGCCAGGATGGATGGTGCACTCCATGGATCATTACAAAACATACTGTATAGGCTGTTCTTGTCCATGTGCTGTTTCTATATGATAAAGAATGCCTATACTTATGATAATATGCTTCAGGCACTACCCAAATGTCTCTTTACCTCTGTAGGATAAGGACGGAGGGATACCGTATATACTCGAGTATAAACCAAGTTTTTCAGCACATTTTTTTGTGCTGAAAAGGCCCCACTTTCCTCAAGCAGTTTTCTGCAGTAGAAAATTAAATTTTCCGACCCGACTTTGGGGCCACTTGGTGCTAGGAACCCCAAATTTGGTGTGCAAACCCAGTGGTACTAGCACTACAACATATCCAAGATGGGGTTTCTAGCACCAAGTGACCGCGAGATACGGGGCCCCAAAGTCAGTTCGGAAAATGTCATTCTCTGCTGCATAAAAGTGCTTGACATTTTCTAAACCAACTTTAGGGCCCCGTATCTCAGGGCCACTTGGTGATAGGAACCCCATACAGTATGTGTCCAGGACACCTCCTACTGAAGGACTGTGGAAGACCTCGTTTGGCCCATACTGTGAGACCACTTTTCTGATCTAGGTAAATAGTACACTTTTTTCAAATTGAATGTCAGTTAAAAGCCAGTGACTGAACTATCAATGCTTTACAAGCTCCTGTGGTTCTCTCTTTCCCTCTATTCCCTATGTGCTACAAAAATGCCTTCTACCAGTGTTGGAGGGAAGGTGGGATGAAATAGTCACTCCCCCTTCTTATTTCTATTTTCCAGTTCCTATTACCTGCTGTAATACCCAATTTGTATGACTGAATTGAAATTGGGATCCATGTGGGATAACCTTGGTTTGAATTCGGGGGGCCACAAAAAACCTACAATCACACCATCTACCAACAGTGACGATCTAGTCCCTGCTTGAATATTTGTAGATTGGAATACCGCACCATTTATCATATACTGGTAGGTGTCCTGTGAATAGGGATGAGCCGAACACCCCCATGTTCGGTTTGCAGCAGAACATGCGAACAGGCAAAAAAATTTGTTCGAACACACGAACACCGTTAAAGTCTATGGGACACGAACATGAAAAATCAAAAGTGCTAATTTTAAAGGCTTATATGCAAGTTATTGTCTTAAAAAGTGTTTGGGGACCTGGGTCCTGCCCCTGGTGACATGTATCAATGCAAAAAAAAGTTTTAAAAACTGAATTTTTTTCGGAAGCAGTGATTTTAATAATGCTTAAAGTGAAACAATAAAAGTGTAATATTCCTTTAAATTTCGTACCTGGGCGTTGTCTATAGTAGGCCTGTAAAGTGGCGCATGTTTCCAGTGTTTAGAAAAGTCCGAGAGTACTCGCGGCTATAATGAATTGTCGGTCCCGGCAATACACATAAAAGTTCATTGACAAAAACGGCATGGGATTCCCCCACAGGGAAACCCCGAACCAAAATTAAAAAGAATATATGCGTGGGGGTCCCCCTCAAAATCTATACCAGACCCTTCAGGTCTGGTATGGATTTTAAGGGGAACCTTGTGCCAAAATGGAAAAAAAAAAATGCCGTGGGGTCCCCCCAAAAATCCATACCAGACCCTTATCCGAGTATGCAACCTGGCAGGCCGCAGGAAAAGAGGGGCGCCCCCCCCCCTCCTGAACCGTACAAGGCCACATGCCCTCAACATTGGGAAGGTGCTTTGGGGTAGCCCCCCAAAGCACCTTGTCCCCATGTTGATGGGGAGAAGGGCCTCATCCCCACAACCCTTGCCCGGTGGTTGTACCCCTACCATTTTACAAAAAATGTGTGAAAATGTTAAAAGAAAAATACACGCCTTAGGACAAGTCCTTTATTAAAGCGGGACTGTACCTGAAAATTTTTTTTTAAAAGCCAGCAGCTACAAATACTGCAGCTGCTGACTTTTAATAAATGGACACTCACCTGTCACAGGTTCCAGCGATGTCGGCAGCAGAGGCCGATCAATCGCTCGGCTCTCTGCTGCTGCTGGCGCCATTCTCAGTGAGGTAATCAGGAAGTGTCGCCTTTGCGGCTTCACTTTCCGGTTCCCTACTGCACATGCGTGAGTCGCGCAGCGCAATGAGAATCGTCAGCGCTGTCTGCCGAGACAGGAAGTGGCGTAAACTCCCGTGGGAGTTTATGCCCGGGAGTGGGTGCAGATACCTGTTTTAGACAGGTATCTGCACCCCCCTCCCCCCTGAAAGGTGCCAAATGTGATACCGGAGGGGGGGAGGGTTCCAAAAAGCGGAAGTTCCACTTTAGGGTGGAATCCCACTTTAAAAAAATAAAACTGTCCCACAAAGTCTTCTTCTCTCGCTCCGACGGACCAAAAAAAAAGACGCACGCCGCCTACAATCTGCCTCCATGGGAGGCACCCAGCCTCTCAAGTGACAGTTCTTTTATAACTAAGGGGGGGGGCACGCGATGACCTTGCTGGGAGAGACCGCCCCCCTCTGACTTCCCCGTATCGTCAGAGGGGGGCGGGGCCACCCGGTTAGGTAACCGAGTGACCTGGCCCCCTCTGACGCTACGGGAAAGCCATAGGGATGTCCCCGTGCATCAGAGGGGGGCGGGGACACCCAGAAACGTCATTGTGTGGGACAGTTTTATTTTTTTAATAACGGACTTGTCCCAAGGCGTGTATTGTCTTTTTTTTACCATTTTCCCACATTTTTTGTGAAATGGTAGGGGTACATTTGTACCCCGCTACCATTTTACATGGGGGGGCGGGATCTGGGGGTCCCCGAAGACCCCCACAACCACCGGGCAAGGGTTGTGGGGATAAGGCCCTTCTCCCCATCAACATGGGGACAAGGTGCTTTGGGGGGCTACCCCAAAGCACCCTCCCAATGTTGAGGGCATGTGGCCTGGTACAGTTCAGGAGGGGGGCGCTCTCTGATCCCCCCTCTTTTCCTAAGGGTCTGGTATGGAATTTGGGTGGACCCCCACGCATTTTTTTTTTTTAATTTTGGTTCGGAGTTCCCCTGTGGGGGAATCCCATGCTGTTTTTATCAATGAACTTTTATGTGTATTGCTGGGACCGACAATTCATTAGAGTACTTTTAAATGATTTTTTTTCCTTAGAAATTTAATTTTGCTCTCGGACTGTTCTAAACACGGGAAACATGCGCCACTTTACAGGCATACTATAGACACCCCCCAGGTATGAAATTTTAAGGAATATTACACTTTTATTGTTTCACTTTAAGCATTATTAAAATCGCTGCTCCTGAAAAATCGTCCGTTTTTAAAACTTTTTTTGCATTGATACAGGTCCCCAAACACTTTTTATGACAATACCATGCATATAAGCCTTTAAAATTATCACTTTTGATTTCTCCCATAGACTTTTAAAGGGTGTTCCGCGGCTTTCGAATTTGCCACGAACACCCCAAATTGCTGGATTCATTTCCCCTTATATTTTCAGTACAAGATTAATTCATGTGATCATCAGCTCCATTGCCAAAATTCAATGTCGTTTTCTGAACTAACTTAGTGAGAAATATACTGCACTTTGGCCACTAGATGGAGCTGGCGATCATAGGAATGAATCAATTACAGGAAATTTGCCTAGCCTGTTCAATGAATGTTTTATAAAAAGATCATCTGGGTAGCAGTGACCATAATATGGTATCATTTAATGTAGCTATAAGCAACAAACACATACAGGAAGGATAAAAAAACTTAACTTTAAGAGAGCACATTTTCCAAGGTTGAGAGCTGCTCTCTAATTTTCTGACAACAAATGTTGGATGTGAGCTTGTTGTCAGAAAATCCGACCGTGTGTATGCTCCATAGAACATTTGTTGTCAGAATTTTCGCCAACAAATGTTTGAGAGCAGGGTTTGTCGGAACTTGTTGTCGGAAATTCAGAGTCGGTGTACACAATTCCGATACACAAAAGTCCACACATGCTGGGAATCAAGCAGAAGAGCCGCACTGGCTAGTGAACTTCATTTTTTTTGGCTCGTCGTATGTGTTGTATGTTACCGCGTTCTTGACGTTCGGAATTTCGGACATTTGTGTGACAGCGTGTATGCAAGACAAGTTTGAGCCAACATCCTTCAGAAAAAAATCCAGTTTTGTTGTTGGAAAATCCTATCGTGTGTACAGGGCAATAGACTCAGAGGGAATGATGGCATCAATGGACACAGAACAGAAATGGTAATTCTTCAAAAAGACTGTATGCAAACTCACTGCAAAGTATATACCCATGGGCAATAAGTTTAAAAGGCTAAAAATAAAACCTATGTGGCTCACAGCCAAAGTTAAAATGGCTATAAATACTGTAATAAGAAAAGAGCTTGTAAAAAATATAAAAATGAAGGAACACTATCATCATTTAAATGCTACAAAGACTATAACAGAATATGTAAAAAGGAAACCAAGGATGCAAAAATTAAAAACGAACAGTAGATTGCAAAAAAAAGACAGTAGGACAAACCCCCAAAAATTCTTCAATTAATAGTAAAAAAAGGTCTGGTCTGAGCATGTAGGCCCTTTTCAAAATAATCTAGAGTGTGTGACTGGGGACAAAGAGTAGGAAAATGTATTAAATATTTTCTTCAGCTCTGTGTATACAAAGGAGCATGGGGGAGCTCATGTGCATAATGGGGATGGTATTGACACAGCCCCAAATGATCCACAATGGCTCAAAAGTGATTTGGTCCAAAAATATTTAGTTAGAATAAAGGTGGATAAAGCACCTGGACCAGACGGCATCCACCAACGGATCCTAAAAGAATTGAGCTCTGTCATTTCAATTCCATTGTTTCTATTTTTTCGGGACACGTTAATGACTGGAATGGTACCACTGGATTGGCGTAGGGCCAATGTGGTCACCATATTTAAAAAGGGATCAAAGTCTTTACCAAGTAACTATAGACTTGTTAGTTTAACTTCTATAGTCAGGAAGACCACATAGATGAGTTCTTGCTGGGAAAAAATATTTTAAGCAAAAGACAGCATGGATTCATGAAAAATAGAAGTAAAACCTTGGACAGAGAGGTGGTTGTGGACGTGGTATACTTGGATTTTGCAAAAGCATTTGACACAGTTCCCCACACACGGCTAATGTGTAAGGTAAAGTCTACAGGCGTGTAAAGATCAATTTGTAAATGGCTAAAAAAACTGGCTAAAAAAACAAATTCAGAGAGTAGCGGTTAATGATTCTTATGCCCTGTACACACCATAGGATTTTTCGACAGGATGTTGGCTCAAACTTGTCTTGCATACACGCGGTCACACAAATGTTGTCGGAAATTCAGAACGTCAAGAACGCGGTGACGTACAACACTTACGACGAGCTGAGAAAAATGAAGTTCAATAGCCAGTGCTGCTTTTCTGCTTGATTCCAAGCATGCTTGGAACTTTGTGCGTCGGAATTGTGTACACACGATCTGAAAATTTGCAAACCTGCTCTCAAACATTTGTTGGCGGAAATTCCGACAACAAATGTTCTATGGAGCAGGTCGGACTTTCCGACAACAAACTCACATCCAACATTTGTTGTCGCAAAATCTTATCGTGTGTACAGGGCATAACTCTGAATGGTCTAAGGTTATCAATGGTGTACCCCAAGGTTCAGTGTTGGGACCCTTACTTTTTAATATCTTTATAAATGATATAGGGTCTGAGATTAAAAGTAACATTTCTGTCTTTGCAGATGACACCAAGCTATGCAGTGGAATAACATCCTTACAGGATGTCTCCAATTTACAAGCTGACCACAATGCACAATCGAATTGGGCAACTAAGTGGCAAATGACGTTTAATGTTGATAAATGTAAACTTATGCACTTGGGAGCCAAGAATATGCTTGCATCATACATACTAGGGGGAGTACAACAGGGGGAATCTATAGTGGAGAAGGATCTTGGGGTTTTGGTAGATTAAAAGCTCAATAATAGCATGCAATGCCAAGCTGCAGTTTCCAAAGCAAGCAAAGATCTTTCTTGTATTAAGAGTGGAATGGACTCCAGAGAGCGAGATATCATTAGGCCCCTGTACAAATCCTTAGTAAGACCTCATCTGGAATATGCAGTTCAGCTTTGGGCACCAGTTCTCAAAAAGGATAAATCGGGGAACTGGAAAAAGTGCAGAGAAGGGCAACCAAACTGATAAGAGGCATGAAGGAACCCAGCTATGAGGAGAGATTAAAGGAACTAAATTTATTCTCTCTAGAGAAGAGGAGATTAAGGGGGCATATGATCAACATGTACAAATACATAAGTGGTCCATATAGGGAACTTGGTGTTGATTTATTCACTTTAAGGTCCTCACAGAGGACAAGGGGGCACTCTTTACATCTAGAGGAAAAAAGATTTCATCTCCAAATACAAAAAAGTTTCTTCACGGTAAGAGCTGTGAAAATGTGGAATAGACTCCCTCCAGAGGTGGTTCTTGCCAGCTCAGTAGATTGCTTTAAAAAATGCCTGCATTCTTTCCTACATGTACATAATATAATTAGGTACTGACATTTATAGGTAAAAGTTGATCCATGGAAAATCCGATTGCCTATCGGGGGATCAGGAAGGAATTTTTTCCCCTGCTGTAGCAAATTGGAGCATACTTTGTTGGAGTTTTCCGCCTTCCTCTGGATCCACTGTGGGTGAAGGATTGGGTATATGGGATTGTATTATTTTTTTTTAGGTTGAACTAGATGGACTTGTGTCTTTTTTTTCAACCTGACTAACTATAACTATTAAGAGAAGGGCAACTAAATGTATAAAGGGACAGGGGGACCTTAGCTATGAGGAACACGTAAGTAAATTAAATTACACTTATTCACCTTAGAGAAAAGGCATTTAAAAGGAGATACGATTGCTATCTACAATTTAATCCATAGTGACTGTAGTGATGGTAATAAACTGTTTAATCTAAGGTCATTGACACATGGCCACAGTTTGGGGGTTGGAGGAAAGAAGGTTTAATCAGAATTTACACTGTGGGATCTTTAAGATTAAGGCTGGGTTCACACTGGTGCAATGTTAGACATTGCATGTGATTTGCACTGCACTATTGTGCAGATCACATGCTATGCCTGTGTGATGCGATTGGAAGAGAATACCTATGGCTCCCCCAAACATGCCCCCGGCATATTAGAGGAATTAGGACTAGGCCAAATTTATATTAAAATAACAATTGCGAAAAGCAAATTCAGCCATAAAGGCTGAATTTGCATCACATTCGCACCAAATTGATGCAGGACCCTTTTTTGGTCCACACTGGAATGCAATTCGATTCCTGCACCATTTGATAATTCACACTGAGATATGGGAACCGATTCTGGGGTGTCATTAACTTTCTATTTACATCCGCAGCGGTTCACATATGGCAGTGTAAACTGCTTGGGAGTTCTATGCGATGCGGGAACCGGCACGGGAATCGCGCTGGTTCCCGGATCGCGCTAGTGTGAACCCGCACTAAAGAAGCAAGTGTAGAACTCCGTTCCCCAGGTAGTGGTATCCACTGGGAGTGTTGAAAGCTTCAAAAAAACTTCTAGATGTCTTCCTCAATGGGCACAATATACAACATACAGTTGTGTGTATATTCCTAGACAATTTGAATTGACACGGACATAGGGTAGACTAGACGGACCTGTGTATTTTTCAAATCGTATCTACTATGTAATCTTATTTACTATGTAACCATGTAATTATATACAATAAAACCTATCAGAAGTATTTACGGTTCACTGACCTATCCAAGGCTAAAAACAAAATCTCTTGGAATTGGCCTTCCAACTGTGCCTTACTACAAGAAGGCACTTTGCAAGTGAGCTTTTAAACTCTATATTTAAAAAAATTCTATGATATGAGAAGCTGAATTTTGTTGCTCAGATGGCACTTTGATTATAATTAAATATTTTACTATAGTTCTTTGTGTTTTACATTTCTGCTGAAAGTGGTTGCAACCCTAAAAAAAAAAAAAAAAAGAAAAAAAGAAGATGATCCTGATCCTTTACAGCACGGTCCACAGCATAGTGCTTGTGCTGTCATTTGTCCCTCTCCAAGCTGTAAAAAACCTGGTCGATCCTGCCTGTTCCTGTGTCCCCCTGTCTTTGCTGACCATGGTAATCATGGCTGCAGATCACCGATTACTGTGGTCAGTTTACGTGCCTCGTTCATCCGCTGCTCTAGTCTCTCCTCCCCCCGGACACTATAGCTGTTAAAATGACTAGTGATAAATGGTATAATCCCCTCCCTTACATTATAATCAAATGTGCAGTGTGTGTGTGTTTTTTAAAGAAAATTATTCAGCAAAATGCCTTATTTATAGTGCCGTGGGGCACTCACGGGACCTCCTGCTGCTCTCCTCCCGGCTGAGGTCTTCGGGGAAACATCACCCTCCCACTGTAGTGCTCAGATCAAGGCAATAGAGTGCCGGCAGGCCACATAGATTCCCAGTGGTGCTGTAAAAAGGTATTTTGCTGAATCATTTAAAAAAAAAAAAAAAAACACACATACTGCACATTTGATCATAATGTAAGGTGATTACATGATTTAACATAGCCAGGAGCAGCATGGACCATTTTTTCACTTGGCGGATTGACGGAATAGGCAAGTATATCTTCGCTCTTCTCATCAAATTTGTTTTTTATTTTTGAAATATAACAAAGATTGACAAATTGAATACATTGAATATTGTACCAGTATCCTTCTAATAGCAATAAAGCTAAACATTTCGATTTATGAACAGGATGAGTACATAACAATGTAACAAGTAGAGCAATGAAGAGAAACGAATAAACCAATAAAATATTACATGAAAAGAATTAGAAAATTCCATCAGAAGGAAAAAAAGTAAGCTAGTGACTTGTTGGTTCATTTTGCAAGAGCACTACTAAGGAGTACTAAGGAGATCAATTGAATAATCTAATAGGTATATATTAAAAACGGAAGAGATAATGTGTATAAAAGTACCACACAATATTAAAAGAAAGGTAGAAAACAAAAAAAAATAGGAGTGGATAGAGAGAAGAGGGTAGAAAAAAGGGGGAAGGGAATGGGGGGGGGGGGGGTGTATCTTCTCTCTTCTCACCCCTAGACGAAAACGAGCGAAATTTTTTTTCCCCCTGGAATTCTTATTTAAATATTTGAACATTCTCAGAATACTAGTTAATCAGAACATTGTTGTTTGCCATCTCATTTCATTCCTAAGCCCTTGAAATTTCATACAGACTTATTTGCATGAAATCCCAGATGTATTAAACAGGTTTCACTAACAATATGTATAATTTTTCCCAAACTAAAAACACAATCACAATTAGAAATTAATTCAAGAAACATCTTCCATCCGTCAAATTACCTCTTCTCTACAGTAGAAAACCAATGTCAGTTTGATCTCCTTAACCATTAGACAATTGAATGAACATTCCAAAAATGAAAAAAAATTCAACAAAATCTATGGGTATATGGCTATCTTAAAGTGGTTCTAAACCTAAAACCAAAAATGTTCCCCTTTATTTCACCTGGTAATCTAGCCAGTAACACTTTTTCTCAGGGTGTCTTCATTCTGGAAGAAGTAATAGACACCTTTGGACACCAGCACTGATCGTCTGAGCAAGGGTAGTATTAGACTAGCAGACTTAGATGGACTTGATTAATAAATCAAAGCTAAACTACAGCTAACACTTTATAGGCATCTAAAGGAAAACTTTTTTTCTCTTTGGGATAAAGGTTTTACGTAAATTATTAAAAGCTGAAAAAATAAGCTTGTAAGCACCCCTGACAGTGTTAAATGATTTGTCTCGTCTCTATAACTGCTACTTTGTCTGGAAATCATGGGTTTGTCAAGTTGAAAAATAGACTTACTGGCTGGATCACAAGGTAAAAAAAAAAGGAAAAAAATAAAATAAAAATGAATGCAGCCATCACATCCAAAAGGATTGGTAAACTAATATTTCTTACTATTTTGTTTTTGGGTTTACATTTCCAGTTTAACCACCGGCCATTAAAAAGAGGTCTAACTTTTTGGGAGGGACTCGGGTATCTGACACAACCCAGCCAGTACGCCTCACCGCTGTGCGCGGCGCTGACAGAAGACGAGTGCGCATGCGCACTCGTCCGGGTATCCCACCTGACCATTTACCTGGCCTATAAAAGGCCTTCCCTGTTCGCTTTCAAATTGCTGGTTTGTTGTCTCTTCTGAGTCCTGTCTCCAGTCCAGTATCCTGTATCCTGTATCCTGTATCCTGTATCCTGTATCCTGTATCCTGTATCCTGTATTTTGTTTTTGGGTTTACATTTCCAGTTTAACCACCGGCCATTAAAAAGAGGTCTAACTTTTTGGGAGGGGCAGCTATGGCTTACTTCTGGTTTAAGATGGGAACTTATTCTTGACACTAATATTGAGGGAATGTAGGCTGTCATGGGGAAGACAGGTAATTTCCGTCAGACTCCAGGAACATCAAATCATATTAATATCCAGGCAAGAGTGATAGAATGAGCCCCTTTTACAGTGTAAAGGACCTGTGGGCCAACATTGGAAATACTGAAAATAGCACATTCCATGTGACTAGAAGACTCTTCAGTATCCACCCAGAAGAGTCACCAGGCCCCTTTAAAGATCCAGATCCTTCTTCCAGCAGGGTAATTCCTCCAGGTTCAGCTTTTCCCTTTTACCAGGCAGGGCAGATTCCAAGGACCACTTCTGGCTTTATTCCAGACCTTAGCATAGAGACCTTAGCATAGAGTACATGTTAGGCCCCATATATGCTACAGGCCTAACAGGTTAGACTACAGACAGCATGTACGCAGTTGCTTACTGAAGTATTGCTGTGTTGGCTGTGTAAATTATTTCCTTGGTTAAGAGTATTTTCTGCTGTGTAAGTTACATTGCTTAGTTAATGTTGCCCAGAAGAAGTGGTGATGCTGGTAGGCAAGGGTTAACTCTGCTAGCCAGTGAGGTGTGCGCAATAGGAAAGTGACACATACACAAAGGGTTAAGTATACAAGTAAAGTATGCTCCCGTCTACGTCAGAGTGCTGCCTTAACGATGATTTCATGTGATTGCGGCCTTTGCCTATAGATGCAGGCGATAGCGTGCGGCCACCAGCGTGTTCTCCAATTGGGTGTCCTACCTCTGCATGCACCACTGGCAGTTTACTATGGATGAGTTATTGTTTTGGCATGTTTAGCACCATCCCTATATTTTGGTTATTTCTTTATGGTTTCCTATGGGCTTATGTTATGAGATCTTCCTGTGGCCCTGTTTTTCACTTTGATCTTCTTTTTTCAGCGGATGCCTTTCTATCAAAATTTAGCATCACGTCCGTCATCCTTTTACCTATAGATCTGGATGGTTTTCCACTGGGTTGACCTATAGTCATACTTCTGTTCCAGTAAACAACTTTTCTGATGCGGTTACATGGGCTCCCCTTGTACTGTACCAAACCTACATCCAAGGCCGCAGGTGGTGAATGCACTAATCCTACTTTATACCATGTCTTATGATTTATTAACCCACCATTACATAACCCCCTAAAGAAGGCTCACACTCTTTGCAAGTTGAAATTTGTTGGGGTCCATTTGTACAAGATACTGTAGGTACTATATGTGTGCTTCAGATGGTTCTTGCTGGTGGTTTTGTTATTTGTAAAAGATGAAATGTATATGTCGAACTTGTCTATGACAATCTAGTGTCCATTGTCCTGAGATGCTTAGCCTATTTAATTGTTAGTGAAAGGAGTTTGCTCGGACTGTCCAGAGAGGAAAAGAGATCTCTTCAAGTTGCTACTACAAAGCACAGTCTAATGTTTCTCTTTTGCAAAAACTCGGTTCACAGTTCCACAAGAGAAAGTTCAGTGTCCTCAAAACGTTACTAAAGGTTACTGGAGAATCCTACCATTACCCTTAACCTATCCAGGTTCTTATTAAAGCATCATAAGAAGCATATCCCTAGACTGATTAATGAGCCTGAATAATGATTGGAACTGTGTGTGTTTGCGGTGAGGAAGCTACTGGGAAAAGGATCCAGACAATCTACTTAGCGGCTCCCACAAGGGTAGCACTACAGTTACTTTGGTTCAGCTTGGACCAAAGTAAGTATGTACAGTGCTCAGCATAAATGAGAACACCCCAGCAGATTTTTCAGAAAACCTTTGCTATCCTTTCAGAATAAACATCTTCTATGGGTCACTATACTACAAAATACTCCCAAAAATGCAGGGCATTGATTGCAACCAAGATTTGCTAATTTGCACATATAAAAAAGTATTTTTCCTAACAAATTCATTCAAGATCATGTTGCAAAAATGAATACACCCCAATGAAAGTCTTATACGCAAAGCTAAATTTTAGACAACAAAATCCTAATTAACAACAACTACAGGTAAGCATACCTCCCAACATTTTGAGATGGGAATGAGGGATACCTATTAGCAAACGTATGTAGGCATAGGACACCCCCCCCCCCCCTAAAAGTAGAAATAACCAAAAGAAATAGTTCAGTAAATCCCCAACTATTCCTTTATATTGGCTTTTAAAATTTACAAATTTTGCAATTTAGAATTTGGATGAAAGGTTTAGTACTAGGAAATACTGTTTGAAAGATAAAAAGTACATTTTATATACAACTATATAGATCAGACCAAAATGAGGGGGAAAGAGGGACATTGTTCCAAATCAGGGACAGTCCCTCAAAATCAGGGTCAGTTGGGAGCTATGGGTAAATCTAATTATTAATTAAACAGGTGTCCAGCAGTTTAATATAAAGGGGCGTTACTTAACAAAGAAAACCCCTTGCCATTTCATGCTGTCAGCAATGGCACCACATGGAAGAGAAATGTCAAGACCTGAGAAAGAGGATAATTTCTTTACACAAGAAAGGTGAAGGATACAAGAAGATCAGCAAAGCTTTACATATCAGTCAGAATACTGTAGCAAAAGTGATACAAAAATGTAACAAAGATCGAACTGCAACCATCTCACAGAGACGTCCAGGCCGTCCACGGAAGTTAACACCTTGACAGGAGCGTCTTCTAAATGAGAAGGGTGGAAGAAAATCACCATGCATGTTCACTGCAGTTAGCTAAAGAAGTAGAAAGCCAAACTGGGCTGATTGTTTCCTGTGACACAATATGGCATAACTGCAGAGGAATGGCATGCCTAGGTGTCGTCCATGAAGGAAGCCTACCCTAAAGCCCATGCACAAAAAAGCCCACCTAAAATTTGCCAGGGCCCATGCTGAAAAAGAAAAAAAAAAAAAGACTGTATGGTGTCATCTGATCTGAACCCAATCGGAGAACACCTATGTGGAATTCTAAAGAGAAAATTTGAGCATCACTCTCCATACAGGCTCTAAATAATTTTTTGCATCAACAAATTTAAAAGTAAAACTGAAGATTGTGGAAGTTATATTATTGATCTTACTTTCATGTAAAGAGCTAATGTCAGAAACCATGAATCAGACTGAGACAGAAGTACAGTTAAATCACACTTGTTTAATAATGATAAAAAAAGGTAAACGTATTCAAAACATAACCAGAGTTCAGGAACTGGAACGGATAGTCAGACAAGCCAAAACGTCAGGGAGCAAGAGATGAGTGTAGTAGAACAGCAAGCAGGATCTGGAGCCAGAAAGAATGTCAGTCAAGCAAGTCTTTAACAGGAACACAGGAGAGTGTCTCTAGAGATGTGGCCAAGGCGAAGGCAGAGATCATCTGGACTGGACGGCTTAAGTAGGCAGAACTGACGAGCAGGATATCATTAACAGGTGAGTCACTGTGGAGAGATAGGATCTGGCAATCAGCCGATAGCTGAGTGGCCAGCTCAGAGAAGGAAGGGCTGATCATAGCCCTGATAGCTAAACAAATTCTATAAAACTCAGCTCAAAAGGGTGTACTCATTTGTACTTGAAGTCTATGAAAGATCAAGTAGGAAACGTAATAAAAGAAAACATAACAAGTGACCTGGGGTGTGCCATAGTCACGTGGTCAGTATGACTAAAGGGGGAAAAATAAAGACAGTAGGATGAATCGGCAAAACAGATTTATTCAAAGTAAATATAAGAACATAAATCAGCCAAATGCATTGAATGAATTTTATCTACCCACTTTTTTAATAATGTGAGCCGGGATCCCCTGGCGAGAAGCCGCCCCTATCCTGAAAGAATGACCAGAAAAAAATGCAGGGTTCAACCCCAGGTTTGTCAGTAGTGTGCTGCAATACTTGCTGCCGTGAGGGGAGCATTAGGGAAAGGTAACAACGGACTATCCCTAGGTCTGTCTGTAACCAGTGCCATGAGCTGGTCCAAAACTGCAATGGGGCACCAGGGACAGCCAAATCAGCCTGCATTCGAAGGACATGATGAGCAATGACCTAGACCTGCCCTTGTAAATAATCTCCATGGCAGCTTGATTGTCTGTGGAGAAAAAAACTGTTTTACCTGACCAAAAACCACCCCACACCTGGGCCGCCGACGCTATAGGATAGATTTCATACAAAGCTAAGGACTTGGGATAGCCAAGATCTCCTCTGCTAGCCAGTGGGTGCCAAAAATAGCAGCATAGCCTACAGTGGCTGCCGCATCCGTCAAAACCTGTGGAGAGGAAATGGACTCCACGGAATTAAACATAGCAATCCTGTTCAAATGCTGGAGGAACTCGTCCCAGATATGCAAGTCGGCCAGTGCCGCGTCATCCAGCTTGACCCGAGAGTCAGGGGCTGATAGTATTAAAACCTACAAACGTGAAATAAATTACCTACCCTGGGGAATGATTCTCATGGCAAAATTTAACATGCCCAACAAAAACTGCAACTCCACTCTGGTACAAGCTTGAGAGATAGTAAAGTCAGTGGGCTTTATGTAACCCGAACCCACGAAAACACTGAAGACATGTCATGCAACTGTAACGAGTGGTGAAATGTCATGATGCATGAACGCAACACGAATGTATGAAAAACAGACGAGGAGACTTGCTACTGCTAGTGATAATAACCCAAGTGAAAAAAATCTGCTTCCAATATCACAACAAAACCAATTGTGCAAAAACATACATAATGAAAATTGCAGCGCTAAATAAATAAAGTTCAAAGTAAATAAAAAAATAGTGCTTGAACACTAAAGTGCATAGTGACAGATGAAAACAAATCAGCATTATGTTTGCCTTCAAAGGGCCGGATGTATCTGTAAGACTAGATATCAAGAGTCCCCCCCACCATCAGAAGTCAAGAGTTCCCAACCCTCCCTTACATAACAGTTACCTTGCGCTACTCCTGGGAAGAAATTGGCGGCGAAGCTGGGAAGCAGGAAGTGCAATGTCTGGAGGGGGACCAGAGGAGGGCCGAGTCTGCTGAATGCTGACACCAGGGGAGGTGATGAGGAGGGGGTGCTGGGGCTGCACAGAGAGGCGCAGGATCTGTAAGAGCAGTTCTGTCCTCCTCTCTGCTGCCTTTTCATGGCAGCACGGAGAAGTGCAGGATCTGGTGAAGGAATTCTGTTGTCCTGCCGTTTGCTGAGTCGAGGTGGAGATGAGGGAGGTGATGCAGCTGCAGGAGAGGTGCGAGGGCCACATGAAATAGCCTGGCGGGCTGCTTTCGGCCTTGTATTTGACACATGTGGCCTAGATCCCGTAGAACATTATTCTCTAAAGCTTATACAAAAATACTTACAAAAATGAGACAGGGAGGGCCAAACATTTCTCCTCAGGGTGCAGGTTACTAGGCATGGTGGGTGATGTACAATGTAGAAAGATGGACGCCAGTCACTTTTAAGCTTTAACAAAGAGAAGTTTTCACAAACACCCTTAGTCAAAAATAGTATCGATCAGCAGACAGGCAGACAGCAGTACAGGAACAGAGCCTTTGGAATGCAGGGTTTCCCCGCATCCAATTCACTTAGCAGGAGAATATGAGCGGCTCTCTATGGAGGCGGCTTACATGTCTCCGGGGCGGCTGCGGAGCGCACTGCACTGCACTGCACTGTGTGTCTTTGGGCCGAATTCAGGCAAAGATTCTGCCCCGATTCATCCCTGAAATGGAGAACAGGGACAGACAGCCTTGCTGTGCGATCTGCGGCCAGTTTAGGTGTGAACCGAGCCTTAAGCAGAACCAGCACATCTGTACTTTGTAGAATAGGCTGTCTCCTATAGTAACTGAGCTTTACTAACTGCATCATACTGAATTCTCTTAAAGCCACATCTGAAACAGGATTAGGAGAAAAGCCATTTCACCACTAAAAACTACAAAGCACACCCAGCACAGCTAAATTTACCTGTAGCCCTGCTTTAGGACAAGGGTGCTACATTAACATGCAGGAGGATCAAAAATTCATGAATTAGTCATTCTTCTGATTTCCCTACTGGTGGCCTTAGTTTATCTGTGTGGCCTGAACAATCTCAAATGCCACTCATAAAGGAAGTGATTTGACAGTTCACATGCTGCAAAATTCTATTCCATAATGCCACACTTTCCCAGAGATTGTATATTGATCTGCTCTAACAACTTCACCTTTACCCTATTCTCTTTACGTGCACTACCCAGTTTCATTATGCTACTTAACATCTAAGGAGAACATTATCTTATCTCATCAAGATATTGTTCTGGTGATACTGCAGTCAAGAAAGAAACTTTGGACGGGAGAGATTCTTGGTAAATATGTTTTTTACCTTTTTCCTCAGTAATGTACCTTTTGAAATTACAACTATTGATTATTGGTGTCAACCTTTACCCCCAGTGGCGACTGGTGTTTTTTTTTTTTTTTTTGGGGGGGGGGGGGCAAACCACCCCCCCCAAACAGCCGGCAGAAAATCTCCCCCTCCACCCCCCCTGCTGTTTGCCAGTTGGTCCAGCACTTACCCCATCTAGGCGGGTAGCGGCTCTGTGTCCTCTCCTCCATCGGTGGCTTCCAGCGTGCGGCTCCTCCTAGGCGTCCAATAGGATCGCTTGTCCTTTTAGTCAATCGGGTGACTGGTCTCAAAACCGCTTCCTGATTGGACGGGAGAAGGATCAGTTTTACAACAACAAGTAATCATTTGCTGTTGTAACACACCTGGGTGGGCCCTGAGCGAATTCTCTGCGCCCCAAGCTCACCCCATTTTGAAGCCTATTAGAGCCTCTGGCTCCAATAAGGCATTTAAAAAAAAACACCCACCCCACATTGGAATCCATGCATCCGGCATCCTGAAAGGGGCCGGACGCATGTATAGGGGGAGGTGGCGATGGCTAGAGGGGACAGTGCCCATGCGCCCTTAATGGATGGGCTGCCCCTGCTTTAGCCTGGGTTCATACAAATGTGATGCGTGAACCAGCACAATTCCAGTGTCGGTTCCCGCATCGTATCTCCTGCGCAGGCAGTTCACACTGCCCTCTGCGAACCGCTGCGGGTGTCAATACAAAGTTAATGACACCCCCAGATCAGTTCACAGATCGCAGTGCAGTGATGGTTGGATGGATGGAGGGATGGATGGTTGGAGGGAGGGAGGGAGGGATGGATGGATGGATGATTAGGAATGGAACAAAACAGCAGCAATGTTATTGAATAATAGACAAATATATCTCAAGCGAATCAACTAAGTGATGATGACTGAAAGTTAAGAGCAGTAAACTCAATGATACTATCTGGCTGCTTTCAGGGGACTCTTCAAGGTGAATAACCCCGAAAGCAGGAGGTAACCACACACAAATGACAAATTGCAATATGAATAATAGCACTTCAATAGGATAATCACCAGCCCTACTTAAGTTGAGCTTCATGAGTCCAGGCAGAAGGAGGGCAGAGGAATGACCCTTTCTTATGTCAGACCTCTTCCTTCTGTACCTCAAAACCACAGTCCCAAAGAAACATTCAAACACAATATCTGGTTCGGTACACTGACTTAACCATATGGCCCTTTACTATCTAGACTCACTCCCACAACACTGGAGTCCTGAGTGTAGGTGTGGGTCCCACAAAACACCAATAGGACCAATCCCTTGAGGGTAAATGGAGTGTAGTCCTTCAGAAAGAAGAAAAGCCTTATGTCTTCAGCTAGCTCTGAGTTGGTGCACTTGGTGTCCTTTTTGGTAGAAGTGGTGTATAGTGTACTGGCAGCATTCAGGTAAGCAAGGTGGGTACTGTGACTGCCCAGTGTAAGTGTGGCACAAGTCCTTCTAGTAGGTGCATTGGAAGGACAACACCAGTGTCTGCATGCAGTGTTCCTGACTAGCATAAGATTGGGCAAATGCCTGCTCACCAATCCTGCAACCAAGGTCCAAGGGAGATGTCCCAGCAGGCAGGCTCTTTAGGTTGCCTGACTGGCTACCCCACATCCAAAATGCTTTATGCCGTCTGTACAGGTGCATCTGGACATCCTGTTCTCAGTCTGCATTGCGTGGGAAGCGGTGACTATCAGTTGCTGTTTTCTGCTCTTCCCCTCCACCACTCACTGGAATGCCTGGCTGAAGAAGCAGTAAGCACGGCTGGCTTCGGCTCACAACCACACACTTAGACCCAGAGCCAGCTGTCAATCAGGCAGCTGGGTGGATCCCAACAATATGACCAGGATCCTTCTAGGGACCCGAGCGGCTCTGTCACCTCAGCTGAGAGAGGGCTTTAGCCTTTTGTCAGCTGATTTTGGGTCACAGGAAAGAAAAAGTAAGTCCATTTCTGTGACCTACAACAGAAGTATGGGCAAAAAAAAAAAAAAAAGCTTTAGCCATACTTCCTTACTTACATACTCTTTTTAGGGCTCAAAGAATGCTTTGTTCTCTGAAGAGTGATCTGCATTTGGATTGCTTCAGAGAGCATTTGACAGGAGGCATTGTATCACCTTACCACCTGCTTTAACCCCTTCACTAGCGCTTGAAGAGCAGTGCTATTCACTTGAATTGCATTTGACGGGGGCACAATTCCTGCCGTGGCATGTGTGCACCCCGGCTTCCTCTGCAGCTAAATGGGGTAGTGCTTGGAGGGTGATAAGGCTCAACTCTAGGGTTTTTACCCCCCCCAACCTCACATATGAATGAGATGAGCCCCAAGAGTTTGCACAGTAGCACAGACTTAGCTATCTAGCACTCTGCATGAGACAACAAAGGACAGAGGTACATCTGTCACAAATATTTAGACTCTCAAGTAGCTATGGGCAGCTGCAGTTAAATTATTAGAACGTAAGAATACTTGCCTAATAGTCTCTGCTTTTGGTCTGGGTAAAAATATAGCAGCAGCTCCTGTGTAAACAAGGACATGTGGCTCAGTTCTGTGTCTACTTCCTGGAAACTCCCCTTTATATAACATCAAAGTCCTCCAATAAGGGTTTCTGATCCAGCTAGCAGGGGCAGCAAGTACCTGTCTGTAACCACCTAATTCTGTGGTAATTAATAAGCAAAAACTATTTACAAATATAGACAAAGTATGCAGTCTTCAGCAGGGGCCGCTGGTTTTAACTGGTTCTCCCCCAAACAGTACAAAGGCCACCAGCCACCTAAGCAACAGTCCATTCATTCCGGCTCCAATTAACAGCCTAGGGGTTGCCTTTTTGTTGTTGGTAAAACTCTTACCAGGAGAGGGATTAGGGGCCTGGAAAACTCTAAAACGTTTAGCACATAACAGTTGGCGTGCAGTCTTTGCCCCGATTCTGAACTCCCTACAGCTGAAAACCACAAGGTGACTTTCTGAGCAGGCTAAAGCTTCATGGCTTGGGACCATAAGACAATCCTCTTTGGTATACATGATCTTAGCCTTAGCACTTGTTGAAAAATGGGACTGTCTAAGGCCTCACAGCTGAAGACCATATGGTAAATCTCAGAGCAGTCTAAAGCCCCACAGCTGGGGACCATGAGGCAGTTTTTTTAGCACCTGGTTATCCTGCCTAATTGCACAGCCATAGATAACCACTGCATCTTCAGGAACATGTTACCGTACAGGAAAAACACGCTAAGCGCGTAGTCCAGGACACTGCTAAAAACAGACGAATAGCCAGTATCTGACACCCTATGAGAGCAGTCTCAGTCAGAGCATTTTCTGGCACTTTTATCCCAAAAGCACATGGTCACCAAGATTCAGTGCAGAGTCATTACAGGTCCCCAGGACAGCTGCCACCTTCCAGCTTCTTTCTGACACCATCCAGTGATTGAGAAAAAATCTTCTCAAGACCAGATGCCTTTGGTAATGCCCTGCAGCCAGTTCCAGGTCCCTTCCTGATCATCTGTTCCAAGACCTCATTGAACAGCAGCACAATCCAAGGCTTGCCTCAGGAGGGGCAACAGCCCCCTCTAAGGCTGGGAACCTCTCCTTGCTAAGTGTCGGGAACCGTGAATCAGACAAAGTCAGACGAATCAGTAAAAATCATACCTTTACAATGGTAAAAATGGTACAAAATAGTAAATGTAGTTAAAACATAGCCAGGATCGGAAAGCCAAAACGGATAGTCAGACAAGCCAGTAAATCAGGAAACCAGAGATCAGCGTAGTCTGAGGCAGAAGAACAGGATCAGGAACTAGAAGGGATTTCAGCCAGGCAAGTTTTTCACAGGAACACAGCAAATAATCTCCAGATATGTTGACCAAGGGGAAGGCACGAAAGGACTGAACAAGGCAGTTTAAATAGCCAGAAGGGGCTGGCTGTAGGCGGGACTGGCAAGCAAGAAATGATCACCACGTGAGCCACTGTGGAACAACGAGTGCTGACAGTTCTGACAGCTGAGCAGCCTGAGCACAGAGAAGGGAGCTGCTGAGAGCCCAGCCCTGACAGCAAGACAATCTTTCCAGGACTGCAGATTATTTATCAGCTTCCCCAGCCACCATCTGGGCACACCTCTCCAGGGATTGGCTAGGCCCTGATCAATATTCAGACTGGTTATTTGAATCCCCTCCCACAAGTTCAAGAAACTACTTCTAGAGGTAGAGGGAAGAAATCAAAATCCAAGGCCGTGAAACTCCAACAGACCATTGTCTGCTCCCTTGACTACAGAATGATCCAAAAACTAAATTTACCTAGCATCCAAACCAGAAGAGTGTATGTTTTACATTTAGTTACATAGTTAGTCTGGTTGAAAAAAAGACACAAGTCCATTTAGTTCAACCAATAAAAGCCCTGTGCAGATAGCACCACTTTAAGATGTTAAGGCCCCATGCACACGAGACGCAGATGCAAACTCTGCTGAACGCGTGTTTTAAAAAGCAGAAACCTGCGTTTAAAAACGCGCGTTTTGCTGTGTATTCATGCCGCGTTTAGACGCGTTTAGACGCGTTTGCGTCTATAAGCATTTGTAAAGATAACATCATATAGACCCTCCCCAAGATCAGAAAGCATGTATTATTAACTATTTCTGCCATTTTGATCAGAGTGAGCAGCAGAGAGAGCAGTTGTACACTTGCATTTGCCTCTCTTTCTGTGTTTTTTTTTTTTAAATGGATCCCATATTGAATATATGTCAGGAAATGCTCCTGATGTTGCTCTTGATGCGGCAGCAATGTCGTCGCAAATTGCGTGACAGGTCCAGAGTCAGAGCTCGTCGATATTGGACCCATCCGTTGATGGCACAGCGAATGTCTGTTGGATATTTCACAAACATGTATGCATTTCACAAACATGTGTGCATTAGTGAGTATATATGCTCTATGAACTCTAAACTAATTACGACATTTTAAACCAATTTTTCTAGTATTTTTATGGTTTACCATCATATTTCAGAGTTTTCTGCTCCAAAAAATTGGGTTCCTTTAAAAAGGCTTATAAACGCAAACGCGGCTAAACGCAGGTGCCTGCGTTTAGCCGCGTTTAGCTGCGTTTAGCTGCGTTTTGCGTCTGAAAAGCAGAAAAGCAAAGTGTCTGAACGCATTTTTTTGCTTCTGGAAAAACGAGGTTAAACGCAACTGCATAAAAACAGGGAAAAAACTAGACTGTGTACATGGACACATAGGATAACATTGCATGCGTTCAGGTGCAGTTGAAAAAAGTGTCCAACTGCCTCTGAACGCGCGTTTAACAGCGTCTCGTGTGCATGAGGCCTAAAAGGTGAAATTTTAGCGACAGGGTTTACATACTTTTTAAGTAAGCCCAGATGATGAGTGAATTGCCTTGAAAATCAGGCATACAAGTTATGATATAGCTATTCTTCTTATTTTACAACTGATGGTTTTGGTTTGAACAATCTTATAGACAATCATAATGAAAGTGATTTGACAGTTGCTGCAGAATTTGAGTCTATAATGCCACACTGTTCCAGATATTTTTGAGATTGTTTTGCTCCAGTAACTCCACATCTACCCTAAGTAAAGTTTAACATTTACTGTGATCATTATCTTATCTCATCAAGATATTGCCGTTATGATATTGCAGTTATATCAGCAGTTCTGAAAACTGTTATCGCCAATACATTTAAAACAAAAATAAACTTTGGACAGGAGAGATTCTATTTTTTTTTCTTTATCTTTTACACAGTTATGTAACTTTACTACATTCTTGAAGCCTTTGAAGCAACTTCCAGCTCCAGTTTGGGGATGTTGAATCCCAATTTTAAAAGGGAAAGCGGTCTATCATTTAAAGGAACTGCAAGTAGGTTTCAGCAAGCTTTCTTTTAAGAGGAGGGCCCACAAAAAAAAAATTAAAAGTCAGCAGCTACAAATACTGCAGCTGCTGACTTTTAATAATCGGACACTTACCTGTCCTGCTCCGCTCGCGGCGCCGGCATTCTTAATGTGGGCACCCGGCTGTGGCTTCACAGCCGGGCACCCACTGCGCATGCGCGAGCGGCGCTGTGCGCCGTGATTCAACGCTCACTCATCTGGGACACATGACAGGTCCCAGATGACTGTTTGGCGCCTAGGGGAAGTGATGTCATTGCCCGGGCAATGAAGGTGGCAGACTACAAGGGACCCCCTAGCAACAGGCATTTAGAGGTGAGTAAAAAATGTTTTTTTTTTCCAATTATTTTTTTTTCTTTTTTTATGAATTTTAGGCCAACTTTTTTTTTTTTGGTGGCAACACCACTTTAAGCTTTGCCACTACTTACTGAAGCCTGTTAACAGCTTGTTTAAAGTGGCTGCTGCTTTAAAAAAATAAAAATAAATCCAAAATAAAATAGCCCCCTCTAAAGCAAGCAAATACTTACCTGTTCCACTACCTATGAACTTTTCTTGGATGAAGAGGAAAGCTTGCTGAAAGATTCTCAGCATAGTTGTCATCAGATGGGGCATTTATTTACACAAAGTCACAGGTTTTCATTGTGCATCATTACAACCTTCTAGCCGCCAGTGTTCCAACAACCAGTGACATCATCCATTGATAAGGAGGATGTCAAGCACATGCACAGCATCCTTGTTTGCCTCTCCCCTGCTTTGGTGTATTTGCTTTGAAAGAATAAATCGCCTCTGATGCTGGGTGTCCTACATGTGCGGATGTTGCTGCGTTATGTAAAACTATTAGTTTTGTTTTTCAACATTTAGAATGGGGTGCCTTGAAATTGTGTCAAATTTTAAAGGGTGCCTTGAATGAAAAGAAGGTTGAGAAACACTAGTTTACATCTCCAGAATTTTGATATCAGAGATGCAAGCATGCACATTGCACTCTGAATTCTTTGACTGCCAGGATAGAGAGAGAGAGAAAAGGGAAGGAGCTGCTGTGCAGAAGTGGACCAGGGGGGTTAGCTGCACCTGGCATATCAGAAAGCACGTAGGAAAGGGTTAACATTACCTAGTTAAGGGCCCCCTCCCATAGTAGGATGCAACTTGTTTTTCCTGCCTCTTTGGCAGAACCCCATATAAAGGGGATGGGGGAGAATTGTGTACCTTGAAGGAAGGATGTAGTAGAGACAGGTGGAACCTTGTTCGGTTGTCCCAGTTGGGTTTCCCCAACAATGGACCTTGAGTTATGAGATGTGTGCATGACACACATCTGACCCCTACACTATGTGCATTACCCACCCTGGACCCCTGCACTTTGTACATTAAACACTCCTGCCTCTTCTTGCACTAAGTACAAGTCGTAAGCCCCTCTCACTGATAGAGCAATTGTTCCACACCTACAATTCACCACAGTGTTTTACATGAGCCATATTAGCCCCCCTCCCACCCTACACTGGCCCCATTCTAAGGACTTACCATTTTCAAAAGTTCCCAGGTATGTGGATCATCCACATGCTGGCTTAGGTGTGGGCCCAAGGCCCGTTGGTTGTTGGGGGGCCCAAAATTAGCAGTGACCGGAAGCCAGGGACAGCCAGGCAACAAACACTGTTAGAAATAGGTCATGAATAGCATCCCCTGTATTTCTCTCACTACAAATTACCTTCAAATGAATGTATATTGGTTAGGTGCCTACTTTCTTTTTTATCATGGTCAGGATTGTTAAAAAAAAATATTTCTCTTTTATCAGGTAAATATGAACTATTGCTTATTCACAGCATGTAGTCTTATATAAAGCCAGCAGGTAGAGCTATAGCATCACAACATTGGCAAAACAAAAATTCCAGTGGTGCTGAAGAAGCCTAATGACAGGACTCAGATTGATTTACTGTTCACTTTGCAAGGTTAAATACAGTACCTGTTAAAAAAAATTGATTTGTGCTTACATATGTTTGCATGAATGTCTCACCTATTTCAAGACTGGTACACAATGAGGAGCTTGCTGTACTAACTATGCAATTTTAGTACAGCGAACTCCTCGCTGAGCCATTGTGTCCTGACGGGGCATTATCCCCCCCCCCCCCTCCATTGGTTGCCAGCGCTGATCGCTTGCCAATCGGCTTCTGGTTTTCAACAGAAGCAGTTGTTCGGACAGCTTCTGTTGGACAGGCTGATGTACACAGGTTTCTGTTGAAACAGACGATATTTTGCCCGTGTGTACAATGCTTCACAAGTCGACATTATTTATGCCTTTAGTAAATCAGTCTGGAGGTTTCAATCAGTCAAATTTTGCCGCAAAACAACCTCATCTGCTGTGTTGTCTATCTGAACAATAGTGCAATAAAGAACAGTATGTGCCTTTCCAACTTTTAGTTTAATTCCAGCTTTACACACACAACAGTTTTAAACCACTGATTGTAATGTGGGTGATCAGCGCTGAACGTATACATGGCAATTTTAAATAATTATCACCCACTTTCAACTGCATTTTAATTATAAAATTGAACAAAATCAAGGCACGTAAACCATTTTTGAATTCAGAAGCATATTTTGTGATTACAAAGTAGGAAAAAATAAATAAAAATATTTATATATATATATATATAAACACATATACCACTGGAAAGCAAATTGTTGTTAGTGCTGCAGTGTTTGGTATTTTTATGTTTTTTGATAGTAGGAAAAAATAAATAAAAATAATTTATATATATATATTATATATATATATATATATATATATATATATTTGTGAACAGTCATATATGTTTTTTTTTTATTATAACTTTTTAAAGCAAGTGCAAACACATAATATTATAATATGTATATATATATATTTGCTCTTGCTTCAAAAAGTTATAATAAAAAAAACATATATGACTGTTCACCAAAAATACATTACTGGTGTACAGGATGCCAATACGCACTGGATAGCAGATAGATACAGTATGTGTCCACATGGTTTGGGTTGTGGTCCCTTTAAGGGGGATGACAAAAGAAGCACCTAAAAAAAATGTCACCCGTGTAGAGTAAGGGGTTTTGGGGTTGATCTGTTAAAAAGGGAAAAATTATTTGCAGTTTTCCCAGGTGTATTAAGTCTTGATTCAGTTCTGACCCAGAAGCCGGAGGCTCAAAGATATCTTGGGTGGCAAAGGGCCTCCAACACCATCAATGGATACCTTGAGTCTGAAATGGTTAACCCCTGCAAGAGGGGCCTGAAAAGGGCAGGAAGCAATCGGGAGGTATCAATGAGGTGTTCTGTGGACCAGGACATAGCTGTGATAGAGCTGTGGGCTGTTTGGTTTCTGAGCTGTTACTGGGATATCCATGACCTTGGGGTAGAGACTGTAAACCTTGTGGTGGGACAAGTTTATGTTGCCAGTGAACCAAAACTTTTTTTTGTACCAGAGTTTATGGACTGCTTTGTTTGATTAAAGATAAGCTGCTAGCTAGTGATTTGGACCTCACAATACCACACTGGTATTCTTTAACTGGCTGTCCAATACTATCTATTTTACTGTCTTTATTACTATTTAAACTGTTTTCATAAGGCCCCTTTCACACAGGGTGCACTTCGTTTTGATCAGTATCTCTGTATACCCCAGCCCGTCTTCTGTATACCCTAGCCTGTCTTCTGTAGCCTCTCTATATTAAGGTGACCAGATTTTTAAAATGAAATCCGGGGACATATTTTTTTTTTTACTAGTAATGGCAGCAATCAGCGACTCTTTGCCCATCTCCGCCACCGCCGCCCGCCTCACAGCCTGTCAAGTCTTACTCTCCGGGCCCCAGGTACTACTGGGTGGGGAGAACAGGAAAATCACTCCACCAGAGAAGGCAAGGAGATAAACAGGCAGGGACTTGAGCCAAGGCAGAAGAACATGCGAGCAGAGCTAAATGAGCTTGCGCCCGAAACAGAAAAAATGGTCCCTCCGCTCCAACCAGAACATGATCATCAGAAAGGGGCACAAATAATGTAAAACAAATAAACCCCTATAAGCTAGTAGGAGCGGCAGAGGAGGGGGGGGGGGTGCAATTCAGTTTTTTTTTTTATTCTGCATGGGCTGTCTTTGAAATTGCACCAGCCCCTGTTTAAATTTCAATCCGGGGACAAAACTGGGGACAGACTTGGTCCGGGGACAGTGTCCTCAATCCGGGGACTGTCCCTGGAATCCGGGGATGTCTGGTCACCCTACTCTATATACCCCAGCCTGTCTTCTGTATACACTAGACTCTCTGTATACCCCAGCCTGTCTTCTGTTTATACTAACCTCTCTGTATACCCCAGCCTGTCTTCTGTATACCCCAGCCTGTCTTCTGTATACACTAACCTCTGGGTATAACCCAGCCTGTCTTCTGTATACACTAATCTCTCTGTATACCTCAGCCTGTCTTCTGTATACCCCAGCCTGTCTTCTGTATACCCCAGCCTGCATAGGCGTGTGCAGGGGGTGTGCCAGCTGTGCCTGGGCACACCCTAATCACTATGTGTGGTGCCGATTTCCCCCTACTGCCCAGACTCCCCCCCCCCCCCTTGTTGACCCCTCTACCCTGCAGTGCTGATGGCTTCCCTCTTCTCCCTGCTGCTGCAGGGTATGTTTCAGGATGGAGAGCGGGGGAAGGGGCAAGTAAATATGTAATTTACCGGCCCCTTCTTTTTCTAAATGAACACACTCGCTCACTGTGTCCATTCATTACAGAAACATAGTAAACTGTGTTAACTATGCTTCCGTTTGTGAATAAACAGGAAGCCTCAGCACAGAGGACTTCCCATTCATTCACTGCCCTGTGCAGCTGATGCTGCTGGAGAAAGTTTGAACTTTGGGGTGCACACCCTAATGCAATAGGCTGCGCACACCTATGCCAGCCTGTCTTCTGTATACCCCAGCCTGTCTTCTGTATTCACTAACCTCTCTGTATACCTCAGCCTGTCTTTTGTATACCCTAGTCTGTCTTCTGTATACCCCAGCCTGTCTTCTGTATACACTAGCCTCTCTGTATGTGACAATGACATGAGGAAGGCTCTCTGGGGACCCTGATATAAGGGGTATGTTCACTTAATACACTGATGTAAAGGGGAGGCTCTCTGGGGACCCTGATGTCAGGGGGAGGCTCTTTGGGGACCCTGATGTAATGATAATATACACATACACACACACACATATTATATACATGTGTATGCCCGCCCAAGCATATGACTATTTACTTTGCTGCTATGGGCTCTAGCCCCAGATCTTTTGTAGACCTAGCAATGCCCCTGGTTACCACTGTTATTATACATTTACAACAATGTTCAACGGCGCTATGGGGAAAAACACCTCTTCCAGACCACCTTCTCCCCCCAGGAGCATACCTGGCCGGAGTATGCCGCAAACAGCTCCACATGGTACACAGTGAGTACACAAGGCCCTGATAGCAACAGCACAGCTATGCCAGGCTGCAACATGTCCATTACCACCCTAACAACTGAGATTAAAGGGGTTAAACTGGAGCTGAACCTAGTCAGACAGGACATGCAGATGTTGCGGGACTGCACTGCTGCCCTGGAAGACAGAGTAAGCAATGTGGAAGATGATGTTGTACCACTGCAGAGGGAAGTGCGCCATATGCAATCGGTTATCACTGGTCACTCAGCCCGCTTAGAGAACATGGAAAACAGGCAAAGACGCAACAACGTCCGCGCAGTGGGCATACCTGAAAGGGCAGAGGAAAAGAACCCGGTGGCCTTTATAGAGAACTGGCTGCTCACCACATTTGTCAAGGATGCCTTCTCCCCCATGTTTGTGGTGGAGAGGGCTCACAGAATCCCACCCAGGCCACCCAAACCTGGGGAACTGCCCAGGCCGTTCTTGTTCAAGATGCTGAACTACAAAGACCGGGATGCCGCCTTGTTACAGGCTAGAACCAAAGGGAACCTTATGAAAAATGATAATGCCTGCATATCATTCTATCCAGATTTCTCTGCAGAATTGCAACGCAAGAGGGCAAAGTTCACCAAAGTAAAAGAGCGCCTCCAGAAATAGGACGTCGCATACGCCAAGCCAAGCTCAGAATAGCAGCGAACGAGGAAATGCAATTCTTTGACAACCCTGCCAATGCATCTCACTGGTTGGATCGTGCGGAGCACACCCTTAAGAAGGCTACAGCACCCAGGGACTGATGGTATCCTACCCACTATTTCCCCCCCTTTTTTTGCTGCTTCTGCTGACCATGCTCCTCCTGGAAGCAGAACTAAGGAAACCTCTCCATTTCCCTATTTTTTCCTGTAAGGCAGAGAGTTTAGAGGTACCTTTGTTTGCCTTATACTTCACCAATGACTTGGACCTGCAAGTCCCTTTAAATCATGTGAACTGAGACGTCACCCCCCCCCCCCCCCACAACAGTCCTGCGTGGACAAGTCCAACGGAACTGAGCTCCTGTTCTGTTATCAGGATGCGAAATTCCTTTTTCTTTCTTTCTTTTTTTTTTTATTATGCTGGAACTTTTTTTTGGTTACTCCATGTTATGGTTATACTCTCTAACCTGACTCCTGCCGGTTGCAGGAGATATGACATTTTTGCTCTTTCGTCCGCTGGTAACCCCAATAGAGAAATATGGTTTAGGTGAACCCCACCTTATGCTTCCCTGTCCCTGAACTGGAAATGCACACCTAATGATTACATTATATGGGACTGTGGAGGATATACCCATATACCTGTATAGGTTCCTGACAGCTACATACCAACTTGCTAATAGATGTTTACTGAACGTACTTTAGTGTCATGGGACGTGAGGGGGCTGGGTGATGGAGTGAAAAGAGTGGCCTTTTTTTCAACGATAAAAGCACACAAGCCATCTGTGGTGTGTTTACGGAAAACTCACCTACAGGCTACCACTATATCTACACTTAAAAGCCGTTGCTATCCCACTCAGTTCCACTCCACCCACACAGCCTACTCCAGGGGAGTCAGTACACTTATCTCACGGCACGTATCCTTTGCTGCAACCCCTGATTGATGACCAGGGAAGGTACATTTTTTTGTTATGCAAATTGGCAGGTCTGACATATATTATTGCTAATATATACATCCCTCTGCCCTTCTCCTTTGATAGCCTGAAATGTTAAGCACAATTTATAACGCTGCACCCTAACACCCCGGTTTGGGTGCTGGGTGACTACAATAATGTAATGGATAAACGAATGAACAAATTTAAAGCTGGAACTAGCGGTAGTCCAGAGCAAGGGGGCCCCACCCCCTTTGCTAGATTCCTAGCAGAAATTGGCCTACGAGATGTGTGGATGGACTTGAATCCCATGGCTCAGTGCTATTCCTGTTATTCGGTGTCTTACAAATGTCTATCACAAATTGATTTATGTCTGGGAAACGACCTAGCGCAGTCACTCACTACTTCGGTGAAGTATGCGCCACGTAACATTTCAGACCACTCTCTCCTATGTGCTAAGGTCAATACTGTCCCCAGTCCCAGGTGCAGACTATGGAAGGTAAATCCCTTTTGGTTCACAATTTTCCCAGGGTCTGACCCATCCCCCAAAGCCTTGAAGAAGTTTTTGGATTTTAATCAAGGCTCGACAGAGTCTGCAGTGATCGGGGACGCTTTGAAGGCCCACTTAAGGGGGTAAATTATCAAACAGATCACCTCCATCAAAACCAACACTAAAGAATGGGAGAACTTAGTGATGAATGAAGCTGCCAGGGTGGAGGAAAGATATATTTCTGACCCCTGTCCTGACTCAGAGCATAAGTGTCAGGAGGCACAAGTCCTGTACCAACAGGTCTCCATTACAGCTGCAGAAAACAAACGTTTCTTTCTTCAGCAAAAATACTTCAATGAAGGGGAAAACACAGGTCATTTACTTGCCGTAATAGCTAGAGCCCAACAGGACAGTACACACATTGACACTATCCGGAACGCAGCAGGCGACATGATTACCAATCAGAATTGTGTCCCTGAAATATACTCTGATTTTTTTCAAGGATTTATACACGTCTAAAGTACACCCCACAAAAGAGGAGCTGGACCAAATTTCTGGACCAGTGCTCAATCCCGCAGTTATCACAACAAGCCCGGACTGCCCTCAACACACCAATAACTTTAGAGGAACTCACTTTGGCAGTAGCACAAATGGCGAATAAGTCACCGGGAGCCGACGGTCTGCCCACGGAAACATATGGGAAATATGGCGATATCCTATTACCCACCCTACTAACAACCCTGAATGATGCCCTTCAGGTGGGCAGTTTGCACGCCTCCATGAATGAGGCTATCATAGTAGTCATCCTGAAGACCGGTAAGGATCTGTTGCAACCTGACTTCTACAGACCCATCTCACTTCTTAATACAGATGTGAAGTTACTAGCTAGGGTACTAGCCAGTAGACGGTCGGGAATTGTGGCGGACTTGGTACATGCTGACCAGTCTGGTTTTATCCCCACCTGATCCACGGCATTGAATATCCGTAGATTACTTAACACTCAAATCCCGGCAGACAACTCCAATAATAGAGCTGTCTTTTCCCTCGACGCTGCCAAAGCTTTTGACAGTGTGGAGTGGAATTACTTGTGGGAGGTATTACGTCGTTTCGGATTGGGAGACAAATTTATCTCCTGGGTGCAGCTATTATACGCTGCGTCCACAGCAAAAGTGAGGATTAACGACAGCCTTTCTGAGGCATTTCCTTTGTTTCGTGGCACACGGCAGGGGTGCCCATTGTCGCCCCTGCTGTTTGCCCTTGCATTAGAGCCTCTTGCGGCTAGGGTGAGGGCCTCTCCTAGCATCGTGGGCTTCCAGGGGCAGACAATATGAGGAAAAAAAATCTCATTGTACGCAGATGATGCACTGCTGTACTTGGGAGACACAGGGGAGTCCCTAAGGGCAGTTATGGCACTGATTGACCAATTTGGACAGCTTTGCCATTAATTGGCATAAATAAGCTCTCTTACCATTAGACCCTTTATTAACCTCCCTATCAGAAGATCTCTCACATATACAAGTAGTTACTTCCTTCAAATATATGGGTATAGTGGTGACTAAAGACCCGGGAGATTACATTACACTGAACCTAAAACCGATGCTGCGTAAATTTCAACAAAAACAAGCTAGTTGGAGTAAGCTGCCACTTTCAGTAACTGGGCTCGTAAATCTTATTAAGATGATATGGGCACCACAGCTATTGTACATCTTACATAATGCGCCAGTCTGGATACCACAATATTGGTTCCGATGGATTGACTCACAATTCAGGACCCTTATTTGGAAAGGTGGTGTGGCACATATTAAGCTTGCTACTCTATAGCTCCCAAAAGATCAAGGTGGAATGGCTGTTCCGCATCCACAAATGTACTATTTTGCGGCCCAATTACAGCATTTTATGGGGTGGGACCTTGCGACAATCAGGGACCCCTCCAGGAGACTTCTTGTTGGCCTGAATGTAGCTTACACAGCTTTGTCCCATATGGAAATGGGATTACCTAACACACCCTCTAACTGCCCCACAACTCAGTTACTAATGAAAATATGGAAGGGAGTCAGGAGTACACTTGGAGTCACAGGGTACATGCGTCAAACCCCCATTTGGCGCAATCGAATCTACACACACCTTGCCAAGGTTCCCAAGCACCCAATTTGGGAAAAAGCAGGGATTAGATTTATACATCAGATTCTAGATGGATCCAGATTGAGGCCATACTCTCAACTAGGGATGGGCCCGGTGCTCGATGCGAACCCATGTTCGCATCGAGCACCGGGTGTTCGCTCGCTCGGCGAGCCCAGAACTATTTTGGCCGCTCGCATCACGTTCGTGTGATGCGAGCGGCACCGCAATGCATTGCGGCCGGCGCAGTGCATTGCTGGCTGATGATTGGCCAAGCATGCACTGTGACCCCGCATGCTTGGCCAATCACAGCGACGGAAACTCGAAGAGCCATAATTGGCTACAGGCAGGACGCCTGTAGCCAATTACAGCTCAGGGGCTTTAGTACACGCCCCCTCTTATAAAAGGCCGCCACGCCGTCGGCGCCGGTCACATGCTGTTCCGGCGTAGAGAGAGCAGGATCGTTCTGTGTCACTCTGCTAGATTTAGTTAGAGAGATTTAGTTAGATAGATTCATTTAGAAAGATTCATTGTAGTAGTGTGGGCTTGTAGTGTGTTCGTGGCAGGCAGGCACTGGCAGCAAACAGAGCTCCTATATTTTGTTCCCAGAGGCACCTATAGGACTTGTAGTGTGTTCGTGGCAGGCAGGCAGTGGCAGCAAACAGAGCTCCTATATTTTGTTCCCAGAAGCACCTATAGGACTTGTAGTGTGTTCGTGGCAGGCAGGCACTGGCAGCAAACAGAGCTCCTATATTTTGTTCCCAGAAGCACCTATAGGACTTGAAGTGTGTTAGTCCCATCACACAGAGCTATATTTTCTTCCCAGAAGCACCTATAGGACTTGAAGTGTGTTAGTCCCATCACACAGAGATCATATATTTTGTTCCCAGAAGCACCTATAGGACTTGTAGTGTGTTAGTCCCATCACACAGAGATCATATATTTTGTTCCCAGAAGCACCTATAGGACTTGTAGTGTGTTAGTCCCATCACACAGAGCTATATTTTGTTCCCAGAAGCACCTATAGGACTTGAAGTGTGTTAGTCCCATCACACAGAGCTATATTTTCTTCCCAGAAGCACCTATAGGACTTGTAGTGTGTTAGTCCCATCACACAGAGATCATATATTTTGTTCCCAGAAGCACCTATAGGACTTGAAGTGTGTTAGTCCCATCACACAGAGCTATATTTTCTTCCCAGAAGCACCCATTGGACTTGTAGTGTGTTAGTCCCATCACACAGAGCTATATTTTGTTCCCAGAAGCACCTATAGGACTTGAAGTGTGTTAGTCCCATCACACAGAGCTATATTTTCTTCCCAGAAGCACCTATAGGACTTGAAGTGTGTTAGTCCCATCACACAGAGCTATATTTTCTTCCCAGAAGCACCTATAGGACTTGAAGTGTGTTAGTCCCATCACACAGAGCTATATTTTTGTTCCCAGAAGCACCTATAGGACTTGAAGTGTGTTAGTCCCATCACACAGAGATCCTATATTTTGTTCCCAGAAGCACCTATAGGACTTGAAGTGTGTTAGTCCCATCACACAGAGATCATATATTTTGTTCCCAGAAGCACCTATAGGACTTGTAGTGTGTTAGTCCCATCACACAGAGCTATATTTTGTTCCCAGAAGCACCTATAGGACTTGAAGTGTGTTAGTCCCATCACACAGAGATCATATATTTTGTTCCCAGAAGCACCTATAGGACTTGAAGTGTGTTAGTCCCATCACACAGAGCTATATTTTGTTCCCAGAAGCACCCATAGGACTTGTAGTGTGTTAGTCCCATCACACAGAGATCATATATTTTGTTCCCAGAAGCACCTATAGGACTTGAAGTGTGTTAGTCCCATCACACAGAGCTATATTTTCTTCCCAGAAGCACCTATAGGACTTGAAGTGTGTTAGTCCCATCACACAGAGATCATATATTTTGTTCCCAGAAGCACCTATAGGACTTGAAGTGTGTTAGTCCCATCACACAGAGCTATATTTTCTTCCCAGAAGCACCCATAGGACTTTTAGTGTGTTAGTCCCATCACACAGAGATCATATATTTTGTTCCCAGAAGCACCTATAGGACTTGAAGTGTGTTAGTCCCATCACACAGAGCTATATTTTGTTCCCAGAAGCACCTATAGGACTTGAAGTGTGTTAGTCCCATCACACAGAGCTATATTTTCTTCCCAGAAGCACCTATAGGACTTGAAGTGTGTTAGTCCCATCACACAGAGAGCTATATTTTCTTCCCAGAAGCACCTATAGGACTTGAAGTGTGTTAGTCCCATCACACAGAGCTATATTTTGTTCCCAGAAGCACCTATAGGACTTGAAGTGTGTTAGTCCCATCACACAGAGATCCTATATTTTGTTCCCAGAAGCACCTATAGGACTTGAAGTGTGTTAGTCCCATCACACAGAGCTATATTTTCTTCCCAGAAGCACCCATTGGACTTGTAGTGTGTTAGTCCCATCACACAGAGCTATATTTTGTTCCCAGAAGCACCTATAGGACTTGAAGTGTGTTAGTCCCATCACACAGAGCTATATTTTCTTCCCAGAAGCACCTATAGGACTTGAAGTGTGTTAGTCCCATCACACAGAGCTATATTTTCTTCCCAGAAGCACCTATAGGACTTGAAGTGTGTTAGTCCCATCACACAGAGCTATATTTTGTTCCCAGAAGCACCTATAGGACTTGAAGTGTGTTAGTCCCATCACACAGAGATCCTATATTTTGTTCCCAGAAGCACCTATAGGACTTGAAGTGTGTTAGTCCCATCACACAGAGATCATATATTTTGTTCCCAGAAGCACCTATAGGACTTGTAGTGTGTTAGTCCCATCACACAGAGCTATATTTTGTTCCCAGAAGCACCTATAGGACTTGAAGTGTGTTAGTCCCATCACACAGAGATCATATATTTTGTTCCCAGAAGCACCTATAGGACTTGAAGTGTGTTAGTCCCATCACACAGAGCTATATTTTGTTCCCAGAAGCACCAATAGGACTTGTAGTGTGTTAGTCCCATCACACAGAGATCATATTTTGTTCCCAGAAGCACCTATAGGACTTGAAGTGTGTTAGTCCCATCACACAGAGCTATATTTTCTTCCCAGAAGCACCTATAGGACTTGAAGTGTGTTAGTCCCATCACACAGAGATCATATATTTTGTTCCCAGAAGCACCTATAGGACTTGAAGTGTGTTAGTCCCATCACACAGAGCTATATTTTCTTCCCAGAAGCACCCATAGGACTTGTAGTGTGTTAGTCCCATCACACAGAGATCATATATTTTGTTCCCAGAAGCACCTATAGGACTTGAAGTGTGTTAGTCCCATCACACAGAGCTATATTTTCTTCCCAGAAGCACCTATAGGACTTGAAGTGTGTTAGTCCCATCACACAGAGCTATATTTTCTTCCCAGAAGCACCCATAGGACTTGTAGTGTGTTAGTCCCATCACACAGAGATCATATATTTTGTTCCCAGAAGCACCTATAGGACTTGAAGTGTGTTAGTCCCATCACACAGAGCTATATTTTCTTCCCAGAAGCACCTATAGGACTTGAAGTGTGTTAGTCCCATCACACAGAGATCATATATTTTGTTCCCAGAAGCACCTATAGGACTTGAAGTGTGTTAGTCCTATCACACAGAGATCCTATATTTTGTTCCCAGAAGCACCTATAGGACTTGAAGTGTGTTAGTCCCATCACACAGAGCTATATTTTGTTCCCAGAAGCACCTATAGGACTTGAAGTGTGTTAGTCCCATCACACAGAGCTATATTTTGTTCCCAGAAGCACCTATAGGACTTGAAGTGTGTTAGTCCCATCACACAGAGATCCTATATTTTGTTCCCAGAAGCACCTATAGGACTTGAAGTGTGTTAGTCCCATCACACAGAGCTATATTTTGTTCCCAGAAGCACCTATAGGACTTGAAGTGTGTTAGTCCCATCACACAGAGATCCTATATTTTGTTCCCAGAAGCACCTATAGGACTTGAAGTGTGTTAGTCCCATCACACAGAGATCCTATATTTTGTTCCCAGAAGCACTTATAGGACTTGAAGTGTGTTAGTCCCATCACACAGAGCTATATTTTTTTTCCCAGAAGCACCTATAGGACTTGAAGTGTGTTAGTCCCATCACACAGAGCTATATTTTGTTCCCAGAAGCAACTATAGGACTTGAAGTGTGTTAGTCCCATCACACAGAGATCCTATATTTTCTTCTCAGCAGCACCCACAGGACTTCTAGTGTGTTAGTGGCATCACACAGAGCTCCTATATTTTCTTTGCAGAAGCACCCATAGGACTTCTAGTGTGTTAGTGGCATCACACAGAGCTCCTATATATTCTTCTCAGAAGCACCCACAGGACTTCTAGTGTGTTAGTGGCATCACACAGAGCTCCTATATATTCTTCTCAGCAGCACCCACAGGACTACCGACTACAATGGCTGGAAGACCGCCAAGGGGAGGCAGAGCGTGCAGAGCCAAGAACACAGGGCAGGCAGGCTCTGTTTCTAGTGGACGTGGCCGTGGCCGTGGACGTGGTCGTGCATCGTCATCAGCCCGTGGCCATGGGACACGCGCGTCTTTGTTTTCGGCAGCTGGACATGTGGAGCCGCATCATGCTGAAGGCTTGGTAGAATGGATGACCAAGCCCTCCTCATCCTCTCTCACCCAGGCTCAGGGTACTGGCAGAGCAGCTGCCAACGCGTACTCAATGGCATCATCAGCCACCCCTTCCCTAGACCCACCATGTCCTCCTGAGGAGTCCCCCGAACTCTTTGAGCACAGTGTTGAGCTCCAGGAGGATGCCCAACGATTCGAAGGCTCGGATGATGATACCCAGCTTGAGGAATCTGGCAGTACTGTTCCACCAGCTGCAGCTTACTGCCAGGTTTGCTCTAGTGGTGAAGAGGGAGGGGATGATGAGGTCACTGACTCCACGTGGGTGCCTGAAGGGAGAGAGGATGAGGAGGAGGACGAGGAGGAGGAGGATGCGGCGTCACATGTCCAACGAGGCAGGATGCCCCCTGGAGGCCAGGTAGAGGCCAGCACAGCAACTGTACAACACCGCAGAGCTCCGCCTGTGCAGGGCGCTGCCTCTGCACGTTATCAGAAAAGTTCTTTGGTGTGGGCCTTTTTTGAGACGAGTGCATCAGATCGCACCACTGCTATTTGCAATATTTGTCTCAAGCGTATCTCGCGTGGCCAAAACATCAGCCGCTTGGGCACCACAAGCATGACCAGACATATGTCGACCTGCCATGCAGCTCGTTGGCAGGCACACATAAAAGACCCACACCAAAGAACTAAGCGGACCTCTCCTTGCTCCTCATCAGCTGGGATCTCCATCCCCACTACACCTTCAGTGCTCTCTGAAAGCTGCTCTGAGAGGACTGAAGGTGTAGAATTAGGTGTGTCACAACCAAGTACTTGCAGTACACCGACGTCCGATTGCAGCAGGCAAATTTCCCTGCCCCAGCTGCTGGACCGTAGAAAGAAGTACACTCCCAGCCATCCACATGCCCAGCGGTTGAATGCTAGCTTGGCTAAATTGCTACCACTTCAACTGCTGCCTTTTCAGTTGGTAGACTCGGCCCCCTTCCGTGAGTTTGTTCAATGTGCGGTTCCTCAGTGGCAGGTTCCCAAACGCCACTTTTTCTCACGGAAGATTCCGTCTCTCTACCGGCATGTGGAAGGCAATGTCCATGCCTCGCTGGACAGGGCGGTCAGTGGTAAGGTGCATATTACCGCTGACTCATGGTCCAGCAGGCATGGACAGGGACGGTACCTTTCTTTCACGGCCCATTGGGTCACTCTATTGGCAGCTGGGAGGGATGCAGGACAAGGTGCAGTAGTGTTGGAGGTTGTTCCGCCACCACGCCTCCAAAACGCTACTACTGCTACTGGTTGTGACACACCTCTCTCCTCCACCCCCCCTCCTCTTCTTCTTCCTCCAGTGCTCTGTCCTTGGAACCAGCGGTGCTCCGTAGGCGTACAAGGGGCTACGCAAGTACGCAGGCAAAAAGATGCCATGCCGTGCTTCCGCTGGTGTGTTTGGGGGACAGGAGCCACACTGGGCCAGAGGTTCTGGCAGCTCTGCAGGGGCAGGCCGAGAGGTGGTTGACACCACGTCAGCTTAAGCCAGGAATGGTCGTTTCTGACAATGGCACCAACCTCCTCTCCGCCCTGCGACAGGGGCAGCTCACCCATGTGCCCTGCATGGCTCACGTCCTCAACCTGGTGGTGCAGCGGTTCTTGGGCAGGTTCCCAGGCTTACAGGATGTCCTGAGGCAGGCCAGGAAAGTCTGTGTGCATTTCCGCCGATCTTATAATGCCAGTGCTCGGCTGACTGAGCTGCAAAAGGAGCTGAACCTGCCCAAGAACCGCCTAATATGTGACATGCCCACCAGGTGGAACTCAACGTTGGCCATGCTGCAGCGACTGCACACGCAGCAGAGGGCCATCAATGAGTACCTTTGCGACTACGGCACCAGGACAGGGTCAGGGGAGCTTGGTTTTTTTTCCCCACGTCAGTGGAGCATGATCAGGGATGCATGCACTGTCCTCTCACCATTTGAGGAGGCCACGAGGATGGTGAGCAGTGACAGTGCATGCATCAGTGACACTGTCCCTCTTGTCCACCTGTTGGAGCATACGCTGCGTGGGATAATGGACAGGGCACTTGAGGCAGAACAGAGGCAGGAAGAGGAGGACTTCCTTGCCTCTCAAGGCCCCCTTTATCCGGACAGTGTTCCTTCTGTCCCACCCATCACACAGGAAGAGGATGAGGATGAGGAGGAGGAGGAGGAGGAGGAGGAGGAGGAGGATTGTGTGAGCATGGAGGTGGAGCCTGGCACTCAGCATCAGCAGCAGCAGTCTTTTAGGGATGATGTACAGTCCCAACAAACCAGTGGACTTGTACGTGGCTGGGAGGAGGTGGCTGGCGATCATGTCATCCTCAGTGACCCAGAAGACTCCGGACCGAATGCCTCAGCTAACCTACGCTGCATGGCCTCCCTGATCCTGCAAAGCCTGCGGAAGGATCCTCGTGTTCTTCGGATCAAGGAGAGGGACCATTACTGGCTGGCCACTCTCCTTGATCCGCGGTACAAGGGTAAGGTTGCGGACCTTATCTTGCCGTCGCAGAGGGAGCAGAGGATGAGACATCTCAGGGAGGCCTTGCAGAAAGGTCTGTGCAACGCGTTCCCAGAAACTGGGAGGTTACAAACTCCTGGTCCTGAGCGACGAGTTGCTGAGGCTTCGGTCAGTAGCAGAAGGAGCGGTGGGGAAGGTGGACGTCTGACCGATGCGTACAGACAATTTTTTAGTCCGCAGCCCCAAGGTATGATCGGTTCCAGCAACCATCGCCAGCGTCTGATATACATGGTGCAGGAATACCTTGGGGCAAGGTCAGACTTGGACACCTTTCCCACCGAAAATCCTCTGGCTTACTGGGTCCTGAGGATGGATCACTGGCCAGAGCTTGCACAGTATGCAATTGAGCTACTGGCCTGTCCTGCCTCCAGCGTTCTTTCCGAACGCACATTCAGTGCTGCTGGAGGATTTGTCACCGATCATAGGGTGCGCCTGTCCACCGCCTCGGTTGATCGACTGACCTTCATCAAAATGAATCAGTCTTGGATCACCACCAGCTACCAGGCACCTGAAGCGGATATAACCGAATAATTTATAATGTCACATCCCTTCAAGACTGCCTATGCTGATGCTGAGTGACTGTCCTCTTATGTTCACTGACTATCCTCTTCCTCCTCCTCAATGATCCATGCCACCACACCAGTGCCTAAGGCACAATTTTTCAGCCCCTGTTTAACAGGGGCGTGTACATACAATTTTTATAAAAAAATGCTTCGCAACACGTGTGACTGCTGTGCTCCAAGTACAGTATCTGTGAGGGGTTGCAGTGTTGTGGCACCAGCACCAGTGCCTAAGGCACAATTTTTCAGCCCCTGTTTAACAGGGGCGTGTACATACAATTTTTATAAAAAAAAGCTTCGCAACACGTGTGACTGCTGTGCTCCAAGTACAGTATCTGTGAGGGGTTGCAGTGTTGTGGCACCAGCACCAGTGCCTAAGGCACAATTTTTCAGCCCCTGTTTAACAGGGGCGTGTACATACAATTTTTATAAAAAAAAGCTTCGCAACACGTGTGACTGCTGTGCTCCAAGTACAGTATCTGTGAGGGGTTGCAGTGTTGTGGCACCAGCACCAGTGCCTAAGGCACAATTTTTCAGCCCCTGTTTAACAGGGGCGGGTACTTACAATTTTTAAAAAAAAAAAAATGCTTCGCAACACGTGTGACTGCTGTGCTCCAAGTACAGTATCTGTGAGGGGTTGCAGTGTTGTGGCACCAGCACCAGTGCCTAAGGCACAATTTTTTCAGCCCCTGTTTAACAGGGGCGGGTAATTACAAATCTTGATCTAATAGTTCACAGCAGGGCCCATTCCTGCGCCCACCAAGAGTAACTATGAGGGCCTACAGTCTTGTGGCAACACCGTCCACCACCACCGCCAAAGGCCCAATTTTTCTGCCCTGTTCATCAGGTGCTTGCAATTACAAATCTTGATCTAATAACTCACAGCAGGGCCCATTCCTGCGCCCACCAAGAGTAACTGTGAGAGCTTACAGTCTTGTGGCAACACCGTCCACCACCACCGCCAAAGGCCCAATTTTTCAGCCCTGTTCATCAGGTGCTTGCAATTACAAATCTTGATCTAATAACTCACAGCAGGGCCCATTCCTGCGCCCACCAAGAGTAACTGTGAGAGCTTACAGTCTTGTGGCAACACCGTCCACCACCACCGCCAAAGGCCCAATTTTTCAGCCCTGTTCATCAGGTGCTTGCAATTACAAATCTTGATCTAATAACTCACAGCAGGGCCCATTCCTGCGCCCACCAAGAGTAACTGTGAGAGCTTACAGTCTTGTGGCAACACCGTCCACCACCACCGCCAAAGGCCCAATTTTTCTGCCCTGTTCATCAGGTCCTTGCAATTACAAATCTTGATCTAATAACTCACAGCAGGGCCCATTCCTGCACCCACCAAGAGTAACTGTGAGAGCTTACAGTCTTGTGGCAACACCGTCCACCACCACCACCACCCCCAATTTTTCTGCCCTGTTCAACAGGTGCATGCAATTACAAATCTTGATCTATTAACTCACAGCAGGGCCCATTCCTGTGCCCACCAGTCTTGTGGCTACACCAACATCTAATAGGGCAAATTTCTGCAGAGTATATACGCCAGGCCCCTACTTTCAAACATCCAACTTACAAACGACTCCTACTTGCAAATGGAAAGAGAAAACAGGAAGTGAGAGGAAATCTACCCCTAGGAAGGGAAATTCTATCCTGTTAGATTTAATTTGGGAAAAAGGTATCTCCTCTCTACTGATACTTTATCACCAATCCTTGTTTCAATTAAAACCCCACTTTTCCAAAAACATTTGTCATTGGGACGGAAAGTGAGGTGACATGTTCTGAACAGATGTGCAAAGACAGCAAATGTTACAGGGGTGATAACCCCTCCCTATGTTCTCCAAAAAGCTTAAAAATAGATTTTTTTGGGATGGAGCTACACTTCATAATGTACCTGTTCAGATTCTACTTAAGAACAAACCTAAAGCCGCAAGTCTTTTTAAATGGCTTCTTTTTTTCCTTTACAAATGTCATTTTGTGCAAGGACAGTTCTAAACACGGGAAACACATGCCACTTCACAGGCATACTTTTGACACCCCCCAGGTACCATATTTAAAGGAAAATTTCACTTTTTTTTTTTTCACTTTATGCATCATTAAAATGACTGCTCCCGAAAAAACGTTAGTTTTTAAAAGTTCTTTTTGCATTGATATATGTCCCCTGGGGCAGGACCCGGGTCCCCAAACCTGTTTTATGACATTAACATGCATATTGGCCGTTGTAATTAGCACTTTTGATTTCGAACATTCGCGTCCATTATAACGTATAGGGTTCGAAAATTTGCGCAAACTTTCGGTCCGTTCGAAGGTTCTGGTGCGAACCGAACCCGGGGGTGTTCGGCTCATCCCTACTCTCAACTATTAGTGGAATTTCCTGTACTCAAAGGCCACCACTTTCAATATATTCAACTACACCATGCAGTGGGAAGACAAGGTAAATACTCTGAAACTTGACGACTCAGTGTTCCTGAATTCCATATTTGTTGAACCTGAGAAGAAAGGGGCTAGCTCAAGATTCTATACCCATCTACTATCGCATATACAAGCCCCTGACCTCTTACCATGCAGGGAGAAGTGGGAAAGAGATGTCGGCCCTATTGACGGAGAACAATGGGAACAGATTTTGGAGGTAGGACCATTGGTGTCGGTATCTGCAGCGCAGAGACTATCCCATCTGTTCATTTTGCATCGTGTGTATCGCACGCTGGTGCAGTTGCACAAATGGGGCAGGAGGGACACCCCTATCTGCCTGAAGTGTCAAGTCCACACAGGAGATCTTATCCATATGCTCTGGAGATGTCCTAAATTGGTGAGGTACTGGAGCACCATTATAGCCAAAATGAATAGCATTTGCCAGGTGCAGTTGGAAATAGACCCACTGACATGCCTTTTGGGGAACCTTAATGGAGGGACTGTACACCCCTTTGGTGTACATTGCACTCACGAGACTCCTATATATAGCCAGAAAACTGATTGCCCATATGTGGCTCTCGGCAAATGCACCTAAAATTACACAATGGATCCAACAGGTTAACACCACCCTTATTAGGGAAAAAAAATGCATACCACCATAGGAAATCACCAAATACATTTTATGGTATATGGCAGTGCTGGCTGGACTCACCAGATGTGGCACCACCACAACTGGCATTAGATAGATTGCTACTAGGATAGCAACTTCTGCACAGGAACTTCTAGGGAACAAAAACGTGGATCAGGAGATCTATTGGAGGAGACCTGCCAGTAACTGAATGCTCTTATTAAAGCGGTTCTGCACTCTGTAAAAAAAAATTTTTTTTTAGGACGTAATATAAAGTATGCTTACCTTTATTAGGGGACTCACCTGTTCCATCTTCCATCTCGATCGCCGCCGGTTTTCGTCCGATGAAGTTCCTCGTCTTCTTCTTTAGTGCTGGGGGCCATCTTGCCTGTGGGCATGTGAAACACCCACAGGAACTTTAGATGGCCCAGCATGCACCGCCGTTACTCACGCGTGCGCAGTAACGGCACATCTGCCGACATCTCACGAGATTTCGGCAGATGTGGCCGAAATCTCGGGAGATTTCGGAAGATGTGGCCGAAATCTCGCGAGATTTCGGAAGATGCCCGCACTGACTCCTGGGATCAATGACACCAGATCCCAGGAGACAGTGCGGCGTGACGACGATCGACGCAGAGACCCCGCCCGCCGCCGCAGAGAGAGAAGACCGGAAGTCTTCAATTACAAGGTAAGTAAAAAAAAAAAAAAAAAAAAAACATTTCATTTAGTACTCTTTGCCTGATTTGGAAGGCAAAGAGATTTACTAAATGAAATGGGTGCAGAACCGCTTTAATACCGGGATTCCCAGTGGGACTAGAGAGAGTTATTTTATGATATGTTCTTGTTTCCCTCTTTTTTATAATTTTTCTGTTGTTTTGTTGTGCTCCCCTCGGTTAGGGGCGCTGTGAGGACGGCGGATGTCATACAATGTCTTTATGATATGGAATAGGCAAAAATGGATATGCATTTTTAAATATCTATAGATTGATTGGATTATACCAAATACTGCTGTACATTGATTGTATACCTGTGCAATTATACCTTGTAGTGAATCAATAAAAACATTTACAGCAGCAAAATGTATACATTTTATAATATACGTTTTTAACTTTCACCCGCATGTACCAAGTCACACATTCAAATGAATGTCAGATACGTATCTATTGTCTAGTTTTACAAATACTTTCTATTCTAGTTTCTAAAACATGTCTAGGGGAATTTTCCAGTAATACGTTTCCTTTAGTACTCAAGCTTGTTTTGACCTTGATAGATGAACTCTTTAACTAATGCTTTGACATGAGATATTCTCAGGCTTCATGTACACATAGCCTATTATGACCACAGGCCATGAAAAAAAAACGCAAAATCACACCACTATTTTACCACGTTTTGCGGCCGGTGGGCAAAACGTTCCTATCATGAAGGTGATTCTTCTGCGTTAAGGAGAGGGAGGTTGAACCTCCCCCAACCGCAGCAGCTTCTAAACAATCCTAAAAGCCAATGTTTACATTGTGTGGCTTTTATGGAGTTGAGGTTAGGAGCTTTAGCAAAAACACACCAAAAGCTCCTAAACTCAAGTTTAGAAGCTGTAGTGTACATGAGCCCTTAGGCTTCATGTACACATAGTCTATTATGATGAACGCCGGCTGTGGGAAACCGCGGTCATAATAGGAGATTCTTCCTCGTTCAGGAGAGGGAGGTGGAACCTCCCCTAACCACAGCAGAACCTAAAAGATCCTAAAAGCCTATGTGTACATGGACATTAGGAGCTTTAGCAAAAAAACTCCAAAAGCTTCTAAGCTCAAGTTTAGGAGCTGTAGTGCAGTGGTTCTCAACCTCAGTCCTCAAGTACCCCCAACGGGTCCGTGTTTTCAGGTTTTCCTTCACTTGCTGCTCACAGCTGCTTTAAATCAATGACACTGTATTGATAACAGCTATTTTTATCTAAGGAAAGTTTCCAAAACATGGCCATTTGGGAGTACTTGGGGACTGAGGTTGAGAACCACTGCTGTAGTGTACATGAAGCCTAGACAAATTGCTCCCTACAGTATATTATGATAAAAGGAGCAGGAGAAAATGCCAATGACAGCAGTAAAATTTTTAATTTCTTCAAGTAATTTAAAGGAGAAGTATGGGAATGCAAAAATAGGTAGTACATGCTACTCTGTCAGAAACCATGAAATCAGACCGAGACAGAAGTACAGTTAAATCACACTTGTTTAATAATAAAAGTAAAAAGAACAAAAGTAGTCAAAACATAGTCAAAGTTCACTAACCGGAATGGATAGTCAGCCAAGCCAGAAGTCAGGGATCAATGTAGTGGAACAGCAAGCAGGATCTGGAGCCAGAAGGGATGTCAGCAAAGTCAGTCTTTAACCACTTGCTTACTGGGCACTTAAACACCCTTCCTGCCCAGACCAATTTTCAGCTTTCGGTGCTCTCACACTTTGAATGACAATTACTCAGTCATGCAATACTGTACCCAAATTAATTTTTGTCCTTTTTTTCCACACAAATAGAGCTTTCTTTTGGTGGTATTTGATCACCTCTGGGTTTTTTATTTTTTGCGCTATAAATGAAAAAAGACCGAAAAATTTTGAAAAAAAACGCATTTTTCTTTGTTTCTGTGATAAAATTTAGCAAATTATTAATTTTTCTTCATAAATTTTGGCCAAAATTTATACTGCTACATATCTTTGGTAAAAATAACCCAAATTAGTGGATATTATTTGGTCTTTGTGAAAGTTACAGACTCTACAAGCTGCAAGCAAATTATACAAAACTGATCACATCTGATGTACTGGTGGCTTATCTCATTTCTTGTGACCCAAACATGCCAGGAAAGTACAAATACCCCCCAAATGACACCTTTTTTGAAAGTAGACATACCAAGGTATTTAGTAAGAGGCATGGTGAGCTTTTTGATGTTGTCATTTTTTTCCCACAATTCTTAGCAAAATGAATTATTTTTATTTTTTTATTTTTTTCCACAAAATTGTCATTGTAATAGGTTATTTCTCTCACATGGAATGTATATACCACAAATGACACCCCAAAATAAATTCTGCTACTCCTCCTGAGTATTACTATACCACATATGTGGGACTTTTACACAGCCTGGCCACTTAGAGAGGCCCAAAATGCAGGGAGCGCCATCACGTGTTCTAGGAGCATAAATGACACATCTAACTTGTTTACTACCTATTACACTTTTGAAGGCCCTGGAGCACCAGGACAATGACACGTGACACTGATGTGGCACTGATGACAGGTGGCACTGATGACACGTGACACTGATGTGGCACTGATGACAGATGGCACTAGTGACACGTGACACTGATGACAGATGGCACTAATACGGGGCACTGATGACACGTGACACTGACAGATGGCACTAATATGTGGCACTGGTGACAGATGGCACTTATACGTGGCACTGATATCATGTGGCACTAATACGTGGCACTGATGAGAGATGGCACTAATGACACGTGACACTGATACCTGGCATTGATGACACGTGCCAGTGATAACAGATGGCACGTGACACTGACAGGTGGCACTGATGACAGATGGCACTGATACATGGCAATGATGACAGATGGCACTAATATGTGGCACTGATGACACGTGACACTGATATGGCACTGATGACACGTGGCACTGATGACAGATGGCACTCATACATGGCACTGGGGACAGGTGGCACTGGCAGATGGCACTGGGGACAGGTGGCACTGGGGACAGATGGGGACAGATGGCAGCGGGCACAGATGGCAGCGGACACAGATGGCAGCGGGGACAGATCGCACATTTTTTTTTTTCTTTACTTACGGCTGCTGCAGCCGTTCATCTCTCTCTCCTCACACGCTGTCTGTGTGAGGAGGGAGAGCGGCGCTGACAGATGATCTCATATGTTTGCATATGAGATCATCTCTCATTGGACACACCGATCTCGCTGTAAACGGCCGCTGAGATTGGCCGTTTACAGCGATCTGTGACCGGCTGTGTCTGACGGACACGGCCAGCACAGAACTTCCCCAATGCGCGCTCTCAGGAGCGCGCATTAGGGAATTAAACAGGAGGACGTCCAGGGACGTCCTCCCTGCAGGGAGCGTCCGCGCTGCAGCCGTCTTTCGGCTAAAGCGCGGGCGCGAAGAGGTTAAACAGGAATGCAGGAGATCGTTTCTTGTGATGTTGACCAAGGCGAAGGCAGAGATCCACTGGGCTGAATGGCTTAAGTAGGCAGGACTGACAAGCAGGATATCATCAACAGCTGAGTAATTGTGGAAAGATAGGAGCTGGCAATTAGCTGACAGCTGAGCGGCCAGCTCTGAGAAGAAAGGGCTAAGCCCAGCCCTGACAGTACCCCCCTCAACGACCTTGGAGGACCACCAGGCTTGAGGGGAAAACATCTATGGAAATCACGGAGGACGACAGGGGCATGTACGTCCGAGGATGAGACCCAAGAGCGTTCCTCTGGACCGTACCCCTTCCAATGCACCAGGTACTGTATGCACTCACGGAAACCTACGGGAGTCAACAATGGACTGTACTACATACTCCTCATGGTTATCAACCTGTACAGGGTGAAGACATGGTGCCTAAGTGGTAAAGCGGTTGCAGACTAAAGGTTTTAATAAGGAGACATGAAATACATTCGAAACACGCATATTAGAAGGAAGGTCCAATGTGTAAGCCACTAGGTTAATCCTGCGAAGAATACGGAAAGGCCCAATAAACCGAGGTGAAAACTTCAGTGAGGGAACACAAAGTCGGAGGTTGCGAGATGACAGCCAGACCCTGTCCCCAACCTGGTAAGAAGGCACAGGCAGCATGGAGTCTGTGCAAAAAGAAGAGATGCATGTGAAACCACTCAAAGTCTATCAAAAAAATAAATATTGATGATACAAGGTAGGAATATTTCCTTAAATATGGTGGGCTTCCTGTCCTGGAGCAAAAATTATTAAATCTCAAAAAGGGGGGGAAGGGAAATGAGGCCAGACGGCCCCACGAATGCTCACAATGGACAAAGAAAGCAACAAAAAATGTGAATGAAAGATATGTGAACTTTATTGATACAAATCACGCAGTATTAGGAGGAATATCCCACAGCTGAATAACAAAATGCAGACTGTGGGTTCCTGTCCCAATACATTACCGCATAAAACATGCATGAGATAAGCTTATTATTAAAACTGTAACAAGCTGGACAAAAACAAGAAACAAAAACAACGTGGTATGTTTAAAAACAATGCTGAACACTGCTGCCACTCACAATGTGAATATCCCCTCCCCTTTGCTTCTCTGATCCACCTTGTGTGCCCTGAAAGATGCTACTACAAGTGTAAATATGGGCCACATTTACAGGTGGTATAGTGTAGGTGGACTGTATCCTAGTGAAACAGTATTTAATGAGAAGTCCATGCTGATCCAGTGAAAAAGAAAAGAATGGTATAAGAATGTCCTTTCCTGTAATTAATATGAAAGTCTATTTCCAGTATGGGGAATTCAGAGCTAGTACAGAGTCAGTCCTGATAAGTAGAGATTCTGATTGCTGTATATAGTGTTAAACATGATCTATTACAAGCTGATCCACAGATAAGAACTAAATAGTCCAAATTCTCAAGAATGTATCCATTTACATGGAGATTGCCTGGGGAAATGCCTTGCAGCCGCCAACTGGTTAAGGTGTCATAGACACTAATACAGGATCAAAGACATACCGCTGGTAGCAAGCTACAGTAACTGGTCATCCATCAATGTCAGGCTGTGTAGCGCAGGAATGTGTGTTCAGGTAGACTCCAAAGCAGGTAAGCAGACCGCTGCTAATATAAACGCCAGAGCTGGTCAGGTGAGAACAGAATGGATCTTGCGTGAGCTCCTGAGCACTTCCGGGTCAGCATGGATCTCCTCTATAGGTCACCAGTAGAGGGAGCTTCTCAACAACAAACATAACAGTCTCAGATACACTGGATGCAAAGTCACTTGCTGGTAATTCAGAGCTAGTTCAGAGTCAATCCTGATAAATAGAGATTCCAATTGATGTATGTAGTACTAAACATGCTCTATTAAAAGCTGATCCACAGATAAGAACTAAATAGTCCAAATTCTCAAGAATGTATCCATTTACATGGAGATTGCCTGGGGAAATGCCTTGCAGCCGCCAACTGGTTAAGGAGTAGCAAAGGAATGTGGGTTCAGGTAGACTCCAAAGCAGGTAAGTAAACTGCTGCTGATATGAACGTCAGGTGAAGACAGCATGGATCTTGTGTGAGCTCCTGTGCCCTGAGCACTTCCGGGTCAGCATGGATCTCCCTGAGAGAGAAATCCTCTATGGGTCACCAGTAGAGGGAGCTTCTCAACAGCAAACGTAACAGTCTCAGATACACTGGATGCAAAGTCACTTGCTGGTATAGAAAACGTCCATCAAACAGGGAGAATCACCTCAGAGGGTGTATATAGGGGGGGTGGCAGCAACGTCAGCCCAACGCTAGGTCTACGCGTTTCGTGCCAAGCTCCTGGCACTTCAACTGGACAAGGTGCAAGTGCAGATATGCAGTATATATATGGTTATCCAACCAATCAAAAAACTGCCCTTGCAACAATGAATTTGTTACTGCGCCATCTTGTGGACAGATGGAAGCCTGCAGCTAAAAACTAATAATAAATGCTGAACTATACTATGCAGTGCAATACAAAGGTGCAAAATGGTGGGTGTCCATACATACAAAGATACAGAAATTCATGTGGAGATAAATCCTTCTTTCTGATGAAATATGAAGGGAATACACCTCTTATACATTTAAGTGAAGGTAGAACGAGAATGAGGCAATTACAAATACTGGCCCCATTATTAAACCCTTGGCAGATCAACATGGCAGTGGGGATGTACAGTGGTGTGAAAAAGTGTTTGCCCCCTTCCTCATTTCCTGTTCCTTTGCATGTTTGTCACACTTAAGTGTTTCGGAACATCAAACCAATTTAAACAATAGTCAAGGACAACACAAGTAAACACAAAATGCAATTTGTAAATGAAGGTGTTTATTATTAAAGGTGAAAAAAATCTAAACCATCATGGCCCTGTGTGAAAAAGTGATTGCCCCCTAAATCTAATAACTGGTTGGGCCACCCTTAGCAGCAACAACTGCAACCAAGCGTTTGCGATAACGTGCAATGAGGCTTTTACAGCGTCCTGGAGGAATTTTGGCCCACTCATCTTTGCAGAATTGTCCTAATTCAGTTACATTAGAGGGATTTCGAGCATGAACGGCCTTTTTAAGGTCATACCACAACATCTCAATAGGATTCAGGTCAGGACTTTGGCTAGGCCACTCCAAAGTCTTCATTTTGTTTTTCTTCAGCCATTCGTTGGTGGACTTGCTGGTGTGTTTAGGATCATTGTCCTGCTGCAGAACCCAAGTTCGTTTCAGCTTGAGTACACGAACAGATGGTCGGACATTCTCCTTCAGGATCTCTTGGTAGACAGCAGAATTCATAGTTCCTTTTATCACGGCATGTCTTCCAGGTCCTGAAGCAGCAAAACAGCCCCAGACCATCACACTACCACCACCATATTTTACTGTTGGTATAATGTTCTTTTTCTGAAATGCAGTGTTCCTTCTACGCCAGATATACTTGGACACACACCTTCCAAAGAGTTCCACTTTTGTCTCATCGGTCCACAGAATGTTGTCCCAAAAGTCTTGGGGATCATCAAGATGTGTTGTGGAGAAATTGAGACGAGCTTTAAAGTTCTTTTTACTCAGCAGTGGTTTTCTCCTTGGAACTCTGCCATGCAGGCCATTTTTGCCCAGTCTTTTCCTGATGGTGGAGGCATGAACGCTGACCTTAACTGAGGCAAGTGAGGCCTGCAGTTCCTTGGACGTTGTTGTGGGGTCTTTTGTGACCTCTTGGATGAGTCGTCGCTGCGCTCTTGGGGTAATTTTGGGCGGCCGGCCACTCCTGGGAAGGTTCACCACTGTTCCATGTCTTCGCCATTTGTGGATAATGGCTCTCACTGTGGTTCGCTGGATTCCCAAAGCTTTGGAAATGGCTTTATAACCCTTTCCAGACTGATAGATCTCAATTACTTTCTTTCTCAATTGTTCCTGAATTTCTTTGGGTCTCGGCATGATGTGTAGCTTTTAAGGATCTTCTGGTGGACCTTACTGTGTCAAGCAGCTCCTATTTAAGTGATGCCTTGATTGTGAACAGGTGTGGCAATAATCAGGCCTGGGTGTGGCTAGAGAAATTGAACTCAGGTGTGGACAACCACAGTTATAGTATGTTTTAACAAGGGGGGGCAATCACTTTTTCACACAGGGCCATGATGGTTTGGATTTTTTTTCACCTTTAATAATAAACACCTTCATTTACAAATTGAATTTTGTGTTTACTTGTGTTGTCCTTGACTATTGTTTAAATTGGTTTGATGTTCCGAAACACTTAAGTGTGACAAACATGCAAAGGAACAGGAAATGAGGAAGGGGGCAAACACTTTTTCACACCACTGTAGATAATACAGATATGATATAATTATGCTTCCAAAAAAAACCTTAAGACTCAATTCTACGTTGAGGCCTTCAGGCTGCAGTGTCTGGAGCCTGAAGATCCAAAGTTTTTCTAAGTCTAAGGAGTGTGTTGTATCACAACGCAGGGGAGACTTTGATACATTTAAGGCAAAAAAGCCCTTTACAGTGAGACCTTGTGTTTTGCCCTGGTGAACCTGAATGAAATGTTGTGCTATGGGGGTATCCTCCTTTAGCGGGATGCTTTTGAGGTGTTCGGCGAATCTTATCCGCAGTTGGCGTTTTGTTTTCCCCACGTACAATTTTACGACATGGGCACTCCAAAATATAGAGTACCCTTGTTGTACTGCAGTTGATGAAGGTTTTAATATCATATCTGGCAGTTGAAACCGAGTCGTAGTGGTTTTGTCCACAAATTTGCAAGTGCCGCAATGTCTGCAGGGGAACATGCCTTTAATTCTTGGCATCTCGGTGAGCCAGGTTCTGCTAACAGGACGTTGATATTCAGAAACAACCAATTCATCTTTTAAATTCCTGGCACGTCTGGCCCATATATACACTTGCAGCAGCATCTTTCAGGGCACACAAGGTGGATCAGACAAGCAAAGGGTAGGGGATATTCACATTGTGAGTGGCAGCAGTGTTCAGCATTGTTTTTAAATATACCATGTTGTTTTTGTTTCTTGTTTTTGTCCAGCTTGTTACAGTTTTAATAATAAGCTTATCTCATGCATGTTTTATGCGGTAATGTATTGGGACAGGAACCCACAGTCTGCATTTTGTTATTCAGCTGTGGGATATTCCTCCTAATACTGCGTGATTTGTATCAATAAAGTTCACATATCTTTCATTCACATTTTTTGTTGCTTTCTTTGTCCATTGTGAGCATTCGTGGGACCGTCTGGCCTCATTTCCCTTCCCCCTTTTTGAGCATGGAGTCTGTACCCATCATTAGCATGTCGCAAAGCCTCCTGGATTTGCACCCAAGTGGAACAAAGACCACGGAGATGCTTCTCTAATGCAGGAATACTCTGCGGAACAAATGAGTCAGGCAACATGGAAGGTTGGAAACCATAATAATTTGCCATAAACGGGGACAATCGGGAAACAGAATTCAAGGCACTATTGTGAGCATAATCCGCCCATGGTAAGAGGTATGACCAGTTGTTATGATGGTCAGAGATATAGCAATGTAGGAATTGCTCCAAGGACTGATTGGCTCGTTCTGCCACCCCATCAGACTGCGGGTGATACGCAGAGGAAAAAGCAAGCTGAATTCCCAACTGTGCACAAAAGGTTCGCCAGAACCGGGACACAAACTGACTACCCCTGTCCAAGACAATCACCTTGGGTAGCCCATGTAAGCGAAATTTCTCCAGAGCAAAAATGCAAGCCAGTTCCTTAGAAGTGGGCAACTTCTTAAGTGGAATACAAGGAGACATTTTAGAGAACGGGCAACCACCAGAAGGATAACTGTGTTGCCCTGGGAATCGGGTAACTCCACAATGAAATCCATAGACAGGTGGGTCCAGGGCCTCTCTCCATTGGGTATGGGTTGTAGGAGGCCCACTGGAAGATGTCATGGAGTCTTACTCTGAGCACACATGGAACAGGCAGCTACGAAGGCGGTTACATCAGCACGTAGACTAGGCCACCAGAATTGTTGGCAAATGGCCCAAAAGAGTTGATTCTTCCCAGGGTGGCCAGCAGCCTTGGGAGAATGGTAAGTCTGGAGCATGGCAGTACGGAGACTCTCTGGGACAACGCAGCGGTCACAAGGTTTCTCAGGAGGAGCATGGACCTGAGCAGCAAGAATTTTGTCACCCAAAGGAGAAGTGAGACTGGTGCGAACCGTAGCCAGGATATGATCAGGAGAAATCACAGGAACCGGAACTGACTCCATCTTGGAAGTGGAGGAAAATTGTTGTGACAAAGGGTCAGCCCTTACATTCTTAGTACCGGGTAAGAATGAGACAATGTGATTGAAACTTAAGAATAGAGCCCATCGCGCCCTTCTGGGAGAGAGGCATTTAGCCTAAGACAAGAATGTGAGATTCTTATGGTCAGTAAGAATGAGAACCGGCACAGTGGTACCTTCGAGGAGATGTCTCCATTCTTTCAGGGCTAAAATGATTGCCAACAGCTCTCTGTCACCAATCTCAGAATTGCACTCCGCAGGTGACAATTTCTTGGAAAAGTAGCCACAAGGGTGCATAGCGCTCTCAGAGGTAGTCGTTGAGACAGAAGGGCACCAACACCAGTCTCAGAAGCATCAACCTCAAGGTTAAAAAGGTAGTGTAGGATCAGGATGTTCCAACACAGGAGCAGAAAAACAAAGGCAGCCTTGACTCTCAAATGCCTTAACGGACTCTGGAGACCAACTCTGTGGGTTACCGTCCTTTATGGTCATATCAGTCAGGGGCTTGACCAGAGATGAGAAGTTACAAATAAACTTTCGATAATAGTTGGCAAAGCCCAGGAAACGCTGCAGAGGATGTAAACCCACTGTAGGACTGCCGAAAGTTTCTCTGGGTCCATAAAAAACCAGCAGTGGAAATGACATAACCCCGGAATGTAACCTGTTCACGATGGAACTCGCACTTCTCCAGTTTACAATAGAGATTGTTCTCTTAGTTTATGAAGCACATGACAGACATCTGTGTGGTGGCTCTCCAGGGACTTGGAAAATATGAGGAGGATATCATCAAGATAAACCACCACACAAAACTACAACAAATCTCGGAGGACATAGTTAATAAATTCCTGGAAAACTGCCGGGGTGTTACAAAGGCCAAAAAGCATTACGAGGTACTCATAATGTCCTGTTCATCGCCCTCCTTAATCCTCACAAGATTGTATGCCCCTCTCAAATCAAGCTTTGTGAAAACCGTTGCTCCCTTGAAATAACTCCATAATCAACGAAATCGGATAGGCATTCTTAATCCTGAAACAATCAATACAAGGTCTCAGTTCACCACTCTTCTTCACAAAGAAGAAACCAACACCAGCAGGAGATGTGGATTTGCGGATGAAACCTCGAGAAAGTGCGTCTGCAACATACTCCTCTATGGCCTTATCCTCCAAGACCGACAAAGTGTAAACCCGGCCACAAGGGGGTATGGCACCAGGTTGAAGGTCAATTGTGCAATTATACGGCCGGTGTGGAGGCAAACTACCGGCTTGAACCTTTGTCAAAGACATCGCTAAAATCGCGGTACTCCTCCAGCAGGGAGGAGAGTGAAGAGGTGCACAGGACCTTGGCTACCTTCTGGAAGCATGTCTTTACTGCATTGTGGCGACCAGGAGAGAACCTCAGCATGGAGCCAATCAAAAGAGGGGTTGTGCCTTTGTAACCAAGGATAACCAATAACCAGCAGAAACTTAGGTGAGGAAATAACTTGGAATTGGATTATCTCATGCTGAAGAGCCCCTACGGCCATGGACAATGGAACCATCTCATGAGTCACATGGGCAGGCTGAAGAAGTTCCCCATCAAGAGCCTCAATGGCAAGTGGAGTATCACGCAGCTGCAGTGGAATTGAGTACTTCGATACAAAGGCAGGAGGTGAGGGAGGCACGGGTGGGACTGAAAAGCTCGGAGACAAACATACAAAAGGCTTCCGCTAGCGCTCCCTAAAAGAGAGTCTGAGTTTGGAGTCAATGAGGATGGTAAACGTGATCAACTTCTCCAGCTCAGTGGGTATATCTCGTGCTGCTATCTCATCCTTGATGGTATCCGAGACACCATGAGAAAAAGCAGCCACAAGGGCCTCATTGTTCCATGCAACCTCTGCTGCCAGACTACGGAATTCAATGGCGTAGTCGGCAACAGTTCTCGTACTCTGTTCGATGGACATGATCACTTGGCAGCAGAAGCAGAGCATGCGGGAACGTCAAATACCCCTTTTTTTTTTTTTTCAAATCAACAAGTTTTATTTTGTTTACAGTGCATGCATGTTATAGTGTACATTTCCAGGTATGGTACATATCATACAAAGCTTCAAATAACAGTTGTATCTCCATCTCAGATCTTTGTTATCACATTATGTCTTATGCATGAGATAAATGAAGTGAAAAGGCACCTTGTGTCAGTGTTTTTTGGTTTGCTTTATTACCCATGGGCTTGGTGATCTACCTGCCATTAACTTTGCCGTGCGTAGTGCAAGAGTCAGGTTATGAACAAGTGTCAGAGTCCTGTAGCCACCTGTCCCAAATTTTATAGTATTTCTCAGGACATCCTCTATTGGTGTATTCCCAGGCCAAGGCTCTCTCAGAAAGCAAAGATATCACGAAACCTACTTTGCATCTGTCTGTGGGAAACGCCTGGGGCAGCATCTCAAAGTAAATCTCAACCTGGTTGAGAAACCCTCTGCATTGGACTGGATTGCCCCCAAATGGCTGGGGAAGCAGAGCAGAACCAGACATACCTCTTATAGAGGTAGTACTCGAGGCGGGTGCCTGCACAGAGACTGGAGCAGTGGCAGGGTCGGCCTGCAATATAGATTGTACCGGAGTGGCCACAATGGGAGATTCCAGGTGAGCCGTGTGACTCAGGAGTGTTAGTAACGCCATGGCAAACTGATCCATGAGGTGATCGAGTTCATCCAATCTGGAAAAAATATTACCAACAAGGGGATTGACTGCATCTTCTGAATTCATGGCCTTCGCCTATGGTCAGAAATCATGAAATCCGACCGAGACAGAAGTACAGTTAAATCACACTTGTTTAATATTAAAAGTAAAAATAGAAAACGTACTCAAAACATAGCCAAAGTTCACTAATCGGAACGAATAGTCAGCCAAGCCAGAAGTCAGGGATCAATGTAGTGGAACAGCAAGCAGAATCTGGAGCCAGAAGGAATGTCAGCAAAGCAAGTCTTTAAACAGGAACGCAGGAGATCATTTCTTGTGATGTTGACCAAGGCGAAGGCAGAGATCCACTGGGCTGAACGGCTTAAGTAGGCAGGACTGACAAGCAGGATATCATCAACAGCTGAGTAATTGTGGAGAGATAGTAGCTGGCAATTAGCCGACAGCTGAGCGGCCAGCTCTGAGAAGGAAGGGCTGAGCCCAGCCCTGACACTCTCATACCTGCATTGCATTTCTTTATTTTCCCAGTCCTTTAGTTTTTGCAGTATAGTCTTTTGAAGAGTCCAGAATCAGCCTCTAATGGTTTACTCTCAGTTCAAAAGTTTCCAGAGGGTGGATACAGCTTCACAATGTGTGTGCTTGGTGAAGAGGTGCACACCCAAGCTGCTATCTAGAGCGAGCACGTTCTTCGCGTGCCTCTGTTTCCATGGCGGCATCTTTAGTTCAATGTTTTTTTAATCTAAATTATATGCGATGGATCAGAACACAATAGTCTAAGTTGGTGAAGTAAAATTAGAAAAATATATACATAAAACTATTTTTCAGAAATAAAAAAAATTATAATTGGCATGTGCGTATGTATTTTTGTTATGAAGACCATAAAAAGCTCTGGTGCAACCAATTACCTTCAGAAGTCACATAATTAGTGAAATGATGTCCACCTGTGTGCAATCTAAGTGCCACATGATCTGTCATTACATATACACAACTTTTTGAAATGCCCCAGAGGCTGCAACACCTAAGCAAGAGGCACCACTAACCAAACACTGCCATGAAGACCAAGGAACTCTCCAAACAAGTAAGGGACAATGTTGTTGAGAAGTACAAGTCAGGGTTAGGTTATAAAAAAAAAAATCCAAATCTTTGATGATCCCTAGGAGCACCATCAAATCTATCATAACCAAATGGAAAGAACATGGCACAAAAGCAAACCTGCCAAGAGACGGCCGCACACCAAAACTCACGGAACGGGCAAGGAGGGCATTAATCAGAGAGGCAGCATAGAGACCTATGGGAACTCTGGAGGAGCTGTAGAGTTCCACAGCAGAGACTGGAGTATCTGCACATAGGATGACAATAAGCCGTATGCTCCATAGAGTTGGGCTTTATGGCAGAGTGGCCAGAAGAAAGCCATTACTTTCAGCAAAAAACAAAATGGCACGTTTTGAGTTTGTGAAAAGGCATGTGGGAGACTCCCAAAATGTATGGAGGAAGGTGCTCTGGTCTGATGAGACTAAAATGTAACTTTTTGGCCATCAAAGAAAACACTGTGTCTGGCGCGAACCCCATACATCACACCACCCCACAGTGAAACATGGTGGTGGCAGCATCATGCTGTGGGGATGCTTTTCAGCAGTTGGGACTGGGAAACTGATCAGAGTTGATGGAAAGATGGATGGTGCTAAATACAGGGATATTCTTGACCAAAACTTGTACCACTCTGTGTGTGATTTGAGGCTAGGACAGAGGTTCACCTTCCAGCAGTACAATGACCCCAAACACACTGCTAAAGCAACACTTGAGTGGTTTAAGGGGAAACATGTGTTGGAATAGCCTAGTCGAGGGATATGCAATTAGCGGACCTCCTGCTGTTGTAGAGCTACAAGTCCCATGAGGCATAGCAAGACTGACAGCCACAAGCATGACACCCAGAGGTAAAGGCATGATGGGACTAGTTTCGCAACAGCAGGAGGTCCACCAATTGTATATCCCTGGCCTAGTCAAAGCCCAGACCTCAATCCAGTAGAAAATCAGTGGTTAGACTTAAAAAGATTGCTGTTCACAAGCACAAACCATCCAACTTGAAGGAGTTGGAGCAGTTTTGCAAGGAGGAATGTGGCAAAGCAACTTGGATCTGTGATAGCTGCAAAAGGTGGCTCAACAAAGTATTGACTTTAGGGGGGTAAATAGTTATGCACAATTACTTTTTCTGTTATTTTGTCCTATTTGTTGTTTGCTTCACAATAAAAATAAAAAAAAACATCTTCAAAGTTGTGGGCATGTTCTGTAAATTAAATCATGCAAATTCTCAAACAATCCATGTTAATTCCAGGTTGTGAGGCAAAAAAAACACGAAAGGGGGTGAATACTTTTGCAAGGCACTGTATGTGCATTAGGGCTGCACGATTCTGGCCAAAATGAGAATCACGATTTTTTTGCTTAGAATAAAGAGATCACGATTCTCTCTACGTAAAATCGTTCACATTATACAAAAAAAAATGGGCTAACTTTACTGGTTATTTTTATTTTTTAATTCATTAAATTTATTTAAAAAAAAAAAAATGCATTTGAAAGACCGCTGCGCAAATATAGTGTGACATAACATATTGCAACAACCACCATATATTTTCTAGGGTGTCTACTAAAATATATATATAATGTTTGGGGGTTCCAAGTAATTTTCTAGCAAAGAAAATTATTTTAAACTTAAAGGGGTGTTTCAGCTTAAAATTTTTTTTTTTAAAAGTCAGCAGCTAAAAAAAAAGTCGCTGCTGACTTTTAATAAGTACACTTACCCTCCCAGGGCGCCCGCGATGCCATTCGTGGAGGCCGAGATGTCCCTCTACTGCGCATGCGCGAGTCGGCGCGCGGCCTACTGCGCATGCGCGAGTGGGATTTGTGAATGGGGAACGCAATGTGTTGTGGGACACCGTTCCCATAACACACCGCGCCCCATTCACCTGAAGACGGAAGAAGAGAAGATCACCGCGGCGCTGGAGGAGGCAGATATGACAATCTGCCTAGCAACAGCCATTTCTGGTAAGTAAAAAAAAAAAATATATATAATTTTTTTTTGTATTTTAAATTGTTACTAACATGTTTTCAAGTTTTCATTTTCAGGGTGTCCCACCACTTTAAAACCAATAAATGTCACAAAAAGGTTTAGTGTAAGTGGTTTAAATTTTTTCACTTACACACAAAGTCTATTCCATTGATAAATTGTTACAATGTTTATACTTAAGTTCAACTGATAAAGAACGTTTTTATTCTTGGCAGACTACCCAGTTTTTCTCTTCCTTTCTTTTGATAGCTGTGGCTTCAAAAGAGCAGAGAGAATTCTTTGCATAGAAAGAATTGTGAATCACTTTAGTCAAGATCGCGATAACGATTTTTGACGATTAACTGTTTCCCGACCGCCCACTGCATATATACGTCAGCAGAATGGCACGGCCAGGCAAAATCACGTACGGGTACGTGGCCCTTTAATTGCCTGGCCGCGCGCCGCCAGGACCCGATCGCCGCTGGTGTCCCGCGATCGGGTCACAGAGCTGAAGAACGGGGAGAGGTCTGTGTAAACAAACCTCTCCCCGCGCTTCCTACTCTGCCTGTCATTGATCGGCTGTTCCCTGTCATCGGGAAAGCCGATCAATGACGTCAGACGTCAGCCCCGCCCCTAATGTAAAAAAACACACACGTCACAGCCCATAACCCCTCCCCTCCCCCTAGTGGTTAACTCTTTCACTGCATGTGTCATTTATACAGGAATCAATGCATTTAAATAGCATTGATTGCTGTATAAATGACAATGGTCCCAAAAATGTGTCAAAAATGTCCGATGTATCCGCCATAATGTCGCAGTCACAATAAAAATCGCTGATCGCCGCCATTACTAGTAAAAAAAAAAATATTAATAAAAATGCTATAAAACTATCCCCTATTTTGTAAACGCTATAACTTTTGCGCAAACCAATCAATAATCGCTAATTGCGATTTTTTTTTTTTACCAAAAATATGTAGAAGAATACGTATCGGCCTAAACTGAGGAAAAAAAATTTTTTTTATATATTTTTTGGGGATATTTATTATAGCAAAAAGCAAAAAATATTGCATTTTTTTCAAAATTGTCGCTCTATTTTTGTTTATAGCGCAAAAAAATAAAAACCGCAGGGGCGATCAAATACCACCAAAAGAAAGCTCTATTTGTGGGAAAAAAAGGACGCCAATTTTGTTTGGGAGCCACGTCGCACAACCGCGCAATTGTCAGTTAAAGCGACGCAGTGCCGAATCGCAAAAAGGGGCCTGGTCCTTTGGCTGCAAATTGGTCCGGGGCTGAAGTGGTTAATTGTGCAGCTCTAATGTGCATGGAAGGCTCCATGACCTCAATCACATAGAACAATCTGAATAGCCATTAAAATGATGAAATCACAATATTAGCTCTAATTGTTGTACAGAAAAATGCAGCAATGCTGACAAAAGCCAGTGTTGTATTTTAATTTATATATATATTACATGTATACATACATATTTTATGTATTTTTTGCATTATAATTTTAGCAGAAAAGTAGAATATAATACATTGTACAGAGCACTATCACTGACTTCTATACTCACTAATACCTGCTGCTTTCCTGAGTGTGTGCTGAGATCCTTCTGTCTGCAACACAGACTAGGGAGAGAGGAGCTGTGTGTTGAGTGAAGTCTCTGGAAGGAGCAGAAAGCCCAGGGCTGATGTCAATCACAGAGAGGAGAAGGAAGGGGGTGGATCCAGACTTCACATTGTCTGCATCCCCCCACAGGTAATTAACTTTATTTTAACAGAAAGGGTTCACTTTTCAGAGGGCAGGGAATACTTGTAGATACTAGCAGGGCCGGTGCTACCACTAGGCCAACTAGGCGGCCGCCTAGGGTGCACTGCTGCCTAGGGCGCCCGTCTGCTGGTTTCCCTACTCTCCGTCTCTGCGCTATGTACGTTTTCGGTGCTGTATTATAAATGCCTCTCTAATAAATGTTATAACCTCTAGTGGGTGCTGCTGGGATAAAGCATGCACATCTAGGGGGTGCAGGGGATGCCTGTTACTCAGGCTGCCCCTCTGTAGTCTCATTATAGAGGTGCAGCACTGGAGGACAAGTCCTGATGGAATGGAAGCAAATATCCCCTGCACGCCTCTATGATCAGTGCTCTCTATTGTAGCCGCATGCTTCCTCTAGCTCCGGCTCCTGTCACACTGATGCTCGGGCAAAGGGGAGATGGATTCAGGGGTGGAGCCAACGGGGGGGGGGGGGGGCGGCAGAATGAGGTTTTGCCTGGGGTGTCAAAAATCCTTGCACCAGCCCTGGATACTAGCAGCTCATAAGGATTAAGATTTAAGGCCTCATACACACAGACGTTTTAACAGCGGCTTTTTTGAGCTTTTTTGCCGCTTAACCACTTGCCGACCGCCCCATGTAGATATACGTCGGCAGAATGGCACGTACAGGCAGAACCACGTACCTGTACGTGCCATTCTTCAGGCGGTTGGGGGTCCGATCGGACCCCCCTCCGCCGGCGGGGACGGTCGGCATCGCTTCAGGAGCGATCCGGGACGAGGGGACGGCCAGTGGTTTCTGGCCACCCCCTCGCGATCGCTCCTGGCGAATGAAAAGCTTCCCCTTCCTGTCTATTGTATAGACAGGAAGGCGGAAGTGATGTCACGCTCGGTGCGCCGGTCTATGTGACCGGAACGCCGAGCAGAGAAGATGTAAAGGTTAGTGCACAAACAGTACACTGACACCAGTACACATAGGCACACAATCCACCCCCCTGTCACCCCCAGATCACCCCCCAGATCACCCCCTCCCCCCCCAGTCACAGTGTCACTGATTGCAGTGATCATTTATTTACTGATCACTGCATTTAGTGTCAGTGTGACTGTAATAACTGTCAGGGCAGTTAGTTTTAGGTCCTAGGTAGCCCCCTACCCCCCCCCCTAATAAAGGTTTAACCCCCTGATTGCCCCTAGTTAACCCCTTCACCCCCTTTTGCCAGTGTCACTAAGCGATCGTTTTTTTCTGATCGCTGCATTGTGTCGCTAGGTAACCATTTTTTTTTTATTTTAACCGCCATGTTTTATATAGGTTCATAAATAGTTTTATAGGTCAGGTACCCCCATATTACAACCTAAATAAAGGTTTTAACCCCCTGATTGCCCCTAGAGTTAACCCTTTCACCAGTAATCACCGTATAACTGTCACTGGTGACGCTGGTTAGCCAGTTAGTTATTTCGTTATTTAGGTTCCCCGTCAGGTTTTTATATAGCGTCAGGTACCCCCATATATTACCTAATAAAGGTTTAACCCCCTGATTGCCCCTAGTTAACCCTTTCACCCCCTTTTGCCAGTGTCACTAAGCGATCGTTTTTCTGATCGCTGCATTAGTGTCGCTAGGTAACCAGTTTTTTTTTAGGTTAACCGCCATGTTTATATAGGTTCATAAATAGGTTTATAGGTCAGGTACCCCCATATTACAACCTAAATAAAGGTTTTAACCCCCTGATTGCCCCTAGAGTTAACCCTTTCACCAGTGATCACCGTATAAAATGTCACTGGTGACGCTGGTTAGCCAGTTAGTTATTTCGTTATTTAGGTTCCCCGTCAGGTTTTTATATAGCGTCAGGTACCCCCATATATTACCTAATAAAGGTTTAACCCCCTGATTGCCCCTAGTTAACCCTTTCACCCCCTTTTGCCAGTGTCACTAAGCGATCGTTTTTCTGATCGCTGCATTAGTGTCGCTAGGTAACCAGTTTTTTTTTGTATTACTGTTACGGGTGACGCTGGTTAGTTAGCTTGTTTTTTATACTGTCAGGGCACCCGCCATTTATTACCCAATAACGGTTTAACCCCCTGATCGCCCGGCGGGTGATATCAATTAGGTTTTAGGGTCAAATAAGGTCTGCGTCGCCCCAGGTTAGTGCCAGTACCGCAAACACCCACGCGCAAAGCATACACCTCCCTTAGTGGTATAGTATCTGAACAGATCAATATCTGATCTGATCAGATCTATACTAGCGTCCCAGCAGTTTAGGGTTCCAAAAAAACGCATTGTTAGCGGGATCAGCCCAGATACCTGCTAGCACCTGCGTTTTCCCCCTCCGCCCAGCCCAGCCCAGCCCACCCAAGTGCAGTATCGATCGATCACTGTCACTTACAAAACACTAAGCACACATAACTGCAGTGTTCGCAGAGTCAGGCCTGATCCCTGCGATCGCTAACATTTTTTTTGTGGTAGCGTTTTGATTCAGTCGCTAACAGTCAGGAGCTTTTTTACCTGTGAATCTCAAAAAAATAAAAAAAAAAAATAGTTGTCGTTTTATTGTTCTCTCTCTCTCTCTCTATTGTTGCTCTTTTTTTACTCCATTCTATTCTGCAATGTTTTATTATGTTTTATCATGCTTGCTTTTCAGGTATGTAATTTTGTTTACTGTGTTTTAGTGTTAAGCATTTTTTTGTTTTCAGGTGCGCCATTCAGTTGCAGCGCGGATTTATTTATCTTGACAGCAACAGCGTTTGCTCCCACGATACATAAAGCCGCGACTCCAACGCTGTAGGAGGTGATTTCACCACCACAGTTAAAAAAAAGAGCATATGTGCCGAAGCATGGGGGCAGCAGGGGGGGCGGAGGAGCGATTGGCTCCTAATGCCACGTACATACGGTCGAAATTCCGACCGTGTGTACACGGCATAACTTTTGCGGGAGGATGCCCCCATGCATCGGCATATATAAATGGTGCATGTATGCCCATCATTAGAAGTGGGTGGATGAAGGGAGGTATTCTAATGGTGGGCATACCCACCAATCAATCTCTTTTTTTCGTTCAGCCAAGAGGCTGCATGAAAAAAAAAAAAAGATTACAATATATGTCCAGTATGTTGCTGGACTTTGAATGGTTATACCAGAATGATGCCTGCAGGTTTAGGTATCATCTTGGTATCATTCTTTTCAGCCAGTGATCGGCTTTCATGTAAAAGCAATTCTAGCGGGTAATTAGCCTCTAGACTGCTTTTACAAGCAGTAGGAGGGAATGTCCCCCCTCCCGGATATAAACCGCGCCATTGGGAAATTGGGAAAGCATTTTATCACACCAATCTTGGTGTGGTCAGATGCTTTGAGGGCAGAGGAAAGATCTAGGGTCTAATAGACCCCAATTTTTTCAAAAAAAGAGTACCTGTCACTGCCTATTGCTATCATAGGGGATATTTACATTCCCTGAGATAACAATAAAAATCATAACAAAGAAAAAAAATGGAAGGAACAGTTTAAAAATAGAATAAAAAAGCTAAATAAATAAAAAAAAAAAACTAAAAAAAAAAAAAAAAAGCACCCCTGCCCCCCCTTCTCTTGCGCAAAGGCGTACACAAGCGTTGGTCTGGCGTCATATGTAAACAGCAATTGCACCATGCATGTGAGGTATCACCGCGAAGGTCAGATCGAGGGCAGTAATTTTAGCAGTAGACCTCCTCCGTGAATCTAATGTGGTATCATGTAAAGGCTTTTAAAGGCTTTTAAAAATGTATGTAGTTTGTCGCCACTGCGTGTTTGTGCGCAATTTTAAAGCATGTCGTGTTTGGTATCCATGTACTCGGCCTAAGATCATATTTTTTATTTCATCAAAAATTTGAGCAATATAGTGTGTTTTAGTGCATTAAAATAAAAAAAAGTGTATTTTTTCCACAAAAAATGCGTTTGAAAAATCGCTGCGCAAATACTGTGTGGAAAAAAAAAAATGCAACACCCACCATTTTAATCTGTAGGGCCTTTGCTTTAACAATATATATAGTGTTTGGGGTTCAACGTAATTTTCTTGCAAAAAAAAAATATGTTTTCATGTAAACAAAAAGTGTCAGAAAGGGCTTTGTCTTCAAGTGGTTAGAAGAGTGGGTGACGTGTGACATAGGCTTCTAAATGTTGTGCATAAAATGCCAGGACAGTTCAAACCCCCCCCAAATGACCCCATTTTGGAAAGTAGACACCCCAAGCTATTTGCTGAGAGCAATGTTGAGCCCATTAAATATTTTTTTTTTTTGTCCTAAGAGATTGAATAATGAAAAAAAAAAAAATATATATATTTTTTTTTTACAAAAAGTTGTCACTAAATGATATATTGCTCAAACATGTCATGGGCATATGTGGAAATACACCCCAAAATACATTCTGTTGCTTCTCCTGAGTACGGGGATACCACATGTGTGGGACTTTTTGGGAGCCTAGCTGCGTACGGAACCCCAAAAACCAAGCACCGCCTTCAGGCTTTCTAAGGGAGTAATTTTTTTATTTCACTTCTCACTGCCAATCACAGTTTCGGAGGCCATGGAATGCCCAGATGGCATAAAACCCCCCAAAATGACCCCATTTTGGAAAGTAGACACCCCAAGCTATTTGCTGAGAGGTATTGTGAGTATTTTGCAGATGTCGCTTTTTGTCACAAAGTTTTGAAAATTGAAAAAAAGAAAAAAAAAAATTTTTTTTCTTTACTTTCTTCATTTTCAAAAACAAATGAGAGCTGTAAAATACTCACCATGCCTCTCAACAAATAGCTTGGGGTGTCTACTTTCCAAAATGGGGTCATTTGGGGGGGTTTTTGTGCTATTTTGGCATTTTATGGCCTTCGAAACTGTGATAGGTAGTGAGGAGTGAAATCAAAAATTTGCACCCTTAGAAATCCTGAAGGCGGTGCTTGGGTTTCGGGGCCCCGTACGCGGCTAGGCTCCCAAAAAGTCCCACACATGTGGTATCCCCATACTCAGGAGAAGCAGCAAAATGTATTTTGGGGTGCAATTCCACATATAACTATGGCATGTGTGAGCAATATATCATTTAGTGACAACTTTTTGAAGAAAAAAAAAATTATTTTTTTATTTTTGTCTTTATTCAATCACTTGGGACTAAAAAAAAAAATATTTCAATGGGCTCAACATGCCTCTCAGCAAATAGCTTGGGGTGTCTACTTTCCAAAATGGGGTCATTTGGGGGGGTTTTGTACTTCTCTGCCATTTTAGCACCTCAAGAAATGAAATAGGCAGTCATAAATTAAAAAGCGGTGTAAATTCCAGAAAATGTACTCTAGTTTGTAGACGCTATAACTTTTGCGCAAACCAATAAATATACGCTTATTGGCATTTTTTTTACTAAAGACATGTGGCTGAATACATTTTGGCCCAAATGTTTGACTAAAATTGAGTTTATTAGATTTTTCTTATAACAAAAAGTAGAAAATCTCTTTTTTTTTCAAAATTTTCGCTCTTTTTCTGTTTATATCGCAAAAAATAAAAATCACAGAGGCAATCAAATACCATCAAAAGAAAGCTCTATTTGTGGGAAGAAAAGGACGCAAATTTCGTTTCGTTACAAAATTGCATGACCGCACAATTACCAGTTAAAGTAGTGCAGTGCGAAATTGAAAAAAGACCTCTGGTCCTTAAGCTGACAATTGGTCCGGGGCTGAAGTGGTTAAGAACGCCACTCCATGTTATTCAATGGGCTCATACACACCATGGTGTTTTTGAGCTGTGACAGGCATGGTCATTTTTAAGCTCCAAAAAACACCAAGGACCAGCGCGTTCTGAGGCTCCAGCGCTAGAGCTGTTTTGACGCGGACACCTTAAAAAGCTCAAAAACACATATTAGCACTATACTGACATTTTTTTGCGTCAGCATTTTTAAGTTTTAAAAATGTTTATGTGGGTAATTTGGGAGTGGAAAATAGCAGAGGGATGTTTTTTTTAAAAAAACATGCCTTAGCGTTAACGCTTACAAACATCGTTAAACGCGCATTAACGCTAAATCAAAATGCTATGTGATTGCCATCTTTGCAGTGAAATGAGGTATTTACAGCATTTATTTTTATAAATCACACACCGAGGGGGGTTCTACAATAGGAGGCAGTGCTGATGGTGTATACAGGTTAGAGTGGCTTAACATACATTTTAATAATTACGTGCAGTGCAGATATCCTCTACTGCCCAGGCTCCACTGACCCCCCCCCCCCCAACCCGCAGTGCTGCTGGCTTCCCTCCTCTCCTCCCGGCTGCTGCAGGGAATGTTTCAGGATGGAGAGCGGGGGAAGGGGCTAGTAAATATGCCATTTACCAGCCCCTTCCTTTTCTAAATGAACACAGTGAACACACGCACTCACTGTGTTCATTCATAACACATTACAGTGGAACCTCGGTTTGCGAGTAACGCGGTTAACGAGCGTTTCGCAAATGAGCACTGTATTTCTAAAAATCCTAACTCGGTTTGCGAGTGTGGTCTTGAAAAATTAGCAGGATTCAGGCCAAAAGCGGTGTGCAGTACCGCTTTTGGCCTGAGGTGGGGGGCGCTGGAGTCGAACAGCGCCGATCGTCCGCGTTCGGAAATGCACGGAAAGGCCCTAGCACAGTTCGGCTGACCCCGGCAAGGCTCGTGAACTGAGTCTTTCCGAGGTTTGCCGAGAACAGCCAAAGTGTACGCAGGCCTTTTCGGCCGTTTCCGAGGCTCACCGGCACCCCCCGCCTCTGGCCGCATGCGGTATTGCATCCCATTGAAGTCAATGCGGAACTAATTATTTTAGTTTCCATTGACTTCAATGGGAAAACTCGCTTTGATATGCAAGTACTTTGGATTACGAGCATACTCCTGGAACAGATTATGCTCGTAATCCGAGGTTCCACTGTATACTATGCAGAAGTTTGTAAATGAACAGGAAGTCACTTAGCACAGAGCACTTCCCATCCATTCACTGTCCAGTGCAGCTGAGGCTGCAGAGAAAGGTGTGTGTGTTTGAGCTTTGGGGTGCACACCCTAATGTAATAGGCTGCGCAAACCTGTGGCTATTCTAAAATATTTTCTCGCATAAACAAAGTGGCAAAATGGGTTTCCTTCCTTATATGTGGATAGCTGGCTGGAATTCATTGTACGCCTTTTAAATGAACTGCTTTGGATCTTTAGGCCACAACATTGACTTCCAACATTGCTCTTGCCAATGGGCTGAGTGGTGGGAGGTTAAATGCCTTGTCAAGCATGTGGTACCCAAATGGCTGGTGTTTTTGCCATGCTTGATGTGCTTGAGACAAAGTTTTCAATTTGCAACAGTGCGATCTGCTGCACATGTGCTTAAAAAGGCCCAGACAGCTGAGCTGTGGAAAGTGGGCCAGGAGATAACAGCTCCTCAATGCGATGGAATAGGGTGGCTGCTCTCTACTTTTCCATGATGGCTGCCTTGTTGGAGTTTTGCCTCACCCTCACTTTCCTCCTCTGCTCTATCCGGCACCCAATTCACGTCAGTGACCTCATCATCCACTCCTCCAACCTCATTACTACTGGAGACAACTTGGCAATACGCTGCGACTGGGGGAACATGACTGCCAATTTGTGTACCAGTGTTCTCCCCTCTCTGTAGGCTCATGTTCCTGCCTTCCTCAACCTCAGAACCAACATCTGAATCAAGTAATGGCTGTGCATCATCAAGGAACAAGTAGCTGACGCTGTGTTCAAATAACTCAGCTGACTCCTCTATGCCTGATGCTGGGGCTATGGCAGGAATAGCTGTGGACAAGGAGGCAGGTTTAGTCACTCTGGCAGCTGCAGGGTACTGCACACTTGTCTCTTCTTGGGTGACAGGGAATGAGGAGGATGAAAATGGTTTAGTAAGCCAGTCCACCACCTCCTCTGCATGTTGTGGCTGGATAGCTCCGGCAACATCACTAAACTGAGGAAATGATGCCCTGCCTGAGGACTGACATTTAAAAGGATAGGAGGTTAAATTGCTATTAGTATGACAAACATCCCTAAAATATACAGAAAGACATGGTTTCCCCCTTAGCAATGGAACTTTAAAGGCACAAGAGCATAACTCATATTTTACATTTTAATTTTGTCAAAAAGATTCACATAGGAGTAGCAAAATTATATATGAAAAAGTCATCAAAAAAATACAATATAAAGATAAAAGCATGGGGTACAAAATTACTGCATACATTTTCTACATAACACCTGAACAGTGTATATAGAGGAGTTACATCAAACATTGCATAAACATTTCCAACGCATTTCAGCGTAAAATTGGTTCCTTCCTCAAGGAAAATATTAGCAATCAGTATAGATACAGTCTATAAGATGAAAGAACATGTTCCAAGACAGTCATCAGGTTATACATAAAAATGGCTTCTTCTATAACAGTGACCGAGAGCGTAGTTGCGGTACTTACAATGTCCTCAGACCCATTATTCAACACCAGTCAGCAAGATTAAAAAAAAAATGTAAAAAAGAAAAGAAGAAGAAGAATTGTGTGTAGTGGCCATCAAAGTTGTGGCCATCAAATACAGAGGAAGAGTCTCTGGAGACAACGAGGAGGCCCAACGCCGTGCACACTGGGAATAAATGGCGTTACTAAGGGGAGAGTAAGAACATAGGCATACGTATAACGTATAACATATGAGGGCACTTTAAATTTGTCTACAATACATCCTTCAGTTACAAGTCTGTGGCAGAGACTTTATTCAAGTGTTCTACAACCAAGTCTGTGGAGGAGACTTTATTCACAAGTGTTCTACAACCAAGTCTGTGTCAGAGACTTTGCTTTATCTAACACTTCACCGGCTGCTAGGCCTAGTGAGAGGAGGCCTATCAGGTAGCTGTGACAATCCAGTTGTGAGTGGCTACTCTCTGGATTTCTATAGTGAGAGACTTTCAGTTTTGAGCAGTTCCAAGAGTACCTGAACTTTCTACCTAAACCCTCTATCCTTCATTTAGAGACTGTTTGTCTACCCTTTTTGCAAATAAAAATCCCAAAACGGATCCAGTGTCAGCTTCTGCAGTTCTTTGGGCCATATACCTAGGGAAACCCCTAGACGCACACAAGGCCAAGAAGGTAACGGTAAGCCCAAATCAAACCAGCAGCTCCTTCGGGGGTTAGTGCTACATTTATAATATGAATCAGACTAAGGTTGACGCTAGAGAAGAATGTTTAATTTTCAATACCACCCGAGGCAAAACCCCCCAAGTGACTTACAAGTGACTGCTTCGTTTAGGCCTGGAAAATGGGTAGCTTTGAGGAGATGTATCCATCTAAGCTCCCTCTGGAGAAGAAGCTTATACCAATCCATTCCTCTCGGGTTGGGGTTTATCCTGTAATAAATAGATGTGGAAATGTGTATGTGGATCCACTTTAATGAATGGAAAGTAGTGTTTGGTGCACTTTAACTTTAGTACTCACTACACAGACACACTCCACTGATACACTATAATACACTGCAGTAAAACTGCACTGACGCACTGCAATATACTGCATCCAACGTGCTCTAATGCACAGAAATATACTGCGTCAAAAGCATGCATAGAACTGAAATATACGGCGGTAAACGCGCAGTAACGCACTAAAATACAATGCGTAAACGGCACGCAACACAAGGAAATATACAACTTTAAACTTGCAGTAACGCAATGAAATATACTGTGTTTTTTTTGGAAATTTTTTGTTTATTAACAGTTTTACTACACATAGAATACAGTACAACATGTACCAAAAATCCCCCCACTCCCTCCCCTCCTCAAACCTTGTGCAGCCTTCCAACCGTTACTAAATCACATTCCACGCTCATAACTATACCAAAAATAAATGAAAAATAAAAGGTATCATGTTTACCAGGAGTCAGTGGTGCATCCAATCATCACATAGTCCGATAATCATTCAGTTTGTATTACTTCATCCCTTTGCCCAGTACATAGAGTGTTTATTAAAGCTCACCCCCATCGTAGTGATTCAATTCAAGGTGTCCTTGGTGTCCAGCCAACACTGCCATACTTTCTCAAATTTTTTAGGACAATCCCTACTTAAGTATGTTGCTTAGGCCTAGCAAGCAGATTGCAACTGTAGTAGGAATCGGCACCGAAAGCACCGTCTGTATAGTGTGTGTTACCCCTTTCCAGAACTCCTTTATCGGCTGGCATTGCCAAAATACGTGATCAAAATCAGCATGAGTATCCATGCAGCGCCAACATACTGCTGTACCTGAGCCATATATCCCAGCAATCCTTGCAGGGGTATAGTACACCCTGTGTAATAGTTTAAATTGTATGAGCCTGTCTCTGGCCGACACCAAAGTCTGGAACGGGTGATCCCACATATCATCCCAAGCCTCCCCCCCCCCCCCCAAAATCTGTAACTAATGCACTCCACTTGTCCCTACATTTGTTAAGCATTTTTGGCCTTTCCACAAATAATTCCTTGTAAACTGTTGATAGTGGTTTTGGTAAGTCCTCAGCTCTTAGCATGTTCTCCAAGGGAGATGCGCCTAGCTCTAGTGTGTCAGAACTGAACTGGGTAATAAAAGCGTGTCTCAACTGGAGGTATCGGAATAGATACCAATTAGGAAGATTATATTTATCTTTAAGTTGGTCAAACGTGAGTAATTTTTTTTCCCCCACTATATGCTTCAGTTGTTTAATGCCAAACCTGGCCCATATCACTGGGTCAGGGATTGCACCAAAGTGTGTTAGTCTGAAGTTGAACCAGAGAGGAGTGTCCCGAGACCAGCTCCCAACTTCAGTTTTCATCAAAATCTGTGCCTTGTCCCATGCGCGTATTGTGACGCACATCGAGGCAGTCAAAGATGAGGAGGCTTGAGGTCCCCTGTATACTAAGTGAAATATACTGTGTTAAACGGCACGTGATGCCCTAAAATATACAGTGTTAATTGGCACGTAACACACTGAAATATACAGCATTAAAAACTTGCAGTAACGCACTGAAATACACTGCGCTAAACGTGCACTAACGCACTGAACTTTACTGCAGTAAACGGTACCTGCCCTGACAAAATAAACTGACACTAGTGTAAAAATGAATGGTCACTAGACTCACACTGACTAAACTATCACTATATTCACACTAAACTGATATTCTACACTGATAATAGATACACTAAACCTCTAGTAGCACTGAACAGAGCCCTGTTCTATCTCTCTTCATGCCGATATCACACTACAAATGGCCGCTATTGAAAGAATACTTTTATAGTGTGGGGCAGGACTAAGAGCAATGAGCCTTGATTGGATAGAGTCATAATGGTAGGGTTCAATCATGGCTCTGACAGTGCTCTGTACCCCGATGGGGTAAAGCTTTCATTGCTTTAGCCAATCCGGAATTCCAATGCACTGTGCAGTGGCCAGTGCGTTGTGGTAATTCGGCGGGCCGAACAAACGGTCGAATGCCCAGAAAATTCAGCCAATGTTCAGCCCAAACTCATACTCGGGCCGAACCGTTGGCCCATCCCTGGTGCCTACCATGATGGCAGTCTTAACCAGTTCGGCTCCAGAGTAATGTATGTAATGTAAAAATCTTAATTTTTGGCAAGAACATTACTGAAACCCTCAGTACATTTATACATTTTCTGAGAGCAGAGGCCATGTAGAATAAGAAGGTGATACATTTTTGTTTCATGTGATATTTGCGCTACTGTTTATTTAACGCAAATTTTCTGGAAAAAATATAATAAAATAAATTTTAGTGCAAGACCACACAATATAAATACCCATTTTTGGTTAAAATATAAAAGATGAGGTTGCATCGAGTAAATAGACAAACATTCCAAGTCTTAAACTTGCGTGCGCCTGCGATATCGCCAAAAATGATGGTGCCCAAAAATCTCCATAGTCGATCTCTTGTGCTAGAATTATTGATCTCACTTAGACGTTCGCAGTGATGTGTCACACGTGTGGTGCAACCACGGTTTACATATACATGCGCACCTTTCGCCAACTTTTTATTTTTTTAAATATATTTTATTTATTTATTTATTTTTTTGTTTACTTAATAAACCCCTATGTGATAGCATTGGGCAGGTGACATGTACTTTTCATGGAGACATTAGGGGACTAATAGACCCCAACGTCTCCCCTGCCCTTCACACCATCTAATCAAGCACAGATTGGCTTGGTTAGTTGTGTCCCCTGGCTGTACTGGCAATGAAAGTGTGCGTCTGAAACTGGAAGTGAAATCACGTCCGGTTTCATTGTTTGCAAGTGAGATGGGTTTGCCTCGGTCTCACTGCAGTCTCTCACCCCCGCCAGCAGATGTGTTTCTGGATGTTGGTAAGCACGGGACAGCCGAGGAACCATGAGAGGAGGGGGCCGCCAGTGGGAGGGGGAAAGCCCCGCACGGCCAGCTCTGTGAAAGTGATCGGCAGCTATGGAGCTGCCGCATCATTTTCACTTTAAAGCCAGTCGTCGGTTATACAAAACCCACACTTAATGGTTCACTCTTTGGACGTACATAGTATGTCCAAAGAGCTTAACTGGTTACTAAATACTAATACTACCTTGTTTTTTTTGTTTTTTTAAATAACAAACATGTTATACTTACCTGTGGAAGAAATCTGCGCTCGGAAAAAATTAGGAAATAACCAGAGCAGCTGAACACTATGGCTCTAGATACTAAACCAAAAATAGAAATAAATGTGAAAAAGTGCAGCGCTCAGAAAAATGAGATAAAAAATGAGATAAAAAATGAGATAAAAAAACTTGACCAATAACGGTAAAGGTGAGTGAATCAAGTCCTATTCCATGTGAATGGATACTGGTACTTGCGACAGTTTGAGTGCATATAAACTTATAAACAACTTAATTACAGTGCAAACCTAAACCAAATATGTGTTGATATATGTTAAATACATAAACTAACATTTGCAAAAAAATATGTGAATGCCCAAATCTATAAGTTCAAACACATAAGTGCATCCAAATCGCATGCAGTGAAAAACGCAAAAAAATCAATCAAAATAGTCAAACAGAGTCCTCAGTACTGAATATTGAGTACATAAACTAACATGTGCAAAAAAAATATATGTGAATACCCAAATCTATAGGTTCAAACATATAAGTGCATCCAAATCGCATACAGTGAAAAACGCAAAAAAAACAATCAAACAGAGTCCTCAGTGTTCAGTAGCCTTTGACAGTCTCCTACACAGAGCGCTTCTGAGTGTAATAAGATTTTCTTAAAATTGACCTCGCAGTTCCCTTCAAGAGATATAAAGTAAGAAAAGGAGGCTTACCAGATGTCTGGTCTTTACCGCATATATCCCATCAAACGAGGTTCCAGGTACAGCGAATCAGCTGGGCAATTCCTCGCTCATCAGAGCGTGCATCAGGCTCCACCAAGTGCCTATATACCCCTCTGGGGGGTCCGATCAGAGTCCCGCAGGGATACCAAAAATAAAACAAAAAAGGTCCGGATCGTGTAGTATGTTAAAACAAGGGATGCCTTTATTCTGGCTCAATGGGTCCAATGTACAGCACAGATAAGTAGCAATACAAAATAAAAAACAGTTTCGCTACCTTGTAGCTAAGAAAGATAAAAACTCCTGGCCTGGGAGTGTAGAAGCGATCGCATATGCGCAGAGCGTGTGGGCGTAACTACCCGACGATCGTTTCGTCACAGCGTGACATCATCAGGGGTACGCCCACACCTCCGCGCTATTCATTTAAAAAGTAGTCTGAGGCTAAGTACAGCGGCGCTATAGGTCGGACAGGCAATCAATCTGAATTGACAGGAAACCACTAAGCGTCCAATAGTGGTCTGAGGCTAAGTACAGCGGCGCTATAGGTCGGACAGGCAGTCAGTCAGAATTGACAGGAAACCACTGGGGTCCAATCACAAGCGACACAGGAAGTACCTAGTGAGACCATAAACACAATTACTGTGTATATAAATTACAAAAGCGGGCAAAAGTTAATTAAAGCACCGCCAGACTATAGTTGAAATCTGCATCACCTGCCTGATATGGAATTAGAGCAGGGATAAAATCGAAATAAAAAGGTACAAATGAAATAAAGAAAAATGACAAATAGACTTGCTAGAAGTTTTATATAGCGCCATCTGCATCACCAAGGGGGTGCATTAACCAATGTATCCACTAGATGGCGCTATATAAAACTTCTAGCAAGTCTATTTGTCATTTTTCTTTATTTCATTTGTACCTTTTTATTTCGATTTTATCCCTGCTCTAATTCCATATCAGGCAGGTGATGCAGATTTCAACTATAGTCTGGCGGTGCTTTAATTAACTTTTGCCCGCTTTTGTAATTTATATACACAGTAATTGTGTTTATGGTCTCACTAGGTACTTCCTGTGTCGCTTGTGATTGGACCCCAGTGGTTTCCTGTCAATTCTGACTGACTGCCTGTCCGACCTATAGCGCCGCTGTACTTAGCCTCAGACCACTATTGGACGCTTAGTGGTTTCCTGTCAATTCAGATTGATTGCCTGTCCGACCTATAGCGCCGCTGTACTTAGCCTCAGACTACTTTTTAAATGAATAGCGCGGAGGTGTGGGCGTACCCCTGATGATGTCACGCTGTGACGAAACGATCGTCGGGTAGTTACGCCCACACGCTCTGCGCATATGCGATCGCTTCTACACTCCCAGGCCAGGAGTTTTTATCTTTCTTAGCTACAAGGTAGCGAAACTGTTTTTATTTTGTATTGCTACTTATCTGTGCTGTACATTGGACCCATTGAGCCAGAATAAAGGCATCCCTTGTTTTAACATACTACACGATCCGGACCTTTTTTGTTTTATTTTTGGTATCCCTGCGGGACTCTGATCGGACCCCCCAGAGGGGTATATAGGCACTTGGTGGAGCCTGATGCACGCTCTGATGAGCGAGGAATTGCCCAGCTGATTCGCTGTACCTGGAACCTCGTTTGATGGGATATATGCGGTAAAGACCAGACATCTGGTAAGCCTCCTTTTCTTACTTTATATCTCTTGAAGGGAACTGCGAGGTCAATTTTAAGAAAATCTTATTACACTCAGAAGCGCTCTGTGTAGGAGACTGTCAAAGGCTACTGAACACTGAGGACTCTGTTTGATTGTTTTTTTTGCGTTTTTCACTGTATGCGATTTGGATGCACTTATATGTTTGAACCTATAGATTTGGGTATTCACATATATTTTTTTTTGCACATGTTAGTTTATGTACTCAATATTCAGTACTGAGGACTCTGTTTGACTATTTTGATTGATTTTTTTGCGTTTTTCACTGCATGCGATTTGGATGCACTTATGTGTTTGAACTTATAGATTTGGGCATTCACATATTTTTTTGCAAATGTTAGTTTATGTATTTAACATATATCAACACATATTTGGTTTAGGTTTGCACTGTAATTAAGTTGTTTATAAGTTTATATGCACTCAAACTGTCGCAAGTACCAGTATCCATTCACATGGAATAGGACTTGATTCACTCACCTTTACCGTTATTGGTCAAGTTTTTTTATCTCATTTTTTATCTCATTTTTTATCTCATTTTTCTGAGCGCTGCACTTTTTCACATTTATGTTATACTTACCTGCTCTGTGCAATGGTTTTGCACAGAGCAACCCTGATCCTCCTTTTCTCGGGTCCCTTGCCAGTGCTCCTGGCTCCTCCTTCCTGCTGGGTGCCCCCACAGCAAGCAGCTTGCTGTAGGGGCACCCAAGCAGGCGGCTTTCTACTCACAGCTCTGTGTTTCCATTCACACACGGAGCCACAGTTTGGACTTGCCCCCTCTGTCTCCTGATTGGTTAACTGGCTGTGATTGACAGCAGCAGGAGCCAATGGCTCCCGCTGCCGCCAAAAGTCAACCAGAAATGCGAGTCCCCAGAAAGGCAAGGCTCTCTTGGACATCACTGGATGAAGAGGGGGCTCAGGTAAGTAGTAAGTGGGCTGGGGGATCTGCTGTACCCAGAAGGTGTAGTATGCAGAGATGCTGGGATAGCTGTGCTCAGGTGGGCAAGTTTTCTCCCAGGCTTTTGAGAAGAACTTCCGTTTCCTGCTGGGGACTGGAAATATACACACTGGGTTGCTGTGTGCCTGTGCATGCCTACACCAAAGTGCAGGGGACCAGAGCTGGAGAAACCTGGGATCAAACTGAGGATCTGCGTGCTGGGTCTGAGTTTTTGAGGGCTGGATTCCTGAGGGCAAAGCCAGAGGGACTGCCAACAGACAAGATCTGCTGTATGCCAGGACTGGTAAGCAACTGCTACGGGGTTTTGTTTACCGCTGTTTCACAGTCCAGCACAGCTGTGAACTGCATATTTGCCTAGTTGCCCCAAAAGCAATTTACTGCATGCAGTCTTAAAGAGATAGTAATAAGTGCACCGCTATACAGTTTGGGTCCCACCGTTAACGGTCTGAAGTAGAAAGTCAGGCACCATTTACAAAACAGTTACCTTACAGGAGTACCCCTTTCAGGTAAGTATATACATATGCCAACCTACACATATCCCACACATACAGAGTATGTGTAATACAACTGTTAGTGATTTACTATAAATTTATTAATATGAGGCTTTTATACTGTTTACGCTGTTTATTGTTCATACAATTCCTAGTTTATGCTGTTTTGTCTTTTTTTTTGTACCAGTGCTGCTGATACCAGTTAGATTTTTCTTAGCACCACTGCAATTTGAAATATTTGCCATATTATAGTCTGGTATTCATGTCACTTAGTTCATTTATCTACTTATTGCATTTGTGCATTGGCTTTTTATTTTGCCTTGCAATAATACACTTTATTTGTAATTAAGTAGCCCGGTGTCTAATACTATGTGCTAATATAGTTGTGGTAGTATACTAATGTTTAAACTCAGACAGGTGTTTGCAGCATATCATATAGCCAGGTGTGTCAGAAGGGACAGAGCAGTTTATAGGGTCGTGGCAGAGAACAGAGAACCATTCATACCAAGCAGCTCCTTCTGGGGTAAGGCCGGGTTCACACTGGTGCGACACTACACTCATCCTACTTTGGATATGACTTTGCCCTGCGTCAGAGACGCGTCCGACTTCAATGAACGGGGATCTGACTTGGATCCCCGCCAATACCAGACACTGTGTTTGGTATGAATCTTGAGGGGGAACTCCACGCCAAATCTTAAATAAAAAAACGGCATGGGTTCCCCCTCCAAAAGCATACCAGGTCCTTCGGTCTGGTATGGATTTTAAGGGGAACCCCCTACGCCGAAAAAATGGTCCCCCTAAAATCCATACCAGACCCTTTACCCGAGCACGCAGCCCGGCCATTCAGGACGAGCGAGCGCACCCCCCCCCCCGAACCGTACAAGGCCAAATGCCCTCAACATTGGGGGTGGGTGCTTTGGGGCAGGGGGAACCCCAAAGCCGCCTAATAAATTATTTAAAAAACCTGTCTAGTGTGTTTTTTTGACACTTTTCCCCCCCAGGTGAATGGGTAGGGATATGATACCCCTACTCATTCACATAGGGTGAGGGCCGGGATCTGGGGCCCCCTTGTTAAAGTTGTTTAATTTCCCCGCCCACAGACCCCATCAACCAACGGCCAGGGTTGTCGGGAAGAGGCCCTTGTCCTCATCAACATGGGGACAAGGTGCTTTGGGGTGGGGGGGCCGCAGTGCGTCCCCCTGCCCAAAAGCACCCACCCCCCATGTTGAGAGCATGCGGCCTGGTACAGTTCAGGAGGAGGGGGTGCTCGCTCGTCCCCACCCCCTTTCCTGACTGGCCGGGCTGCCTGCTCGGATAAGGGTCTGGTATGGATTTTGGGGGGATCCCCACGCCGTTTTTTCTGCATAGGGGGTTCCCCTTAAAATCCATATCAGACCGAAGGGCCTGGTATGCTCTTGGAGGGGAACCCATGCTGGATTTTTATTTAAAATTTGGCATGGAGTTCCCCCTCAAGATCATCAGAGCAAAAGTTGCATGCCAAAGTCGGATCAGACAAGTCAGCGATTTGACTTTGATCCGACTTCAATCATATTCAATGGACAGAAGTAAAATCAAAGTCGGACTAAAGTAGTGCAGGGAGAATTTTCAAAGTCAGACTGACTTGTGTCGGACCAGTTAAGACGGCTCCCATAGGGAAACATTGATTTTCAAATGTCATGCGACATGAGCTCCCAATGTCGGAGCGTTTGTCGCACCAGTGTGAACCCGGCCTCAGTGCTACACGTAATTGGTCATTTTATTTCCGCATAATCACCATGACCGCATCCCCTCCCTTTTTCTTTATTAATGCGATTTACCTGTCTGAAAACATTGGGGAATGAGAGAAAAGGTTAGCCAGATAGCAGCACTGTCAGTCTGGGGGAAGGGTAGTGTTAAGCATTAGTAGATTTAATTAATTACACTAACATACTGAAGCCAACTCCAGCTATTACTTTATAAGCAGTTACAGCAGACAGTTGTTTTCCTTTTTGGATAAAGGTTTTACATTAATAAAACCTGATCCTTTTAATCAACCCTGCCAGGAATAGGTGGTTTGTCTCATCCATGTACACCAATACATTCTGATGGAGAGCTTGTCTTGTGCTTTCGAAAAAACAACAAACTTGCTGGCTGGATCACCAGATGAAAAATAGAAGAAAAGAGACCTAAAAAAGGAAACAAATGCAGCCATCAAGTCTAAGAATTGGTAAGCTGCATTATAATAAATATTTGCTTTTGGGTTTAATACTGATTTAAAGTAATACTAAACCCAGGAGCCTGCATTCACTGCATCTGGTCTCCTCCAGTACAAAGAACATGGCAATGCAATCATTTTAGTAAATATAAACTGCTAAATACTTTTTCTGATGAACAGTATATAGCAATTTTGTGACTACTATTAGTGTCTGGCCAAGCACTATTTAAAGCTTGTAGGAGGAGTTTTCATTCTCCTCTGACTGTCCTATGAGGCTGCATGACCCCCGACTTTCTGTCTGGATAGTGCCGATTGCCCCTGTGCTGATCACATACACTTTCCAAAAAAAAAAACATTAGCAATACACAGCAAACTGGAGTGCCTCCAAGGCTCTGTTCTATCAGCAGATGGATTGGGGAAAGTAAAAGAATGGGAGATGTCAGAGAAGACAGGATCAAACAGCCTTTTTAAACAATGGCGGCTTCCCCCAGCTCAGCGGCAGCCTCCCGTACATCACTGGCGGCTTCCCGTTTTCCTGCTCTCCACGATGGCAGCTTCTGTTTCCTCTCTCCTCCACGGCGGCCAATCAGGAGTCTCCTCTTTTCGGCCAATCAGAAAATGGGTCTCACACCCACTTCTGATTGGCCGGATTTAGGATCAGTGTTTCAACAGCGAATTTAATTTGCTGTTGTAACAAACCTGGGTGGGCTCCGGTCACATGCTCTGCAACCTGAGCCCACCCTATTTCGAATACCTATTAGAGCCTATGGCGATTGAATGGTGAATCTACACCATCATTTTCTTAAAAAAACAAAAAGTGCTCTGTCGCGCTGGATTTTTCCAGTGGCATACCCTTTTCATTATCTAGTAGTAGTTGGTCACATTTGACTGGATTACCTTGTCCAAGTCTTGATCGGAGATAAAAAGTATAATAATCTTATCATCTTGGTTTCATTTTTAGCTTCTTTTTTTTTTTTTTTAACAAGACTTTGACATGTTTCCAGTTGCCCAGATTTACAGAAATTCTATACTACACCCCGCCCAGGTCAACTGACCCCCCACCTCTAATATATAGCAAACTTGCACCACAGGTTTTATGCAGAATTTCAAATATTTGGAATTTTGAAGAACTTCAGGAAAAACATGTTCATTTAAATCTACTGGATACAAGACACGTAGTTAAAGTACAACTAAAGGCAAAACGTTTTGTTTTGTTTTGAATAGAGTGGAGAGTGATTAGAACACCCGTCAGTTTCTACTGCCCACTGTGCCCCCATTAGGGAGATTCACCCTCTCTATTTGTCCTGTTTTTCATTGATAATGGTAGTGAAAATACACAAATTTCGGGTTGTTCCCAGTAAAGTAATAGAGGGGAAATCTTCCAATGGAGACACTAGTTCTGGTGACCTGGGGGGTCCCCAAGAGATTCCCTTAATTTGAGGAGATTTCCTCTCACTTCCTGTTTGGCTATGGGACAGGAAGTAAAGAAAAATCTCTGCAATGAAACTGAGATGGTGAAAAAAAGGTGACAGGGGTTATTATTCCTCCCTTACTGTATCAAAAATGAAAAAAAAGTTTTGCCCATAGTTCTAATTTAAGGGTAATGAAGTGTATGCCACCTCCTGGATCACTGGCTGTTTTTTTTTACAATTGACACTTTTGTTCATGCCACGAAGTATAGTTCTTGGTATTCTCCCTCCAAAGGAACTCTCCTAAACTCCTTCCTTCCTTTGGAGCCCCCTCAATTGACTCTCCTAAACTCAAGCCACATGGTTTGTCCACCCCCCCCCCCCCCACACACACACACACATACTTTCTAGATTTGTCCATTCACAGAACGCTTTGTATTCTGAAAACCATGCACAGAATACAAAGCAAGCTGTGGCTGAAAAGTTAAGCCGTGTTCTGTCAAAAATAGTCCGGCTATCGAATAGTGTCCGGGGCGTACTGCGAAGGCGCAGCGCTTGCACAGTACAGCGGACAAGGCGATTTGGAAAATCTCGGAAGATGAACGGCGCCTGCACCGTGGGTCGAGGTGCAAGTCCCACCATCCAAGTGGACATAGGGCTACACAAAGTTAGAGGGCCCCTCGCTTCACTCGCCGCGCTTCGGGCACGGCATCGGTTCGCTCGCCACGCTTCGGGCACGGCCTCGCTGCGCTCGGCTCTTTTTTATTCTAACTCTATGTCCACTTGGATGGTGGGGCTTGAACTTAGACTCACGGCGCAGGCGCCATTCATCTTCGTCTATTTTCGGAATCTGCTTGTCCTGTGTACTGCGAATGCGCAGTACACAGTGGACAGTATCCGATGGGGGACACAATCCGACAGGACACCGGCAATCTAAGAGGTGGCATCTTATTACACTTGACTATATTTTACCCAGTTTACCCACCCAATAAACTTTAAATAAACATTTTTTTTTTTGTTCTTATTGAAATTATACGTGTGGGGGGGGGGGGGGGGGGGGGGGGTTAGAACACCTGTGAGGTTTTTATGGCAGTTTGTGCCCCTGATAGAGATAAATAGGGTGAATCTCCCTATCACAGAGCTTAAAGTAAAAGAAAATCCCAACTTTTAGGTTGTAACCAAAACTGGAATATAGTGCAAATCTTTCCATGATGGCACTAGTTCCAAGCACCCTGGGAATAATTAAGAATTCCCTCACTTTGGAGGGATTTCTTCTCACTTTTTGTTTTGTCTATGGGACAGGAAGTGAGGGGAAATCTCCACAATGGGACACAGATGGCAAAAGCTGACAGGAGTTATAACCCTAAAAAAAAAAAGGGTTGTGTTTTTAGTTCTACTTTAACTAGTAATATTGTAATCTAAAAAAGGGTATAATCTCTACTAAGTTGTTGCACTTGGAATGTTGCTATCTTTGCACCTTGCACATTTTTATATATTACTTACAGATTTTTAGTTGGAAGATTTATTCACTGTCACTTTTGCTGAAGGCATATTTATTTATTATTGTTGGGCCACTTTATTGCACCTTTTATTAATTATCTTATTGATTAAGAAGTTTTTATATATCGCTATTACTAAGTTGTTATCATATATGTATTTTTTATGTCTGGAACATCATATATATTTTTATTTTTATTTCTTATTCAGTGGCTAGCGTAGAGTTGCCACCTCATCCCTTTAAACCCAAACACCTTTGAGTTACACAGGTTCTGAGGCCAATTAAATGCAGATAAGGCACCAAGTTACAACCTTAATCAGCCACAGTACCTGTGTAATTAATATGTGTTCGGGTTTAAAGGGATGAGGTGGCAACCCTAGGATAGCGCCACATACCTTTTATAAAATATAATCTCTACTAAAATGACTTATTATTGGACCCTGGCATTTAAACCTCAGCAAAAAACAACTCACCTTCTGAATGCGGTTTTGTGGAACAGGTCTCATATCAGTTTTCCAACATGCCTTAAGCAAGCTACACATTATAACATTTTCTAATTCAATCCCTTTACATTTACCTTCAACTATGTACTGGCCACCAGATTTATAAAGCATTAAATGCAAGGTGGCAGCGCTATTTTAACTGCTGGCCACCCATTCAAACAATAAAAGAACAAGGAAGTAAAAGAACAAGGAAGTAAAAGAGCTGCATATAAAAAACAAAGAACCCCACCATCTAGTGGCAGAAATATAAAATGACCGACTAGAAAAATAATCTAACAGCAAACTTAGAAAGGAAGCCAGAAACTGTGTAGACGCCATCTATATACAGGTAAATTAGATAATGATAAATTGCACACAAAGCAATACTCTTAATAATGATCTTAGTCAATATAAGAAAATAAAACAGTGATCCAAGATCCCCATTAATCCAATATCTAAAAAAGGCAAACTAAGGACCAACTATATTAAATTATAAAAAATAAAAAAAAATGAATTACTAGGCATTATTTATGAAACAATTAATGTCCCAATCGACATTCAAGCCGAAAGGCACATAGGATTTCATACCAAATATCCATCTTGTTTCTAGCCTAGAAATTGATCCAACCATGTCCGTCCCCCTCCAATGGGGTAAAGTCTTATCTAAAGCCAAAAAAGGGTACCTTTAAGCTTCTTATCATGGTACTTTGCATAATATCTGGATAGATTAGGTTTTCTAAAACCATGCATAATATTAAGTGTGGCTTTAGAAAACATAATCTATCCAGATATTATGCAAAGTACTATGATCATTATCAAGATTATTGCTTTGTGTGAAATGTATCATTATCTAATTTACCTGTATATATGCAGCGTCTACCCAGTTTCTGGCTTCCTTTCTAAGTTTGCTAAGGCCTCTTTCACACGGACGGTCCGTTCAGGTCAGCCTGTCAGTTTTTTAGGTGGACCTGAATGGACACTCCATAGACCTCTATGGAGGGACGGACATCAGAGGTGAAATGTCCGCTGACATCCGACCCGCTCCCATCCGAAAAAGTGTGACGGAGGAAAACCCTATTTTTCCATCCGTCGTCATCTGATTCCCCCATAGAGGAGAGCAGCGCTCTGATGGGTCCATCCCTACACAGAGTGTATGTCATCTTCCTGCTCAGTGGGGATCGACAAAGCGATCCCTCGCTGAGCAGAGCGGGCTCCGTACACAAACACGTCTGTGTGAAAGAGCACTAACTGTTAGATTATTTCTCTATTCGGTCATTGTATATTTCTGCCACCAGATGGCGGGGTTCTTCGTTTTTTATATGTGGCTCTCTTACGTTCTTGTTCTTTTATTGTTTGAATTGGTGGCCAGTAGTTAAAATGGCGCTGCTGGCTTGCATTTAATGCTATATAAATCTGGCGGCCAGTAGTCAAGATGGCGCTGCGGAATTATATAAACAATATGCGTGTTGACACAATCACCTGGCCAATCCCCAGACGACGTCCCTTTGTGACGATACGCTTAGGGTGGGGCCTATGACGGTGACGTCATCACGCTTTTTTCTCTCAGGAGATTGACAGACAAGCAAACCAGCAAGTGAAGCGAAGCCTGTGGAGACGCTGTGGTTCTTACTACATGACATGTTGCCTTTGATGCCTGTAATCTGCTTTGATCTTGTAGGTGAAATCCATTTATTTTATTAAATCTGGATACTTTAAAGTACTACAATATGGGAGCATTTATTTTTTATATTTCTGAGTTTCCAGACATTACTAAGGTTCCTGGGGAGACCTATTTCCCTGTGCTTGGTGAAACTATTATTCTAATGGTCGCAGAGAGCTGGTAAGCAGGCTACTTACTCTCACTTGGGTGTGGAGCTGGATGCATATAATGTGAAGGAGTGTCACGTTTTCTTCACCTACAGCTTATCATCTATACAAAGCAAGGATGTTTGTTTCACTTTCATCTATGGACTGAAATTTTGGGACTCTGCTTTAGTCTTCTATTTTAAGTCCCTTTTCACTTGTAAATTTTCAATATCACTAGCGCTGCATCTATTTTGTATTTATATGTGTTTGAGTTTGTTAGACTTTGTGGTGCTAGCAGCTGTGTTTATACCTTTGATTGTTTTTTCTAGCGCAGGATTAGCCTTTGGGCAGTTTTTTTTTACCCTGAAATTATACCTGTGAAATGCAACTGAATGTGCAAATGTTGGTGTGTTTGGTGGATCTATTCCTTAAAGCGGAACTACACTGCATCTGAGCACCACAATCTAAAAATGCTATTCGATTCATATTTGATATTCAAAGCAAACTCACCCATCCATCCTTGTCTGAATGCTTTAGTTTGCTGAGAAATCACTTTGAAAAAACACCCCCTAGCATTTCTGGCTCTGGCCATCTTGAGTAAGGGCAGATGAGTCATGTAGCATTTGCTTCCTGGAATCCATCTGTGCTTAGCTCATGCATGCAGGCAGTAGGGTGTGCTTAGCTAGAAAAACCCCTCCTCCTCTCCTGAAGACTCCTGGGATGTATGACATAATTTTTATAGGCATGGGAAGCAGAAAGTAACTGAAGAAATGTAAAAAATAAAAGCTTAAAAACAAGTAAATAATATACCTTCCTATCTGTTAACTAATGCCAGCAGCATAAGGATTCAAAATAGTCCATGTTGATTGAGAGAGTGAAATTATACTTTGACACATTGGGGTTGATTTACTAAAAGCAAATAGATGGAACTCTCTGCAAGTGCAATTGATCCAGAGCTTAGTAAATGAGGAAGAGCTCTGCTGACTTCCACCATCCAATCATTTGCAAGCTTATTTTCCTTGCATGTGATTGGCTATTCTTTACAAAGTGAATCTTTACCTCATTTCAGTCTATTCGCCTTTAGTAAATCAACCCCGTTGTATTCTCTCCCTCACCCTGCCAATGATTTTGTCAGATTTTAGAACAATGTGATAATAGACTGCAGCTCTTCTGAGAAGGACATATAGAAGAGAACGGAGTTTTATTGTAAGGTATTATGTATAACAGTTAAAAATGAATGCAATCAAGTGCAGATTTGGCTCTTAATATCAAGATTTGGGTATGCCTAGGTAAAAAGTTCACTGCTTGATAAACACCATCAATTAGGTGTCCGTTTATGAAGCAGTGGAAAATATCCAGTGCTCCATTCTTCGGCATTCACAGAGGAGATCTCTGTTCTGTGAGTGCCAGTTTATGAAGCGGTGTAGATCGCTTCTCCTTTTATGAAGTAAATGCTTCAAACACTGTAGAATGCCCCCTAATACTGGAATCTTATATAATGAGATTGCAGTACCAGAAATTCACCGAAATACTGAGGTGTCCGTTTATTAAGCAGTGATAAATGATCACTGCTCAGTACACGGACAGACGGCCCACCTCATGTTAATAAAATTATATATATATATATATAGCGCCGGGCTCTTGAAGAGCATGCGCTATGTTTTTGTCAATTTAAATGTTCCTAAAACCATAGTTGGGTTTTAGGGTTAATTGTTGTAAATTATGGTCTCAGTACCAGTTTGGCTGGACTGTATTATGTTCTGCTTGGCCATAGGTGTCGGTGTCACCTCTGGCAGGCATGGGAACGCAGTCCGGTTGGACGCATTGGGTGCCAATCTTTCTCTGAACCAATCAGTGAGTGTGTTGTCTCGCTGTGTATTCTGGGAAAGGGTACTTAAGGTACTGAGGTCACAAGAAGCTGGGGTTTACGGTCCAGAAGATCGTTCTTACTGCTTGGTCCTGGTCCTCCTGACCAGCCCCCAGGGGCCCTCATGGCCTGGGGTGCGGATCCATCCATTTCCGAGTCTTGGGGCTGGCTAGCCCGAGGCACAGTAACTGGAAGGATGATTCCAAGGTGGTCCGGTGCCGTCTCGGTTTTGGAGAGGCCCAGCATATGAAAACGCAACAAGAGGAGGACTCTTCAGAAGAGGGCCACGCACAAGGCTGGCTGCTCAGCAAGAGCCTGGAAGCTAAGCTGGAAAGGACACAAGGTGAATCCACACTCATACGGTATCGCCGGACCGGCTGCAAGATACTGGTACCATGTGAGAGTTCTCTAATGCCGCGTACACACAAAGGGACTATCCCGTGGGATTATCCGCTGGACTCAAGTCCACCGGACAATCCCCTCGTGTGTGGGCGCCGGCTGACTTTTTGGCGCCAAAAGTCCGGCGGACTAGGTTTTAAGTTTTGTTTTAAAATTGTCCGCTGGACTTGGCAGTCCGGCGGACAATCCCGCCGTTAGTAGGCTAGTCCGCCGGACTTTTGAAATGAGCGGACTTTCCGATCATCGGAAAGTCCGTTCATTTAGCACGTGACTTCAGGTAGACGGAGCTAGCGAAGGCAGTGAATGCAGCTGCGCTAGCCCCGTCACCTGGCATGGATTTAAAGGGACTCTTTTTTTTTTTTTTCAGTTTTTTCGGCGTGGGGGTCCCCCCCAAATCCATCTCAGACCCTTATCCGAGCACGCAGCCCGGCAGGCCAGGAAAGGGGTGGGGACGAGCGAGCGCCCCCCCTCCTGAGCCGTACCAGGCCGCGTGCCCTCAACATGGGGGGTGCCCTGGGGAAAGGGGGACCGTGCGGCCCCCCCACCCCAAAGCACCTTGTCCCCATGTTGATGAGGACAAGGGCCTCTTCCCGACAACCCTGGCCGTTGGTTGTCGGGGTCTGCGGGCGGGGGCTTATTGGAATCTGGGAGCCCCCTTTTATAAGGGGGCCCTCAGATCCCGGCCTTCCACCCTATGTGAATGAGTATGGGGTACGATGTACCCCTACCCATTCACCTAAGGTGTAAAATGTAAAGTAAAAAAACACACAATTTTGAAAAAATATTTTATTGCACTGCTCCGGGGGTCTTCTTCCGTCTTGGGGGTCTTCTCGCCGGACTCCTCCGCCATTTACCTAGCTCTTTTACCGAGCGGAGGAGGCCGGCTACCTTCTTCGTCGTCTGGGGGTCTCGATCCGCCTTCCGGGGTCTTCCGCCGTCTTCCGCCTTCTTCTTCTGATGTTGACCCGTCGCTCTCTCTGGCCCGAATGCCAGAGCCGCGCTGTGCTGGGACTTATATAGGGACAAGGGGACAGGGTTCATTTTTTTTTATTCAGGGAAGGAATTTTTGAGGGCTAGTGTACACCCACCATTAATCAATTTCGATGTGTGTTGCCATTTAGGCTCATATTCTAACTCCATTATCATATTTAATTAATAATTCTGACATTATTTAGAATGCATTTTTTTAATAGGAATCTATTCCATTTTAGTCCATTCAATCCATTTGGTCTATCCAATTTTGTTGATGGCTATCTGAATGAGGATTCAGTCATGGTTCTTATTACCAAGGGGGTCGTATTATGGTTTATATTTATTAAGTATTTTACATTATACTTTCCAAATTAACTGTCTCCTTTGGTCTTTTAACATTGTGGTCTATTTAATAGGCTTTTGCCCTGTTTTTGGATGCAGATTTTAAGTAGTCAATCGGGTTAATGTAAGCCGTAAGGTAATGGCATCTCGCCCTGTTACAAAATGGCTGATGTGGAAGGAGCTCAGAACAGGGAGGAACTACTCCATTAAGAAATGTATATTAGGTGGAGAGTCAGTATGCCACCCGTGCCACAGGACGACGTCAGGTGTGACGAAACGGACGTAGGGAGGAGCGACGTGCTGATGTCACCATGACTACACAGGTCCTGGAAGCAGCAGGTTGCTATCGAGAGCCGGTGTCCTGTCGGATTGTGTCCCCCATCGTATACTGTCCACTGTGTACTGCGCATGCGCATGTGAGTCCAGGTTCAAGCCCCACCATCCAAGTGGACATAGAGTTAGAATAAAAAAAAAAGAGCCGAGCGCAGCGAGGCTGTGCCCGAAGCGTGGTGAGCGAAGCGGGCCTGCGAGGGGCCCTCTAACTTTGTGTAGCCCTATGTCCACTTGGATGGTGGGGCTTGCACCTCGACTCACGGCGCAGGCGCCGTTCATCTTCAAGATTTTCCGAATTGCCTTGTCCTCCATACTGCGCAAGCGCTGCGCCGCGCCTCAGACACTTTCCGATAGCCGGACTAATTTTGACAGGACACCGGCCAGCTCGATCTTTTACATGCTGTTTTAACACTTCTATCTTGTAAGTGCAAATTCCCTTTTTTATGAGTTGATTAATTAAATGGTTTTACACTATGCAAGCCTTTATATATTTTTTATGGGGACCATCTGAATATATGTGCTTGTGACATCCTCTGTTTGGTGAAAACGCTGGGAGCAGTTAGTTGTGCACCCGACAGAAACACGAGGCTGTGTTATAAGCTACAGGCGCAGTTTAATCTTCCGTAACAGGAGATCATTCACATCCAGTAAGAGGCAGTTATCTTAGAGGTGTATTTCTCCCTGGGGTGTTTTTTTGACACTGTGGATCATCACCGTGAATTAACATCTTCAACGGGACTTTCCTTTGGTTTTAAATCTGCCCTGGAATCTATCAGTGACTTTTTTTCCCACCCATCCTATTGGTGTTTATATGTCACAGATTGCACTATATTAATTTGTGTATCAATCACTAGTTTTGAATAGTACTCGTGACTATTCAACCATCAATCAGCGCAATTTGTTCTTTATATTAATTGCTGTGTGTTGGTATTTTGAGGGGACAGCAAACTTGCACTGTTATACAAGCTGTACACTCACTACTTTACATTGTAGCAAAGTGTCAATTCTTCAGTGTTGTCACATGAAAAGATATAATAAAATATTTAAAAAAAATGGGGAGGGGTGTACTCACTTTTGTGAGATACTGTGTATATATATATATATATATATATATATATATATATATATATATATATATACACATAAATATGACAGGGGGACATGGTTACTGTCTTGGGGGGTCTGAACGAGGTGTAATTAACTTAATCTTTCTCCTTCCCCCTCAGTTACCCCCCCGGATTCTCTCTTCACTCCTCGATTCACCACCTCTGAGCTCTTGAATCGGGGCGTGTGTTTCTGACACAGATCGCCAGTGAAGTGCTGAGATCGCAGCTTCATAAACTGTCCGTTTGATTCAGACAATGAGGGATTCTCTGCATGTGAAGATCGGCGGAGAACATTTTCTCCCCCCCAATCATCTCCGTTTCATAAACCATTTATGAGCTGAGGTCAGCGGTGATTCTCGGGATCACAGTTGTTCACAGTTTCATAAATGGGACATGATAGGTGATTAAATGGTGACTCTACACCATAATTTTGTAAAAAAAAACAAGTGCTCTGTAGTGCTGACTTTTTCCAGTGGCATACCCTTTTCATTATCTAGCAGTAGTTGGTCACATTTGACTGGACTACCTTGTCCAAGTCTTGAGCGGAGATAAAAAGTATAATAATCTTGTCATCTTGGTTTCATTTTTAGCTTCTTTTTTTTCAACAAGACTTTGATTTCTTTGTTTGCAGTTGCCCAGGTTTACAGAAATTCTATACTACACCCCGCCCAGGTCAACATACCACCCACCAATTGTCTTCCCTCTAATATATACCAAACTTGCAGCACAGGTTTTATGCAGAATTTCAAATATTTGGAACTTCAGGAAAAACATGTTCATTTAAAATCTGCTGGATACAAGACAATAGTTAAAGTACAACCAAAGGCAAAACCTTTTTTTTCGTTTTGAATAGAGTGGAGAGGGATTAGAACACCAGTTTCTACTAGACATGTGCAATTCGTTTAGTTTTTCGTTAAAATTCGTTATATTCGTTATCGTACGAATGAACGAACGATTCGCTAAAATTTTTAACGAATATTCGAATCGAACGAATACGAAAAACAACGAAAATCTGAAAAAAACTAATTAGAAACAACGAATCTACGAAAGAAGAAAATCCGAAAAACGAAAACAGGAACAACGAAAATCAAAATGAATGAAAAAATTCGTACATTTGTAACTTTATTTTTTTTGTTGAATTGGTTATTTTCCGTGTCCCTTACAATGGCGCTGCTTAACGTTCTTCGAAATGGATTGAACGAAAAAATTTGTACATTCGTAGCTTTTTATTTATTTTTTTTTATTTGTAATTTTCCGTGTCTCTTACAATGGCGCTGCTTAACGTGCTTCAAATGGATTGAACGAAAAAATTCGTACATTCGTAACTTTTTTTTTTTTGCGATTCGTAATTTTCCGTGTCTCTTACAATGGCGCTGCTTAACGTGCTTCGAATGGATTGAACGAAAAAATTCGTACATTCGTAACTTTTTTTTTCGATTCGTAATTTTCCGTGTCTAATAGCATACACATTACATAAAACAATGTTACGAAAGTACGAACAAATCAATCTACCGAAAGTACGAATGTAACTAAATTTACGAAAATACGAATGCGTCCGAATTTCGAATAAACGAAAATTAAACTAACGGAAAAACGAAGCAACGAAAAAATAACTCTTACAAAAATACGAATCGTTACGAATACGAACACTGACGACTTACGAATTTACGAATCGTTACGAACACCGACGACTTACGAATTTACGAATCGTTACGAATCAACGGAAACGAAAGAAACAAAAACGAAAATAAACAAATTTTTTCTATTGTGCACATGTCTAGTTTCTACTGCTCACCGTGCCCCCATTAGGGAGGTCCTCCCTCTCTATTTGTCCTGTTTACCATTATCAATGAAAATGAAAGTAAAAGAAAATCACAAATTTTGGGTTGTTTCCAGAAAAGTAATAGAGGGGAAATCTTCCAATGGAGACACTAGTTCTGGTGACCAGGGGGGTCCCCAAGCTATTCCCTTAGTTTGAGGGGATTTCCTCTTACTTCCTGTTTGGCTATGGGACAGGAAGTAAAGACAAATCTCAGAATAATAAAACAGAGATGGTGAAAAAAAGGTGACAGGGGTTATTATTCCTCCCTTACTGTATCAAAAATGAAAAAAAAAAGTTTTGCTCATAGTCCTAATTTAAGGGTAATGAAGTGTATGCCACCTCCTGGATCACTGGCTGTTTTTTTTTTTACAATTTACACTTTTGTTCATGCCACGAAGTATAGTTCTTGGTATTCCCCCTCCAAAGGAACTCTCCTAAACTCCTTCCTTCCTTTGGAGCCCCCTCCATTGACTCTTAAACTCAAGCCACATGGTTTGTGTCCCCCCCCCCCCCCCCACTTTCTTGAATTGTCCATTCACAGAACGCTTTGTATTCTGGAACTATATTCCTCTCACTTTTTGTTTTGTCTATGGAACAGGAAGTGAAGGGGAAATCTCCACAATGGGACACAGATGGCAAAAGCCGACAGGAGTTATAACCCTAAAAAAAAGGGTTGTGTTTTTAGTTCTACTTTAACTAGTAATATTGTAATATAATAAAAAGGGTATAATCTCTACTAGACATGTGCACACTGAAATATTTTGTTTTCGTCAATGCTCTGCAATCACTGTGCAATGCTCTGCCACCACTGTGCAATGCTCTGCCACCACTGCAATGCTCTGCCACCACTGTGCAATGCTCTGCCACCACTGTGCAATGCTCTGCCACCACTGTGCAATGCTCTGCCACCACTGCAATGCTCTGCCACCACTGTGCAATGCTCTGCCACCACTGCAATGCTCTGCAACCACTGTGCAATGCTCTGCCAACCACTGTGCAATGCTCTGCCACCACTGTGCAATGCTCTGCCACCACTGTGCAACGCTCTGCAACCACTGTGCAACGCTCTGCCACCACTGTGCAACGCTCTGCCACCACTGTGCAATACTCTGCCACCACTGTGCAATACTCTGCCACCACTGTGCAACACTGTAATACTCTGCCAATACTCGCCAATACCCTGCCAATACTCGCCAATACTCGCCAATACTCGCCAATACTCTGCCAATACTCTGCCAATACTCTGCCAATACTCTGCCAATACTCTGCCAATAATTTTTAATAGAAACAAAGAATTTTTTTTTTTTTTTTACAGAATTTTCTGTATTTTTTGATTTATAGCGCAAAAAATAAAAAACCCAGCGGTGATTAAATACCACCAAAAGAAAGCTCTATTTGTGTGAAAAAAAGGACACAAAATTCATTTGGGTACAGTGTTGCATGACGGAGTAATTGTCATTCAAAGTGTGAGAGCACCGAAAGCTGAAAATTGGTCTGGTTAGGAAGGGGGTTTAACTGCCCAGTGGGTATGTGGTTAAACTGTACGACGCCGCAATCGTACATTTCTGGTCAAATGTCCGCCTACAAGTTATAGTAGAAATCTAATGTTGTATGATACTAGTAATAATTACATTTATTACATATTATTACTAGTCAACCAACATTAGAAATCTTCTATAGCCTATGGGTGGAGCATTTGACCATAAATGTCCACTCGCAGCGACTGCTTCGTCGAATCTTCATGTCGAATCTTTTCTCTCTATGTCGAATAATCTTGGACTAATAGAGTTAGGTTAGGCACATTCAAGCTTTTTTTGCTATTGTCTCTATAATGTCGAAACTTTTCTATCAATGTCGAATCTTTTCTCTTTATGTCAAATAATCTTGAACTAATAGAGCTAAGGTTAGGCACATTCGACCACAGGTTCGATGGACACAGATCGCTATTGTCAGCGTCATGTCGATTCTCCTATTTATATCGAACTGTTGCAACGAAAATAAAGCATTTGTTTTCTGTCGGATCTTTGGTTTTTTTCGGATTCTGCACGTTCGTTATCGTTTGTTAAAACGATAACAAAAATACCCAAAATTTGGACGAAAATGCATTCGGACAAAAACGAATGCACATGTCTAATCTCTACTAAACTGACTTATTATTGGACCCTGGCATTCAAACCTCAGCTAAAACAATTCACCTTCTGAATGCAGTTTTGTGGAACAGGTCTCATATTCATTTTCCAACATGTCTTAAGCAAACTACACATTATAACATTTTCTAATTAAATTCCTTTAAATTTACCTTCAACTATGTAGTACAGTGGCCTTCCTGATTGCATACAATTTGAAAGTGTTTAGGTTTGACCTCATATATGTTTTTTGTAAATCTAAAGGAAAAAATTGTACAAGAAAATTGTATAATGTGTAGCCAGCTTTAGATTTCTTTGATCAACGCTGAATTTCTTTCATATACAAACATTAAATATCACTACTAAGGGGAGGTTATTGCTACATGGAGCAAAGAGCATCAGTGTTGTTCCTATATATTACCCATTGTTGCTCAGGCTCCATTCACACTAGCGTGTTTTCTGATGCATTTTGCATTTTGCAGAAATGCAGGGAAATATTTTAACATGGGTTCCTATGGAACATGTTCACATCAATGCATTTTTGTGCCTCTGTGTTTTTGGAAAGGGTCAGGGACTTTTTTTCATGCAAAATGCAGCGTTTTGCATGTAATAGAAGTCAATGGACCCGCATCCAAAACGCAAGTGCCGCGTTTTTACCGCGATTTGCGTTTTTTTTTTACACGGTATATAGCTGGTTGCTAAGCAACCACAGTGTAAAAAAATAATAAAAAATAAAATAAACGCAAAACGCGGCAAAAACACGTGTCCACAAACGCGGCAAGCACCGCAAAAAGCACTGCAAAAACACTCAAAAGCAAAATGCATAGATGTGAATCAGGCCTAAGGCTCGATTCACATCTATGCATTTTGCTTTTGAGCGTTTTTTCAGTGCTTTTTGCGATGCTTGCCGCGTTTTTGGACACGCGTTTTTACCGCGATTTTGCGTTTTTTTTTTTTTTACACTGTGGTTGCTTAGCAATTGATCAGCTGTGATTGGACTGCATATGAACAGCCCGATTGTAGTAAATAACGTTTTAGCTATGTTACATTTAATGTAGTTAGAGTACAATAAAAAAAGAGGGAGATACTGAAATAATTTGAACCATTAATGCTATTCAGCAAATGTTGCAATTGTGCTTGTGTCAGATGGATCAATTAAATTTACTTTCATGTGAGCACTTGCTACCTACTGCATACAGAAACACACACTGCTCACCTTCATTGCAGAGCATAAACCCCAAGATGCCAGCATGTGACACTTTTAAGTTCTTCTAGAGCACGTGTCAAACACAATGCCCGTGGGCTGAATCCAGCCAGCTAGGCCATTTCACATGGCCCTTGCACCTCTTCTGCAGCTGCAGCTAGGGTTGCCACCTCATCCCTTTAAACCCGAACACATATTAATTACACAGGTTCTGAGGCTGATTAAGGTTGTAATTAAACTTACTTGGTGCTTTATCTGAATTAAATTAGCCTTAGAACCTGTGTAATTCATATGTGTTTGGGTTTAAAGGGATGAGGCGGCAACCCTAGCTGCAGCACCCCATTTCTGTCCGTCTCCACCTTGTCTCAGCAGTTGGCAGCAGGACAGATCTCCTCCACCAGATTCTGTGCTTCTCCATGCAGCCAGCCCTCCTCCAGACCCTGCTGCACTTTCTGCTTCCCAGCTCGGCCCTCAAATTTTTCCAGGCAGCAGCACAAGATAAGGGGGTGCACTGTGATGTAAGGGACTCTTGACATGTGATGTAAGGGGGGTGGGGTGCTCTGGACATTTAGCTTACAGATGCAACTGGCCCTTTGATGGCAACCATAATGCTGATGTGACCCCCAATGAAATTGGGTTTGACACCCCTGTTCTATAGGGTCTGGAGACCCCTGCAACCTTATGCATTATTGACTAGGAATCTATTGTCATGGACTCCTGTACCTCGCTATTGGCCAGCGAGGCTTCCCATTACAATGATGGGCCTGTGGCGAGTTACAGGAGGCTGGAAAATAAGGTGCAGAGCCCATAACTATAGTAACTTGGTCAGTATTTATTTTAATTGTATTTATTATTACTTATACACTTTATTAGGTAAACCTTGCTAGTACTGAGTTGGACCCCCTTTTGACTTCAGAACTGCCTTAAAGTGGTTGTAAATGTAGAAGTTTTTTTTATCTTTATGCATTCTATGCATGAAGATAAAAAGCCTGTGCTCAGCCGCCCCCTTCAGCCCCCTAATACTTACCTGAGCTCCCTCTCTATCCAGCGATGTTGCATGAGAGACTCGGCTGTCCAGGACACTCCCTCCTCATTGGCTGAGACAGCAGCGAAGCGTCATTGGCTCCCACTGCTGTCAATCAAAATCAGTGAGCCAATGAGGAGAGATAGGGGGCCGGGCCGCGGCACCATGTCTGAATGGACACACAGAGCAGCGGCTCAGCATGGGTGCCCCCAAAGCAAGCTGCTTGCTGTGGAGGCATTCAACAGGAGGGAGGGGCCAGGAGTGCCGAAGAGGGACCTGAGAAGAGGAGGATCAGGGTTGCTCTGTGAAAAAACACTGCACATAGCAGGTAAGGATAACATCAAAGGTTTTGGTCCATATTGACATGAAAGCATCACGCAGTTGCTGCAGATTTGTCAGCTGCACATCCATAATGCAAATTTACAGTTTCACCACATCCCAAATGTGCTTTATTGTCTGGAGATGTGGTGACTGTGGCGGCCATTGGAGTACAGTGACTTCATTGTCATGTTCAAGAAACCAGTGGTGAGATGACTTGTGCTTTGTGACATGGTGCATTATCCTGCTGGAAGGAGCCATCAGAAGATGGGTACACTGTAGTCATAAATGGATGGACATGGTCGGCGACAATACTCAGGTAGGCTTTGGCATTTAAACGATGCTCAATTGGTACCAAGTGTGCCAAAAAAAAAAATCCCCCACACCATTACACCACCACCACCAACCTGAACTGTTGATACAAGGCAGGATGGATCCATGCTTTCATGTTGTTTACACCAAATTCTGACCCAACAATCTGAGTCGCAGCTAAAATCAAGACTCATCAGACCAGGCAACACCTTTCCAATCTTCCATTGTAAAATTTTGCCTGTGCGAACTGTAGCCTAATTTTCCTGTTCTTAGCTGACAGGAGTGGCACCTGGTGTGGTCTTCTGCTGCTGTAGCCCATCTGCGTCAAGGTTCAATGTGTTGTGCATTCAGAGATGGTATTCTGCAAACCTTGGTTGTAACGAGTAGCTATTTGAGTTACTGTTGCCTTTCTATCATCTCAAACTAGTCTGCCCAATCTTCTCTGTCCTCTGACATCAACAAGGCATTTTTGGTGCACACAACTGCCGCTCACTGGATATTTTCTCTTTTTTGGACCATTGTGGTCGTGTGTGAAAATCACAGTAGATCAGCAGTTTTAAAATACTCAGACCAGCCCACTTGGCACCAAACAACCATGCCACGTTCAAAGTCACTTAAACATCCTTTTTCTCTATTCTGATGCTCAGTTTAAACTTCAGCAAGTCATCTTCACCATGTCTAGATGCTTAAAAGCATTGAGTTGCTGCCATGTGATTGGCTGATTAACTTTTTGTGTTACCAAGCAATTGAATAGGTATACCTTATAAAATGGCCGGTGAGTGTATATTGCACATTCACATAAGTCCCTGCCCTCCAGGAGCTTACAATCTAAGGTCCCCATCTCACATTCATACATACTAGGATCAATTGAGACAGGATCCAAATTAACCAACAGTCTTTGGAGTGTGGGAGGAAACTCACACAGGCACAGGGAGAACATCCAAACTCCAGGCAGGTAGTGTAGTGGTTGGGATTTGAAACCGACGACCCTACTGCTGCTATGCGGAATTGCTAACCACTTGCATAAAAGTGCCTTGGATTTGCTGGATAAGTGCTTTTATATTTAATAATCACTTGCCGACCGCCGCACGCCGATGTACGCCGGCACAATGGCAGCGGTGGGCAAATGGGCGTACCTGTACGTCCCCTTTAATTGGCGGGGATATCGAGCTTGCGTGCCCATCGCATACAGCATGACTGTGCCTGCGGGACCGGCAGACTCGATGTCTCCCGGCGATCATGTCAGAGCCGCAGAACGGGGAAGTGCCTATCTAAACAAGGCATTTCCCTGTTCTGCTTTGTGACATGACAGAGATCACTGCTCCCTGTCATCGGTAGCAGTGATCGCGCTATCATGCAAGTTGTATCCCATCCCCCCCCCCGTTAGAATCACTCCCTAGGACAAACTTAACCCCTTCATCAGAGAACGGGTGTTGGCGCTGTTCTAAACCACAATAAAAATATATAGATAATACGTAGGGGTGGAGCGTATCTCAAATATTAAAATGTCAGACACAAAATAAATAAAGTGCATGTGTAATAAAGTGAGTCAGTGATGTGTAATAGTACATACACCACAATAAACAAATCACATATGTAAAAAATGGTGTTTAACTGACATAAAATAGTGATTATTATGAGATAAATATTCAGAGAGTGAGGTAAAAGTAAACAAAGTGCAAGTGCATCAATAAATAAGTGAGGTAGACGTAACAGCTGATTCCTTTAGTGCGGAAAAAGATTGATCATAACATAAACAATATTGAAGTATAGTGCAAATATAGAAGGCCGCCGGGAAGAATATATAGAGAAAAAATTGCATTCACTATGAACAAACAATGATGTCACCGTAAGTCATAGATCAAGTGACTACAAGGGCTATGCTCTGTATCTAATGTCTATATCAGATCCAATATAGATACAAGTTGATACATAAAAGTTTCTATAGAGAGATTCAAACAAATTATCAAAGCATCCCCAAATTTTTTTTATAATAATAATAATAAAAATGATAAAAAATGAACTTTATATATGTAGAAAAAATATATAGGTAGACGAATCATTATGGAAGTCCTGCGTAGGATAAGTGGAGGTTATATCAGTATATATGCAGAACCGCGGGAAAAAGATTTATGTGTATATAATCTGCTGATGGTTCAGTCTGGAATCAGACCCAAAAATAATAAATAACTGTTCTTGAGATCAATGCAGTTGTGTTGATCCGATGCTCCCCTCCTTCCGACACTGCCCCTTATGTGATTGCACTTACCAGAGTGCCCAACCTCTGCAGGGGTAATGAGCATAGAAGTACCGGTTCAAGCAGTCCTCGCTGGTCTCATAGGACCCCCATATATTTGCACTATACTTCAATATTATTTATGTTATGATCAATCTTTTTCCGCACTGAAGGAATCAGCTGTTACGTCTACCTCACTTATTTATTGATGCACTTGCACTTTGTTTACTTTTACCTCACTCTCTGAATATTTATCTCATAATAATCACTATTTTATGTCAGTTAAACACCATTTTTTACATATGTGATTTGTTTATTGTGGTGTATGTACTATTACACATCACTGACTCACTTTATTACACATGCACTTTATTTATTTTGTGTCTGACATTTTAATATTTGAGATACGCTCCACCCCTACGTATTATCTATATATTTTTATTGTGGTTTAGAACAGCGCCAACACCCGTTCTCTGATGAAGGGGTTAAGTTTGTCCTAGGGAGTGATTCTAACGGGGGGGGGGATGGGCTACAACTTGCATGATAGCGATCACTGCTACCGATGACAGGGAGCAGTGATCTCTGTCATGTCACAATGCAGAACAGGGAAATGCCTTGTTTAGATAGGCACTTCCCCGTTCTGCGGCTCTGTGACATGATCGCCGGGAGACATCGAGTCTGCCGGTCCCGCAGGCACAGTCATGCTGTATGCGATGGGCACGCAAGCTCGATATCCCCGCCAATTAAAGGGGACGTACAGGTACGCCCATTTGCCCACCGCTGCCATTGTGCCGGCGTACATCGGCGTGCGGCAAGTGATTATTAAATATAAAAGCACTTATCCAGCAAATCCAAGGCACTTTTATGCAAGTATTAAAGTTACCCTACGTATTATCTATATATTTTTATTGTGGTTTAGAACAGCGCCAACACCCCTTCTCTAGTGTATTATATCTTTTAACTTCACCTAGGTGAAGCTTCTCAGGGGGGCAGCAGTTCTTTGTTCCTAAGCACGGATACTACCCTAATTTTTAACCCCTTCATCGCCCCCTAGTGTTTAACCCCTTCCCTGCCAGTGTCATTTACACAGTAATTAGTTCATTTTTATAGCATTGATCGCTGTATAAATGGCAATGGTCCCAAAAATTTGTCAAAAGTGTCCAATGTGTCCGCCATAGTGTCACAGTCATGAGAAAAAATAAATAAATACATTGCATATCACCGCCATTACTAATATAAATAAAATAATAATAAAAATGCCATAAAACTATCCCCTATTATGTAGACACTATAACCTTTGCGCAAACCAATCAATATACGCTTATTGTGATTTTTTTTTACCAAAAATATGTAGAAGAATACATATCGGCCTAAACTGAGGAAAAAAAAAAATTTTTTTGAGGGGATATTTATTATAACAAAAAGTATTGCTTTTTTTTTTCAAAATTGTCGCTTTTTTTTATCTATAGCGCAAAAAATAAAAAAACGCAGAGGTGATCAAATACCACAAAGAAGAGCTCCATTTGTGGGGGAAAAAAAGGACGTCAATTTTGTTTGGGTGCAACATTGTACATCCGCGCAATTCTCAGTTAAATTGACGCAGTGCCGAATTTCAAAACATGCTCTGGTCAGGAAGGGGGTAAAATCTTCCGGGGCTGAAGCGGTTAATTAGTGCCCAAATGTTTTATTTGCAGTTGGGACCCTTTCTCTAGTACACTGACCTCAAATATTTTTATCTTTATTCATACATAACTACTACAGCGTGCGTAAAAGCTGCAAGGCGCTTACAGTTCTGGTAATGCAGACCTTTTGTTGAGTAATATAGGAAAAATGTTCCCTTCCTGCTTCTGGGTTAGAAAACTTCAGGCATCAAGATTAGCTGTCTACATGTTTAAAATAGTTACGATACCAAACTACCTGAGATCTTTCAAAGCCTGGGGGTCTGCAATTCCTGTGGGGAAACACTAGACAGCTATTCAGAGGCACTCTAGTTATGCTCTTTGTCAGTGACACTTCATATTAGCCAGTAATATTCATATGTCAAGTGCACAATGCGATCAGGAAACATCAGGCAACACAGAAAAAATATATGTAGCACCAATAACCCCTGCGGGGCGGCTATATTTTTCTGGGCTTACCGATTACCTCCTCCTTGTAGCTCGTCGTTCTTGTCTAGGGGTCCCCAGGGTTGATACCCAGTAATTGCAGAGACTGACACCTGAATTCCTGTTTAGGATTTTTATTTGCGTAAAACGAACAGTCTCTCAGTTGGGAATAGAGTGTATGGGTGATAAAGCTCAGGCACTTTAGAACTGCTGACATTCAGTAAATGTCTCTCTCTAAATGATCCAGGGAGTAGCCACTCGCAACTGGACAACTCGACTGTTGGATAAATCCTTGCTTGTAGATTTAGCAGCCATTGCCAACAAGTGATTCAGAATTAGCAAAGTCTCTGCCACAGACTTGGTTGTGAAACTTAATGACCATGCAAAAGTCTCTCTCAGAAACTTTAGTTGTAACTGAAGGATAGGTTAGGAACTTTTTCTTACAGCACCTGTATCTTGCAGCCGACCCGGCGATACCGTAAGAAATGCGGATTCAAATTAGTGTCCATACAGCTCAGCTTCCAGGCTCTTACCGAGCAGCCAGCCTTGTGCGTGGCCCTCCTACAAAGAGTCCTCCCCTGGTCGCGTGTAGAGTTGGCACTGGAACACTACAGAATCCTCCTTCAGTTACTGCGCCTCGAACTAGCCAGTTCTGAGGCTCGGAAATGGATGGATCCCCACCCCATAGCATGAGGGCCTCTGGGGCTGGTCAGGAGGACCAGGCCCCCGGAGTCAGCAGACACTCCTGGACCAGGACCCCTCACGGAGCTGGTCCAGGCCAGAACCAGGAACGTAACCCATGTGACTTCAGCACCTTAAGTACCCCCCCCGGAATACACAGCGGGGCCAGACGCGCCCACTGATTGGCTTTGGGGAAAGATTGGTACCCAATGCGTCCAACCTGACTGCGTTCTCCTAAATTTACATATGTAGGGGCCATAACACTCGATGGGGCGGCCTTGATTTTTGGGCTTACCGGTTACCTCTGCTTGGCTTGTTCCTCCAGGTCTAGGGGTTCCCAGAGTTAGTACCCAACGACTTTGCACACTGACACCATAAAAGTCCTTTTGAAAGGTTTTTATTTGCAGGGGTAACATCCAACAGACACAGTCACATAAGGGAACAGAGGGCAAGGATGAAGAAAACTCAGGCACCTTGTATACAAAAGTCTCCATTTGCCAACCCAGAGAGTAGCCACTCGCAGCTGGGCGCTTACAAGCTGAACAAATCTCTAGCCAGAGATTATGGCAGTCAGCACTTGAATAACGAAATTTGCACAGTCTCTAACCTTGACTCGAAATGGTACAAAACAGGAACCTTTCCTCAGTACTTGGAACGTTTTCCGTCTCCTTGACAGTATTGGGGAAGCGTGGATTCTCTAGTGTCCTTGACAACCCAGCAACCAGGCACTTCTCAGGATGCCAGCTTGTTGGCCCTCCTCCGAAGAGTCCTCGCCCGGTCGCTTACACGAGCTGTGGGGCCCCTCCAAGTTGAGAGCACACTCGGACGCCTTGAATCCTCCCTCAGTTACTGCGCCTCGGACCAGCCGGTTCCGAGACTCGGGAACAGATGGATCTTTGCCCCAGAACAAGCGGGCCTGTCAAACTAAACATGTTGCGGGGCGGCACACACTCCCCTGACCGGGACCCCTCGTGGGGCTACCCTGGTCCAGATCCAGGAAACAGGCAGCTCTGGTCTAACGAACCCCGAACGCGTGACTCTAGCATCTTAAGTACCCTTCCCCAGACTCCTCAGCGGGGCCAAATGCACCCACTGATTGGCTCAGAGGAATGCCGGTACCCAAAACGTCCAACCAGGCCTGGTTCTGAGCCTGTCATGTGTACCTCACCGCACACATGATCAGGCAGAACCCTAACATAGCCCATTCAAACTGATGCCGGAGCTTCCCTATCCAATTAACTCTCAGAAACCCTTTACTGTTCTGAGAGACAAAAATAACTAAATTTACAATAGCGGACACCTAGGAAAGGTGTCACCACTACACATATAGCGGGGCACTTTGAAAAAGTTTTGGCACTACATATAGATCTCTAATGTACAGTCAAAAAATGTGTATGCTAGTTATTAAGAGCAAAGGATGTTATATGTTTTAAAACACAATCAATTAAGTTCACTTTAGGGCTGATTCACATTGGGATCATACAGGAACACATACTGCGTTCCCGTGCAGTGCGAATTTGCAGCCAGTTCACTTGAATAGGCTGAAATCTTACTGGAACATGGAGAAAGTAGTGCATGCATTACATCAAATGAATAAATAAACCTTGCCGAGCCAAATCGCATTGTGCAGGAAACATGCACAGAACAGCCTTTCCAGCACCTTGTTCTGGTGTGAAACATCCCTTAACCACTTGCTTACTGTGCACTTAAACACCCTTCCTGCCCAGACCAATTTTCAGCTTTCAGCGCTCTCGCATTTTCAGTGACAATTGCGCGGTCATGCAATGCTGTAACCAAATAATTTTTTATCATTTTGTTCGCACAAATAGAGCTTTAGTTTGGTGGTATTTATTCGCGATTCCGTTTTTTTTTTTTTTCGATATAAGCGAAAACATAGCGGAAATTTAGAAAAAAAACAATATTTTCTCCTTTCTTTTTTAAAAGAAATCCAATAAAATCAATTTTGTCATAAATTTAAGCCAAAATGTATTCTGCTACATGTTTTTTGTAAAAAAAATTCCGTTTAGTGTATAATAATTGGTTCGCGTGATCGCGGACATATGTACGCAAATGATCATGTAAAAGGGGTGTGCAGGTGATCACGGACATATGTGTGCAGATAATCATTGGCACATGTTATTTTACTGGGACATATGTGAGGGACATGTGTTTTTATTATTTGGGGACATGTGTGTTTTACATGTGTGTTTTACTGTGGGGACATGTGTATTTTACTGTGGGGACACTACACTGGTGATCAGTGATCAGTAAAAAACTGTAAAATAAAACAGCTCATACTCACTGATCACCAGCCGGCTGCAGCGATCCGCTCTCCTCTCCTCACCGACGACTTCCGTGTGAGGAGAGGAGGGCCGATTGCCTAGCAACCGGCTGTTTGTTTACATCACATGACGGCTGTGATTCGACACGGCCGTCATGTGATCAGGAGGGCCAATCACCGAGCCCTCCTGCCGATCCGAGATGCGCCGTGTCCGGGTGACACGGCCGCATCGGGATCGCGACGCTGCGCGGGCACGCGCGCGCGTGATCCCTCTACTTCTGAAGGACGTTCCGGAACGTCCATTCAGAAGTAGACGGCTCCCACCCGGCCGTATATGTACATTGGCCGGGTGGGAAGTGGTTAAAGATAGCTGGGAAATAAACTATTTACTGGACTCACATTCAACCCATCAACTGGGATAGCTTTTTAAAGTGGTTCTAAAGGTAAGACAGTTTTACCTGAAAGGGTAACTCCACTTTGTGGGGGGGAAAAAAAATAGCAAATAGCGAAAATAACAATATAGTGTATACAATTGTGACATATTGTAATTGAATGTTATTAAAAATGACCTTTCCTTCTCAATCTGCAGCACTGTCATTTTCTGAAAATGCAAGAAACATCATTTCCTGCTTGTGTGATTGGCTCACCAATTTTCCCAGAAGTCTGCACTAAGATACAAGATTTCCCCTGCAACAAAAAAATTAATTTTTGGTGAGATACCCCCAATAGGAAATCCCGGTTAAAGAGATGCAGGCTCTGCAGCTTTCCTCATTCGAGCCCCTGCAGGTGCACAGCTAATTGAGAACTATTAAACCACTCCCATTAGACTCACTTTCCCACATGGACACAGACAAACACACAGGGATTTCTTCAGAACAACAAAAGGTAGGAATCTGCAACAAAGTTTGTTAAAATCCTTGTAATATATGTAGCACTTACCCCCGAAGGAGCGGCTGAATTTTAGACTCGGGCCTGCACTCTGCTAATGAACCCCCCTGAAATTGACTCAGGCCCCTTGGCACAGCTGTGGTGCAATACAATACAGTACAATATCATGTAATGCAATATACCTGTGTTGTATCCTCAGGATTCACTGGCTCCACCTGGTGGGTAAAAACAGTACGCCACACAACTGGATACTGGAACCAGAAATATATTTTACTGTAGAATATTCAAAAGGGTGATTACAGTAATTGTTCTGTCATCCCAACATAGGACGACAGTACCATGAATTTTAACATAAACAATTACAAACAATATATATTTATATCTAGGAGCTCCCCCTACTTTTAAATTACTTAGTCCGTGATCTTCTTTCTTCGCTAGCTAAAGTAACTCCTTTGGGATTTGTAATCCACAGTCTATGAAAAAGTTAAGTTGAGGTGAAGGTGCTCCTGGTGTAACTTCTTTAAACAAATTTATAATGCTTGTGGCGCCAGAGTAGATAAGCCTCAAGCCTGTTCAGTGTCAGTTGCTCTGCTCCTCCGTGGAACTACAAATCCTAGTGAGGCCTGTATGCAAGTCTAACTGCGTGTGAAAGTTAACAAACTGTGGGTCTGTGACCCGCTCACCAACTGGATCAAGTGGATTAGGTCCGGTGGCTGCAGCTTGCTTCTCTGTCAGCTGGGCCAGTTGCTCCGTTCCTCCCTGCTGGATGGACCCTGTCCTCCGATGCTCGGATGAGTGTCTCTGGATCTTAGATCCGGTCACTGTCTTTAGGCACCGTCAGGTCACTTGTGCTCTGCAATGTCTGTGAGCCGCTGTCTCCGTCAAGCCTCCGCACAGATCCTCACAGGCAGGCCACGAGATTCCAAGAGACCTAAAATGGCCGCTCGGGTTCCTTTTATCTCCTACCCAGCATGCACTGCTTAAGATAGTGTTCATGGGTAGGTCACACAGACTCCTGGGTAACAAGGTCATCCTTCAGATCAAAACACCAGTCATTTCCTGTATAAGTCTTCTGGCTTGTTCAGAGATAATAATATACAAGTGCATTACCAGTATTTGGTCACTAGATGGCTCCAAATACTGAGCCATAGTAATGTCCATAGACTTTGTATTAAAGCATGTAAACATACATTAATAGGTAAAGATATGTCAGTGCTACATGTACATAGATCACCAAGAGGGGAATGATTTTTGCTCAACAAAAGTTACGCTTTAATGCAGCCTCTGCGTTAAGGTAAAAAATGTCCCTGTATTTGTATCGCCCCTTAACCCCCTAAATACTTACCAGAGACCTCTCTGAATGAATGAATGATTTGTATAGCGCTGCAAAACTGCGAACTGAATTGCCTTGAGGCGCTTGATCCGATCTGCGTTGATTTCTTCTTAGAAGAGGTGGGTCTTGAGTTTTTTCCTGAAGGCCCGATGGTCTTTTTCCAAGCGGATGTTTGTAGGTAGAGCGTTCCATAGCCGTGGTCCTTGGACTGCAAATCTTCGTTCTCCCCTTGATTTGTACCGGGACTTGGGGATGAGGAGGAGGTTTTGGTTGGTTGATCGGAGGTTGCGATTTGGAGTGTAGTGTTGTATTTTTTCGCATAAGTATTGAGGAGCGTCTCCTTGTGTGCATTTGTGGGTCAGGCAGAGGGTCTTGAATGTAATCCGATCCTTTACGGTTAGCCAATGGAGGGTCCTCAGGGATGGGGAGATGGATTCCCATGTTTTTTTTCCTGTGACTAGTCTTGCTGCCGTGTTTTGAACTATTTGTAGGCGTGCAATCTGGAATTTAGGTAATCCTATGTAGAGGGAGTTTGCGTAGTCGAGTCGAGAGTTGATGATTGTTCCTACCACTATGGCTTTTTCCTTTTCTGGAATGAAGGGATGAGTCTACGTAGCAGGCGTAGAAGGTGGTAGGATCCGCTGATAACTGATCCTATTTGTGCATCCATTGACATTTCTGAATCGAAGATGACTCTGAGACTTTTGGCTTTTATGCTTAGGGGGATGGTCTGTCCAAGGATGGTGGGTGGAGTCCATGGTGTCGTAGATTTAGTTTTCCGGTTTGCATTTAGGAGAAGGAGTTCCGTTTTGGTTCCATTAAGTTTGAGTGAGCTTGTGGACATCCAGTCGTCTATTGATGTGAGGCATTTTTCCAATTCCTGATATTGGTCATTTTGTCCGTGGATCCGAAGGTAGAGTTGAATATCATCCGCGTATGAGTGGAAGCATAGGTCTGATTTGCTGATGATTTTAAGGAGTGGACGGATGTAAATGTTGAAGAGCACGGGTGATAAAGGTGATCCTTGAGGGACTCCATAGGAGACTGCGCGAGATTCAGAGGTGAAGGCTCCAAGTTTCACTGTCTGTGACTGATTTCCTAAGAAGGAAGCGAACCACATTAAGTCTGAATCTCTGACCCCTGCTACTTCTTTGAGGCGGATAAGTAGAGTGTTGTGATCCAGTGTGTCAAACGCTGCACTAAGGTCCAGGAGTACCAGGAGACATGATTCTCCATCATCTGCTGCTTCCAGGGCATCATCCCATATTTTGAGGAGAGCTGTTTCTGTACCCTGGCCCGGGGCGGAAGCCTGATTGCAGAGGGTCCAGGAGATTGTGTGCCTCAAGATGGAGTTGCAGCTGTTGTACCACTGCTTTCTCCATAATCTTGGAGATGGTGTTCAGGCTAGTTATCGGTCTTCGGTGGTTAGGGTTTTTTGGGTCCAAGTTGGGTTTATTTAGGAAGGGTTTGACTATGCCTTGCTTGAGGGAGTTAGGAACAATTCCTTCTTTGAATGACTGATTTATGAGTAGTGTTATAGTAGGTGCCAAGATGTCGGAGCATTCTTTCAGAAGTTTTGTGGGGATGATATCATTGGGTGATGTGCTGTCTCGGAGGCTTCTGATGATGTTTTTTGTGGTGTCTGTGGCAATCGGGGTCAGTGAAAAGTTCGGTGGTTGTTCGATGTTTGAGTCGGTTTCCTCTTTTTGGATGGGGTTGGTTGTATTTTTCTGTTGAATTTTTTCCCGAATGTTGTCGATTTTGTCGATAAAAAAATCCGATAGCTTGTTGCAGAATTCTCGAGTTTCCTGGGTAGGGGCTCTAGGCAGGTAGGGTTCATAGTCTAGGCGACTAGTTTGAAAAGTTCACGAGGACGGTTTAGGGCTTTTGTGATGGTGTTTGAGAAGTGTTCTTTTTTAGCTTTGAAGATAGCTTTGTGATATTTCATTGTGAGAGTATTGTAGTTTGTGTGGTTTTCCTTTGAAGAGTTTCTTCTCCAGGCTCTTTCAGCTCTTCTGCGTTCTTGCTTCAGTAGAGTAAGAGTTCCATTAAACCATCCAGAATTTTTGTTGCGGGTGAGAGTTCTGCGTTTTGGAGCGATTGCGTCTGCTGTTTATAGTAACGCTTTGTTTAAGGAGCTGAGTGTTTTTTCCGTCGAGTGGTTTACATTCAGACTTGTAATTTTGTCAGATAGTGTGGTTTTGAAGAGTTCCGAGTAGAGTTTCTTCTGAGATCTGGTCCAGTGTGTTGTTGTTGAGTGGTTCGGTTTCTGGAGGGTGTTGTTGGTGGTGATTTTGAATTTGATGGCGTGATGGTCAGTCCATGGTAGCGATAAGTTGTTGAGTATGTTGATGTCGATATTTTGTTTGAAGATGAGGTCCAGAGTGTGTCCTGAACCATGCATTTATCAGTTGTTGAAGACCTAGTTCTTCCAGTTGGTATATGCAGGCAGAGGCAATGGGGTCTTCGGTGTTGTTTGCCCAGAGATTGAAGTCTCCAAGTACCAGAACGTTTTTAGTTTTCAGGGTGTGCATTGAAATAAATTTAGTGAAGGGTATCAGGAGATTGGTCTTAGGTCCTGGTGGTCTGTAGCATAGCAGTATATGAATGCTGTCTTGGGGTGTTGTTTGCAGCTGTAGAGAAAGGCACTGGGTTCTGTAGCGTAGGTTTAACAAGCGTAAGGTGAGATTTGAAAATCACTGCTAGGCCTCCTTTTTTTCCTATTCTATGCTCCGTTAGGATCCTGTATTTTTAGGGGACCAATTCGGTTAGGATGGTGTTGCAGTCGGGTGTTAGCCAGCTTTTCGTGATGAAGAGACAATCTAAGTTGTTTTGAGTGATGAAGTCGTGGACTTCTTGTCTATGCTTGACTGCTGATCTGGTGTTAATCAGGGCGCATATTAAGTGTTGCGGTTGAATTGGGGTCTTCCTTTGATTGGTGGTTGATTGTGGGTTGATCCTTAGTAATTGCTCTTTTTGTAGTATTTTTTGAATGGGCGTTGGCAATGTTGAGGTGATGTTTCTTCGTATTTGTAGATGCACATGCTCTGTGCCCATCTGCAGTAGCACTGGTCTCTCTCTCACTCCACACAGGACAAGGAGGCAGCAGCTGTAGCCATTGGCTCCCGCTGCTGTCAATCAAATCCTGTAGAGGGGGTCCCAAGTCACACTGTGGCTCAGAAGTGAGACCGCAAGTGTGCCCACATTACAAGCAGCTTGCTATGGGGGCACACTCAGAAGAGGAGGAGCCAAGAGCATCAGCGGGGGATCCCAGAGGAAGTGGTTTGCAGCTTCTCTGTGCAAAACCATTGCACAGAGCAGGTAAGTAGAACATGTTATTCAAAAAAAAATATATATGCCTTCCGAACTTGTTTAACAACTTTGCTACCGGGGCAATTTTTTACATACGTTAAAATCTGCATTTTTTTAAGAGAAATACTTTAAACCCGACCAAAACAAATATTTTTTAAAAGCGGAAAATCTGGAGAATCTAATAATGGCATATGCAATTGTTTTTGTCGCACAATATTTGTGCAGCTGTTTATCAAATGCATATTTTCAAGAAAAATACACTAAAATACATTTTAGTGCAAACAAACATAATATTATACCCAATGCACGCGCCTGAGAAATCACCAAAAAGTTATGATACCAAAAGTTTTCAATAGGCAATGTTTTAAAAGCCTTACAGGTAATCAATTTAGAGTGGACTTGTGCTATAAATTATGGTCCTAGAATTGTAGCTCTTAGCAACAATATTCTCCTGCGCACTGGTGTGATAGTGCAGATTGGAAGAGGACTTTGTAGTCGCAGGTGGATAGTACTGAAAAGCCTTGCTGCCCTCAAGGACAAGGTTTGTCCTCAAATTACTGTGAAAAATAGATAAAAACAGAGGGTGCACTGCCCTAGTGCATTAGCCAACATAGAATTATTGAAAATAGTTAACATAACATAAAACTACTCACAAGTGTAAGTAGTAAACGCACTAATCAAGCTACTGCAAGTTGCTACAATCTTCCAACTTTGGCAGAGCCTCTAGCTCAGGTTGGAGCTCACCAGGGTCCCTCCCGTCTGACGCGTTTCAGAAGAAACCATTCTCAGGGCTCCAAATCTATGTTGGATAATGCACTAGGCCAGTGCACCCTCTGTTTTTATCCATTTTCACAATTGTTGCTCTCACTCTGACTTTAACTGTGATATCTCTAATGTGTGGCAAAATTTATGTTCGCACATGCCCTATACTGTATGTTTGCATGGGGGTGATGTGGGTGCTTTTAATTATTCCAAACCTAGACTGAACCTATACCAACCCTTAACCACAATATACCTATACTTTACCACATCTGAACTACATCTACCTTGCAGCGGTGCTGAGACTATACTGTACCTATATCCTACCTATACTGCATGCAGGCAGTGTTAATTTCGTTGACGAAAATATTTTCGGCAACTAAAGTAATACTATTTTAGTTGACTAAAATACGACTAAAACAATTGAGATGAGTAAGATATGACTAAAACTAAAATGGCATTTTAGTTAAAAGACTGACTTAAACTAAATTGAAATTTGATGAACTCTGACTCATTGCAGTAACTGCACACAAGGCGATCGGCGCCATCTTGCGGCCTACAGGCCCGATGGACCCTGCTATCCTCTGCCATACCCATCCCGGACCCATCACAGCACCATACCACGGCCGGCCATCAGCCACAACATCGGAGGCTATCCGAGGGGGAGACAAGCCATTTGAAGCTACCTCCAACGGGCTCCATTCCTCGGCAATCCGGCGCCATCTCCCAGGCCTGCAGACCCAGGCTTCTCCACTCCCAGGGACACAGTGAGTATCGGCCATCGGCCCCTAGAAACTTGATCAAACCTTCTGGAAGCAACTGCCCCAGGTGCCACTAGCGGTCCCCCGCTTTGCTATTCAGACAGGGGAGACACCAGACCCATACAGTGCGGTGCACAATACGGCGGCCGTCAGCACTAAGAGAGCCCCCGGCTCCGGCCTACCTCCCGGCGGCCAATTTGCTACCCCCAGCACACCCTAATCCCGCACCCATCGATCTGCACAGGGCATACCTTCCTCTATACCTGGCCCATCATAGCCCTGGCACTATTGTTCTCACTACGCTGATGATAACGTGGGCATCTGGCTGGCACATTTAGACGGCTATCTTGTAACCCCTGGAGCACGGCGGCCATCTTGGTGCACCACATACACCCATTTCAGCCTGTACATCGCAGCATCCAGAAAATTGTCAAAGACTGCCAAAATACTGTGTGGAATTACCCTTCTTACCCCCCACCACTGCATACTTTCTGGTTAAAACAAGTCTGCATGAGACATGGGCTCACAAAACTGTAAATCCCATACTGTAGCATACAGATGCTGCTAAATTAATGTGACTGAGGGGTGCTCCGCCCGGCATCCAGCGCCAAGCTCCAATTATGCCAGCAAAGACACCTAAAACCCGTTCCGTAATCTCAAAGAAATCCAGCAAGGGTACGTCAATAAATCAGGCCGTTACCGGCTCTATACAGAAATTTCTAGCTACTAGCAGAACAGGCCCCGGCGCAGGCAGCACCCAATCCAGGTCCTTGAGGCACAGCGCATCCCCTGCTTCGCTAGCTGCTTCCGTGACGGAAAGTTCACCTGCATCATCTTATTGCTCGGACCTCATGGAAGACCCTGGGTCCCCCACGGGCTCTGAAATGTCATCCCTAACGAGCGGCATTAAGAAAGAGCTAGCCGGAATGTTCCACGCTTAGAAAAATCAATAAAAAAGGAAATTACGGGGGTAAGAGAGGATATGGTGATAAGACAATATTAAAATCTGGGTAAACACAACCCTTTCTAAGAGTCGGGTACTGCCCCTTTAAATGTTGCAGCAGAGCTACACACAGTCCTTTTAAATCAAATTAAAAAGAGTTCATAAAAGATCATCATGATAACCCGAAATAAAGTTTGTACACTTTATTCTGGGTTATCATGATGATCTTTTATGAACTCTTTTTAATTTGATTTAAAAGGACTGTGTGTAGCGCTGCTGCAATATTTAAAGGGGTAGTACCCGACTCTTAGAAAGGGTTGTGTTTACCCAGATTTTAATATTGTCTTATCACCACATTGTATTTTATAGTAGCTGCTTTTATAAGATCGGTAGTCATTTTTTCGATGCTTATACTTATTTATTGGTCATCTGAACTAGAGCAAGCAGAATCCAGGAGCGCGGAGTGATAGTCCCAAAGGGCGGCAATTTTTGGCACTATCTTTTCACATTGTAAGAGAGGATATGGCACACATCCTAGACAGAGTTGAAGACACGGAACAGAGGCAGGACTCGCATGCAACGGCCATAAGAGAACTAGAGGAAACTGTTACACAACTAGCTTTTGCCCATCGCGCCTCGCTATACAAACTCGAAGACCTCGAGAACAGAAACAACTTGCGTATTAGAGGTCTTCCTGAGGCAACCGGCGATAATGACCTAGAGCCGTCAATTTGCGGTGTCTTCAACACAGTATTGGGAAAACCACCCACTGACCCGCTGCAATTTGACCGAGTTCACCGCGCGCTTAGACCCCGCAGCACCAACACCGAACAACCTAGAGATGTCATATGCCGTCTTCACTACTTTTCAGACAAAAATGCCATTACGGCCAAGCTGAGGAACACCCCCAACATTGACTTTGACGGAGCGAACCTAAACATCTTTTCTGATCTATCTAAAGCAGGGGTCTCAAACTGGCGGCCCTCCAGCTGTTGCAAAACTACAAGTCCCATCATGCCTCTGCCTCTGGAAGTCATGCTTGTACCTGTCAGCCTTGCGATGCCTCATGGGACTTGTAGTTTTGCAACAGCTGGAGGGCCGCCAGTTTGAAACCCCTGATCTAAAGAAACCCTGGACCGCCACAGAGCTCTTAAGCCACTTTTGGAACACCTACGCTCCAATGGGATCATTTACAGATGGGGTTTCCCGGCGTGCCTTATTGCCACCAAAAATGGCCGCTCCCATACCCTCAAATTTCCAGAGGAACTGCCACAATTCCTAAAATACCTTAATTTGCCTCCAGTAGATCTGCCCGGATGACATGATCCGGTCCCTAAGTTCTCACACATTCAGGACTCCCAATGGCAAAAATCGCCCACAAAGAAAAGGCGCTCATCTGCGCTGGGCTCTGCACAGAAGCATGGCTGAGAAATGAGCGGATTAGCCTAAGGGCTGCGCTTTCTGATTTTGTTTCTTGTTTCTTTTTTGTTTTTGTAATTTCTCTCCCTCTCTGCGTTTAGATCGTTGCAGGTACTCTGATTCCTAGAAGCGCTTACAGGGAGGGATGTGTATATAAAAATTATCCCTGCGCCACCACAAACGGAATAGAGCAAAGTGACTGCTGCACACACTGGGGCAAATGTCTGAAGCCAGAGAATAAATGGTGTGTTAGGTAGTGGTGCGCTGTATAGAACAATCCTAATTGTGCTAGACGGAGCTAGCTGAATAAAGGGAGGGATGCCCACTGGCAGAGACTATATACCTGTTTTTGCCTACATAACTGGGTACGGACCACCTTCTGGTAACTTATCAGGACTCCAGTGGACGACCCCACATAAGGACTTCCTACTACTGGATGAGTATCCCTGCCATTCATAATGTTTCATACTTTGTGTCTCATCAGTTAAAGTATTATGGTTAAGTGGGTTCTACTATTGTTTACTTTTGGAGCAAAATGTTTTTTCTCGTGTTATTTGCACTATTGCTGGATGCAGGTGGAGCACACTGCTCCCATGTACCTTTCGCATGGTACACCCCCATGCCCCCATTTCCTTCTGGGGTGGGTGAGAGCGGGCAGCCTTCAACTCTTTCGGTCCATGCTCACTTCGGAGCCGTGGACAGAGGTCCGCTCTCTCTCCCCCCACAGGGATCACCGCAGGATTCTGCGCGACATGTTAAGATTTCCCACATGTGTCCAATTGGATGTCTTTGTTGTTATTGTAAATCTGATTCTTTCCCTCCTCTCTCCTCTTTTCTCTTCTTTACACTATTACACTTTTCTTCACCTTTGCCCCCCCCCCCCCTTAGTTGGCATGCATGGCATTTTAGGCTTAAGGGGTACATCCTACTGACATAATGGCCACAATTAAAGTCACCTCCTACAACGTCAGGGGATTGAATGTTGCAGTTAAAAGACATCAGATCGCCCGTGAACTACGGAAGACAGTCACTTCCGTTGCATTTCTTCAGGAAACGCATCTAACCCACACCACACAGGTCAAACTGACCTCGCCTTATTTCCCCCAGTGGTACTATAGCCTCTCAGATACAAATAAAGCTAAAGGTGTGGCCATAGGCTTTGGTAGAGAAGTACCCTTTCGACTTGTAACTATGCGAGCAGATGACCATGGTCGCTTCCTTTTCTTAAAGGGCTTTGTGGGCAACACCCAATGTACATTGGCAAACATTTACTCTCCAAACCACAACCAACCCACTTTTTTCTCCCAAATTCTCACTGAGTTGACTGAATTTGCTGAGGGTCTAGTTGTACTAGCGGGGGATATAAATATGCCCTTAGATCCTGTGTTGGACAGTTCCCAAGGACGCTCTCACATCCCCTTTAAACGCCTAGCCTATGTTAAAAAAAGACTCATAGAACAACAATTAGTAGACGCATGGCGTATACTTCACCCCAAAGACAAAGATTTCTCCCATTTTTCGAAAACGCATTAGTCTTACTCCCGCATTGATAACATTTTCATAGATCACTACCATCTCCCGCAACTACAATCCGCGAATATAGGCACTGCGACATTATCAGACCACGCACCTGTCTTGATTACCTTGACCAGGCCCACCTTGGCTCACCGCTCCTATAACTGGAAACTCAATGATTCCCTCCTATCCAATGAAGCTGAAGTTGCTATGTTATCTACACAGATATCGCAATATTTTAAAGAAAATAAGCCTTCGGAGACCTCACCAACAATAGTCTGGGAAGCCCAGAAGGCTACCATGAGAGGTCGTTTTATTGAATTAGGGGCAAGGAAAAAAAGGGAGCATGGTCAACAACTCGAACAGGTCTTGCACGATATAGCAGACCTTATTAAACAGCACAAACTTACCTTACACACAACACATCTAGAGGCTCTCACGTTGAAATGGGAAGAACTGAAAAACCTCTTGAATTTAGACACTACTAGAAAATTTCAACGCTACTCACAAACACTATATGAATGGGGGAACAAGCCTAGTAGACAATTAGCGAGATCCCTTAAGGAAAAGCAGACTAGATCGTTTATCCCGAAAATAAAACTATCTAATGGAAACTTAGTACATGCGACCCCACACATAGCGAAGGCTTTCAGGGAATATTATGCAGACTTATACAATGTGCAATGTGACTCACCGTTCCTGACTGTAAAAGAGAGGCTGTGTCTCATGCTTACATATCTAAAAGAAGCTAATTTGCCAAAACTGTCACCTGTGGCCCTCAGGGAACTGGAGTCTGAACTCTCTGTTGAGGAATTTCAGACAGCTTTGAAATCGTCCCCGACAGGTAAAGCCCCGGGGCCTGATGGCTACTCTATCCTCTATTACAAAACATTTAGCGATGTTCTCTTGCCCCGCCTTACGGCTTACGCCAATTCTATCTCACAGTCCTCGGGACTTCGCCCAGAATCCCTTACAGCTCACATTACGGCCATCCCCAAACCGGGAAAAGACCCTACCCAATGCAGGAGCTACAGGCCGATTTCCCTGTTAAACGTTGACATCAAATTATATTCTAAAGCCATGGCCAATAGACTACTCCCCCTTATACCCAGTTGGGTCTCCACAGACCAGACGGGCTTCATGCCGCATAGAGAAGCCAAAGATAATTCCCTCCGGGCAATATCCACTTACGCTGAAAAAAGCATTTGATAGGGTGGACTGGGCTGGGGCCCAAAATGTTCCACCGCATTACCTCTCTCTACTCTTGTCCCACAGCCCAAATTCGCTTAAATGGTACCCTGAGCGACTCATTTCAACTATTTAATGGGACTAGACAGGGATGCCCCCTTTCACCCCTTTTATTCGCTCTCACCCTAGAACCCTTTCTAGCAACCGTGAGGCGTGATGTAAATATTCACGGGATCCAGGTAGGCAATAAAACCCATAAATACACAGCTTACGCGGACGATATTTTATTTTTCACTCAACAACCCCACACCTCACTCCCTAACCTAATGACGGCCTTCTCTACCTTTCAGACAATGTCCAACTTAAAATTAATTTATCGAAGTCCGAGATTTTGAATATTAACTTACCCAGCAGGGAGGCAGAATGACTAAAGCCCCTCTTTCCCTTTAGATGGGTACACCGAAGCATGAAGTATTTGGGAATATATCTCACGCCCAACATCCATTCCCTCTTTAAACATAATTATATCCCTCTACTGAATAACATCAGAAATGACCTCACAAAGTGGAACACGTTAGCACATTCATGGCTGGGAAAGGTGAGTATAGTCAAGATGAATATCCTGCCTAGAATGCTATTCTACTTCCAAATGATCCCATTGGGTGTTCCCATAGGGTTCTTCTCTCTATTGCAGACCATGGTCTCCTGCTTTATCTGGAGGAACAGCCACCCTAGAGTATCCAAGGACGTGCTTTTTCATTCCAAGGGTTCTGGGGGACTGGCTCTCCCAAATTTTAAGGCATTTTATAACGCTGTGGTCCTGTCCAGGGTCTCAGAGTGGAAATATGCAGCTAATTCTAAACTATGGGTGAGTCTTGAAAACGCTCCAAGTAACACAGACCTAGCAGTCACTCCTTGGCTCCCACGCCCTTACACGCACCTCGCTATAACTACCTCCTGGTTAACCACTTCCACCCTGGATATCTGAGACTCTTTGCATAGGAAGTTTTCATGGTCATACACATCACCCTTGCTACCGCTTCTTGGCAATGCTTTTTTCCTCCCTGGCCAACTTGATCCTGGCTTCCAGACTTGGTCCACAGATAGAACCCTCCTGCTACATCATGTTCTTCAAGCCAACACTCTCAAACCCCTAAGGGAGATCCTTGGTCCCAAACCACTTGTGTTCCTAGATAAATGGAGGTTCAACCAACTGCAACACTTCCTCAGTTCTCTTCCACAGCCACTAAGAGGGATACAGGACTTAAACGGTATTGAGGAAGTACTATACCCTACAGATCCGCCTGAACACTGTATTTCACTCTTTTACAAAACGCTCATCAAGCTCCAGGATGATAAACATCCTTCCTTTCTTGCTAAGTGGGAGGCAGATCTGGATTCCTGCCTCTCACACAGCCAAAAGGATAAAGTCCTACAGTTGACTCACATCTCTTCAATAGCGTCAAAAATGACTGAGGTCAATTACAAATTGCTAACTAGATGGCACTATACCCCATCAAGCTCCATCAGATGTTCCCCGCCAATTCCCCGTTGTGTTGGAGGAATTGTGGGAACAAAGCAACCCACGCTCACATATGGTGGTCATGCCCACTCATTCGCCCTTATTGGGCCAAGGTTATTCAAATTACACAGCAGATCTCCAATGTCAATCTCCCCTCAGACCCTTGGATCATCCTTTTCCACATTACCAAGGAACCAATTGGCAAATATAAGCGTTCTATAGTCCCTCATTTACTCAACATAGCCAAGGCATTAATACCTGCACAGTGGGGCCAGCCTGAGACTCCATCAATGAAAACGTGGTTTCAAAAAATTTCTGAAGTTGCCCTTATGGAAGATATCACTCACCGTGACAAGAACACCTCTGAACGTCATACCCTGACTTGGTCCCAATGGGCGGACTTTAAAACCACCACGACCTATAAGGAGATAATTGTACACTAAGTGTTGAGTCTGAATTTACATATATGGATGGGCCTCATACACCCTAGGCCGACTCTTTGAGGCCATTGTTTGAATGAATGTATACCACCTTCTCTTGGAATAACATATATTGAGATTTCTAGTACACAATGTAACATGCATGCCAACCAACCACCCCCCTTCCCCCCCTCTTCTTTCTTCCTTTTGCCCTTGCATTTCTTTACATTTTCCTCCTGTTCTTCCTATCTCTCTAAACTACCTATGCCAAGACTATGCACTTAAATGTTTACTTATTACTATTATTGAAGGAAAGACCAAGTGTTTTTTTTTGGTGTTGGACTAGAAGCAAATGGTTATAAAATTGGTCCGATAGTTTATAGTGGGGCTATCACTGGTCGCATTATGTTTTAAAAGTCTGAAATTACCCACAACTTTAGCACAAAATCGCATAGTCTGTTTTGACGGTTTATACTGCTTGTATTTCTTCAATAAACATTTATTAAACAAAAAAAATTTAAATTTGATGTCAAAATGAACACTGCACTACCACATAGGAATATGTAGGGGGTATCTACTAAGCTGCTAAAAGAAAAAAAAATTTTTTTTTAGAGTTTAGAGTTTTTGTTTTTTTTTCAAGTTGGACTTCTGCTTGTCAAAAAGCAATATATTTGTTTGTTTATGAAACTTGGTTTTATTTATAAAGACATTTTATATCGCAATGGCTAAATCTGTGTCTGTAGTACATGTTCAAACCTTAATACTATAAATAATAACATTCGATTTTTACTCCAGGCGTATATAATGAGTTTGACAATTTTAAAGAAAAGCTTAAATAATGCATTCAAATTTAACTAAACCCATTACATTTTAGTCGACTAAAATACGACTAAAACAATTCAGATGACTAAAATACAACTAAAACTAAAATGGCATTTTAGTCAAAAGACTATAACTAAAATTTAATCGAAATTTGATGTCAAAACACTGCATACAGGTTAACTGGGACTGTTGTTAAGTGCACCAACACTCTTAAAGGGCCCCAACGATAGCGGCAGAAGAACATCTCTAAAAAGGACTGACCCTCCCGTAATAATTATTCTGCAAGCACCCTTTGTTCTCCTCCCCTCTACACTACCATCCTCCTTTTCTTTTAGACAGTGCATACCCAGTCAGTCAAGGACTATCAGCACCGCCATAAATGCACTTTGGCAGTGTAGTTCCAGCATTCGGTAGATACAACTTTACTACCTCTCACTGCTGCACTTGATGTGGCCTTGCTACTGGTTATGCTGATCTGGACACCAAATGTCATCTTATGCCTAGTCCCTAATGTTAATCACTTTGTATGCTAAATCGTGTTATTTCCATTGTTAATCCATTTTTGCTTGCATAGTTACCAGCCATATTAGGTGACAGTATATTAAGTTTGTCCTTGCTACCTGGTTTGGTGCCCGTTTTCTTTGATACAACACTACTATCGGGTACCAAGTCTGAATTCCTGTGATGTTGTATTTTTGTACACTCAAACTGGTGTGTCAGAGGGGCTGAGGTTCTTGAGAAGGTTGAAGCAAAGAACGGAAGACCTATCCTTTCCAGTGGCTTCTATGAAGGTAGCGATACATCAAAAACAGGACAAATCACAAAATAGATTTTGTACTTTTTATTTAAAATAAACTCATTGTTTTTTTTTGTTTTTTTAAACTACCACAAAATAGCAATTTTTTATATTTTCAACTTGTTATCTCTTTAGTATTTATCATTATAGAAAAGTATTGAAGAAAAGGTCAACCAAAAAAACCTTGTCTTGATATCAAAAAGTAAATACCAAATTAGTCAATCTGTAGCTAAAATGTTAAAGTGGTTGTAAACCCACTTTGAAAAAAAAAAAAAAAAACTAGCATACTAGCTCATTATGTAATACTCACCTGAGATCGAAGCCCCCGCAGCAGTCCTGCTCCGGCCGGCATCATCGCTCCTGGAGTCACTTCTGCGATGATTGCATGCGGGAGCCGCCGGTAACAGCACAATCTAACTGAAGCAACGGCACGTACGTGCCGTTGCTTCAGTGCGCATGTGCCGATGACGTCGGCACATGAAAAATACAGGGGATATCTCCTAAATCGTTCAGGTTTAGGAGATATCCAGGGTAGCTACAGGTAAGCCTTATTATAGGCTTACCTGTAGCAAAAAGTGTGTTGTAAGGGTTTACAACTACTTTAAGACAGTTTTAGTTCTTTATGACGTACACAAGTGCCAGAGCTTAAATGCTTCAAATACCATAATAACACGTCAGGTGAACCACTATTTGTGCTTATATTTAGCTATTCCATCTCTCTGGCTGCCAAATACCTTAATGCTAGTTGGGAGAAAAGGTTAAAGGGTCTCTGCGCATTTAGTGATGTCAAACTGCTGATCTATTTCAAGATAAGGCGTATAATTTTAACAGAGGATTGCATTTTACTCAATAAAGATTTATATCACAAAACAGAACTGCATTTTAGTAATCTTTCATGGGTTGGAACGAATAACTATTATCATGTCTGAGCCCAATTAACAAAAGACAGAGTTTGTTGAAATTGGAAGATGTAGAAAAGGAAGGAATGGAAAAGGCTGACCACCTTTTTGGACACAGCCCCTGTCCCTTTTGGTAAAAGTCTGCAACTACAGTATTTGTAGCTGCTGACTTTTATTTTTTATTTTTTTGGGGTGGGGGGGACTGAAGACTTTTCTTTAACTACCACTTTGAAAGAATGGGTACACTTATCCTTCTAGGCCCTATCCCCCTCCACAAGCAGTTTTGTTATGTACTATACTTGTCTTAAATGCAGCTCTCATGTGACTTTTGATGACTTCAATAGAAGACAGCTAGATTTACAAGCTGTAGAATGGCTCTCTAGCAAAGTCAGAGGATTTTTGTCTTTGCATGCCCAGATAGACAAAGGGGTTGGTTGAATAAAGGCAAATAGACTGTTCACTTTGCAAGATAAGTTGTACAATGCAAGGGAATGTTGCACATAGATTAATGAATGAGGTGAAGCTCTGCTGACTTCCATCATCCAATCCTGTGCAAGCAAAAATGCATTTTTTTCCCTTGCACATGATTGGGTGTTGTTTGCAAAGTTTGCTAAGCCTTGGGAAAAGTTCCTTTGCAAAGAGTCTATTTGCCTTAAGTAAATCAACCCCAAGCGTAGGAATGGAAAGATTCTGAAAAAAAGGGGGTGCATTTAGGCCACATAGATTGAATGGCAGCTGCATAATATAGTATATTAAAAATTAGCTGGGAGGGGTCAGAAACCCATAAAGCAAAAGCATAACAATAATATGTGATCTATTTTAACAGGCAATGAGGCATATTGACCTATTTACATCACATATATGCAGAAACAGGGTCTTAACATGTAGTTTCCCCAATATACTGTATGTAGCCCAGTGTAGTCCTGGAGTGCAATCTATTGACACTCCTAGAACTATGAACGAGCTGTCACTGACAGCTCAAGGTCACCTATTGATGATCAGGCGATGGTAGGACAGGCTGCAGATGATGTCAGTGCTACCTAGCCAATCACAATGCAGAAGGATTCGGAGCCATTCACACCAACCTCAGGCTCCAGAGCACGTTTAAAGCACTGGCTTTGGCCAGTGTAAAGGGGCTAATCAAGCCATTTGTGCCAAACATTTTTTAAAGTTCAGCTGCAGAAAAAACTGTTAGGAAAAATTCATAATCATATTTACACCAGAAATCTGGAGTTATTCAGCTTCATGTTACCGGTGTACCGAATTCAACCAGGGGAATTTAATAAAACATATAAAATAAAAAATAAAATCAAGGACATTTTTAGTGGTAGTTTCCGTTAAAACTACATGTGAATAATTCAAGCAAGCAATTGCACCAGTTTCAGAAGCATTACTGACAAATGCACCTAATTCAGGTAGTTCTAACTAGAACCACTTTAAGTACCTGTCACTATGGCTACAACAGATTCTTAAAGAATTACTGCTGATTAGGAAACTGGCAATAATTAAAGGGTTTGTAACCCTACATTATAATTTTCTGCCAGCCCCCCAATTTAAGCTTCCATCCTGCACTGTGTAAATATTTGTGCCTCTAAATACCATTTTGTAAGCATCTTCAGGCCAGTCACGTGACTCCCAGCTGCTCTAATACTCCGATCCATGGCTACAGCAGGAGAAGCTGAGCTCTCCCCCTGACGTCAGCCAGGAGTCACGTGACCACCGAGCTACCTATTCGGCTCCTCTCGCTGTAGCCCTGGTATTTACACAGTGCGGGATTGAAGCTGGCAGCGATTTTTATTTTATTTTAGTATTTTACTAACAGCAGCAAGGGGGGGGGAGGAGAGACAGACACAGACTCCCCAACTGACAGACAGGGAGGGGATGGGATGGAGGACGGGGAGGGCAAAGAGGAGAGCTGCAGCTGACCACATGTATGTATATAAGTATGTATGTATGTATGTGTGTATGTATGAATGTATGAATGGACATGGTCTCACTACACTACAGTGAAACTATCTGAGCTGGCCCTACTCTAGCTGCACACTATGCAAAGCTGAATGATGGTCCTCCTCACTACACTCACACTATCCCTAGACTGACACTAAACTAATATTCTACACTGACAATTGAAGCAAAATAGCACAGTATAGCACACTAACTTATAGCACTGAACAGAGCCCTGTTCTATCTCTCTCCACACCAAAATCACAATGAAAATGGCTGCCATTGAAAGAATACTTTTATACTGTGGAGCGGGAATGAGCCATGATTGGATAAAGTCATGATGACAGTGTCCAATCATGACTCTGACAGTGCGCTGTGCCATGATTGGCTGAAGCTTTTACTGCTTCATCCAATCAGGGCTTGCAATGCACTGTTCAGCGTCTCAATACATTGTGGTCGGTTTGGGGGGGGGGGCGAACAAACAGTTGAATGACGCGTTTGTTCGGCTGTTCGCCGAACGACCAATGAAAGTTTGGGCTGAACTTATACTCGGGCTGAACCATTCACCCATCCCTATTCCTCATGTTTAAGGATAGCTTATTGACTGGAATGGTACCAGCAAAAAAAATCAAACATGGTATCAATATTCAAAAAAAATGGCCAAGGTATATACCTGTAAACTAGAGACTAGTCAGTCTAACATCAATAGTATGTAAAGCATTGGAAGGAATGATAAGGGACCATAGCCATAGAAAATATCATTAGTAACCAACATGAAAGACCATTCTTTGCAGATCAACTTTTTAAAAGGCAACTCCACTTTCGTGGAAAAAATAAATAGCAAATAAAAAAAATACTACCTCATGTACAATTGCAACATACATCATATTGTAATTGAATGTTATTAAAAATTAGCTCTCCTTTCCATTCTGCAGCTGCTGTCAATTTCTGTAAAATACAATCCATAATGGCAACCTGGAGGATCTTCTCCTGCTTGTACGATTGGCCCAATGATTTTCCCAGAAGTCTGCACTGAGCTACAAGTCAAATTTTGTGTATCCCCTTCAACAAAAATGTAATTTTTGGTGGGATACTCCCAAAGGCAAATCATGTCTAAAGGGATGCAGACCCTTCAAATTTTCTAGTTAGAACTCTAAAAGTGCAGCAGGTGATTGATAATTATAAAATCACTCTCATTCACATTAATTTTGAACATTGACAGACAAACAAACAGGCATTTCTTCAGAATACCTAAAGGTACCTGCAACAAATTTTGTTAAAATCTCTGAAATGTATATTGGTCACCCAGAGGATATTTTCTTCTCAACAAAAGTGGAGTTTTTACTTTCTTTTGGAAGTAAGCTATTATTCAAATAGCGGAAGTCCCAGAACGCCACAGGACCATTCACAAAGAGCAGCAGGGCTCAGGCATGTTGCCCACAGTTAGTATGCTGGTGCCACGACCCAAAATCTGGTGAAGAAAAAAGCTTTGGCGAGCCCAGGGCTGGATCCCTGGGCAGATGAATGTCTTTATTAAAATTCAGCAGCTACAGTTTTTGAAATTTTCATATACCCAACTGAAGCTCCTCCCTCTTGTCCAGAAACAATATAGAAATTAGAATAAATAGTAAATCTCAGTGTTTGCTGATGATACAAACCTAAGCAGGACAATAACTTCACAACAGGATATAGCAAGTTTACAAGAAGACCTCAAGAAAGTAGAGGGGTGAGCAGCTAAATGATAACATTTTTCAATATTGAATTTAATTTAAGTATCGCAATTGAGAGCTAAAAATATACATTCAAGTTATTCACTAGGGGAGGATCCTCTGGGGGATTCAAGGATGGAAAAGAATCAAGGGGGGTTAATGCAGTTAAGAGGCTGACTACAACAATAAAACGTATTCTCCCTGGAGAAAAGGCACTTAAAGCGGTTCTGCACTCTGAAAAAATTTTTTTTTTTTAAGGATGTAATATAAAGTGTGCTTACCTTTATTAGGGGACTCACCTGTTCCATCTTCCATCTCGATCGCCGCCGGTTTTCGTCCGATGAAGTTCCTCGTCTTCTTCTTTAGTGCTGGGGGCCATCTTGCCTGTGGGCATGTGAAACACCCACAGGGACTTTAGATGGCCCACCATGCACTGCCGTTACTCGCGCGTGCGCAGTAACGGCTCATCTGCCGAGATCTCACGAGATTTCGGCAGATGCGGCCGAAATCTCGGGAGATTTCGGAAGATGTGGCCGAAATCTCGCGAGATTTCGGAAGATGCCCGCACTGACTCCTGGGATCAATGACACCAGATCCCAGGAGACAGTGCGGCGTGACGACGATCGACGCAAGACCCCGCCCGCCGCCGCAGAGGGAGAAGACCGGAAGTCTTCAATTACAAGGTAAGTAAAAAAAAAAAAAAAAAAAAAAACATTTCATTTAGTACTCTTTGCCTGATTTGGAAGGCAAAGAGATTTACTAAATGAAATGGGTGTAGAACCGCTTTAAAGTGATATTTTTATTTTTAAAATAACAAACGTTATACTTACCTGCTCTGTACAAGGGTTTTGCACAGAGTGGCCCCATAGCTCTTCTTCTGGGCCCCCCGGCGGCGCTCCTGGCTCCTCCTCTTCACCGAGTTCCCCCATGGAGAACCACTTTCCATGCGGGCTCGCATTCGAATTCTGCTGCTGCGTCCATGGACTCCTGCTGCTATTAATCTATCCAATGAGAACCCGAGACAGTGGCTGGAGCTGCTGTGCTTGTCGCTGGAACGATCGGGTTCAGGTAAGAAATAGGGAGGCTCTGGAGCACAGGAGGTTTTTCACCTTAATGCATAGAATGCATTAAAGGTAAAAAACCTTGAGGGTTTACAACTCCTTTAAAGTGATTGTAAACGATCACCTTGTAAAACAACCCATTCAGTTTAAAATGAAAAAGAAAAGTGATCGCATTCCCTCTGTTCTCAGCTGCATAAGAGTTGGGGGAGGAAAAGCAGCACACTGAGCTTCCCAGTGAATGGCGGAGGCTGGTCAGGACAGTGACCACCAGTGTATAGGAGGAAACCTTTCAGTTCTCCCACATAGAGGAGTTTGGCTCCCATGGTTGAGACGCAGGATCTTTCATTCTATTACTAGGGTAGGACCCACTAATTCGGGGTACTTTGTCGCAGTAAGTGGGCTTAGCACTATATATATCAATATAGTGTGACCAAACCCCCGTATTTTTTGAATATGTTCAGGTGTTTTTAACTAGCCCTGCAGGAAACGTCATTCTTGAATGTGTGCGCTGTAATATGGTTCGCTATTGCTGGTCGGGACAAGTCTGATCATTGGAGGAAAGCTCAGAGTACAGCTAGAGAACTGACTACGGTGTGCTCTCATGCTTAGTGTGGTCAGTTTTTTTTAAAGGAAACTAGAGGAACTGGCAGGGACACCAGGGACTTCACAAACACTTTAAGAGGGGATATAATAGCAATATACAAATCTTTCAGTGTTGACTGTATTACCGGGGGGGGGGGGGGGGATTATATAATCTAAGGTTTATAAATAAGACAGCCACACAATGAAGTAGGACATGAATTGGCTTAGTCTTAACACCTTCATGCCAACCTACACAAATATGCGGCCCCACTGGACTGACCTTTTTTCCGCCCAGCCCCATATTTGCATATCTCCCAGCACAGAGCCCCGGGCCCCGATCCAACGATCGGGACCCAGAACGTCCGATTCCGGATCACCTGATCACTGTGATCAGTCACTGTGAAGCCCGCCCCAGTGGGTTTGATCTAGGTTAGCCCCAGGGTTAGTGTTTAGGTAAAGGTCATGGTCAGTGATTTTTGGACAGGATTTTATTTTTTTTTTTTAATTAGCATCAGTGTGTTTTAGATTGGATATAAAAAAAAATAATTGTGCACTGTTTCTAGGCTGTACTACGGGTACAAACAACAACTGACATACACATATGTTGTATTACTGCGATCGTCAAGAGCAGAAGAATTTATTTTGGGTTGTTCTTTGGTGAAAGGTTATGGTAGTAGTAAGACATATATAGGTAAATTAAAAAAAAAATGTTTTACCATTTTGGGCCAGTTTTCTTTAGCTAATAAAAAATAAGAAAAAATAAATAAAAATCAGGAGATATCTATTACCATTTACCACCAAATGAAAGCCCAATTTGTCCTGAAAAAAACAAGGTATAATCTACCTGTATGCACAAAGTAAGTGTGATGATATGTACTAACACATTAGTAATGTTTTTTTTTGATGCAAGGGGGAACTCTTTGAAAATTTGAAAAAAAAAGGTCAGTTTTATAATGTACCAGTTGCAGTAAACATTAGCATCCAATCAGAAACCATCTTTCACTAATCTGATGCTAAAAAAAATAAAAAATAAATGTGTTGGTTTCTGTAGCACTTGGTGCATCTTAACCGCTTCCCGACCGCCTCACGCAGATATACTGCGGCAAAATGGCACGGGCAGGGCTCGCGACCCGGTCGGGAGCTCCGCGACCCCGGCCGCGGGACCAGCGGACCCGATCGCCGCTGGTGTCCCGCGATCGGGTCACGGAGCTGAAGAACAGGGAGAGGTATGTGTAAACAAACCTCTCCCCGCGCTTCCTACTCTGCCTGTCATTGATTGGCTGTTCCCGGTCATCGGGAAAGCCGATCAATGATTTCAGACGTCAGCCCCGCCCCCTAATGTAAAAAAAACACACACACGTCAGAGCCCATAACCCATCCCCTCCCCCTAGTGGTTAACTCTTTCACTACAACTGTCATTTATACAGGAATCAATGCATTTAAATAGCATTGATTGCTGTATAAATGACAATGGTCCCAAAAATGTCCGATGTGTCCGCCATAATGTCGCAGTCACAATAAAAATCGCTGATCGCCGCCATTACTAGTAAAAAAAAAACATTAATAAAAATGCTATAAAACTATCCCCTATTTTGTAAACGCTATAACTTTTGCGCAAACCAATCAATAATCGCTAATTGCGATTTTTTTTACCAAAAATATGTAGAAGAATACGTATCGGCCTAAACTGAGGAAAAAAAATGTTTTTTTTATATATTTTTTGGGGATATGGGGTATTTATTATAGCAAAAACAAAAAATATTGAATTTTTTTCAAAATTGTCGCTCTATTTTTGTTTATAGCGCAAAAAATAAAAACCGCAGGGGCGATCAAATACCACCAAAAGAAAGCTCTATTTGTGGGAAAAAAAGGACGTTAATTTTGTTTTGGAGCCACGGCGCACGACTGCGCAATTGTCAGTTAAAGCAACGCAGTGCCGAATCGCAAAATGGGGCCTGGTCCTTTGGCTGCCAATTGGTCCGGGGCTGAAGTGGTTAATTGCCCTTTGCACTGCCTTATTACATTATCCGGTTAAGTGAACATTTTCTCCTCCCTTAGTAAATTAGCCTCAATGTATAAAGATAATGGTGGTATACATTTTATAAGAGGCTAATGCCTTGTACACACGATCGGATTGTTGGCCAACAAAACCATAGAATTTTGTCCGCATGGTGTTGGCTCAAACTTGTCTTGCATCCACACAGTCGCACAAATGTTGGCCTAGACGTACTACGTGTTTTTTCAGCTATTTAGCACCCTTTGGGCTCCTTCTGCTAAATTTGTGTTAGTAGAAGTTTGGTGAGTGTTGATTCGTGCTTTTCATTTAGCCCTTTTTAAGTTTGCGCTTTTCATTTCATGCTCTTGATTCGTTTCTGAATGGCCGTTCGTCAACCAGACATGTTGTGGAATCGGAGGAGATAATGTGTTATTTATTATTGGCCTTGGAGTTATTGCTTTGACATAATTTTTTTGGTTGAATAATGATTTAATTTGGTATATTTTCTATATTTTTGGATGCATAGAATGCACTTTTTGGTTAAGTTCTATTTGCAGATAGTATGTCCAATTTTCTTTTTTTTTAAATGCACAATAAAACAAATTGTGGAGAATAATACTTTTTAATGTAAAATTGACAAGGGACACCAACATTTTGTATCTTTGATCTTAAAAAATTACGGGATAATCGTGTTGTTAACTTGCACAAATAAAAAGAAAAAGCATACTAATATTATTCTTGATATCACTAGAAAAAAAAAGCCTTTGAAAATTTGTTTGCAAAAACTCCACCAGTATCACCAGCAAATCAGCTTTATTATTATCCCATTAAAGAAGAAGAGAATTGTACTCTGCATTTGGAGAGTTCATAATTTGCCACGTCACAAATGTTAATTCTCCATTACAAACGCTAGTTTACAAGACCGACCGCTTCTGGCTCGTCCTTGCTTCCGAGCATGCGTGTTTGTACTTTGGACTTTTGTCCGATGGACTTGTGTACACACGATCCGAAAGTCCGACAACCCACATTTGTTAGCGGAAAATTTGAAGACAAGCTAGCCAACATTTGTTGGCGGAAAGTCCGACAACAATTGTCCGATGGAGCATACACTTGGTCGGATTTTCCGCCAACAGCCTGTCATCGAACATTTCCCGTCGGAAAGTCCAATTGTGTGTACGGGGCTTTACAGTGTATTGTATTTACTAGTAGTTACAGGAATTACAGGTCTTGGCGTCATACTCTTTGACTATCATCAGTTGTTTTTTCAAGCAGCACAAGAGTATGTAAAGAATTTTGTATTACAGATGCTGATAACATCTCAAAAATGTCCCTAGAATGTCACAAATAAACGCTTCTGAAATATGACATTTTAGTAACATATTATTTTCTAACACACCCTATTGCGATCTGCAAATTTGAACATGAATCGGATCCAATTCTGCTGCGGACCAAAAAAAAGGGTCCTGTGCGAGTTTGGTCCGAATGCGATGCAAATTCAGCCATACTATCTTTATTTGCATCGCACGTGATTTGCACTGCAGTGGGGTGCGAATCCCATGCGATCTCACACCACGCAGCAGTGTGAACCGGCCCTTAATGTTGTTGTAAAGGCAGAAGGTTTTTTATCTTAATGCATTAAAGCGGAGGTTCGCCCACCCCTGCAAAAATTAAAAGCCAGCAGCTAGACATACTGCAGCTGCTGAATTTCAATAATAGGACACTTACCTGTCCTGGAGTCCAGCGATGTCGGCACTGCAGCTGATGTTTCCATCAGCTGTCGGGTGTAGACTTGTGCAATTCGTTTAGTTTTTTTTCGTTTTTCTTTTTTTTTCGTTATTTTCGTTTGCTCGTTTTCGTACGAATGAACGAATCGTTCGAATCCGAATAACGAATCGTTTGAATCATACGAATCCGATTAACGAATCGAACGAATCCGAAAAACAACGAAAATCCGAATTAGAAACAACGAATGTACTAATGAAGAAAATCTGAAAAACGAAAACGAACGAAAAAAATTTGTACATTCGTAACTTTTTTTTTTTTTTTTAATTGGTAATTTTCCGTGTCCCTTACAATGGTGCTGCTAAACGTACTTCGAATGGATTGAACAAAAAAATTCGTACATTCGTAACTTTTTTTTTCGATTCGTAACTTTTTTTTTTTTTCGATTCGTAAATTATTAAAATGTAATAATAGCATACACATTACATAAAATTATGAATTATGCTCCGATTACGAATCTACGAATGTTACGAATGTTAAGAATGTACGAATAAATACGAATGCGTCCGAAAATTTAACTAACGAAAAAACGAATCAACGAAAAAATAACTCTTACGAATGTACGAATCGTTACGAATACGAACACCGACGACGTACGAATGTACGAATCCGAACACCGACGACTTACGAATGTACGAATCGTTACGAATCAACGGAAATGAAAAAAACAAATTTTTTTTTCAAAAACTAAACGAAAAAAACTAATTTTTTTGTTGTGCACATGTCTAGTCGGGTGCTGACGCTGCCATTGTGGGTAACGGAACCCAGCAGTGTAGCATTACAGCTTCACGCTGGGTCCCTACTGCACATGCGCGAGGCATCGCAGCGCTCTCCTAAGGAGGGGAGGAGGAGGAGGGAGGAGGAGGGAGCCAAGCTGTGACGTCTTTTTGCCACAGCCCAGACTCCCCATTTCGATCTAGCAATGTTGCACGTGTGCCTTGGCCGTGTGGGACTCTCTCTCCTGATTGACTGAGACACAGCAGCGGCGTCATTGGCTCCCGCTGCTGTCCATCAAAGTCAGTTAGCCAATCAGGAGAGAGAGGGTGCAGGGCTGAACCACGGCTCCGTGTTCAAATGGACACAGGGAGCTGCAGCTCGGCTTGGGTGCCCCCATAGCAATCTGCTTGCTGTGGGGGCACTCAACAGGGGGGAGGGGCCAGGGAAATTAAAGAGGGACCAGAGAAGAGGAGGATCCGGGCTGCTCAGTGCAAAACCCACTGCACAGAGTAGGCAAGCATGGTATGTTTGTTATTATTAAAGAAAAAATAAATCTAGACTTTAGTATCACTTTAATTTGAAGCAGCTTTACTTAAAATGGATTTCTTTACTGGGTGAAGGCGAGCAGGATTTGGACCCATGTCTGGTTTTCCCTGCTATCTAGGAGACTTGCAAGGAGATGTCCCCCTACCCAAGCATGACTGTCAAAGGCCTGATGTCACGTTTAAGGGTCAGGCTGGGAGATCAGTAGCTATAGCAGTAGAGAGGCTCCTACCGACCAGCAGGATTGGTAGGTACACAAGCAGGTCACCCTGGCAGATGACGTGAGCTTACTATAGATGAGACACATACTGCAGCTGCTGGCTTTTAATAAATGGACACTTACCTGTCCTGCAGTCCCTCGATGTCGGCACCGCAGCTGATGTCTCCATCAGCTGTCGGGTGCTGCTGCCAGCATTGCGGGTAAGGTAACCCGGCAGTGTAGCCTTTCGGCTTCACGCCGGGAACCCTACTGCGCATATGCGAGGCCCCGCTCCTCTCTCCTATTAGCCCGACGGCCGAGGGAGGAGGAGGAGGGAGCCCGCGGTGAAGTCACAGCCGCATCCGCACCGCGGCGCACTTCCGGAAGTGGGAAAGGATACCTGTCAAAGACAAGTATCCTATACCCCAAAGCCCCCCCCCCCCCCCCCCCCCCCCGAAGGTGCCAATTGTGACACCGGAAGGGAGGAGGAATCCGGTGAGCGGAAGTTCCACTTTAGGGTGGAGCTCCGCTTTAATCACTAACTGGTATTCCCCACAGCTCCTGATGGCGGAGACAGGGTTTGCTGTATGTTTGTACTAGGTAACAGTCCTCAGGATCACACCACTGGGTGGTGAGCAAGCTGGGATCCAGTAGCAGATTTAGCCACAGCTTACCTGTCAGGGCCTGAGCCCCCCCAGCTCACAGGCAGCCAGCAGAGACAAAGGAGGTGGTGAGCACTGAAGAAAGCAGGGTGTGACAAAATCTTGCCAACAGTGAGAGGGTTTAAAACTTTTACAGAGCATAGGGATCAAATTTGTGTATATAATGTACAAAATGCAGGTGTCAGGAAAAGGGCTGCAGTGTCGGGGGGGTTAGGGGTTAAAACAGGTGGTGAGGCGGCAACATAACACTTCCTCACCACCTGTCACACACCTCTAAAAAGCAATCCAGCATGGATCACTCTTCAGAGGGCAACACAAGTGTAAAAAGCAGTATTTTTACTGTCACCCAATCATTTCCCTTAAGCTGCAATGTACAAATGCCCCCGCTGAAATGCATTGCATTACAACATGTCAAAAATTGTCCCCCATTTTTTAGTTTGGTGGGCAGTAATGCACACTGGTCATGGCCCATTCAACTGAATAGGGGCTTCCATGTTCCTGGGACAGTGTGCAATGCATGTAGTTGCGGGATGCAGGTGTCAAGTTTAACCACTTCAGCTCCGGAAGGGTTACTCCCCTTCCTGACCAGGCCATTTTTTGCAATAACTGACAATTGCGTGCAATAACTGACAATTGCGTGGTCGTGCGACACTGTACCAAAATAAAATTGATGTCCTTTTTTTCCCTACAAATAGAGCTTTCTTTTGTTGGCATTTGGTCACCTCTGCGTTTTTTTCCCTTTTGCTCTATAAACAAAAAAAACTGACAATTTAGAAAAAAAAAAACTAAGTTTTTTACTTTCTGCTACAAAACACATCATATAATTAAATGTAAAAAATCGAATTTCTTCATCGATTTAGGCCAATATGTATTCTGCTACATGTTTTTGGTAAAAAAAGGGTAAATGTTGATTGGTTTGTGCAAAAGTTAAAGCGTCTACATACTATGGGATAGGTTTATGGACTTTTTATTTCATTTTCTTTAACTAGTAATGGCAGCGATCAGTGATTTTCAGTGGGACTGCGACATTGGGGCAGACAAATCTGACACTAAGTGACGCTTTTTGAGGACCAGTGAAACCAATACAGTGATCAGTGCTAAAAAAAAAAAAAAAGAAAAAAAAATGCATTGTCACTGCACTAATGACACTGGCAGGGAAGGGGCTAACATCAGGGGCGATCAAAGGGTTAAGTGTGTTCCCTGGGAGTGCTTTCTTACTGTGTGGGGGATGGTTTAACTGAAGGAAGACAGAGATTCGTGTTCCTGCTTAGCAGAAACACAAGATCTCTGTCTTTCATAGTTTCATAGTTAGTAAGGTTGAATAAAGACATCAGTCCATCCAGTTCAACCTGAGTGTGTGTCTACAATTGTCCCCATCCCTGTACATTGCACACTCACATCAGTCCCCACCCCCAAGGAGCCCACAATCCAAGGTCCCCATTCATACACCAGGGCCAATTTTTGAACAGAAGCCAATTAACCTACCTGCATGTCTTTGGAATGTGGGAGGAAACCGGAGTACCCGGAGGAAACCCACGCAGGCACAGGGAGAACATGCAAACTCCAGGCAGGACGTGTCGTGGTTGGGATTCGAACCAGCGACCCTTCTTACTGCTAGGTGAGAGTGCTAACCACTACACCACTGTGCCGCCCTCATTCTTTCTCGTCTTTCTTACTAGCAGAACGGGCAATATGCTTTGTTTGCATAGGCAGATCTGCCTCTCTCGGAACGATCGTTGGGTTTCCGGCAGACATCAGGTTCCTCCGGACCCGCTGATTGGCTCAGGCTGTGTCCAATGACAGCGGGAGAGGGGTTTCCGGCGGTGCACGCACGCCCCAGAGCCGAAGAAAGAAATCACGTACAGGTCCTTAAAGGGGTTGTAAACCCTCAGGGTTTTTCACCTTAATGCATTAATGAGCCAGAAGGCTGTTCAGACAATCCATTATTTTCTGTCAATTCAGCAGGGGATGGGAACTGGACTATTTCATGTTTTCTTTGGGGCACTGCTAAGAAATCTCCTGGTTTGCAGCAATTACAAAAAACTTCCATGGATCCCCTTTGCTCAGCTGGGGATGGGGGAAGGAATGGGACTATTTAAATGTTTTTCACGCACAAGTGGCATAATCCTTGTGCTGAGCCCCAACAATGAAATTAAAGTCCTGGCCCCCTCTTCTGCCTGCTCTGCCACTGGGCCCCCTGCTGAATTGCAGGGGCCCAGGGCTTGTACAGGAGGACCGGAGGTACCCCTTTATCGGCGGCCTTGGATACAGCATGTAGGGACTCTACACTGCAGAGGTGTAGTCAGTAAACAAGCCAAAGCTTGTTAACAAGTGGTTGCCAATTGGGCTCAAGCAGAAGCATAGTCAAGGAACAAGCCAAAAGGTCAGTAACGAGTGGTAGCGAAGACACCTTCAGATACCTTGGCTTTTCATTTTGACCAAACCCCAGCCTTTACTGCAAACAGACCATACAATCTGTGGTAAAGATTTTCATAAACACACAAAGAAAACAAATATTGGTTTCTTTAGCTAACTCCTTCCCAAGCATTTTGAAATGATTCTTGTAACTCTGAAACTGTTTAAAACAAACTTGTTTCTTGACACAAGTAAACATCAGTAACCGTGGACCACTGCTTGCTAGATCTCATGACAAAGGTTTATGGAAAGTTTTTAGACTGAAACTGTCCTGGGGCAAAAGGACGTTCCTAAAAAGACAAGTTATTTGTCATACCTCAAATATCGTATAGGAACACACAATTGCTGTCAGAAAACTATGTGCTCCTTTGTAGATAGAATCTAGTGTTGAACAAGCAAGTGTAAAGTATGCTTTAAATAACAGTGCATTTATACATTTTTATGCTAACCATGGCAACATAGCAAAACATTTTTGGCTCTCAGACCTCAGTAGGTACCACTTCACAACAGTTCCTTTCTGTCAGAACACATGGTTTATATGCTGAGTGGATTATAAAAAATAAATTAAAAAAAAGTCTTAAATCTGTCTTTATTTACATTAAATTTAACCTGATTTGCCCATGCAGGGCAAATCTGGCCCCAAAGTTACCTTCCGGTTTCGCTATTTAGTCACTGGGAGTAAAGACAGCCATGCATGAGATCCAAGCTGTGACTGTGAACTATCACAGAGCTAAGCACTCTCTACCTGTCCCCATGTTAAAACACTGGGTGCCAGAGCTGCCAGATACCAAGAATCAGTGTTGTAATGTAAGCAGGTGGCAGCAGACCAGAGCAGTGGGGGATTGAAAGAAAGCTATAGTAAGAATGTGCTGCCGGAGTGGGGAGCGAAAGGAAGCAGAGTATGTGCTACTGGCGGGGCTGTCCTGCATTACTATACTAAATAGAAACTCAAAACCAGTGAAACTAGTTTAGTACCAATTAGGCGAGGGTCACAACTTTGTGTTTGTGGGTTGATGCATTTTTCAATGCATTTGGATGCTCTTTTTGAACTTGCATTGACACACATTTTGAATGCATTTTGTGCGTTTTCATGCTGATCAATAAAATAAAATAAAAAAATATCTATGCTCCAACATCTTTGGCCGTTGACTATGGTTTGCTGCCTAGATGCAATGTTTGCTTTTCCCGCTTATCTCACAGAACCTGCAATAGCTGTAGCAGTCTTTGGAGAAGGAGCGAAGATACTGGGGAAACCCAGTGAACACTATCTTAGAACAAAGTGAAGAGTTTTGGGTCATCTATAATGACCTCCAAGAACATTGGGATAAAATTCTTCAAATACAATCAGATGTCCTTGAAAGGTGAGTTGATCTGCTCATCCTCATCATATGTCCATCTTAGTTTAAAAGAGAATACAACTTTGCACATGCAATGCAAAGTGACATTAAAGCAAAGGGGTCCCCACCCCACGAAAATTTAAAAGTCAGCAGCTACAAATACTGCAGCTGCTGACTTTTAATGTATGGACACTTACCTGTCCAGGGGGCCCGCAATTTCGGCACCCAGGCCGATCTTCGGATCAGCTGTCGGGTGCAGATCCCGCCATTGCCAGTAAGGAAACCCTGCAGGGAAGCCTTTCAGCTTCACAGCCGGTTCCCCACTGCGTATGCGCGAAGCATGCTGCGCTTTCTAATTGGCCCGGTGGTGGAGGAAGGAGGAGGGGCAGCTGTCTCCGAAATTTGGGAAGAGGACCTGTCAAAAACAGGTCCCCATTCCCTCCTGAAAGGTGCCAAATGTGGTACGGGGGGGACAAAGAAGTGGAAGTTTCTCTTTTGGGTGGAACTCTGCTTTAAGGCTGGGTTCACACTAGCTGTGGCCATGGCTCACAGCAGGGGGTCCATGCGTCCCTATTCTCCATTTCAGGTACAAATCAGGTCTGAATTTCTCCTTAATTCGGACCTGAAATGGAGCCAAAGACGCACAGGACCCTTTCCTAATGCGGACCACAGCCGCCCCGCAGGTTTGTCAACCGGCTCCATTGCGAGCCAGATACACTCTCCTGTCATGCGAATTAGATGCAGGGAAACTCGCAATCAATTTGCACAAGTGTGAACCCAGCCCAACTTACCAAATAATGCACCTGCAGGGTGGTGGTGTTTCTTGTAAATGATCATTAACAGCAATTTTTATTTTCTTCACAGACTTGGCAAGTGGCTCAGGTTGTCAGTGGCGCACTGAGAGGCTGAGCCAGCTGTCGGTCCAGGCATCTGGACGGCTCCCAACATTATCGACATCAGCCAACAGTGGACTTTAGGCCGCTGTCCACTGAAACTGGCTCGCAGGAGTGCAGAACTAAGTGCACTCCTGTGACCCATAGGAGAAGTATGGCCAAAAGAGCTTTGGCCATACTTCTCCTTAAAGTCTTTGTTTTGTTTGCTGAGTAAACATGGGAAGCAAAAGATTCCCCATAGATCTAAAAATACTTTTACGGAAATAGAACCAATAATAAAAACGCAAATACCTTTCACATTCTAGATGTGATTTCTACTAAATAATGATAGGAGGAAGGTTAAAAAAAAAAAAAACATGCATACAATACAAAACACGGGGAATTTTCTTAGACTATTTAAAACCTACATATTTGTTCAAACATAACAATTTTTAACCTTTACTGAGAGGCTGCCATAGTTATTCTCCTTTTGAAAAAGCTTGTTGCCTGGCTGACTGTCAGTTTAGTTATTTCTGAGTCATGAACCCAGCACAATCCTGAATGCTAATGGCTGAATCTTTTTGATGGGTATAATGGTCATGCGTACTGAGTACATGAATAGGTGTGTGTGTGTGTGTGTGTGTGTGTGTGTGTGTGTGTGTGTGTATGTATGTGTATAGCAGCCACGTCACAAGTCTCCTATGCCATTTTGTCATAAGAAGGCATAGCACAGTTACCTTTCTCCCCTCCTTCCTTCAGTTTATAGAATACACAAACTGCTATCTGATTCCAGGACCGTGTTACCAATCCATTGATCAGACACATAGACCTCTATATTATCCAATCTACAATTTCAAGAGTAACCACTTTTGTTGAGAAAAAAAAAAAAAAAAAAAAGTCCCCTCTGGGTGATCTATGTACATTACAAGGATTTTTACAAACGTTGTTGCAGATTCCTACCTTTTGTTATTCTGAAGAAATCCATGTGCGTCTGTGTCCATGTGGCAAGTGGATCTAATGGAAGTGGATTCATAATTATCAATCAGCTGCTGCACTTGCATGGCTATAATGAGGAAAATTGCAGGGTCTGCATCCCTTTAGACGTGATTTCCCTTTGGCAGTATCTCACCAAAAATTAAATTTTTGTTGCAGGGGATGACTGATATCTGACTTGTATCTTAGGGCAAACTTCTGGGGAAATCAGTGAGCCAATCACACAAGCAGGAAATTATGTTTCTGGGGGGCATTCTGTACACATTCTACAGAACACCTCCAGGTATCCAAATTGCATTTTACAGAAAATTACAGGAGCTGCAGACTGAAAAGGAAACGTCATTTCTAATAACATCCAATTACAATATGACTTGAGTCGCAATTGTATATACTGTGTTATTATTTATTTATTTTATTTGCAATATTTTTTCCCCACGGAAGTGGAGTTACCCTCTTAGTCTGGAAAAAAATAATAATAATGAAATTGTCACCCTCACAAGCTTGAACAATCCAGAGAACTAACAGATACCCGGTCGTAAATAGCTCAGCTGAAGGGAATGGCCAATACACATTTCTGCTAGACTGGTTAGCAGCCAAGACTAAAACTTTAGCATATTTCAGAACTCATGAAATAATAAAAAGCACAGCCAGAACAAGGACATATTTACCACCCTCAGTTAATTTGTAGCATTTTGAGCCCAAACATAGTTAACCTTGGGATCTGGGAGTTTTGGTAGATCATAAGCTCAATAATAGCATGCAATGCCAAGCTGCGGTTTCCAAAGCGAGCACAGTCCTTTCTTCTATTAAGAGAGGTATGGACTCCAGAGAGAAAGATATCATTTTGCCCCTGTTCAAATCATTAGTAAGACCTCATCTGGGATATGCAGTTCAGTTTTGGGCACCAGTTCTCAAAAAGGATATTGGGGAACTGGAGAAAGTGCAGAGAAGGGAAACCAAACTGATAAGAGGCATGGAGGAGCTCAGCTATGAGGAAAGATTAGAGGAACTGAATTTATTCACCCTTGATAAGAGGAGATTAAGGGGGGATATGATCAACATGTATAAATATATAAGGGGTCCATATAGTGAACTTGGTGTTGAGTTATTCACTTTACAGTCAACAAAGGAGGACAAGGGGGCACTCTTTACTTCTAGAGGAAAAGAGATTTCATCTCCAAATATGGAAAGGTTTCTTCACAGTTAGAACTGTGAAAATGTGGAATAGGCCCCCTGCAGAGGTGGTTCTGGCCAGCTCAGTAGATTGCTTTAAGCAAGGCCTGGATACTTTCCTAAATGTACATAACTGGGTACCGACATTTATAGGTAAAGTTGATTCTGGAAAAATCTGATTGCCTCTCGGGGATCAGGAAGAAATTTTTTCTCCTGCTTTAGCAAATTGGAGCATGCGCTGCTGGTTTTTTTTTTTTGCCTTCCTCTGGATCAACTGTGGCTATAGAATGGGGTATATGGGATTGTATGATATATATATTTTTTTTATTTGTGGTTGAACTGGATTGACTTGTGTCTTTTTTCAACCTAAATAACTATGTAACCTATGAATATTGGGAGCAGAACCGGCCCAATTCCTCCCCTAGACAAAACTGAGGCATCCGAGACCTAACATATTTATAGTCATTTAGAAGCTAAATTCCATGCTGGACAATAATACGCATGTTAGCAGTCTGTATACAGTAGGTATTCAGAGATATTATTACTTATGGAAAACTGTATCTGGGTCAAAAACAGGGTGATGGTCACTCCTCCGAAACTTAATTGGTCAGATGGTCTCTAACAACACCCCTGTAATATCAGATAAAAAGGAAGCTGCTCCTGAAGTAGACAGCTCTCGTTTTACCATAAAACTTAGGAACACCTAACCAAACTTTTTGCAAACCAGGACATTGTTAAGTATTCTTCATTTTCAACTCCTTTTTTTTCTTTGTTGCCTTTGTTGTCTCTTTTTCTTTGGAACACCCTATTTCTGTAATTATTTTATTTGCACCACTTTGACCTTTTCATTAATAAACCCCATTTTGAAAAGTGTTGAAATTGTCTCTAAAGCTTTTAATGCAAATTAAAAGAATCTCTGTTTCTTGAAAAAAAACACTACCACACTACCATCGTATAAATCCCTGAATGTACCTGTCTGTGGTACATTCAGTGTGCGTTACCGATGTTTATTCTACAAGGGGGGGTAGCCATTTAAAGGGTTAATTGCTTAATTAACTTAACCCAGTAACAATCACTCTCAGGCTGCTGGCACTTAGATTGTGGTCCCCCAATCTGGAAAATCTTTGTGCAGGGTGCAGCTGAGATTGGCATTGTTACGTAAGTGACAGCGAGATTGGCCAGTGGTCACAATTAGGTGAGAAGGGCAGGGGTCTGACATCTGCGTTTGTCACAATAGTCAAATCATGTTTGGAATCTCTTGATTATGTTGTAAGCAACTGTTAAAAGGGTGAACCTTGTTAAAGGGCAAGTTCAGCTTCTGCAAAAAAAAAAAAAAAAAATGCACATGATTTTGCAGGTAAAAAATCATTTCTTTACACTGCAGCCTGAAAAGCATTGCACCCGAGATCAGTAAAACGTGGGTGCAATGTCAGGCTCCTGCAGTCACTCCGTATCTCCTGTACGGCAGACTGTTACTGAAGTGCAGGAACAGTCAATGAACTGTGAGGGTGTTCATCAGCACTCTCGAAGGTCATTGAGAACTATAAGCCATTTACCACAGTGGAAGATGGGGCTTGTAGTTAATTTATTCATAGATTACTGTGAATGAATGATGTGACTGTGTGCGGAGTAAAAAGCCTTTAGAAGCGTGGAAGTTGTTATCGTTGCAAAATGTGCATGTGTGTAGGGGGGCCTCCATAACCATAATAAAGTAGACATGTGTGGTTCGTTTCATTCTGAATTGAAATTTAGACATTTTTCGGAAATTGGGATGTATCCAAATTACAATAGTAAGGAATTTAAACAAATCCAAAATAAATCAAAATTTTGGACGAAATTTGAATAGAATAAAACACAATAGAAAAAGGGATAAAATAGAAAAGAATAAAAGAATAGAATAGAAAATAAAGGAATATACTATAATAAAATAGAAAGAATATAACCATCTTCTGAAATTTGAATATCAAATAGAATAAATTTGAATTAGAAAAGTATAGAATATAAAATAAAATACATTTGAATTTGAACAGAATTGAAATGAATAGATTAGCATAGAAAAGAAAATAGAAAATAGAATAGAAAGAATATAACCATCTTCAGAAAAATCTAATAGAATAAATTAAAATAGAAAAGAATAAAAATAGAAAAAAAATAGAAGAAGAGTAGAAGAGAAAAAAAATAGAAAGAATAGAACACTATAACCGGTTTCCAAAATGTAAATAGAATAGAAGAGAATAAAATAGAAAATAAAATAATAGAATAGAAAAAAACAATAGAAAAGAATGGAATAGAAAGAATATAACTATATTCCATATTTAGAATTTTCTATATATCAAAAAAGAAAAAAAAATTCAATTAATAACGTTGTTTTACATATATCTTTTAGGCTTATCTATTAAGATTACTATACATTTATGTTCAAGAGAATGTTAGGTGTGCCCCTTATCTCGTCGGCTGAGTCAGCATCATGGTAAGAACTTGTGTTGTAAAAGTTCCCTATAGATCTAAAAATACCCGTTCTGTCATGGTTTAAAGAACTCTAGCAATAATCAATAAAAAAGCAAATACTTTGCATTCTGCAGACTTTTTTTATGTACATTAGGTTTCCTCCCACTCCTTACAAACAAAATAAACTGAAAATTATACATACGTAAAAGGAAAAAAAAAAAAAAACACAAGGAAGAACTTCCTTGGACAGTTTTAAGTCTATAGACTTGCGCAAATATAGTTATGCAACAGAATTTATGAAACATGCTAATTTTTCTTAAAGAGGAAGTAAAGCCTAAAACAAAAAAAATACACCCTGCAAGGCAAAGGCATAATAAGCTAGTATGAATAGCATACTAGCTCATTATGAATAACTTACCTGAGATCGAAGTCCCCGAAGCGACCCTTGTTCTCCTCCTCGGACGCCGCCATCTATCGCGGAGTGACTTCAGGGTATCGTGGCTCCGGCGCTGTGACTGGCCGGAGCGCGATGCCGTCACTCCGGTGCATGTGCGCTGGTGCCGCCACTGCCGCCACTAGAAACGGCATGCTCAGTGCGCATGCGCCCGATCGCTACGGCTATTTCTGCAAATATCTCCTAAACCTTTTAGGTTTGGGAGATATTTCTTGCACCTACAGGCAAGCCTTAATCTGGGCCTACCTGTAGGTTAAAGTGGTTGTAAAGGGTTAATCCATACCAGACCCTTAACCGAGCATTTCCCCCCCAGCAGGTCAGAAAGGGAGGGGACAAGCAAGCGACCTTGCCCCCATGTTGATGAGGACAATGGCCAGTTTCTGACAACCCTAGCTGGTGGTCGTCTCAGGGTCTGCAGGCTTATCGGAATCTGGGACCCCCACTTTAAGAAGGGGGCCCCCAGATCCTGCCCCCCATGTGAATGGGTATCAGGTACAGTGTACCCCTACCCATTCACCAAAAAAGCAGTGAAATGTAAAACAAAAAAAACACAAGAGCTGTTTTTTGACAATTCCTTTGTTAATAGCCCTGTCTTCTCTAGCCGTCTCTTCCCGCCGTCTCCTCCTCAAGCTGTCTCTTCCTGCTGTCTTCTCCTTCCCACCATCTCCTCCTCGAGCTGTCTCTTCCTGCTGTCTTCTCCTTCCCACCGTCTCCTCCTTGAGCTGTCTCTTCCTGCTGTCTTCTCCTTCCCACCGTCTCCTCCTTGAGCTGTCTCTTCCTGCTGTCTTCTCCTTCCTGCCATCTCCTCCTCGAGCTGTCTCCTTATCGAGCTGTCTCTTAATGCCGCCGCCGTCTCTTCCCGCTGCTGTCTTCTTCCTCGCCGCCGGTTACCCGCTAATTTTTTTTTTTAAAAGCCGCTCTTGTTCTGTTGATGTCTTCATCTGTTTTGTTTTCGTCTGCTCTCTGACGACTCTTATATAGCAATGGGGTGTGGCCATCCGATGACATCACCCGGAAAGCCCGCATCCACCCCTCCCACATTTGGAGGGCATGCGGCCTGGTATGGTTCAGGAGGGGGAGGGGGCCTTCACTCATCCCCTCCCTTTCCTGACCTGCCGGGCGGCATGCTCGGATAAGGGTCTGGTATGGATTTTGGGGGGACCCTACGCCATTTAAAAAAAAAAAAAAAATTGCGTGGGGGTCCCCTCCAAATCCACACTAGACCTGAAGGGACTGGTATGGACCTGGGGGGGAACCCCACGCCGTTCTTTTCCCCCCATACATTTTTTTGCTGCCAAATTTTTATTTTTTACATTCAGTTTTATCGGGGAACCTCGCTGACAGCCGATGACTCATTGGTAGCTAAGGATGCGGCGACCGGCTTCCCATCGCCCGCCTTAGCAACCAGCTATTTACAGTGTGTTTTACAATGCGTTTAAAGATAAAAAAAATGTAATACAAAAACTTAGAACGCAAGTTGCATGAAAACACACATAAAAAACGCTGGTTTAAAAAAGCAAAATGCACTGAAAAACATGCCTGAAAAACGCATCAAGCGCAGCTGCATTGATGTGAACCTAGACCAAGTTCTCTCTAAATCACTAACCCAGCAAAAGAATGCAGCAAGAGAAGTCAGAACTCTGGATCTGCACTGCTCTAGCTAAACAGCTCTGAGCTAGAAACATCCAGGACTGGTCAGAAATAGCAGCTCACATACTTCTGAAAACACATTTAACTCACCATATCCTATGCTTTGTAAACAACTAGCGGTTTTGCTTGTTTCTGTTCTTAAAAGCCTGCCAAATCTGAAAACCATACCCCGCTGTTAAAGTGGTTGTAAACCATGTTACACCACTTTTACCTACAGGTAAGCCTATAATAAGGCTTACCTGTAGGTACTGTAAATATTTACCATATACGCTTGCACCGACATCACGATTGTGCCGTTTCTAAAGGGCCCGTGCCGTGACCAGCGGCTCCTGCACACGTGTGCCGGAGTGATGTCACGCCAGTCACAGAGCCGGAGTCTACGGCCCCGGAAGGATGAGGAGTAAAGATGGGTGCGGCCACCAGCGGGGACATCACAGGCTTTGTTTGCAGGTAGTAAGTGGCACATAATGGGCTAGTATGCGATGCACCCCCGAAACCTCCCCCCCCCCCCCCCCGGTTCGTTTTTTTTGCACCAGAACACCTCAAACAGGCAAAAAGTTCTAGTGAACATACGAAACATATTAAAGTCTATGGGACACGAACATAAAAAATCAAAAAGCCTAATTTTAAAGGCTTATTAGCATGTTATTGCCATAGAAAGTGTATGGGGACTCGGGTACTGCCCCAGGGGACATATATCAAAGGAAAAAAAGGTTTTTAAAAAGATTGTTTTTTTTCCCAGGAGCAGCGATTTTAATACCCATGTGAACACCCATGTGATCCGATTCTGGTCCGAATGTTGTGCAAATTCAGCCATACAGTTTGCATGGCTGAATTTGCATCGCACAGACATCGCATGTGATCTGCACAGCAATGCTGTGCGAATCACATGCAATGTCTGGCATCGCACCAGTGTGAACCCGCCCTCAAGGCTAAAAGGTTTTTTACCTTAAAGTGTAAGTTCACCTTTACAGAAAAATCTGTAAGGTGAACTTAAACAGGAACCCCTCCTCACCCTCCCGCTGACCTGCAGCACGGCGATCTCCTGTTCTGAGCCCTGCTATCGCTACTCCCTCACCGGATCGGGGCTTAGAAATCCCCTCAGCATGCTCTCTACTTCTTCCCCGCTGACGGGACAAGCTACGTGGGATCTGATTGGCCGGTGCCACCCATGTGATGGCGCTTACCAATTAGAATGCTCTGAAATGTACCTCCTGATTGGGGACGTTTTTGGAGATTAAGCCGAGGGGATTTCTAAGCCCCGGTCCGGTGAGGTGGCGACAACAGGGCTCAGAACGTGAGATCACCGTGCTGCAGGTCAGTGGGACTGGGGGGGGGGGGTGAATAGAGGGTCCTGTGCAAGTTCAGGGTTTCCTGAACTTACACAGTCGGGTCGAAAAATGTCATTCTCTGCTGCAGAAAAGTGCTTGACTCGAGTATAAGCCAAGGGGGGCATTTTCAGCACACAAAAAATGTGCTGAAAAACTTGTCTTATACTCGAGTATATACTGTACACTATAAATTGATTGGAAACCCTAAATCCAAATACAGGTGGTCCCCCCGGTTACAAACATCTGACTTACAAACGACTCCTACTTACAAATGGAGGGAGACAACAGAAAGTGAGAGGAAATCTACCCCTAGGAAGGGAAATTCACTCCTGTAAAGCCCCATACACACGGTCGGACAATCCGCGGACCAGGTCCGTCGGACCATGTCCGTCATACTTTGTCTGATGTTGGTTTTTCGTACACACAGTCAGACAAAGTTGTCGGAAAATCCGATCATTCTGAACGCGGTGACGAATGTTGCCTACGACGGGACTACGTAGAGGCTAGTAGCCAATAGCTTTGGTCTTGTAATGTGATCTGAGCATGCGTAGCACTTTGTCCGGTCGGACAACCGTACACACGATCGGATTTGGTGTGATCGGACCGTGTTGTCGGCAAATCTTTCCAGCAGGAGATAAGACTTTGTCCGTCGGACAATCCGATGTACACTGTCCGATGGTGCATACACACGGTCTGATTTTTCAACAACATTGTCCGATCGGACAGAATCCATGAAAAAGTCCGACCGTGTGTATGGGGCTTAAGAGTTATCATGGAAAAAGGTGTCTCCACTGGAGCTTTATCACCAAGCCTTGTTTCCACAACAACCCAAAATACAATTTTCATAGGGACAGAAAGTGAGGTGAAATCTTCTGAACAGCGGCACAGACAGCAAAACAAATGATATATGTGGTGTTAACCCTTCCCTATGCTATCCAAAAAACAAACATTTTTTTGGCTGGAGCTACAGAAATTTACCTGTTCCGACTTACAAAAAAATTCAACTGAAGAACAAACCTACAGACCCCATGTTGTTTGTAACCCGGGGACTGCCTGTATACTCTTTTCAACCCTTTATAAAGGTTGAAGAAAAAAAAAAAATGACCATTGTCCATCAAGTTCAACCTTTCCAAACTCCTGCAGCTTTGGTCCACAGAGAAGAAGCAATTACCTAGTTTAACTGCTGCCAGTCATGAAAGAGGAGAATGGAATCCTTCATGACACTCAAGGGAAGTCGAATTTAATTATTTATGTCCGAATACAGCCTTAATCATAATTGTATTATTAATAGTTGATTTAAAAAAAAAAAAAGGGACTTTTTATTTTATTTTCAAATTCTGTTATAGTTACTACCCAGGGTGAGGTGGTAATTCCATGGCTTAGCCACTCCTATAGTGAAGAAACCCTTCCTAAACTGATAGAAATCCAGTTCGCATGACAAGAGAGTGTGATCAGCTCTCAATGGAGCCAGTTCACATATCTCCGTGGCGGCTGCGGAGCGAATTGCACAAGGGTGCATCTTTCGCTTTGTTTCAAGCCCGAATTCAGGCAAAAATTTGGGCCCGATTCATCCCTGAAATGGAGAACAGGGACGCATTGGACCCCTGCTGTGAGTCACATGTGAATTAGGTGTGAACCCAGCCTTATAGTGGTCCTGAGCAGGGATGATCTCAGGTGATCCCAGCTCAGCTATTCAGACAATCAGAAGCTGCAGAGGCTGCCCCCCCCCCCCCCCCCCATCCCCTGTGAAAGTCTCCTGGAGGGAAAGCTCAGGCTGGTTCAAACACGTCTATTTTCATCCCTGGTCAAGACCACTATAATAATTTTTTTCACACATACACGCCTGAGTTCTTTTCTAGTCTTGAGTATATCTAAATATGTTCATCTTTTTGCATCTAAATTTTATTTTTTCCTCAAAACTGTACCTACCTAGCATTTTTACTGCCCTCTCATCCGTTTTTTCTATTCATTTTTTTTTCTAGCCCTTTACTTTGGAACAGTAGAAAAGGGTCCATAAAGTCTAAAGATATGTACATGATGTACCTCCCTTCAGCCTGTTTCCGGCTTCAGGTGAAAGGGCGAGCAGAAAGGTGGGTGCCCAGTAAAGATGACGTTGCTCCCTAGACTCCTTTACCTTTTTCGCTCTCTACCAATCCCCATCAAAAGGGATCACCTTAAAAAGTTCCAAAGCAAAGTCCTTAAAATTATCTGGGGCTCAAAACGTTATAGGATTCCACAACAAACTTTGTATCTACATAGACAGAAAGTGGGTGTGGGATTGCCCCATTTATATAAATACTACAAAATCACTATGTCCAGTCCTAAGTTTATGAGTCCAAATGTAGCTGGAATGTTCGTAAGCACAAAATCGTAAGTCACATATATGGCTTTATTTGGGCAGTTTTTTATCTGTGCACACTAACAATAGCACTAGATTACAGATAGGGGGAGATATTTTCGGTCCCAGTATATTTATCCTTAAGACTGGTTATCCCCCGTTCGACACACATTTTAATATAATGTCGTTCACGATGTAGTATTTATTTTTATTTTTAATTTTCATATTCTTTATTTAAGTCCTTTTATTGATATTGCAAAAATCTATTTATGGACTCGTTCTGGTTTTTAGGATATAAACTCTATATATGACGGTTGTCCTTACAGACATCCGCCCATAGAGATTAGTGTGAATGCCCATTTCTAAAATGACGGTTTGAGTTTGAGTCACATGACCGCATTCCAGAATGAGGCTTGGTTATATAATGGTGGTGCGTCGCTGCGTCGCCCGTTCCCCATTGATGACGGTAATTGTACCGAAACTAGTCTGGGAAGGCGCGCAGTGACGCCACCACGCTCAGGAGGACGGGCTACAGGATCCGACCGGCCGGCGGATGTGTCTTATGCTCCAATTTGAATTTGAATGTGAGTTTACCTTTGTTTTTAAAATAAAATATTCGATACTGTTTTACGCTATGGGTACCCCCTCTCTTCCTTTATACTACGATGCACTGCTGAGTGTATGACCTGAGTATCGGGAGGAACAAGGGACGTCTGATCCATATTATATACTTGGTGATCGCAGGACTTCATCGCCTGGACATCCATAGCCATCACTACAGAGCTTTATATGCTCAGCCTTCTGGTAAGAGCATAGCAATACTGGTGGAGGGATCCTATATCACCTAATATATTACTTCACTGCGGTGCTGATATTGTGATTACCCTTGATGTGGACATTTTCTTCAACTTATGCTCCATCTACCCCAGTCATTTTTTGTGCTTACGAACATTCCAGCTACATTTGGACTCATAAACTTAGGACTGGACATAGTGATTTTGTTGAATTATCCCTGTCTGATATATAGGAATTTTTTGTTTTTTTTGTTCTGGCGCTGCTTCCTTTTTTATCTGTTGATGCTTAGTGTGTGTATCCCACCTTGAGCGGCTGCCCGTTTTTTGTTTCTCCTTTTTTTGGTTTTATCATTTAAGGTGTATTTATGCTTTATTAGCGCGGTTTTAACTTCTTTCTATATAAATACTACATTGCAGCCCGGATTGCCCAGCTCTCAGTGTTGTACTCCAAATATGAAAAGCCGGATTGGGTCCATATAGAAACGCAAGCAGTGCCTCATTATACCCTGGATTTCCTTCTCTGGTCGAACCCGAAATTGCGCCCCCCGATTTTGGCCCCTACCATCTCACATATGTTTGCCCTCTGGGACTTTGTTCGCTCCACTACAAATCTAGTCTCGGCTTATAAACCCCTGTCTCACTTGTTCCATAATCCTGATTTTCACCCAGGACAAAAAAAAAACAAGCATTTAAATGGTGGCTGGATAAGGGGCTATACCGAAATCGGTCACTTTTTTTACAACTCCGGGCCCGATTACTCTTGCTTATTGTACCAAAAAATTGGACCTACCGGTCTCTGAAAAGTTCAGATTTGGACAGATTTCACATTATCTACACAAACTCTGGAAGGACAAGCCCCTCCCCCCTCAATTTATGGAATATGAAATATGGTGCGTTCAGTCCATGGATCACCGGGGGAGGGGGGGGGGGTTTGTCGACAATCTATTAATCACTCACCTCACCAACCACTAAATCCTCCTACATGCAAGATGGGAGTCAGACTTCCAATTTCAATGGGACCTGGGGGGTCTGGCAGAAAGCAAGTTTTGGCTCTTTCAAAAGCATCCTGAATACTATGCTCATTGAAGCTAGTCTGAAAATCATATCCAGATGGTACTGCACCCCCTCACATCTCGCCTCACTTTTTCCAACGGCAAGACCACTGTACTTTAGAGAGTGTGGTCTCACTGGCACCATGTCACATACTTGGTGGGAGTGCCCCAGAATAAGACCATTCTGGAGAAAAGTATTCAACTTAATTGATAAGCTCGCGGGAAACCAGATTCCCAGATCCCCTATGGTAGCCCTCCTAAATGCTCATATTCCAAACTTATCCAAAGCCTCACAAAGACTTGTCAAATTTATACTACTTGGTGCCAAACTGACGGTAGCTAAGGTCTAGAAAAACCCCAGGATCTCCTTCCCAGCAGTAATTAGGAAAGTCTCTTGGATAATGTCACAAGAGAAGCTAGCCAGCATTATCTCAAACACGGCCTGTAAATTTGAATCCACCTGGGAACCCTGGGCCATTTATATTGGTACTCCATGGATCACTAACTCAATAGTTCCCTGAACTAGGTCCTATAATTGATGCTCCGATTACCCTGACTATCCTCCCTCCAACTTCTCTTCACCCCCCCCCCCTTCTTTTTTCCCCCTCTTGTTCTCTCTTTTCCGCTTTCCACTCTTTCCTCTCCTTCCTTCTTAAAGTTTGTTAAATAAATGACAGGCCCCTACTTTCGGGAGCCTCCTTGAGTACTGGCAACCCAGAGGAGTAGGCCTTGATTGAAGCCAGACAACCACATGGCTGGGTGGTGGGGCAGTGAGGGTTTCCCCTATTAGGCACAGATAGATCCCAGACGGGGTGCCTGGTAGTGGGGGATCCCCGTACGTTACACCGATGAGCAAACCTTCTCCTCCCATCTCTCATGAGCTGGTCCATTGGGTCCCATCTAACCTTTCCACGAACGATGCCAGTTTCACTCACATATCTTAGCCAATTACCATATGCTACCCGTTTTTGCCGATGCTTGAGTTAACTATGTTTATATGTCTTGTCATTTCTCGTTGTATACACCTTGGCAATTATAATAAAATAGAAAGGTGGGTGCCATATTTACGGTATTCCATCCTTTCACCTTACATCACTCCTGTACCTTCACTTTTAGACCTTCTGCTTAGATAAATATTCTACAACCAGAGAGGAACCAATCCTAATATTAGCTTACCAGTGAAATGTGTAGAAATTGAACTAAATGTCTTCCTTGATCTCACCCAAACAAGAAGAAGCCAAGTGTGTGCCACTGAGTATGCCATTGTCCTTACGTGCAGCTAATAGGGAACTGTTTAACAACCAGAGCCAAGAATTACCTCTGTCTTTTTCCGTTTAGAAGTCAAGAGAAGCAAAACACAGTAGACCTGAATGAGTAATTTCAGTTTGATCCCCTTTAAGTCAGAAACAATTGAGTACTATCCGTGATACTTTTTTTATTTGCACTAACACAATTTTTCAGGACAAGAGCAGTACTCTTGGACTTTGAAGACGGGGACATACCTTGAAAGTTTGTCCTGAAAAATTGTGTGTTAGTGCAAATATAAAAAGTATCACGGACAGTACTCAATTGTTTCTGTTGCGAGTGCACTAATACGGCTACAATCACCTCATCCACTTTAAGGGAGACAGACCTGAAATGCCATGAATATACGTTTACAGAGAGCAAGCAATACAGCTATAATGCATTAAGGTATACACACACACACACACACACACAATCCACCTATGCATGTTATTAAGGTATTGGTACAATGTAGTTATATATATATATATATATATATTATTATATAATTATTTATTAATTTAGACTAGTAGAATTTGTACCCGAGAGCACTACATACTGCTAAATCTTCTTTCAGTAAGTTCTCACACCTCTTTTACTTCATAGATTCAGCCTTCTGCAATACCGTATAGTAGCATATTTATAATTTAGCCTAGTTACAGTTATATTAATTTGTCCATAGACCAGTTCCCAAAACAAAATCAAACAGAGGTGGGGACTGACCGGGATGGACGTGGTGTGAGATCGCTCCTCCTGGTCCGGGTGATCAGCTGCAGCACCTTCCAAATGATTTGATTTGATCTGATGTCGATTTCCCCTGCAATGCTCTGCAGATCATTCAGACGAGATGCCTGTCGGTAGTGCTGGATGGATGGAGCCTAAAGAGCTGTGCTAACACCGCTTGCTGCTGCCTGACGATTCTCCGGGAGTCCACCGTATGGACTGGAGCTGATTGTCGGCGTGTGGTTTTTGAGAACCGCCGAGAGTGTGCGGGCAGTTGCGGACAGCATCATATCCCGCCGGAGCTGAAACTGGCCGAGTATTTCCGAAGTTTGCCGAGTGCCGGCTTTCGGAGCATCAGAGGAGCTAGCAGGACACAGTGGTGGACGAGACGCCCCCGGGCACGCTGAGGGGGACAGAGACATCTGTGGATGGGCCCAGAGGGCACTCGCCAAATAGTGGGTGAACTCTCCTGTTGTGTGTGCAATATACCGGAGAGCTGTTCAAAGGGAGAGATTAAGAGGCCTCGGTAGGGATGGGCCCGGTGTTCGATTCAAACCCATGTTCGAATCGAACATCGGCTGTTCGTCCTCTCGTCGAGTCCAGAACTATGTGGGCCATTCCCATCAAATTTGTGTGATGCGTACGGTCCACAATGCACTGCGCCATTTTTAGCAAAGATTTTCATCCATATTGCCTGGACAAGACATGACATTAAAGCCGCAAGCAATTTTAAATGGCTTATTTTTTTCCCTTACAAATGTAATTTTGTGCAGGGACAGTTCTAAACACTGGAAACACATGCTACTTCACAGGCATACTTTAGACACCCCCCAGGTACCATATTTAAAGGAATATTTCACTTTTTTTTTTTTTTCACTTTATGCATCATTAAAATGACTGCTCCAGAAAAAACGTCCATTTTTAAAACTTCTTTTTGCATCGCTACAAGTCCCCTGGGGCAGGACCCCGGTCCCCAAACCTGTTTTATGACAATAACATGCATATTGGCCTATTTATTTATAATTAGCACTTTAGATTTCGAACGTTCGCGTCCATTGTAACTAATAGGGTTCTAACGTTCGCGAACTTTCGGTCCGTTCGCAGGTTCTGGTGCGAACCGAACCCGGGGGTGTTCGGCTCATCCCTAGTCCTCGGTAAGAAAACCAACCACAGGAACCGGACCTCCCACGAGTGAAAAGGTAATGGACTGTTAAATTCACTTGCTGACTCGCTGAATATATTTTTGCCTGGCCATTACAAAGTGTACAGGTTGTATGATGTTGATGGGTATAACTATTTTCTTTGAGCTGAGTTTAAGGACAATTTTTTTGTTAAGTGTGAAATGGGAAGATCTTGAATCATACTAAACCATTGGAAAAGCATTAACGGAGAAGTTTCAGATTTTTTATAAAGAGTTAAGGAGTATAAGGAGGGAGTTATAATTTTTTTTTTAATTATTATTATTATAAACATCCCAAACACAATATGCCACCAAAAAGCAACCATACTCAAAAAGCAAAAATGGGGGTCAACAGGGGTACAGTAAAAAATCCCCCTAAACCCCAGTCAGCACCTCAATCTGCACAAAAGACGGACATTAAAGGTTATTTCAAGCACGCACAGTCACCACTTCAACAAGAAGGCATGATAGCGACTAAATTGAATTTTGCCTCTCCTGATAAAGAGGTGGAGCAGAGAGTAAACAGCAGTCCCTCTGAGAACATGCAGTGCCCCACAGTTGATATGGAAGGAGTATTAAACAGCTCCAGCTGGGATATGCAGGCATACATAAAAGCATTACCGACAAGAGAGGACATGGACAAATATGTGTATAGGCTGGAAACCACATATAAGGTGGAAATACAGGCTTTGAAAATATCTTTGGTGGATACTTCTAACAAAATTGAGGTCATAGACACTAGAATGGCATATATCGATCAAAAAATATCAATGCTGGAAGAAAAAGCCCGGGAACAAGATCGATATTTAAAATATATAATTAATGCTAGAGTAAGAGGATTGTCAGAAAAAACAAGCACCGAAAATCTGAAGCCAATATTACAGGGCATATTTAATATCCTGTTAAAACGGTCAGAAACGACAGAAATCGAGATCGATCGTGCACATAGAGCACAAGGCCCAAAGGATCGGGACCAAACACGACCGAGAGACGTAATATGTAGAATACATTTTTTTTATGTCAAAGAAAGCATCATGGCAGCAGCGCGGATACAAAGGGACTTTGAGTTTGATGGCGCTCAGCTTATTTTTTTTACAGGATCTGTCCAGATACACATTGATCAGGAGGAAAGCAGTTAAACCTTTATTGGAAGCATTAAGGGAGAAGGAGATTTTCTATAAATGAGGATTCCCCTTCCAGATAATAGTTCATCAAAATGGACAAAAAATTATATTTCGGGACATTGTGGATCTCCCTGATATTTACATCACCTTCAGCTGCCTTCAGTAGAGATTCCATTGTGGTCACATATATATCAGGATCTCCCTGGGGGACAGTATAGAAGGAGATAGCCGAAAAGGGAAATGAAGTTAATATTTTTTTTTTTTTTTTTTATATGGTTGGTTGCTTGATATATGCAATGTGTAAAATTATGAAGATAGGTAAAATCCCAAATCTTCTTCTCCTTTTTTTTACAGTTATATTAATATTAACTTAGAGCGACAGGGGTTCCTTTTCTTTTTTTTTGGGTAAATGGTCATCTGTGCGTTATATGTAAAAGGAAAACTTATCAAGACAGGTAACCTGAGTCATCAAGGGGAAAGGAAAAATATTTTTATATAATAATACACAAGTGAGCTCAAATTGAAAATAGAATGACAGGGGTTTCTTCCCCCCTTTTTTATTCACTCATAGACGGGGGGTATATTTAACACAATGCACAATGGGGAATTAGGGAATTTGGTTAAGTAGCACAATACACGAGCATTAGGAACAAATGATCCCACCTGGGAGGGACATGCAAACACAGTTTTTGCTACACTCAACTGAAATCAAAGGATAAATGAATCGTTAAATAGTACAACATGACACATTGCACAATGGGGGATTAAAGGACTTACTGCACCTTACACAACTAATATAGATGGGAAAGAGGAGTTCACAGGGGTGGGATAGAAAGGAGGGTGGGTTAACAGTTTTTTTGGGGGGGGGGAGGGAGGAGAAAATGCATAAGATATACGAAAGAAATTAGATTAAACATAGGAAGTGATATATAAAAGTTAGATTGTGGGGAGGAGGAGGGGACCCCCCCCCCTCTTCCCCCCCCCCCTGATATATGTATAGTAATGTATAAGAGGTAAACTGTTTTAAGCAATATAATGGATTCATGTGAAAATGCATGTGAGACTTGAACAGTGGCTGATATTTACATTGATAAATATATAGTAGAGTAGTAGTAGAAGCTAAAGGGTAAATACAATCTTATGGGGAGGGGTGGCCTCCCCCCCCCCCTTTTTTTTTAAGTAAAAAGAATAGGGATTATTTTTGTTTATTTACTGGCTTGACCGCTCTCTTTCCCTTTTTGGAGAGAGAAGAGAATTGGGTTTTTGGTCATCATATTTACTCCCCCCTTCTCTTTTCCTTTATTTTAGTTTTTCTCTTTCTCTCTTTTTATCTTGGAACTACTTTTACATAATTAAAAAAAACCTGGATTAGGCACGTCCTATTCAAAGGAGGTTCCCGTACATTCCCCAACCCTCGAACGTAGGGAACTTACATAGCAAGGTTAGACTCAAAGGAGTCAAGTAGGGAGTGAGTGAATATGGTAGGGACATTGGTGGGAGAGGGTGTGTGAGTGGATCGGGGGTGAGTGGATTAAATAAGGGGTTTTTCTATTTTTTTCCCCCATTCCCTTTCTTTTGACCTATGGGTACAATAAAAATGTGTTCTTTCAATATTAGGGGATTAAATACAGCAGCAAAAAGATTGCAAGTTCTGCATTTTCTTCATGAACAAAGGGTTGGCATTGTTCTCTTTCAGGAGACGCATTTTCGCAATGATCATATACCAAATATACAAAACAGGCAGTATCCAGTCTGGTATCATGATACTTATCCCTACTCAAAATCCAGAGGAGTTTCTATAGTAATTCATAAATCAATACCCCATCAGGTAATTGGAAAATGGACAAACAGAGATGGTGGGGCACTACTACTAAAATAAATATATGGTTAAAAAGACACATTTATTAACCACTTCAGCCCCGGACCAATTGGGGAGGAGAGGACATGGACAAATATGTGTATAGGCTGGAAACCACATATAAGGTGGAAATACAGGCTTTGAAAATATCTTTGGTGGATACTTCTAACAAAATTGAGGTCATAGACACTAGAATGGCATATATCGATCAAAAAATATCAATGCTGGAAGAAAAAGCCCGGGAACAAGATCGATATTTAAAATATGTAATTAATGCTAGAGTAAGAGGATTGTCAGAAAAAACAAGCACCGAAAATCTGAAGCCAATATTACAGGGCATATTTAATATCCTGTTAAAACGGTCAGAAACGACAGAAATCGAGATCGATCGTGCACATAGAGCACAAGGCCCAAAGGATCGGGACCAAACACGACCGAGAGACGTAATATGTAGAATACATTTTTTTTATGTCAAAGAAAGCATCATGGCAGCAGCGCGGATACAAAGGGACTTTGAGTTTGATGGCGCTCAGCTTATTTTTTTTACAGGATCTGTCCAGATACACATTGATCAGGAGGAAAGCAGTTAAACCTTTATTGGAAGCATTAAGGGAGAAGGAGATTTTCTATAAATGGGGATTCCCCTTCCAGATAATAGTTCATCAAAATGGACAAAAAATTATATTTCGGGACATTGTGGATCTCCCTGATTTTTACATCACCTTCAGCTGCCTTCAGTAGAGATTCCATTGTGGTCACATATATATCAGGATCTCCCTGGGGGACAGTATAGAAGGAGATAGCCGAAAAGGGAAATGAAGTTAATATTTTTTTTTATATGGTTGGTTGCTTGATATATGCAATGTGTAAAATTATGAAGATAGGTAAAATCCCAAATCTTCTTCTCCTTTTTTTTAGAGTTATATTAATATTAACTTAGAGCGACAGGGGTTCCTTTTCTTTTTTTTCTTTTTTTTTGGGGTAAATGGTCATCTGTGTGTTATATGTAAAAGGAAAACTTATCAAGACAGGTAACCTGAGTCATCAAGGGGAAAGGAAAAATATTTTTATATAATAATACACAAGTGAGCTCAAATTGAAAATAGAATGACAGGGGTTTCTTTCCCCCCTTTTTTATTCACTCATAGACGGGGGGTATATTTAACACAATGCACAATGGGGAATTAGGGAATTTGGTTAAGTAGCACAATACACGAGCATTAGGAACAAATGATTCCACCTGGGAGGGACATACAAACACAGTTTTTGCTACACTCAACTGAAATCAAAGGATAAATGAATCGTTAAATAGTACAACATGACACATTGCACAATGGGGGATTAAAGGACTTACTGCACCTTACACAACTAATATAGATGGGAAAGAGGAGTTCACAGGGGTGGGATAGAAAGGAGGGTGGGTGGGGGGGTTAACAGTTTTTTTTGGGGGGGGGAGGGATGAGAAAATGCATAAGATATACGAAAGAAATTAGATTAAACATAGGAAGTGATATATAAAAGTTAGATTGTGGGGAGGAGGAGGGGACCCCCCCTCTTTTTCCCCCCCCTGATATATGTATAGTAATGTATAAGAGGTAAACTGTTTTAAGCAATATAATGGATTCATGTGAAAATGCATGTGAGACTTGAACAGTGGCTGATATTTACATTGATAAATATATAGTAGAGTAGTAGTAGAAGCTAAAGGGTAAATACAATCTTATGGGGAGGGGTGGCCTTCCCCCCCCCCACTTTTTTTTAAGTAAAAAGAATAGGGATTATTTTTGTTTATTTACTGGCTTGACCGCTCTCTTTCCCTTTTTGGAGAGAGAAGAGAATTGGGTTTTTGGTCATCATATTTACTCCCCCCTTCTCTTTACCTTTATTTTAGTTTTTCTCTTTCTCTCTTTTTATCTTGGAACTACTTTTACATAATTAAAAAAAACCTGGATTAGGCACGTCCTATTCAAAGGAGGTTCCCGTACATTCCCCAACCCTCGAACGTAGGGAACTTACATAGTAAGGTTAGACTCAAAGGAGTCAAGTAGGGAGTGAGTGAATATGGTAGGGACATTGGGGGGAGAGGGTGTGTGAGTGGATCGGGGGTGAGTGGATTAAATAAGGGGTTTTTCTATTTTTTTTCCCCCATTCCCTTTCTTTTGACCTATGGGTACAATAAAAATGTGTTCTTTCAATATTAGGGGATTAAATACAGCAGCAAAAAGATTGCAAGTTCTGCATTTTCTTCATGAACAAAGGGTTGGCATTGTTCTCTTTCAGGAGACGCATTTTCGCAATGATCATATACCAAATATACAAAACAGGCAGTATCCAGTCTGGTATCATGATACTTATCCCTACTCAAAATCCAGAGGAGTTTCTATAGTAATTCATAAATCAATACCCCATCAGGTAATAGGAAAATGGACAAACAGAGATGGTGGGGCACTACTACTAAAACTAAATATATGGTTAAAAAGACACATTTATTAACCACTTCAGCCCCGGACCAATTGGCAGCCAAAGGTCTTTTTTCAATTTCGCACTGCACTGCTTTAACTGGTAATTGCGCGGTCATGCAATGTTGTACCCAAACGAAATTGGCGTCCTTTTCTTCCCACAAATAGAGCTTTCTTTTGATGGTATTTGATTGCCTCTGTGATTTTTATTTTTTGCGCTATAAACGGAAAAAGACCGCAAATTTTGAAAAAAAAAGATATTTTCTACTTTTTGTTATAAGACAAATCCAATAAACTCAATTTTAGTCAAACATTTGGGCCAAAATGTATTTAGCCACATGTCTTTAGTAAAAAAAATGCCAATAAGCGGATATTTATTGATTTGCGTAAAAGTTATAGCGTCTACAAACTAGAGTACATTTTCTGGAATTTACATCGCTTTTAATTTATGACTGCCTATCTCATTTCTTGAGGTGCTAAAATGGCAGGGAAGTACAAAGCCCCCCCCCCCCTTCCAAATGACCCCATTTTGGAAAGTAGACACCCCAAGCTATTTGCTCAACATGAGCCCATTGAATATTTTTTTTTTTTAGTCCCAAGTGAGTGAATAAAGACAAAAAAAAAAAAATTTGCAAAAAGTTGTCACTAAATGATATATTGCTCACACATGCCATAGTTATATGTGGAATTGCACCCCAAAATACATTTTGCTGCTTCTCCTGAGTATGGGGATACCACATGTGTGGACTTTTTGGGAGCCTAGCCGCGTACGGGGCCCCGAAACCCAAGCACCGCCTTCAGGATTTCTAAGGGTGCAAATTTTTGATTTCACTCCTCACTACCTATCACAGTTTCGAAGGCCATAAAATGCCAAAATCGCACAAAACCCCCCCCAAATGACCCCATTTTGGAAAGTAGACACCCCAAGCTATTTGTTGAGAGGCATGGTGAGTATTTTACAGCTCTCATTTGTTTTTGAAAATGAAGAAAGTAAAGAAAAAAAATATTTTTTTTCTTTTTTCAAATTTCAAAACTTTGTGACAAAAAGCGAGATCTGCAAAATACTCACCATACCTCTCAGCAAATAGCTTGGGGTGTCTACTTTCCAAAATGGGGTCATTTTGGGGGGTTTTATGCCATCTGGGCATTCCATGGCCTCCGAAACTGTGATTGGCAGTGAGAAGTGAAATAAAAAAATGACACCCTTAGAAAGCCTGAAGGCGGTGCTTGGTTTTTGGGGTCCCGTACGCAGCTAGGCTCCCAAAAAGTCCCATACATGTGGTATCCCCGTACTCAGGAGAAGCAACAGAATGTATTTTGGGGTGTATTTCCACATATGCCCATGACATGTTTGAGCAATATATCATTTAGTGACAACTTTTTGTATAATAAAAAAATATATATATATTTTTTTTTCATTATTCAATCTCTTGGGACAAAAAAAAAAAAAATTTAATGGGCTCAACATTGCTCTCAGCAAATAGCTTGGGGTGTCTACTTTCCAAAATGGGGTCATTTGGGGGGGGGGGGGGGGGGGGGCGGGGGGGTGTGAACTGTCCTGGCATTTTATGCACAACATTTAGAAGCCTATGTCACACGTCACCCACTCTTCTAACCACTTGAAGATAAAGCCTTTTCTGACACTTTTTGTTTACATGAAAACATTTTTTTTTTTTGCAAGAAAATTACGTTGAACCCCCAAACACTATATATATTGTTAAAGCAAAGGCCCTACAGATTAAAATGGTGGGTGTTGCATTTTTTTTTTCCACACAGTATTTGCGCAGCGATTTTTCAAACTTTTTTTTATTTTAATGCACTAAAACACACTACATTGCTCAAATTTTTGATGAAATAAAAAATATGATCTTAGGCCGAGTACATGGATACCAAACACGACATGCTTTGAAATTGCGCACAGACACGCAGTGGCGACAAACTACATACATTAAAAGCCTTTAAAAGCCTTTACATGATACCACATTAGATTCACGGAGGAGGTCTACTGCTAAAATTACTGCCCTCGATCTGACCTTCGCGCTGATACCTCACATGCATGGTGCAATTGCTGTTTACATATGACGCCAGACCAACGCTTGTGTTCGCCTTTGCGCAAGAGAAGGGGGGGCAGGGGTGCTTTTTTTTATTTTATTTTTTTTTTTTTTGATTTATTTAGCTTTTTTATTTTATTTTTAAACTGTTCCTTCCATTTTTTTTTGTCTTTGTTATCATTTTTATTGTTATCTCAGGGAATGTAAATATCCCCTATGATAGCAATAGGCAGTGACAGGTACTCTTTTTTTGAAAAAATTGGCCCACAGGTCTGTTAGACCCTAGATCTTTCCTCTGCCCTCAAAGCATCTGACCACACCAAGATCGGTGTGATAAAACGCTTTCCCAATTTCCCAATGGCGCAGCTTATATCCGGGAGGGGGGACATTCCCTCCCACTGCTTGTAAAAGCAGTCTAGAGGCTAATTACCCGCTAGAATTGCTTTTACATGAAAGCCGATCACTGGCTGAAAAGAATGATACCAAAGATGATACCTAAACCTGCAGGCATCATTCTGGTATAACCATTCAAAGTCCAGCAACATACTGGACATATATTGTAATCTTTTTTTTTCATGCAGCCTCTTGGCTGAACGAAAAAAAGAGATTGATTGGTGGGTATGCCCACCATTAGAATACCTCCCTTCATCCACCCACTTCTAATGATGGGCATACATGCACCATTTATATATGCCGAAGCATGGGGGCATCCTCCCACAAAAGTTATGCCATGTACACACGGTCGCACTTTTCCACGGGGCAAGGCTCCATCGGAATTTCGACCATATGTACGCAGCATTAGGAGCCAATCGCTCCTCCGCCCCTGCTGCCCCCATGCTTCGGCATATACGCTCTTTTTTTTAACTGTGGTGGTGAAATCACCTCCTACAGCGTTGGAGTCGCGGCTTTATGTATCGTGGGAGCAAACGCTGTTGCTGTCAAGATAAATAAATCCACGCTGCAACTGAATGGCGCACCTGAAAACAAAAAAATGGTTAACACTAAAACACAGTAAACAAAATTACATACCTGAAAAGCAAGCATGATAAAACATAATAAAACATTGCAGAATAGAATGGAGTAAAAAAAAGAGCAACAACAGAGAGAGAACAATAAAACGACAACTATTTTTTAATTTTTTTGAGATTTACAGGTAAAAAAGCTCCTGACTGTTAGCGACTGAATCAAAACGCTACCACAAAAAAAATGTTATCGATCGCAGGGATCAGGCCTGACTCTGCGAACGCTGCAGTTATGTGTGCTTAGTGTTTTGTAAGTGACAGTGATCGATCGATACTGCACTTGGGTGGGCTGGGCTGGGCGGAGGGGGAAAACGCAGGTGCTAGCAGGTATCTGGGCTGATGCCGCTAACAATGCGTTTTTTGGAACCCTAAACTGCTGGGACACTAGTATAGATCTGATCAGATCAGATATTGATCTGTTCAGATACTGTACCACTAAGGGAGGTGTATGCTTTGCGCGTGGGTGTTTGCGGTACTGGCACTAACCTGGGGCGACGCAGACCTTATTTGACCCTAAAACCTAATTGATATCACCCGCCGGGCGATCAGGGAGTTAAACCTTTATTTGGTAATAAATGGCGGGTGCCCTGACAGTATAAAAAACAAACAAACAAACTAACCAGCATCACCCGTAACAGTTATACGGTGATCACTGGTGAAAGGGTTAACTAGGGGCAATCAGGGGGTTTAAAACCTTTATTAGGTAATATATGGGGGTACCTGACGCTATATAAAAACCTGACGGGGAACCTAAATAACTAACTGGCTAACCAGCGTCACCAGTGACACTTATACGGTGATCACTGGTGAAAGAGTTAACTCTAGGGGCAATCAAGGGGTTAAAACCTTTATTTAGGTTGTAATATGGGGGTACCTAACCTATAAACCTATTTATAAACCTATATAAACCTGGCGGTTAACCTAAAAAAAAAACTGGCTACCTAGCGGCACCAGTGACACTAATGCAGCGATCAGAAAAACGATCGCTTAGTGACACTGGCAAAAGGGGGTGAAAGGGTTAACTAGGGGCAATCAGGGGGTTAAAACCTTTATTAGGTAATATATGGGGGTACCTAACGCTATATAAAAACCTGACGGGGAACCTAAATAACGAAATAACTAACTGGCTAACCAGCGTCACCAGTGACACTTATACGGTGATCACTGGTGAAAGGGTTAACTCTAGGGACAATCAGGGGGTTAAAACCTTTATTTAGGTTGTAATATGGGGGTACCTGACCTATAAACCTATTTATGAACCTATATAAACATGGCGGTTAACCTAAAAAAAAAAAAACTGGCTACCTAGCGACACCAGTGACACTAATGCAGCGATCAGAAAAACGATCGCTTAGTGACACTGGCAAAAGGGGGTGAAAGGGTTACCTGGGGGGCAATCAAGGGGTTAAACCTTTATTAGGGGGGGGGGGGGGTAGGGGGCTACCTTGGACCTAAAACTAACTGCCCTGACAGTTATTACAGTCACACTGACACTAAATGCAGTGATCAGTAAATAAATGATCACTGCAATTAGTGACACTGTGACTGGGGGGGCAGGGGGTGATCTGGGGGGTGATAGGGGGGTTATTTGTGTGCCTATGTGTACTGGTGTCAGTGTACTGTTTGTGCACTAACCTCTACATCTTCACTCCTCGGCGTTCCGGTCTATCTGACCGGCGCGCCGAGTGTGACATCACTTCCTCTGCCTGTGTTTTGATTGACACAGACAGAGGAAGCATCTGATTCGCCAGGAGCGATCGCGAGGGGGTGGCCAGAAACCACTGGCCGTCCCCTCTTCCTGGATCGCTCCTGAAGCGATCCCGACCGTCCCCGCCGGCCGGGACCCCCCACGCGCCTGAAGAATGGCACGTACAGGTACGTGGTTTTGCCTGTACGTGCCATTCTGCTGACGTATATGTACATGGGGCAGTCGGGAAGTGGTTAATATATACCTACCTAATATAGATCAGATTAAAATAGGTACCCAACTACTAATGGATCTCATGGAAAGGGCAGAGGGGGTGGTAGTAGTAGGGGGGGATTTCAATTTTGTCTTTAATCGAGACATGGATACTACAGCACTAGCGGGGCCCCAGGCAAGTACGGATAAAAGGAAATTTAAGGAAATGCTCGACAGATACCATTTAGTTGATATATGGAGAGCACTTCACCCAATGGAGAAAGACTATACGTTTCATTCTAAAGTTCATGGTACGTATCATAGATTAGACTATTTTTTGATAAATCAATCGGCAGTGGCTATGATCTCCTCATCAGAGATAGGTAATTTTCTCTGGTCGGATCATGCCCCTATATATATGGTGATGGACACGTTAAGTGGTAACGTATCAAGAGGTACATGGAAATTAAATGACAATTTATTATATGATGTGGCATGTATTGCAGAGATCGGGACAGCAATATTGAACTTTACACAGGACCATGTAAATGATAGTACCTCTCTTCCTAATCAATGGGAAACATTGAAATGTATAGTAAGGGGCCTTTTTATAAAACACGGAGCCAGGTAAAAAAAAAAAAAAAGCAAAAGGAAACAGATCAGTGCAGCTCTTACAGGAAATTGCCCAGTTGGAAAAGCAACACAAGCAAAATTCAGGACAGGGGACATTAATGGAATTAACAGGGAAACGAGCTGAACTACGAACCTTACTAAATGAACAAACATTAAGGATTAGAGATAAAAATCGTACCTTATATTATCAACAAGGAAACAAACCTGGGAAATTACTAGCAAGAGCATTACGCCAGCGAATGAACACTACATCCATTGTTAAGGTTAGGACAGAAACGGGTGATATGGTATATGACCCGAAAGCGATTTTGAAAACATTCCACACTTTTTATTCTCGACTATATAATATACCTAATCAGCTAGCAGAGCGTGATCCTGAAATATTCCAGCAAAATATACGACAGTATATAAAGGACACTGCTGTACCAACTTTAACAGTAGTAGAGGTAGATCAGCTAGAAAAAGAATTTTCAGAGAATGAAATTCAGAACGTAATAGACTCATTAATACCAGGTAAAAGTCCCAGGTCGGATGGTTTTACACCACGGTTCTACAAGCTATTTAACCACTTCAGCCCCGGACCAATTGGCAGCCAAAGGACCAGGCCCCTTTTTGCGATTCGGCACTGCGTCGCTTTAACTGACAATTGGCTCCAAAACAAAATTGGCGTCCTTTTTTTCCCACAAATAGAGCTTTCTTTTGGTGGTATTTGATCGCCCCTGCGGTTTTTATTTTTTGCGCTATAAACAAAAATAGAGCGACAATTTTGAAAAAAAAATGCAATATTTTTTGCTTTTTGCTATAATAAATATCCCCCAAAAATATATAAAAAAACATTTTTTTTCCTCAGTTTAGGCCGATACATATTCTTCTACATATTTTTGGTAAAAAAAAAAAAAAAATCGCAATTAGCGATTATTGATTGGTTTGCGCAAAAGTTATAGCGTTTACAAAATAGGGGATAGTTTTATAGCATTTTTTATTAATATTTTTTTTTTTTTACTAGTAATGGTGGCGATCAGCGATTTTTATTGTGACTGCGACATTATGGCGGACACATCGGACATTTTTGACACATTTTTGGGACCATTGTCATTTATACAGAAATCAATGCTATTTAAATGCATTGATTTCTGTATAAATGACAGTTGCAGTGAAAGAGTTAACCACTAGGGGGAGGGGAGGGGTTATGGGCTCTGACGTGTGTTGTGTTTTTTACATTAGGGGGCGGGGCTGACGTCTGACGTCATTGATTGGCTTTCCCGATGATCGAGAACAGCCAATCAATGACAGGCAGAGTAGGAAGCGCGGGGAGAGGTTTGTTTACACAAACCTCTCCCCGTTCTTCAGCTCCGTAACCCGATCGTGGGACACCAGCGGCGATCGGGTCCGCTGGTCCCGCGGCCGGGGTCACGGAGCTCCCGACCGGGTCGCGAGTGCGCCGCTGGCGGCGCGCGCGCGACCCACGGGCAGGCATTTAAAGGGCCACGTACCTGTACGTGGTTTTGCCTGCCCGTGCCATTCTGCCGCAGTATATCTGCGTTAGGCGGTCGGGAAGTGGTTAAAGACCTGCTAATTCCAATTATGAAGCAGACTTTTAACTCAGTCTCTATCTCCCAACCATTCGTTCCACAGGGCATGCAGGCATATATTTCTCTTATACCTAAGCCAGAGAAGGATCACACACTGTGTGGAAACTACCGACCCATCTCGCTGACAAACCTTGATCTTCGAATATATTCAAAGATCATGGCTAACAGATTTTCGCCAAAATTGCCGAAATACATACACTTGGACCAAGTGGGGTTCATAGGGGGACGAGAGGCAAGGGACAATACCCTGACTCGAATAGAATATGCTCAGAAACATGCCATCCCATCCTGCCTTTTGGCAATCGATGCCGAGAAGGCGTTCGATGGGGTGGGAGTGGGCCCTGTGCTTTGTGAAAAAATTATGGTTTTATACCAAAATCCAACAGCCAGAATACAGGCAAATGGAGACGTATCCAATATAGTTAATATAGCAAATGGAACCCGGCAGGGTTGTCCCCTGTCTCCATTATTATACGTATTAGCCATGGAGCATTTGACAATAGCAATTCGAAATAGCCAAGATATACAAGGAATTAAAGTGAGAAATTAGGTATATAAAATGTCGGTATATGCAGATGATCTGCTAATATATATTACAAACCCAGTGGTGACAATTCCAAATCTGATCAAGGAGTTCAAGCGATTTGCTGAGTTGAGTAAATTTCAAAGTACATTATAATAAATCTGAAGCATTGAATATTTCACTCTCAGATAATACGGGTGAACTCCTTAAAAACAATTTACCTTTTAAGTGGCAGAAAAATGCAATTAAATATCTGGTAATATCCATACTTAGAGAACTGAAGAAGCTCCACGAATAAAACTATCTCCCAATGATGTAAAAAATAAATAAGACGCTTCAAAAATACGATAAGGGGATTTTCTCTTGGACGGGTCGTATCAACATTGTAAAAATGGACATACTCCCAAAAATACTTTATATCTTCCAGACTATTCCAACATTTCCCTTAACAAATATCTTGAATCTCCTCAAAAAGGCCATCAGGAGTTTCATTTGGGTAGGTAAGCCGGCCAGAATTAAGAGGAATTTTAACTAGACTAAAAAAGGATGGGGGCTTGGCTCTCCCAGACCTATCGGTATACCTCAAAGCAGTATTCGTGGCTAGGATGGTGGATTGGTTCCATAGTGCAGAAAGTAATAGACATGTGCAATTCGTTAAGTTTTTTTTTTGTTTTTCGTTCGTTTTCGTACGAATGAATGAATCGTTCGAATTGTTCGAATCCGAATAACGAATCGTTCGAATCCAAATAACGAATCGTTCGAATCAGAAAAACAAACGAAAATCCGAAAAAAACTAAAATTAGAAACAACGAATGTACTAATGAAGAAAATCCGAAAAACGAACGAAAAAATTTGTAACTTTTTTTTTTGTTGAATTGGTAATTTTCTGTGTCCCTTACAATGGTGCTGCTTAACGTGCTTCGAATGGATTGAACAAAAAAAATTCGTACATTCGTAACTTTTTTTTTGATTCGTAACTTTTTTTATTTTTTTCGAATGGATTGAACAAAAAAATTCGTACATTCGTAACTTTTTTTTTTCGATTCGTAAATTATTAAAATGTAATAATAGCATACACATTACATAAAATTATGAATTATGCTCCGATTACGAATCTAGGAATGTTACGAATGTACGAATAAATACGAATGCGTCCGAAAAAACTAATCAACGAAAAATAACTCTAACGAATGTACGAATCGTTACGAATACAAACACCGACGACTTACGAATGTACGAATCGTTACGAATCAACGGAAACGAAAAAAACACTTATTTTTTTTCGGAAACGACAAAAACGAAACGAAAATAAACAATTTTTTTTGTTGTGCACATGTCTAGAAAGTAAACAGAGGGTGAAACTAGAGGAGGAGATTGCAGACATAAAAATTGAAATCACTGCAGTGGATAAAGAAAGAAAAAAGGCCTTGTACGGAAGAGATGCCGTTCTTGGTCGTATCAACACTGAAACTATGGGACAGATTGGTAAAGAGGGGAATAGGATCCACATATGTGGGCCCAATGACACCCCTCTTCAGCAATCCAGAATTCCCAGCAAGGGACACTACAACCTTTTTAAAATGGCATAAAAATATGATATAAGGTTAAGGCAACAGACTTCCCCGGTTGGATACCCTGGGAAGGGAACATGAGAGGAAATGGATATTATACTGGCAGCTTCAAAACTATATAACCTCCCTCAGGAAAGAGGAGCCACTAGATGGAATTATTATTTTTACAAGAGCAGAAACCAACACATATCCAATGTATATAAATATTTAATTTTGAACAATAAGGATCTAGAGATAAGCTACATAAAAATATGGGAGGAAGAGCTGGACATGGTTATCCCCAGGGTTAAATGGGAGAAGGCAATTATATTAACACATGAGATGTCGATCTCAAACAGGCACCAAGAAAGAAACTACAAAATATTAGTTAGATAGTATAAATGTCCAATATATATGCATAGAATTAGTCCAGACAATGAAAACATCTGCTGGAGATATCGGGGGGGGGGGGGGCAATAGGCACAATGTCACATATTTGGTACTTCTGTCCAGGGGCCCAGATATTCTGGAATAAAATATATACAATATATCGTGAGGTGAAGCGTACCAACTTGCAACCTGACATATTAGTATCGATTTTGTCAATGATCCCAGGATTCATGAAAAATATAAAAAAAATAAAAGGTATATTAAAGCATTTTTTAACAGCAGCAAAAACGGTTATAGCTAGAAAATGGAAAAATAAGGCAGCCCCTTCGATAGATGAATGGAGATGAGATGAGTGAGATGCGTTCCCTGGAAGAGAGGATGGCGATCGAAAAAGGTTTAAAAAAACAAATAAGGGCAGCATGGCAAGTCTGGGAAGAATTCAGAGCATCATCCCCTCTATTGTTAGAAATATAGGAGGAGAACCCAAATAGAGACAAAGGAGTTTTTTGATATGGATGTATGAATGGATAGAATGGGGGGTGGGGCCGGGGGCATGAATGTGTAGGAGATAAAATATGCACGGGTTACAGAATCAACATACAAAGAACAAAACGATTAGCGACAAATAGAGGTTAGGTATTTGATCACAGGGATATGTGAAGATAGAATGTAATCTGATTGTATGGATAAAGAATGGATCTGTAAATGTTTGATAATAATAATTGTAAAAAATGTTTTGTTAAATAAAGATTTACAAAAAAAACAATATCAAACAGTAGTCATGCATATTCTGTTTGCAGCAAGACTCACAATTACACCTGTGTGGAAACAAACACTAGTACAAAGGGTCCAACAACAAAGCTTTTATGAGTGCTTTTTGTCATATAACCAAACTACTCAATTTAGATCTACTTGGAAACAGTAGATACGATTTGTATAACCTTCATATTATCCAAAAACTATAATCATAGTATGGTATGGTGGATACTCTTGTAAATAAATAATTATCTTTTGAATTACAAGGATAGAGCACATTTTGGTGTGGTTGTTTATACTTTACATTTATATTTCCTATATATTGTGTCAGTTACTAATGACCATATGCAATTGTTTTTTTGCAGCTGTTTTTTGCTGGAAAATTTAATATGTTTCAATTCAAGGAATGTATCACTATAATCTATATGTTGTATGACACCATGTGCCACAATCTCCTGTAACATATACTGATTACAAGATATTGAATATGTCAGCAAACGGTTATTTGACTAACATTTTGAGTAAAAAATATATTGAAACTAAATTAATTTGTCCAGCAATATTTACAAGTGAGATTTTTTAGTACTGCATTATATTTTTTTTTAGATGTACCCTATGAAAGTGCCTGCCAAGTATAAGTTGTGGGGATTTTTATTTATAATATCAGAAGAGAGTGCATTAAAAAATACAATTACTACTAAAACATTAGTGTTGCAAAAAAAGAAAAATAGCCCTAATTTTAAAGCCCAACTCCAGGAATTGGTCAAAATCTACTCTTGAAATGGGGGTCCCCTGCATTGCAAGAGTTAAATGCACATTATGTCTAGTGTGTAGAACAATAGGCAGTATTATTAACCACTGCTTTGGTACTGTCCTCGTCTACCCAAAGTTCCAGGCTATGGGTAGTCCTTCAGCATCATCTCTTACAATACAGGACTACTAACCCGGCATTGTATGTGGATGGGGCGAATGTGTGAGCACCACTATGAGCAGCCTGGAGGAAAAAGTCCAGCGACCAGGTTGCACCATTGGAAGAAGTGTGCTGGAGTGCAGACTAGGGTATTACCTTATTTTGGCACTCCTACACTTCACAAGCATTTTACCCTCACCATATATGGGGTCCCACTGCATGGGTATTTCTTTTTTTTGTCACGCCCAGAGTTGGGCCTTAAATCTTTAAATCATCTGTGAATCTCTGCTGATCCATAGAGGTCTCCTGGCTTTTTCTCCAATGCCCCATACACACGGTCGGAAATTCCGACGGAAAAAGTCCGATCGGATTATGTTGTCGGAAAATCCGATTGTGTGTGGGCTCTAGCGGACTTTTTCCGTCTGAATTTTCGACGGAAAAAGATTGAGAGCAGGACCTAAAATTTTCCGACAACAAAATCCGGTCTGGATTTTTCGTGTGTATAGAATTCCGACGCACAAAGTGCCATGCATGCTCAGAGTAAATTTGGGGACGAAAGCTATTGGCTACAGGCCTCTTCGTAGTCCCGTCGTACGTGTTTTACGTCACCCCGTTCTGAACGATCGGATTTTCCTACAACTTTGTGCGACCGCGTGTATGCAAGACAAGTTTTGGCCAAAATCCGTCGGAAAATATCCGACAGATTTTGTGGTCACAATGTCCAACCGTGTGTATGGGGCATAATACTTTTTGGTGAATGGGCTTCTCAAGCAGTGTTAATTTCATTGACTAAAACATTTTAGTCTACTAACTTAATACCATTTTAGTCTACTAAAATACAACTAAAACAATTGAGATGACTAAAATGCCATTTTAATCATGACTAAGACTAAAACTAAATTGAAATTTGATGTCAAAATTACCTATAGTGCATGTTCATACCTCAATACCATAAATAAAATGCAATACAATTAATACTGCTTCTCAAGACAGAGCCATGGTTTGTCAAAATGTTTAATAATGAACTTAACAGCACTCGGGGAGGATGAAGATTTGGATTTTTTTTTTTTTAATAACCCAGACCTACATGGTGATTCACCTGACCCTTAGCCAAACATGGGGCCCTTACAAAAACAGTTATATTTCCTTGTTGAGTTATTGTTAATACTTTAACTGGTGGAATCCATTCACCTAATCAGGTTTGTTCTAAATTACCAGTTTGCATCAGGGCCTATGTAGGGGTTTCACAACATAGAATACTAATCCAATCACAATTCTTTTTAATTTTGTTAAATAAATTAAAGAAAAAATGGAAAACTGTTGATTTATATCCATATTTTAATACTACAAGTCAGTAAAAGTGCAAAAAAAGGACTGAATAAATATGCAAGTCATTAGAAGCAAGACTTTTAGTGACAGCAAAGTTGACCTATCTCCAAAAATGAAAACAGGGAATTTTCAATAAATATTGCTCAGTTCTTGGAACTCTACACATGCCAAGTTAACATGGCTTTGTGTTAAAGTCTGCCAAAAGTGGAAAATCAAGGCATTGTGGGAAATCTTCTTAAATGCACACCCTACTAAATCCAGTTTTACCTGATGTGTGACCAGTGAGAGAACCTTTCCTGTAAATACCATTGTTTTTGACATCACGGGTATTGTAGTGACAAGTGTAGTAGTTTACATAAGAGCCACGCCTGCCTTAAGGCATTGCAAGCCTGCCATTGATACACCGGTACAGTTTATATTTGAAGACTTGCAGAGTTACAATTCATTTGTCCTGTCCCTGTACATAGCAAGTTATTGAAGTGGAATACCTACAAGAACATGACTCCTAGGCACTATTCAATCAATTTAAAGAGGTAAGATTACAACAATTTCATTTGAATCTATTATAGTTCACTTTCTGGCATTACATTTTTAAAGTGAAATAATGGTGGTATTAGTGAAATTAGCAATTATACATACAAAAGATAGACTTTCCTACTATAATTGACAGAGCATTTAGAATATATGTCATATACAAGTAAATTTAAGATACCAGCACATAAACATTTCCATTTTTTAAACTTTTACATTTAAAACAAAAAAATGTTTTATTGTCTTTGACACATTAGTGATCCTTAAGTCTACTTTTAACAAATGACAGACAGTTGTTCACACAATCAGGATATAAAAGGAATACTAAAATGTGGTAAAAGTCAATATATTGACAAAGCATGCAATTCACAGTTTTGTACAGAACTGCACAAAATGTAGGACAATCCAGAAGGTTTTAGAACCTACTTGAGTTTCAGCTTTGCTACATTGGATTGTTCTCCTTGCCTTGTACACACGGTGATAAACCAGACAAAAAAAAAAAAATTCTGCTTTTGACACAATCCCCAATGATAATCGTTATTACACAGCTGTTGTCCAAAATTTTCCGATGTGACAAACACGAAAATTCTCGTACGATATCAGATGGTCGATTTTAGTCGATGTTCGATTTTAGTTTAATCAGTACAGTTCTTGTCCGAAAATACAATACTAATACATTACTTCTGAATTTTTTTTCTGTTGTGTGAGAATTTTTAGACTTTAGTAACCTAGTTGCATTCGATATGGAGACTAGCATGCAAAAAAATAATAATTTCAGTGTGTACTTGGCTTTACTCTCCCCATTCTTTCTCATTGTGCTGCAAGCAACTTGAGTTTTGTATAATCAATTGTATGAATAGTAATTGATACCAATTGAATTGGTAGTAGTAGAGTATGGTACAGTGCTAGCCACATGCAGAAAGTTTGGAGATTGAGTGGCGTTTATATAAAGCCTGAAGAGGGATCCAAGTTATGCCAGCAACTGGCATCTTTATTAATGCAAGTTATCCAAAGAAGGGTATTCTCTAAAGCTGGGCATACAAGGTTAGATTTTTGTTCGAATGGAAAGTCTGAAAAATTGCTCATCTGACCTTTCTGTTTTGCCATCATTTAATCAACTAATTTCCTCAGACACCCCCTATAATTTCAGCCAAACCGACTATGTAGGTGGAATTCCAGACATAATAATCAGGTTTCATTAGAGTATTTTTCCCAAATAAACACATTCACTGTTAGAATTTAATTTGTACAAGAAAATTTTTTTTACATCGAATATTCTTGTTACTACAGTTAAAACAAAATGTCAATTTGACCCTGCGACACAACATGAAATCAAAACAAAACTTCTGAAAGCTAACAGTTTTCCGCAAAATTTTAGTGGTCAACTTTAAATTTCAAACTAGATGTATGAATGATTGGTCAGCAAGGGCAAGCGATTTGTCAGCTTTGGTGGCAAAAATCAGGAATAGATTACACCGCTTCCGAACATTCTATGCACAGAGAACATTTATCTCATTCTAAATTTGAGACCTTTTACAATGAATCAGCGAGTGAAAAATCAGGGCAAGGAATCTCCACCACAATCTGCTGCATGCCCCTGATTACCACAACTTTCTGCTGGATATTTTGTGTCCCAGAAAACGTGTCAAAATTGTATGTAATGTACACTACTTGGGAGTCCTGTAAACATTATCGTGTGTGTATAATTTATATATATATATATATATATATATATATTTTTTTTTTTTTTTTATTTATTTATTTATATACATACACACTATATTACCAAAAGTATTGGGGCGTCTACCTTTACGCACACATGAACTTTAATGGCAAGCAAGGTCCATAAAGACATGGATGAGCAAGTTGGGGGGGGGGGGGTGTACTTTAACTGGCCTGCACCTCAACCCCATAGAACACCTTTGAGATGAATAAGAGCAGAGACTGCGAGCCAGGCCTTTTCGTCCACATCAGTGCCTGGCCTTACAAATACGCTTCTGGAAGAATGGTCAAACATTCCAATAGGCATACTCCTAAACCTTGTGGACAGCCTTCCCAGAAGAGTTGAAGCTGTTATAGCTACAAATGGGGGGGCGCAATATTGAACCCTACGTACTAAGACTGGGATGCCAATAACGTTCATGTGCGTGTAAAGGCAGGCGTCCCAATACTTTTGGTAATATAGTTACACACACATATATATATATATATATATATATATATATATATATATATATATATCACTGTGCTATCAGGGTATTTCTTTAACATGCAGTTGTGAAATATGTATGGGGTTACTTCCTTCTTTTTAACATTCCATTGCTTGCAATAAGCTGAAAGGAAAGTCACTTAAGGTTTTTAATGGTAATGTCAATAACTTATAAAGTTTTATTGCTAATATGCCTAAACCACTAATAATAGTTAACCCATATGTGACCCCCCAAAAATGACAGATATTTGGTGTGTTTATTTACAGTTATATACTGTATACATCTCATGTTAAGGGCAATTTTTTTTTTTTTTTTTTCGTAATAAGAACTGTACTTAATCAGGATAGACAGGTTTGTGGTCAGATAGACCCTTTCTACTAGTGTGCCTATCTTTGGGAAATAGACTTTCATACGCAGAGGAATGATGTGCTGGCAGGCTTGCACTACTCCTTAATTGTGTGAATGCTGGAAATGCATCCTATCCTATGTTCATATATATGCCAAAAACACAGTAGAGCTTGTTGCAGGGAGTTTTTGATCAATATTGGGAAAAAATGTTGAACCCCTTTCAGATTCAAACCCCTCTTAGCCCCAGAATTAAAAAATGAAGGGGTCCTTATAACTACCAAGAAAGGTTGCTTTTAATCTTTTGTGCTGATAACGGACCATATATGCATCTTGCAACTTTAAAGTGAACTTTTTTTCCATTTTAACGTTTTGAAGTGGGGCCCAAGAACAGACACCAAAAGATCCCTTCATTAAATTTTCTCGTTTGTACTTTTTTTCCTCTTTGAAAGTCAGACCTTATTAATGTCTAAATAAATCATAGAGGAACAGAAGAGACTTTGTGGGTAATAATGATAATAGCAGGTATCTTATGGGGTCTATTGTGAGGCAGAATGTTTAACATTGAATGGCTTGGATACAAAATGGCAAGAAATTGGTCATACAAAGGGTGTGCTGGCATCAACATTCAGGTTTTATGACAATACTTTCAATGTCGGTGCAGAAAAGAGACATTCACTTTAAGTGCTGGACATCTCCTTCAGTCAGCCTTTACCATGGATAGCCCAATGTTCTGCAGGCTGAGCATACTGCAGCCAAGTCCTGGGGGCTGATACTACTAATCTGCATGACTCAATTAGGCCCCTTTCACACTGGGGCGTTTTTCAGGCAGTACAGCGCTAAAAATAGCGCCTGTACACCGCCTGAAAAAAACGGCCCCATTCACTCCAGTGTGAAAGTAGGCGGGCTTTCACACTGGAGCAGTGCGCTAGCAGGACGGTAAAAAAAGTCCTGCTAGCAGCATCTTTGGAGCGGTATAGGAGTGGTGTATTCACCGCTCCTACCCATTGATTTCAATGGGACACCGCGGTAATACCGCCGCAAAGGCAGCGCTTTGTGGGGGATTTTAACCCTTTTTCGTCCGCTAGCGGGGGTTAAACCCGCACCGCTAGTGGCCGAATACCACGGCTAAAACTACGGTAAAGCAGCGCTAAATATAGCGCTGCTTTACCGTCGCCACGGCTCCCGCCCCAGTGTGAAAGGGGCCATAGAGAGAGATTTACTCACATTCACTGACTGTCATCACCAGGACAGAAGGTGAGGAGAAATGTAAGCTTTTGCTGTTGTCAGCGGAACAAGAGTAAATGGGATAAATTTCCAGTGGGACATCTGCTTTAGTTACATGTGCTTTTCGTAACTTTGGGAAGAAGATTTCCTTTCACTTTCTGCTTGGTTTATTAAACAGGAAGTGAAGTGAAATATCCTAAATGGGAACACAGAGCAATAAAAACACACATCTCAAGTGTCCCATGAGGTGCGGGAGTCTCCTGCATTTCTGCGGTGGCTTCCGCACACCCGCAAGCACCTCGCAAACTCCCGGGAATGATCGCTGCAGCGGGGAACAGCTGTGAACACCGATCTCCTTTGTATCGATTTTTAGCTGACAGACGCTTCTCCTTCTCTCGCTCCTGTGGCTGTCAGCTAAAAAGCTATACAGGGAGATCGGTGATCACAGCTGTCCCTCCTGCCGCACTGAAGAAAATTAGACATGTCATCACTGCTGGAAGGAGGATTGAGCCACATGCCTCTCAATAACATACAGCAGCAGGCCTAGACATTGGCACTACTTTAAGGCAGAAGTGAATAAGAATGCAGTGGCTCACTAGTACTAGACAATGTTTGTGAGCATAGAAGCTGAACGTTGTATTCTGTATACAATTGCCCGTTGTTTCTTCCATTACAAGTATGCAAATCCCTTAAAATTACAACTCTCTTCATCTACTCAGCATCTGCTAATAGCGCTAGACTTGCTCCGTTTTAAGACTATATGACTCTAGAAATGATCACTGCCACTTGCTGCTCAGCAACTGCTGTCAAGTTGTTACTTCATGTGGAGAGTTCCAAACTGGTTTTATTATAGATCTGTGAAGTCATTGTTTTCTCTAGGTCCATATAAGTTGTATCCTGTGTTGAGCCCTGATGAAGGGGGATGCCTTGGAAACATGCTGGATGTTTTTATATATGACAGTTTATACCCATAAATATAAAGGCTAAGTTCACCAAAAAAAATAATAATAATACAATTATATATATATATATATATATATATATATATATATATACACACACACACACACACACACACACACACACACACACACACATCGTTTTGTAGGTAAAAAAATATTTTTTATTAGGAGCCTTTAATAAAGCACTGCACCCACGATCAGCAGATCATGGATGCAATGCCAGGTTCTTGCAGACTTTCAGTGTAGGGCAGGCAGTTACTAAATTGCAGGTAAAAGCGCTCTTCTAGAACACTCACCAGCGCCTACGTAGTTCATTGAGAACTACAAGACATCAGCCATAATGGTTGACAGTAGTTGTAGTTTATTCATTCACAGAACTCTGAATAAATGACGCTGCCAGTTGGTCAGAGGCCCACACGCCTGTGCTGTTTTTTAAATTGTGACACAGGGTGTTAGGAAAGGATTCCACGCCTGCCATTACAACAGAGGCTGCTGATTTACTAACATGATGATTATGGGTGTAACATGTAGCATGTTATGAAAGGTGAACTTATCCTTTAAAATCATCATGGACCCTCATCCATTTTTGGTCTGGCGCCCCTTTCTGCATTTCTATGGTTTCAGCTACTTTTGGGTGCCCATCATTGGAAGCCTTGCTGTGTGGGAACCACATTCCCAGAGTTATTGAGCTTCTTTGAAGATTTCCTTCATCTGACTACACATGCAAGTCTCAGCGCCTCTTTGAGTGTGTTTTACTGGAAAAATATTAGGTCCTGTACATGAAATGCGTGTGAAAATGTTTCAGGCTTGTTTGAGTTTTGTTTTGGCCGTAATTTTTTTATAACTTCTACTGGTCGGTCTAGACTAGATCGATGACTGCTTGAAAAACTTCCTTGCAGCAGCTTTAGGCTCTGTCTACGGGCTTTAGTTTGAGATCCTGACAAAATGAATTAACATTTGGCCTGTAGCTGACCTCCTTCTGACCTGCATCTAGCTTGCTATAAGCAGCTTTTGCTTTTTTTATAGATTTTATGGAAATGCAAAACCTGTTTGAAGCAAACAGATGCCAGTCAACACAAGCTTTTACACTCACATAGTGTAGCAACTTCGTTTTTGTGAAAGATCTGATAGTAAAAGTTTTGCAAGTTCACATACCTTACTCAGCGACGTTTGTGGATGATCTGCTGAATTTTAATTTTCCATCCAAAGCTTTTGTAGACAGTGTTTATAGGTGGGAAACCTTTACATAAAGAGAAACATAATTACACTATCTTTAGAGTTTAAAATATGCTTTGCTTCGGTATTCTTCTCAAACATAAAATTAAATATACGCTGCGCTGGAATGGCTATGCACTAGATAATCTGTATCTTAATCTATAGTTATAGATCCACAAGAATATAACAATATGCATAAAATCGTAAACATACAAATGGTGTAAAGTGCAAGTGCAAAATATAGCAAAAACAAATCATGTGCACAAAATCTGTAAACGCACAACTAAAAACGCATAGATAAATATAAGGTGCACAAGTGCCAAAAAAAAAAACTGTGAGGTTATATGGACCCTTTAGACTTACAAGGTGCCATGCACAATAACACACCAAAAAATATCAATAATAATAATAATAGATGAAAAAAGTGCTAAATGCATACATATGTGATAGCAAACATGTATAAAAGATTTATAAAAAAATGCAAGTGCATAAACCACACAAGTGTCTCTATATTATAAAAAAAAACTGTTCTTTCGCTCTGAGGTGAGCTTATTACCATAAGGGGTTCCTGGATTTCACCTATGCATGATTCAGAGCCACGGTTGGATGTAACAAGCATGTCAATAGTATGATCACCGGAAATCACATCACCTGCATCTAGTCTCACATCAATCAACATTTTGTGGTTCTTATCACAGCCTAGGACAGGCTGCCACAAAGAACAGTTTTTTTTAATAATATAGAGACACTTGTGTGGTTTATGCACTTGCATTTTTTTATAAATCTTTTATACATGTTTGCTATCACATATGTATGCATTTAGCACTTTTTTCATCTAATATTATTATTATTGATATTTTATTTAATTTTTTGGTGTGTTATTGTGCATGGCACCTTGTAAGTTTAAAGGGTCCATATAACCTTTTTGGCACTTGTGCACCTTATATTTATCTATGCGTTTTAGTTATGCGTTTACAGATTTTGTGCACATGATTTGTTTTTGTTATATTTTGCACTTGCACTTTACACCAGTTGTATGTTTACTATTTTATGCACATTGTTATATTCTTGTGGATCTATAACTATAGATTAAGATACAGATTATCTAGTGCATAGCCATTCCAGCGCAGCGTATATTTAATTTTGTGTTTAATGTGCACGAACGTATGAGACGTGTTTAACGTTTGCAGCTTGATAGTGGCAGGTTGGTAGGGTTTTTTTTAAGGGTCGCAGGATTTTGTTGTTTTGTTATCTTCTTCTCAAACATGCAGTGCCATAGGGAAAAAAATTATATGACCAATGTATTGATTGCAATGAACCACGTCACCTAGATCCAGGTTCAAACCAAACATGGCCAATCTGTAGTGACAGATATCCCATTAGTAATTTGCTTCACGGGGGTAAACCAATTTGTTTGTAAGCTAGGGGTAAAGTTGGTCCTTTACCAAGCCCAGATAAAGTTACCCCTATCATAATGATATAGGGCACCTTTAAAAAATAAGTTCCATATTAAAAAGGTGCATACACCTATTGATCAATTCACTTAGGCTACTTTCACACTGGGGCGTTGGGGGTAAAGCGGCGCTATATTTAGCGCCGCTTTACCGTCGTTTTAGCTGCGCATTTCGGCCGCTAGCGGGGTGGTTTTACCCCCCGCGAGCGGCCGAAAAAGGGTTAATACCGCCCGCAAACCGCCGCTACAGCTGCGTTTTGCGGGCGGGTTCGGAGCGCTGCCCCACTGTTTTCAATGGGAACGGGCGATATAGGAGCGGTAAATATACAGCTCCTACAGCGAGCCAAAGATGCGGCTTGCAGGACATTTTCCGGCGTCCTGCAAGCGCACTGCTTCAGTGTGAAAGCCCTCGGGCAGCTGTTTCGGGTCGGTTTGCTATTTTTAGCGCAATAACGCCTGCAAACCGCCCCAGTGTGAAAGGGGCCTTAGTGACCAGATGAGATCATATAAAATGTAAAACAAAGTGTAGGATATACAATGACAACATAAATAACATATAATGTAGTGTGTGACACCTGTGTACAACAGAATCGAAGTGCAAATACACCAGTAAAGTGTGCAATTTTTTTTTCAAAAAACGTTTTTTGAAATTTATAAAATTTTGTGAAAAATTAAAGTAGTCCTCTTCAGAAGAAAGTAGTGAACATTCGATCACCATTCAGGTCTCCCAAACCATGACACCACCACCTCGGAAAAGATGCAAGATTACCAAATTTAGATGGACCCTCTAATCAAAAAGAGGTCAGATGAGCATATGGCCTAACACCCTGGCCAGGGTATTCCCCAAGACTCTCCTTCAGCCTAGGTTCACACTGACAGCAGGAATTAAATTGTGGGAGTTCAGCTCACTTCGGGGACGGGTTCAGAGACTTTGGTGCGGGTTTCTGCACAAATGGCTATTGAAATCGCACCTCGAAGTCGCCAAAAGTAGTACAGAAAGACTTTTGGGAATCGGTACGGCGCCGCAAATGTGGCGCGGCACCGATCTGGATGGTGTCATTGCCGGCAATAGCTTCCCCCTACCAGTTCACTGATGCTTTTCTAAAAAAAATAAAAAAAAATAAAAAAAAATCATGCTTTTCAAGTGCACCATCTACATTACACTTCAGCTGGATAAATAAGTAATGTGCTGCCTCAACTTGTCGGAAATTTTCATAATAGGACTGTAAAACAGACATGGCATTTACTGAAAGATCAGATTTAGAAAATTATTTGAAACCGAAAACCTTATGATTACATTTTAAATTTAGATAATTTTTCAGAACTTTTATCACAGAGCCATAAAAACTAGAGGAAAGTTGAAACATCTTTTGTCAGAGTACGGAGTATGTAGTACAGAGTACGGCACTCAATCAGCAAAACTGGATTCAGTGTCAGGTGCTGCAGCAATGGTAAGGAAACCTCTGCATTATATCTGCGCTTGTACAGACTTCTCCACCAAATGTCATCTGATGTTTCAGTAAGTGAAGGAAAAAGACCTTTTTGTGGTGTGAACTCAGGGCTGGTTCACACCACAAAAAAAGAAAAAACGCACTCCAGAACTGTTCCAGATGCATTTCTGCAAGCATGTTTTTAACAAGTTTTTGACGCATTCCTGTGCGTTTTTGATGCATTCCAGATACTTTTTCCGTTTTTTTTTTTTCACTGTTCTGGGGTCCGATGCATATTTGATACATTTTTGATGCGTTTCAGTGCATTTGTTATGCATTTTACCTCGTTCAAGTACAGTCTAGCGCAGGAAAAATGCAGCATGTTCTACTTTTTTTTCTGGAATGCCCTGGAACTGACTGCACTGGTGGGAGTTATTCAATTGGAAACCATATAACATACTTTCCATGCATTTTTTTTATGCAGAAAAAAAACAAAACACTGCACTGGACTGCACCGCTCTGTCCGTGTGTCTCTTGCACCTTTACAGGTGTTCGCTTACTGACAGCTTACCAGGTGTGTTGCTTCCCCCTGTAATGGGCTGTGCTTGACAGTTATATCAAATGCGCTGCAAATGGTTTTAACAGAACCAAATAATACACACGCACACAGGGGGACCACTGCTTCTAGGGTACACAGAGATTCATTTCTGCAAAGCCAACACAGCTCATGACCTAGAGCCGCATGGTTGCTAGGGGGAGCACATAGTGCCCCCCCCCCCCCCCGCATGTTGCCAACTATCAGTAACAAATTCCCATGTGTAATAAAAGGTTCTAAACTGCTTCCTAATCTATATTTGGTAGATCAATGCTAAAACTACCCAGTTGACTGGGACAGAAAGGGGTTAGTAAATGTAGGTATGGTGAAATCTAAAAGTATTGATTGCTTAGAATTTTGGGATGAGGTGCCTTATCTGTTTTAGGACACCGATGCCACACCTTTTTCAATAAAAGTATTGATTGTTGGGGGGCGGTGCAGGGCCCTTGCACTGAGCCAAGCACAATGCAGGCAAAGTTTACAAGTAGCTACCAACAACTGCCCTAAACGTGGCTACAGAAAGTTGATTACTGTTGCTGCCAGAGCATGCACATTTCAAAATATAAAATACTGTATATGTGCTAAAATCCAAGAAATAAAAGTAGGGGGGATAAATATGTTGCCCTCAAGTTATTTTTCAGCTTTGGATTGTTTTTAATTAGTATAATTACAGTAAGTAAACTGAACTGAAAAAATGTGTAAATTGCTGCTTTGCATTTGTCACAGCTATTACCAAGAACAAACCATAACATTAAAAAAAAAAAAAAAAAAAGGATTTTTGCACCAACAGTAAAATCCTTTTCTTGGAATCGAGTAAGGGACACGGAGTCTTTAATCTAGTTATACTGCTGCCTACAGTTAAAGTGGGACACTAGTAAACAAAAACAACTTTAGGCCAGTGTAGGATAACCCCCTCTACTACCAATATGCCACAGCTTTTGTTGAAAAGCAGTATGGAGCACATGATCATAAACACTGAGGGGTGTTTTTTAAAACGAGTTGAAAAATCCCATTCAGGGACACAGGAAGTTTTTAACCTTTGAGATGTTTAAAAGCAGTCAAACTGAGGGATGGGCAACACAGCAAACAAACTAACAGGGAACTGCCGGTGTTCCGTCAGATTAGGCGACCCGTCAGAATTGGTAACGGAAGTGATGTTCCATCGCCGCAATCTTGCTACACCCCACACTTCTCCACAGTATCGATACACGGAGAAGGGAGCAAGCGGACATCTTGTTACACCCACCAGAGTTTTGCACTTCACAGTTATTTTTAACAGGAAACAGAGCATATGTGGTGAAATACAGTATTTGGAAATTCATTGGACTGTTTACATGTTGAATTATAAAAGCAGCACTGTTTTGTCACATTAGCAAATCTGTGAGATCAGCAGTTTTGCAGCTCCTTTTAAAATTCAACATCTAAACAGTCCGTCGGATTTCTAAATACTGTATTTCACCATATAAGCTCAGTGTGCTGTTAAAAATAACTGTGAAATGCAAAACTTTGGTGGGTGTAACAAGATGTCCGCTTGCCCCCTTCTCTGTGTATCTTTACTGTGGAGGAGTGCGGGGTGTAGCTAGATGGCGGTGACGAAACGTCACTTCCATTACCAATTCTGATGGGTCGCCATATCTGACAGAACACCTGAAGCTCTGAACAAAACCACTTGAATGACCTTACACCCAAAGCCGGCATCAGAGGAGACTGCAACATCTACCTGGCAGAACTTAGAGAACATATGAACAGTTTCTGGAAAACAAATTCTTTATGCTGAATAGTCTAATAAGCACTCACAGGTATAGTGTGTGTGCCTTGATCGGAAAGGATGGAAATTGATTCTTGAAACCATGAGCTTAGATGATTATCTGCTTGAGCCACCTAAAAATCATGGAACAAGAAACCAGTGTACACATATGCAGGTCCTTCCAGCATTACAAAAAGGGAATTTGTCTTCCTTAAAGAAGCAGTGGGCTCTTACAGTCCGAGACATATCAAGACAATGGAAGTAAATGTCCTTTGGTGAACTGGACAAAGACAAGAGAACACTATCCTGGATAAGGTGAAAGGCAGACTTGGGCAAAAAAAGAACGCCTGGGCCGCAACATCATTTTGTCCTTATGCAAAACCAGAAAAGGCTGCCTTGCTGGACAAGGCCGCTAATTAATATATTCACCTCACAGAGGTGATGGCTACAAGAAGCACCACCTTGTGGGTGAGTAGGGGTGAGCTCCAGCGTGTTTGCATGCTCCACGTGCAGAGCCCGACAGGAAGTCGGCGCAGCGCTAATCACAGGCAGTGAGACATTGCCCGATCTCTGCAGCTGCGCAATGTCTCACTGCCTGTGATTAGCACAGCGCCGACTTCCTGGTGGGCTCTGCATGTGGAGCATGCGAACACGCCAGAGCTCATCCTTATGGGTGTCATCCATCAGAGTCCCCAGAGAGCCCCCCCACTTACATTAGGGTCCCCAGAGAGCCTCCCCCTTAAAATCAGGGTCCCCAGAGAGCCTCCCCTGCAGAGACTCGGGGCTATAGCCCCAAAAGCCACCCCCTAGCAACGCCGCCACAAACTATCTTCTCACTCCATCCACTGGGGAACACTCTCCAGTAACAGTCAGAGGCAAATCCCAGCAAATACAGATAATACCAAACAAGCTCAGCTACAGCATATCTACCAACGCTAAACTTGAATTAGCACACTCCAGGTTACAGCAGGGTCCCTAGAGATACTGTGGGTTACTACAATATATGTATCATTCTTTCACTATGCATTTCATAAAGAAAAAAGCTGGAACATGTTAATGAACTTTGCTACCTATAGATAAAAACAAACTTTTATTATGCTTTTTTTTGTATTTTCTGTTTACTATTCTGAACATTTTCAAATTCAGCAATGAATATCTAATGTAGCATTTTTGAAAATGGATCTACACTTGTGTCAGAAGGAGTCAGCAGCAATGCTATTCATTTTTAGGTGTAGCTGCTTTAGATCAGGGGTCTTCAAACTGCGGCCCTCCAGTTGTTCAGGAACTACAATTCCCATCATGCCTAATCATGTCTGTGAATGTCAGAGTTTTGCAATGCCTCATGAGATGTGTAGTTCTGCAACAGCTGGAGGGCCGTAGTTTGAGGATCCCTGCTTTAGATGGTAAATGCAGAACATAGGCAGCAAGGCAGAACATAACAAAGCTGCTCTAATATACAAATGTCTCCTAAATAAAACCTTAAAATTTAAAAACGCCATAAAAAAAAAAAAAAAATAAAAAAAAATCTCAGTTTTTGATATAGTGGGAAAGGGCTTTCTTTTAATTTCTGTCCTAGTGACAACATTGACACCAGTCATGAAATGAAGGAAAATCTGCAATGCTGACATAGCAAAAAAAAAAAAATGTTGTCAAAACTTAATTGAACAAGCTGACGTTAGAAGCTGATTGACTACAATGCACAGCTGCAACAGATTTTGCACTCTCCAGCTTTAGCAAATCAACCCCACTGATTCCAACAAGGAGCTTGCAAAAAGAGGTGAGTCTCAAACCATTGACCAATAAAAAATATTGTTCAGCTCTTAATTATTCAAATTGCTACTCACCAGCCAGTATTTTCAAAGAGTGTTGATTTCCTGACAGGTAAAATGAGAATGACAAGTCACACTTTTTTATAAGAGCTAAATAATCCCACAACACAGACGCCTTTACACAGTGGGGTCCTAAGGTCAGGTCATTAATGAAGCAGAGTTACAAATATTACAAGAAGACGCAATAGCACCCCTTAATGGACAAAAAGGATAATGCAGCTTAACACAAATTGGTTTATTCTTACTGTGCAATTGCAGTTGTTTGAACAAAAAATAACACAAGATTATGACTGGGTTTCATGTCACTTACTGTAAACTGATTCAACAGCCATTGTTCACTTGTAGGTAAAGCAAGTTTGTCGCTTTCGCTGGAATGCATAGGTGTGCACAGCCTATTGCATTAGGGTGTGCACCCCAAAGCTCAAACACACATGCATCTGTATAATGTATGTATGTGTGTGTGTGTATATATATATATATATATATAACACATACAGGTGCATCTAAAAAAAAATTGAGTGTGTGTGTATATATATATAACACATACAGGTGCATCTAAAAAAAATTTGAGTGTGTGCGTATATATATATAACACATACAGGTGCATCTAAAAAAAATTTGAGTGTGTGTGTGTGTATATATATATATATATATATATATATATATATATATATATATATATATATGTAGATAAAAAGGATGAAACTAAAACCGCCCTGAGGTTCACCCCTCCACGCTTATTGGATGTGTACTCTTAAAAATATATACATATAATGGATAAAATTGCTAAAGGTATACACCCATTTAGGGTACATATATATATATATATATATATATATATATATAGCAGTAGGCAGTGGCAGTAGAGCACAGCGTCGGACAGAGATTTGTGTCAATAGTTTATTTTGTATTTTATTTATTTTTACTTTTAATTTCTTTTTTTTTTTATTTCTTTTTAGGGGGGCTTTGGTGAAATATCAGGGGTCTATAGAGAAAGGTTTTGAGACAAAGAAAGGGAATGAGGACAGAGATTCCCCAGTCCCTTTCTCTTCAGCCAGGCAGCAGGGGGATCCTGCATAACACTGGGTGATTAGGGTGTGCCCAGGCACACCTGCCACCCTATGTGCGCACGCCTATGCTGATATGGGTTACATTTGCAAACTGGGATTTCCCGTTCTTCAGTGGGAAATTTAGATCTAAGACCCCTTTCACACTGAGGCGCTATAGCGTTAAAAATAGCGCCTGCAAAGCACCCTGAAACAGCGGCTCCATTCACTCCAGTGTGAAAGCCCGAGGGCTTTCACACTGGATCGGTGCGCTGGCAGGGCGTCAGAAAAAGTCCTATACATTAAATAGGCTGTGCTAAAAATTATATAGATTTTAGTGTATACTAAAACTATGTAAAATTAATCAAATTAATATAACTAATAAATGGATATGATATACACACAAAACCAATTTAAAGTGCCTTGTGCATAACTGTGTTTAAAACCATAACATAAACAAATAACATAGAAAAAGTGCTCCTGTGCAATATATAGTGTCCAAATATGTCATAAATGACCGTGCTGAAAATAAACAACACTGCAGAGGATATGTGATTCAGATCATAAGACAAAGTGCTCATGTGCATATAAATCGCATCAAACTGCATCTCTAGTAATATGATAAAAGTTTTTATAATTTGGGAATAAAAAGTGTGATCCAAGACATGCTGGGGTGTCTTCACTCAGGTGCCCCCCTTAGGTAGTAAACGCTCACCTTGGGGCGTGCGACTTTGCGATTAAGGTAAATTAAAGCACGCATGTGAACCACCTCCGCTCTTTAGAATGTCAGGCTCCTGGGTTCCTCAGCATAGTCATGTGGGATATGTGAAAGGAAAAACTTGATAGTGCAATGACGTTTTAAACAATTTATTTCACTAAAGCAAAGATCCCTCATCTGGGGTACTCGCATATATCAGGTGCGTCAGTGCACCATTCTATGATGAACACGTAGCAGATTATATACCAGGGTGGTATCGGGATGATACGAGCGTCCTCCTTAGCTTACAAGATGTATTGTCATGCCGTCCTGACCCCTCCCCAACTAGTGTTGATACAGGGATATTGTATCTGCTTCAGGGGGAAAACCGCCCCAGAGATGCTGTCCCGTAAGCGCACCGCCCCCGTGTGAAAAGTCACACTGAAATGAATGGGAGGCGGTTTTCAGGTGTTATTTAGAGGCTATTTCTAGTGCTAGAACGCCTGAAAACCACCTCAGTTTGGAACTGGCCTGAGGCTAGGTTCACAGTGTTATAGCATGCATTGTTTTGCACAAAATTAATCAGTGGACACACACCTCAGTGGTCCAGAAAATGGACCTGTACCTTTTTTTGCCGCACAATGCATGTTAGTCCTGTGCAGCGCACCTCTTTCCCTTTTTCCCTCATAAGCCAGTTGATACAGACTGCTACATACGATTAAAATAAAATCATAACCTAGAGCTCAAATTAGAAATCGGACACGGGGGTTAATCAGCCTGCACTAATGTTATATACAACGACTTTGGAGTGCAACTTTGACGCAACTTTGGCTTTTACCAGAAATTATGCATTGTATAACATTCAGGTATGACTTTTATGCAACTTTTGAGGGTTAACATTGGAGTCTATGGCCCTCAAGTTGCATGAAAGTTGGACCAAAGTAGTGCATGAACTACTTTAAGTTTCACATATATGAATGGTTAGCATTGGAAAACATGGGGAATGACTTGTCATGCGACTTTAATGTCCAAAGTTGCATGATAAGTTGCACAAGTGTGAAAGGAGCCTAAAGTCAAACATCAAAAACTTCTTCCTCCACTCTAAACAAAGGGCTGAAAACCTTCACCTACACACAGAAGCACTCAGTGCACCTTACCAGACTGAATGACCTCATTGCAGCTTAAGTGGGGCGCTAAAAACACAGCTCAACCATGCGTTTTTACCACCTCCCAACCCGCACGCCTAAAATTTAGCCTTAAGAAACAAACCCAAGAGCGCATCCTCTTATAGCAAGCAAGGCCAGCGCTACCTGTGCAGCATAGGTGTCAGCTTACTTTCATTATGTTAACTGCTTCCCCCAGGTTGATGTCAAATGATGTCGGGGACTTGAAGTGGAGATATGTGGATGATACCTGCAGCTGCAGGCATCATCCCGATATCTTTTTTTTTCAGCCGGCAATTCCCTGCAATGTAAAAGCCATCATAGTGACTCTTTAGCCAGTACTTCTCCCTGCTCGCCTGTGCGATTGGGGAGTTGGGGAATGAACCTGCCGGTGGCGCAGTTTACCATAGAGGTGGCCATGGACCAGATGGTCCCCAAGCCATCTCTATGACCCTCGGAGTCCAGAAGTGAGGTTATGACGTTACTTCCAGTTAGGGTTGCCACCTCATCCCTTTAAACCCAAACACATATGAATTACGCATGTTCTGGGGCTGATTAAGGACGTAATTAAACTCACTTGGTGCCTTATATATATTAAATTAGCCTCAGAACCTGGGTAATTCATATGTGTTCGGGTTTAAAGGGATGAGGTGGAAGCCCTACTTCCGGTGCCAGCAGATGTTTTTTGGCTGGAAAGCCTGAGATCGATTTTTATTTTTTTTTAATCTCAGGCTTTCCAGCATAGAGGAGAGATGTGAACACTTATAGACCCCAGACCCCTCTATAAAGAGGACCTGTCATGCCCTTTTCCTATTACAAGGGATGTGTACATTCCTTGTAATGGGAAAAAAAGTGATAAAAAATAAATAAAATTAAAGGGACAGTATGAAGATAAAATAAACAATAAAAACATTTTTTAAAGCACCCCCATCCCCTCGTGCTCACACGCAGAAGCGAACGCATATGTAAGTCACACCTGCATATGTAAACGGCATTCACACATGTGAGGTATCCCCAAGAATGTTAGAGCGAGAGCAATAATTCTAGCACAAGACCAACTCTCTAAACTGGTAACCTGTAAAAAAAATTAAAGCGTAGGATATGGAGATTTTTAAGTACCAAAGTTTGGCACCATTTCCTGACTGTGAGCAATTCTAAAGCATGACATGTTAGGTAACTATTTACTCAGCGTAACATCATCTTTCACATTATACCAAACAATTGGGGTAAATATTGTGTTTTTTTAACTCATGAAAGTGTTTTTTTTCCCCAAAAAATGCGTTTGAAATATTTCTGCACAAATAATGCGTTACAAAAAAAATTGTAACAACCGCCATTTTACTCCCTAGGGTCTCTGCTAAAATATATATCTATGTTTGGGGGCTCTGAGTAATTTTCTAGCCCAAAATTGTTTTATTTTGTTTTACATATAGGGGAGCAAGCAATGGCTTGGTGGCAAGTAGCTAAAAGAACAAGAATATTGGTGGCATTACAATGGGTTCACAGTAGCCAAAATTATGAAACGCAATCCACAGTGGATTGCTTTTCATAGTGTGGTTAAGCGACCAGATTGCAGTTTATAATGGTGTTAATGCACCACAAACCCTTTGCTAGGGCGCAAAATAGTCTAGCATCGGCCCTGATAACAAGTTGGTTATTAAGAGGTTCAGAGGAATCTCTGCCATATTCTTCCATCTACAGAACACTTAAGAGGCTTCTGGAGTATATTTACTAACGTCCTCCCAACATCTTAATTACCCCTGGCTGGAAAAAATTTACTTTTTCACAGATGTCTCCGTAGTTAATATGCACAAATAAACTTACAGTTCTTTATTTGCATACTCTAGTCTATCTAAATTCCCTCAGGCAGACAGCTATGGTAGGGCTTCCTAATTTAAAGCTTCGGTCATTTTTCCAACTTTCAATTGAATAAATCTTCTGCCCTTGTTGTTTTAACTTTGGATAGTAAAACATTTTTTTTCTGCCAGTAAATACCTGATACAGCTCACTTCCTGTTTCTTGTCTGGTCATTAGTCTAGGCTTCACAGCTCTCTCTCTCTCACTCTCATGAGAGTTTGCCAGGAAGGGAGGGGGGATGAGTCATAAGAGGGCCAATGAGACCTGCAGGACTACAGAGCTGAGGGGGGGCCTCTGTGTATGTGTGTAAATCCAGGAAGTAAATCCAGGAAGCTTCAGCTGCCCACAGTTAAAATGATGGCAGCCAGACTTAGTGGAGGGAGATTTCTGCAGCATATTTGGCAAGTACAGAATCACAGTATACATAAAATAATATGCAAAGTGGTTGGAGGGAAGCTTCAGAAAGGCAAGATTTTTTATTATAAATTATGTGAGAAGACTGTAGTTCCTCTTTAAGCAAAAAAATGCATATTAGATTACCTATGTGACTGCTTTGTGATCTGTGCACAGATATGGGATTCACTGAATAATTAACAACTTCATGTAGCTTTCACAGACATTTTATGATAGGGACACTTGTACTTTTGACCACTGTCTAAGAGGAAATATACTACATATTGGAAAGATATCCTCTTACTTCCTGTTGAGAGAACAGGAAAGGAAGTAAAAGGAAATCTCTCCAATGAGACATACATGAAAAAAAACCTGACAGTGGATAAAAAAGTTTAGGGTATACCTACACTTTAAAATTATTATTATTTAAGGTACCTATATAGCGCCGTCAATTTACACAGCGCTTTACATATACATTGTATATTCACATTGGTCCCTACCCTCAAGGAGCTTACAATCTAAATTGGACCGCTGTCTCCCAGCATGTCTTTGGAGTGTGGGAGGAAACCGGAGTGCCCGGGGGAAACCCACGCAGGCACAGGGAGAACATGCAAACTCCAGGCAGGTAGTGTCAAGGTTGGGATTTGAACCATTGACCCTGGGGGGGGGGGGGGGGTCTGATCTGGTCGCCTGTTTGTTTTTCAGGTGGACCATCGGACCGCTCGTGTAAAAGGGGCTTGAGACAAAAGCAGGGTATACACTAGTAGATCCTTAAACAAACATTTGTACAAAAATTCTCCATACATTCAACAGCTTGATGAATGTCAATGTCATCCAAACGTAGTTGAAAACTTCATTTGCTTTTAACATTCGATTTTGGAGTGAATGAACTTCATCAAACCAAAACCACATGCACTGTCAAAAACGAATTTGTTCACTAACAATTTAAAATCAAACACAAGTTATTAAAATTAAACATTTGGAATAACAACCTACTATCTATATACAATGTATGCAGCTTTAGTGAGTGCTTTTCCTAAGTGATTTTGGTAGTATTGGCTTGACTAAGGGCTCTTTCACACGGGGCGGATCAGTGCTGATCCGCCCCGTGGATAGCCGCTTGCTCAGCGGGGATCGCCGGAGCGATCTCCGCTGAGCAGGAAGATGACAGAAGATGACAGGTCCGTCTCTGCACTCCGTGCAGGGACGGACCTGTCACAGCGCCGCTCTCCCCTATGGGAGATCGGGTGACGACGGACCGTAGAGTCCGTCGTCATCCGATCCGCTCTGCAGACGGATGAAAAAATTGGGTTTTCCTCTGTCTGCAGAAACGGAGCATAGCGGGCACGGACGAGAGCGGGTGTCAGCGGATGCTCATCCGCTGACACCCGCTATCCCATAGGGATACATGTATGTCCGTTTTTCATCCGAAAACGGAAGGATGAAAAACGGACATACGGTCCGTCCGTGTGAAAGAGCCCTTAGAGTCAGTAATAAGTCATTATTAAATGGTCGTTTTCACAAGCTTGAGTCTTCCAGCTCAAATTTTTGAACCCTAAAACTGAAGAAACAAAAGAAACAAACCTACCACAAAACTTACTTTTATAACTTACTATAGCAGTTTGTAATTATTATAATTACCGCCAAATTATCTGATTTCAGATCATGCAAATCCTGTTTATTGTAACAGTGTATCTTTGTTAAACATTACTGTCTGAATATTTTGTAAAACATAAATGTAAACATTCTAAATATTTTTTTCATAGGAACTGGAAATACAACACTGTACCTCCAATAAAGAGTCTATGGAAGTCGGCTATTGTGACACTTTTAATCACAGGTAAGACACGTGATATGTGTATATCCACCACTGGAGTTTTTTTCTTTAACTTTTATATTCATTTTGAATTCACTTACTGTAAAAGCTTCTGGGGTCACCCATCATTGAATACTTTAGTCAAAAGAAGCTAGAATGCAAATTGCCGACTATCCTATAGTACATCTGATGTAAGGGATCATACAGTATCTCTTTTCACTGAGAAATGCTGCTATTCTATCCTGCCCTTTATGCACTTCTTGTAGGCTACAGACTATACTACCCAAAGAAATGGTTACACCCTGGTATGCACAAGCTAAGAGTTACCTACAAAATAAGTCACAGTATACTTGCCTCTCTTGTGGCCATGTCTCTTGTGGCCATGCAACACACAAAGGCAGGCAGGAACACACAAAACATCCAGATAAAAAAGCAGAGTCTGGAAATATGGCAGGGAGTTGTAACTGTTGGGCTGTACCTAAAATATGACTTTTTGGTGGATCGACCTTTTTAATTGAAAAGTCATTTGTACAGAAAGCAGATAATGTGTTTGGCAAAACAGGAACTAAAACTCCATTCCAGACCTGAAGCCCCTGTCTTTGTATTTGGCATTTGACAATTATAAAGCCCCATACACACGGTCGGACTTTTTCATGGATTCTGTCCGATCGGACAATGTTGTTGAAAAATCAGACCGTGTGTATGCACCATCGGACAGTGTACGTCGGATTGTCCGACGGACAAAGTCTTATCTCCTGCTGGAAAGATTTGCCGACAACACGGTCCGATCACACCAAATCCGATCGTGTGTACGGTTGTCCGACCGGACAAAGTGCTACGCATGCTCAGATCACATTAGAAGACCAAAGCTATTGGCTACTAGCCTCTACGTAGTCCCGTCGTAGGCAACAAACGTCACCACGTTCAGAATGATCGGATTTTCCGACAACTTTGTCCGACCGTGTGTACGCAAAACCAACATCGGACAAAGTATGACGGACATGATCCGACGGACCTGGTCCGCGGATTGTCCAACCGTGTGTATGGGGCTTAAGAGTGTTGGATGCCTGTGTCTTCCACCATGTGCTGTTATTTCATCTTCCAACCTTTATTTCACTGCAAGACACAGTAGCGATGCAGGGGTCGGCGAATAGAACCTGGGAACAAAGGTTTCCAAACTCTTGTAATTACTCATTGCTGATGAGTCTGACAGTGAGACTGATCGAAGTGATAGTAGGAGACATGGGCAGCCGAAGAAGTAAGTAAACCGTGTCTTCTTTTGCACGGAACTGCTTTGGTCAAATGTTTTGGGTGACAACAAAGTCACTTTAAGATATAACAGTTACACAGCTGCTGTTATAGTTCCTGTTTTGCCAAACACATTATCTGCTTGCCGTATAAATGACTTTTCAATTAAAAAGGTTGATCCACCAAAAAATCATATTTTAGGTACAGCCGACCAGTTACAACTCCCTGCCATATTTCCAGACTTTGTGCTTTTTTATCTGGATGTTTTGGGTGTTCCTGCCTGCCTTTAGTGTTACAGCGATTTCTGGTGAACTGGCAGTCAAGAAAAAAAAGGATACCTTTTAGGCAGGTGCAGTCTACCTTCTCCACTGCAGGTGGCGCTATTCCGCAGCAAAACTGCAGTTAGAGGGGAAGTAAAGAGGAACGTGGTTCCTCTATGGTTTCCTGGGTCACTGGGGAAGTGATCCACTTGGATGTTGCTGCCCCATGTGACTCTAGCAGCCATCTTGGATCAGGCAGATCCTTTTTAAGGCCCTGGCTCCCAGGTTTGGCATGTATTTTGCACGTTGATAGAGTAGGGACAGGTACCCCACCTGATAGGGACAAAAATAGTGTCAGGAAAAGGTTCCTTACAAGGAGGTAAAGTGTAGGGCTCGCAACTTCTCTAAACATCTGCCTGCTTGGGCACAAGATGGCCATGCCGCATTCTACACCTCTCTACAGGCGCTGTCAGTTTGGCTGAATACTGTTCTCTACATGCTGTTGGAAATGTGAGTTTTCCTGGCTAGGCTGCCTTCCCACCGGGTTGCTTGTGAACTGTCTCTGCATTGTTTCAATACAAGTTCTTTCATTGCACTGGGACCAAGTGTATTATTGCGGCCATACCACGCTGCACCCCACCTACAACCTGACCAACTGAGACCCTAAGAGTTATAAGAAATTGTCAGGTGGTTTAAAGTGGTTGTAAACCCATACATACCACTTTTACCTACAGGTAAGCTTATAATAAGGCTTACCTTATAAGGCTTACATTATAGAATGCCAATAATTTGTGTGGTGCTTTTCTTTCATTTTCACTGTATTTGGGGGAATAGTGTTAGGTCTTTGGGGCGTGGGCTGTATGCAATCCCATGCTGCTCATATATACAGTAGGTACAGTACAGTGAGTGAGCATTGCCCCCATAGGACAAGGAATGTGTTACTGGCAGGATCAGCAGGTAAAAATAAAAGAAAAAGACATGAAACAAGAAAACCAACACAGCTACAGCATCCAAAGACTAAGCCATAATACATAACATTTTCTTTCTTGGGTTTAGATACTTGTCCTTTATTTTTTCAATTCAAAGTTTGTCAGACAAAGCCAACTGTGACGCAGACTGTCACTGCTGTGCTGCCTCTTTAGAATACACGCACAGCTCTGAGAACCCCATCATGTTTTAAAAAAATATTTTTGTAATACAAAGACTGTAAACATATAGTAAAAACACATATAAAAAGTTAAAGAGTTAAAAAATAACATTTATTACAGTTTCTATTAGTAGAATAGCCCTTTTTTACTTGCCATTTTGTAAACACTGTAAAATTATTATTAATAACCAGTCCCTCCAAACCCAAGTGTTCCAATTGTGATCTGAAATTTTATTATATCCTATTAAAGGTGTTGAATTAAAGGGTGATGTATTTGTGGCACAATGTGGCTTTTTTTTTCTACAGAGAGTAAGTTACTGTAAATCTTTTTTAATGGATTGTTTCAATGTTTAAACAAACACTCACTGATTGTCATTAAAAATGCAGTAATTATGGTACTATGTCCTTTCTTTCAGCTTCCAGATTTGGATATGTCTTAACAACTGATTCCACATCAAGTCCCACCATTGATCCCACTTCCCTATCTACTACAGAAATCACCAACAACGGTGATTCATCATCTTCATCTACAACAACTATACTATCCAACACATTGGACCAAACATCAACGATACTTGCCTCTGATGTCACAAATTCTACATCTTCACTACCAGTCATATTACAATCCAATGCCACTACATTAGCACCAGCTTCATCGGTCACAAATTCTACACCTTCGCTACCAGTCCCATTAGAATCCAATGCCACTACATTAGCACCAGCTTCATCGGTCACAAATTCTACATCTTTACTACCAGTCCCATTAGAATCCAATGCCACTACATTAGCACCAACTTCATCAGTCACAATTTCTACATCTTCGCTACCAGTCCCATTAGAATCCAATGGCACTACATTAGCACCAACTTCATTGGTCACATATTCCACATCTTCCCTACCAGGCCTATTAGAATCCAATGCTACTACTACATTAGCACCAGCTTCATCGGTCACAATTTCTACATCTTCACTACCAGTCCCATCACAATCCAATGCCACCACGTTAGCACCAGCTTCATCGGCCAACAATTCTACATCTTCACTACCAGTCTCAGTAGAATCCAATGCCACTACATTAGCACCATCTTCATTAGTCACAAATTCAACTTCTTCATTACCAGTCCCATTACAATCCAATTCCACTACATTAGCACCGGCTTCATCGGTCACCAATTTTACACCTTCATTACCAGTCTCGTTACAATCCAATGCTACTACATTAGCACCAGCTTCGTCGGTCACAAATTATACATCTTCACTATCAGTCCCATTAGAATCCAATGCCACTACATTAGCACCAGCTTCATCGGTCACAAATTCTACATCTTCACTACCTGTCTCATTACAATCCAATGCCACCACGTTAGCACCAGCTTCATCTGTCACCAATTCTACATCTTCACTACCAGTCTCAGTAGAATCCAATGCCACTACATTAGCACCCACTTCATTGGCCACAAATTCCACATCTTCATTACCAGTCCCATTACAATCCAATGCCACTACGTTAGCAATGGCTTCATCAGTCACCAATTCTACATCTTCATTACCAGTCCCATTACAATCCAATGCCACTACGTTAGCAATGGCTTCATCAGTCACCAATGCTACATCTTCACTACCAATGTCAGTAGAATCCAATGCCACTACATTAGCACCATCTTCATCAGTCACAAGTTCAACTTCTTCATTACCAGTCCCATTACAATCCAATGCCACTACATTAGCACCAGCTTCATTGGTCACAAATTCTACATCTTCGCCACCAGTCCCATTGCAATCCAATGCCACTACATTAGCACCGGCTTCATCGGTCACCAATTCTACATCTTCGCTACCAGTCCCATTAGAATCCAATGGCACTACATTAGCACCAACTTCATTGGTCACATATTCCACATCTTCCCTACCAGGCCTATTAGAATCCAATGCTACTACTACATTAGCACCAGCTTCATCGGTCACAATTTCTACATCTTCACTACCAGTCCCATCACAATCCAATGCCACCACGTTAGCACCAGCTTCATCGGCCAACAATTCTACATCTTCACTACCAGTCTCAGCAGTAGAATCCAATGCCACTACATTAGCACCATCTTCATCAGTCACAAATTCAACTTCTTCACTACCAGTCCCATTGCAATCCAATACCACTACATTAGCACCAGCTTCATCGGTCACAAATTCTACATCTTCACTACCAGTCCCATTAGAATCCAATGCCACTACATTAGCACCAGCTTCATCGGTCACCAATTCTACATCTTCACTACCAGTCTCAGTAGAATCTAATGGCACTACATTAGCACCAGCTTCATTGGCCACAAATTCAACTTCTTCATTACCAGTCCCATTGCAATCCAATGCCACTACAGTAGCACCGGCTTCATCAGTCACAAATTCTACATCTTCCCTACCAGTCCCATTGCAATTCAATGCCACTACATTAGCACCATCTTCATCAGTCACAAATTCAACTTCTTCATTACCAGTCCCATTGCAATCCAATACCACTACATTAGCACCAGCTTCATCGGTCACAAATTCTACATCTTCACTACCAGTCCCATTAGAATCCAATGCCACTACATTAGCACCAGCTTCATCGGTCACAAATTCAACTTCTTCATTACCAGTCCCATTACAATCCAATGCCACTACATTAGCACCAGCTTCATCGGTCACCAATTCTACATCTTCACTACCAGTCTCAGTAGAATCTAATGCCACTACATTAGCACCAGCTTCATTGGCCACAAATTCAACTTCTTCATTACCAGTCCCATTGCAATCCAATGCCACTACAGTAGCACCGGCTTCATCAGTCACAAATTCTACATCTTCCCTACCAGTCCCATTGCAATTCAATGCCACTACATTAGCACCATCTTCATCAGTCACAAATTCAACTTCTTCATTACCAGTCCCATTACAATCCAATTCCACTACATTAGCACCGGCTTCATCGGTCACCAATTTTACACCTTCATTACCAGTCTCGTTACAATCCAATGCTACTACATTAGCACCAGCTTCGTCGGTCACAAATTATACATCTTCACTATCAGTCCCATTAGAATCCAATGCCACTACATTAGCACGAGCTTCATCGGTCACAAATTCTACATCTTCACTACCAGTCCCATTAGAATCCAATGCCACTACATTAGCACCAGCTTCATCGGTCACAAATTCAACTTCTTCATTACCAGTCCCATTACAATCCAATGCCACTACATTAGCACCAGCTTCATCGGTTACCAATTCTACATCTTCACTACCAGTCTCAGTAGAATCTAATGCCACTACATTAGCACCAGCTTCATTGGCCACAAATTCAACTTCTTCATTACCAGTCCCATTGCAATCCAATGCCACTACAGTAGCACCGGCTTCATCAGTCACAAATTCTACATCTTCCCTACCAGTCCCATTGCAATCCAATGCCACTACATTAGCACCAGCTTCATCGGTCACAAATTCAACTTCTTCATTACCAGTCCCATTACAATCCAATGCCACTACATTAGCACCAGCTTCATCGGTCACCAATTCTACATCTTCACTACCAGTCTCAGTAGAATCTAATGCCACTACATTAGCACCAGCTTCATTGGCCACAAATTCAACTTCTTCATTACCAGTCCCATTGCAATCCAATGCCACTACAGTAGCACCGGCTTCATCAGTCACAAATTCTACATCTTCCCTACCAGTCCCATTGCAATCCAATGCCACTACATTAGCACCAGCTTCATCGGTCACAAATTCTACATCTTCACTACCAGTCCCATTAGAATCCAATGCTACTACATTAGCACCAGCTTCATCGGTCACAAATTCTACATCTTCATTACCAGTCTCATTACAATCCAATGCTACTACATTAGCACCAGCTTCATCGGTCACCAATTCTACATCTTCACTACCAGTCTCAGTAGAATCTAATGCCACTACATTAGCACCATCTTCATCAGTCACAAATTCAACTTCTTCATTACCAGTCCCATTACAATCCAATGCCACTACATTAGCACCAGCTTCATCGGTCACCAATTCTACATCTTCACTACCAGTCTCAGTAGAATCTAATACCACTACATTAGCACCATCTTCATTAGTCACAAATTCGACTTCTTCATTACCAGTCCCATTGCAATCCAATGCCACTACAGTAGCACCGGCTTCATCAGTCACAAATTCTACATCTTCCCTACCAGTCTCATTACAATCCAATGCCACTACATTAGCACCAGCTTCATTGGTCACAAATTCTACATCTTCGCTACCAATCCCATTGCAATCCAATGCCACTACATTAGCACCGGCTTCATCGGTCACAAATTCTACATCTTCACTACCTGTCTCATTACAATCCAATGCCACCACGTTAGCACCAGCTTCATCGGTCACCAATTCTACATCTTCACTACCAGTCTCAGTAGAATCCAATGCCACTACATTAGCACCAACTTCATTGGCCACAAATTCCACATCTTCACTACCAGTCCCAGTAGCATCCAATTCAACTACGTTAGCACCAACTTCATTGTTCCCAAATTCTACATATTTGTTACCAGTCCCATTACAATCCAATGCCACTACATTAGCACCAGCTTCGTCCGTCTCAAATGCTGCCACTTCTCTACCAATCTCATTAGACACCAATGCGACTACATTAGCACCAGGCACAGCAAACTCAATTGCTACCACTTCACTACCAGTCTCATTAGATTCCAAATCCAGTAGTGTTTCAACAGTATCTGCAGTGACCACTGACACTACTTTATCACTGGTTACATTAATTTCTAATGTGACCAAATCCTCATCGGTCTCCACTACCATCAACACATACAGCACAAACAACACGCAAACAACCACTGCCATACCTCTTGCCACTGTGCCTTTGGAATTTAAGATTGTCAATGAAGTTTTTAATAATGAACTAAAGGACCAATCATCTAGCAAATACAAAGATCTGAAGAATCTGGTAGAGAATGAGGTAAGGATACTTGATATCATTTTTTTTATATTTATTTTTTTATCACTGGACATCAAAATCTCTAGCCCAAGTGCAGAGTTACTTTTTAAATGTTGCATTTTCCGTTAGGACCAGATTTTTTTATACACCTGTAAATGATGAGTAATAGCAAATCTTACATGGAATGTCAATATAGGTTGCAGATAGTGATGATTGAAATAGGAGAATTGCTGGCTGCTTAATTTTTTTTTTTTGTCAGAATATCTTGTGCATTTTTTTTTTTTCATCTGAAAAGATTTGAGTAATTCGTGAAACTGCGCGACTACCATGTATGAATAGTGGATTCATTATAAATATGTCAGCTACAGGTACTAGAAGTAATTCTAATCAAGACCTTCATATGGCAGTGGGAAAATTAAGATATTTTCCTAAAGTGCACATACACTATATTACCAAAAGTATTGGGACACCTGCCTTTACAGGCACATGAACTTTAATGGCATCCCAGTCTTAGTCCGCAGGGTTCAATATTGCATTGGCCCACCCTTTGCAGCTAAGATAGCTTCAACTCTGAAGGCTGTCCACAAGGTTTAGGAGTGTGTCTATGGGAATGTTGGACTATTCTTCCAGAAGCACATTTGTGATGTCAGGCGTTGATGTTGGACAAGAAGGCCTGGCTCGCAGTCTCTATTTTAATTCATCCCAAAAATGTTCTATCGGGAATCTGTGCAGGCCAGTCAAGTTTCTTCACCTGAAACTCGCTCATCCACACTATATCAGATCATTTGGTGGAGGGATTTTGAGGGAATTTGTGGGAACAGTTTGGTGATGGCCCCTTCCTGTTCCAGAAAGCAATGTCCATAAAGACATGGATAAGTGAGTTTGGGGTAAAAATTTGCTTAAAAAAATTAAGACATAAAATACCAAGCTGAGAAAGATCATGCATGAATCTATTTGTTTTAAATTAGTTTTTAATTATTTTAATGAAGGCGCTTCCCCTGAAAATGGCCTTCTCTACTACTGTATATAATAAAATTTGTCTCATGGTAGCAGATTCCTAGCTTTACTGTTACTAGACCTATATGCTAGTCATATGCTAGTCATAATGTGCTGGAAATATTTTTTTCTAGAGAGAGAGATTCAAAAAAGTTTGACTTATGTTAACACACCTATTATGTGGGCACACCTGTTGCTGAATTGCTTGAATGTTGAAATTATTTGAATCAAATGGAAAGGGGAAAAGCAGAAGAGTTTCCCATAGGAATTGCATTTTAACTGTTATTTTGTATGTTAGATACACTATCTTATCAAAAGTATTGGGACTTTACACGCACATGAACTTTACTAGCATCCCAGTCTTAGTCCGTAGGGCTCAATATTGAGTTGGCCCACCCTATAACAACATGACTGCGCACCAGTAAACAAAGCAAGGTCCATAAAGACATGGATGAGCAAGTTTGCTAGGAACTTGACTGGCCTGCAGAGAATCCTGACCTCAACCCGACAGAAAACCTTTGGGATGAATTAGAGCAGAGACTGCGAGCCAGGCCTTCACGTCCACATCAGTGCCTGACCTCACAAATGGGCTTCTGGAAGAATGGTCAAACATTTCCATAGACACACTCCTAAAGCCTTCCCAGAAGAGTTGAAGCTGTTATAGCTGTAAAGGGTGGGCCAACTGTACATTGAACCCTACGGACTAAGACTGGGATGCACATAAAGTTCATGTAAAGGCAGGCATCCCAATGTTTTTGGTAATATAGTTTATGTGGTAATCTGCGATATTGTTCCATTTAGCAGGCAGTGTTACCATCATCTTAATAAAGACAATATCACATTTCTACATTGCTCACAGTATTGTGTATATTTTACAACTCCTTTGGAGTAAATTACCATTCAGCTCAATTGTATAGTCATTTTTATTTTAATATTTCTTTCACAGATGACAACAGTTTATAAGGCTACATTTAATAATTTCAAGAAAGTAACAGTGACAGGTTTCAGGTAAGTGAATAATTCCTTTTTAGACAATTTTTTTTTTTTTTAGTAAGTGACTTAGATGTAGACTGCATAGCAACCATTTTGACAGGCCATTTGTTGGTAATATGTCGTAACCATTAACAATAGTAGTGTGTGTATGTGTATATATATATATATATATATATATATATATATATATATATATATGTGTGTATATGTATATGTGAACAAACATTTTCTTCCAATGTATCTGTCCTTTTTTATAGAGCAAATCGATCAGTTGAAAGCCATTAAAGATATTGGCAGCTTGAAATTTCTTTCTTTGGACTAACTGTATAGAAACCACAAATTATAGACTAATAGAATAATAACATACATGGTGCAATAAGTTAAATTTCATAATTTGAACGCAGTCAGAACAATAAAAAACGATTTCTGTTTCCATGGATTACTGCCCTTTGCACATTGATTGAACTATTTAGATAAGGCTATCAGCTTTCCTTGTGTATTATAGGTGTGATGTAGGTAGACTTTAAAATATTTGCTTTGTTACAGACTTTTAAATATTTTGCCTTGTTACAGATAAGTAACAGTTAAGGGACCTTCCTTCCACCTAGTGGGGAACATGATAACTGAACTGTTAATACTCTTGCCTTATAGTGTCGTAGTCATTGATCAATGCACATGAGAGGAAATATATTCCATCTATTTTGTTTATCCATAGGTATCTACAGTATCTAGGAAATTAATGTATTTCTATGCTTCACTAGCATCTTAGATGTCCTCCAACTCTACTCATTTACTTTGCATTAATGCACATGCTTGAGTGAGCTAGTTTTTATGTTCAAGAATAAAATGTAGGAGACTTCAGCATAGTACTCGGCTCAGAACCCTAGTTTGTTGACCTTGTAAGCAGCAAAGCAGTGGACCAACTATTTAGGAGTACTATTATTACCATAGTTGTTAAAGCTTTGTGCATGGTCTTCTGATCAAGATGCATATAAGAAGTTGTCAGTAAAGTTACTGAGCGGTTAGGCATTTGAACATTCATTGTATCTAGCAGCATTATCAATGGAATCTGTGGATCAGAAATTCAAGTTATCAGTGGTCAGAGTACTTTGAGAGATGCAGCTTGGGTGCAGTGGCTAAGTTTGTTGCCCTGAAAGGTGTTATGAAAGTGGCCCCCAGCTCTAAAGAAAGGCATGTGTGTGTAATTTTTACCCCCCACACTATACACGTAGCCAACTAGCCTTGCCATTTGAAGGTTCCCCACTGTCAACAAGCTTCTACAGCCCAAACGTTGTTTATATTACCATTGTGTCCCTATAGAGAGAACTATGTGTGTGTATATGTGTATATATATATATATATATATATATATATATATATATATATATATATATATAAACATATATACACACACACACACTATATTTGAAAATCGCTCAATCCTGATGTACTGAAAGCATATCTAATTTCTTGATTAGACAGTACAAATATACCCCCAAATTACCAATTTTTTGGAAAGTAGACAGTCCAAGATATTTTAAGTTTAATGTACAACATAGTTTGTGGACTAACTTTCCAACAGACCTGAAAAAACACCAATTTGGGTCATATTTCACCAAAGAAATGTAGCAGAATACGGTTTGGCCAAAATTTATGAAGAAAGATTATTTTACTTGCAAAAGTTTAAAACAGAAATAAAGAAAAATGCATGTTGTTTTTTATATATTTTTTTAAATCTTCAGCCTTTTTTTGTTTATTTAGCAAAAAATTCAAAACCCAGTGGTAATTAAATTCCACCAAATAAAAAATCTCTATGTGTAAAAAAAATAAAATATAAATAAAATATATTTCATATGGGTACAATGTTCCATGACTGCGCAAATGTCATTCAAAGTGTGATAGCGGCAAAAGCTGAATATTGCCCTGGGCATGAAATGTGTGAAAGTGCCCAGTATTGAAGTGGTTAAACATCCATAAAAAGCAAGAAATAACAAGGAGGTTTATTCTGGTATGTTTCCAGACATCGTTATTATTGGATCAATGTTTTAACTACACTAAAACTTACTGGCTACTATTACAATCAGCATTTACTTGACTGGTGTAGTCGTGATCTATACTCCCTCAATGACCACAACTCACTTCCATTGACCTTAAAAACCCCAATAACAAACAACACTTACACAGATTTTTACATTGGAATGATCTATATTTTATGTAAATGTATATATTGGCCACAGCTTCAAAAGATAACTCACAATAGACATTGATGTCAAAAACATACAAATACCAAAAACAATCCCTTTTTTGGCTGATCTGAGATTTTACCAAAAATTGCTTGATTCTACCATAAATAAACCAAATAAACTTATTTATGCCTGAAGCCAATGCTGCTTCCAACTGCATATTCTAGTTTCAAAAGCTACAAGGGCTTTCAACCATTTCAAAAACCTGCAATAAATGTTAAACATAACTGACATATCTAAAAAGACAACATTTTTCCTTCCCTTGGTGTTAGTGGGTCCAATAAGCCGACCAGTTTTTGCACTGATTCTAGCCCTCATCAATGCCCTTTAAGCTGGGGCACTCCGCCGGCCTTTTTATTGCCATCTCAATCAGCAAAGGGACACCTACTACAGACAAATAAGAAATTCACATTGCACACACAAGGAAAAAACATGAGCGTACAAACAAATGTAAAACCAGAAGACAAATGGAAAGGGGGGGAAAAAAAGAATCATTCCAATTTTTTTAATTATTTTTTTTTTTTTTATAATTTTCTTTTTTTTTTATGTAAATATATAAATGTGCACAAAAAGTAAACAACAAAACAAACAGAGCTAATAAAGTAACAATAATTAGGGGGGCCGGGACCTCTCTCTGTTTGATCTAAATGGGAACTGAGATCATTTCCATTGACATTTGCCGGGAGAGCAACTGCTACCCACCCCCTGCCTCTCTCCATTGGACACCTTGGTCAGTCTGCGCCCCACACAGTTGTGTCATGCCGTGCTTAACCTCTTGCCACCCATGAAATAGCTGAAAGACGGCTACAGCGTGGGCTTGTTCTTCTGACTCAGCTGAACACAGATTGGGGTAAAGGGCCAATCACAGCGCCCCTTTACCATGTGATCAGCTGTCAGCCAATGACAGCTGATCACATGATGTAAACACAAGCCGGTCATCGTATTTTCTCTCCTCATGCTTACAGCGAGAAGAGAAGAAGAGAGTCGGTAACCGGCTTGTGTTAAGGACATGTGCACTGATAATTATCAAGGCACAGATTTTCAGTGCCCACCTATCAGTGTTTCTATCAGTGCTTCCTTTCAGTGTCATTCAGTGCCACCTATGAGTGCAGGCTCATTAACGCCCATCAGTGCCAATTGGTGCCGCCTCATCAGCGCACATTAGTGAAGGAGAAAATATTTATAACAAACTATGAAAAATGTTTGGGATTTTTTTCAGATGTTTTTTCGTTTGTGGTGACCACCCAGTGGTGATTAAATACTGCCAAAAGAAAGCTCTATTTGTGTGAAAAATTATAAAAATGTCATATAGGTACAGTCTTGCATGACCACGCAATTGTCATTCAAAGTGCGAAGGCACTGAAAGCTGAAAATTGTCCTGGGCAGGAAGGGGGTAAACAGTAGGCAAGTGGTTAAGGGCCCAGCGTGATCCTAGAATAATTAAAGTGAAAATGTTGACAAGCACCTATTGACACTGCTATAAATATTTAAGTTGGCTATTTTAGAGAGAGTGTCTCTGTTTCATGTTCCCATTAGTCCTTATCCTGCAATTTCTGGTCTTCTCAAGTTTTTTAGGTTTGGATTATGATAATTGAAAAGGGTTTTAACAATGTTGTTTTAAATTTATTTTCTCTGTATACTTTCTATTTTATGGTTTATATGTAGTACAGAAAATGAGAGTAGAGTAGTTGCTCATAGAAGCCAATAAGTGTTCTTGAAACCTGTTAGAACGCTATTGAAAATAATTCAGTTGTTGTTATTATCTGTCTTCACTTCTACTACTTATAAAAAGGAGATGAAAATAATGTGATCAAGTCAGCCATACTAAAATACGCCTGCTATGCACTAAAACAAAGATTTGACTTGTCCATTTGCCTGTGTTGCAGTAACGGCTCTGTGGTTGTCGCGTCAGTACTTGAATTTGAAAATACATCTCCAGCGCCTTCCAGCGACAACACTGTGCGTGCATTAATCAGCAGCATTCAAAGTAATAATAATAGTGTTGGGTTATTTCAGCTGGCACCCAACAGCATCAGTTCCAACAGTAAGTGACAAACAAACATCAGAACATGTTCATTGGTATATGATGATTATTATAACAGGCTATCTTTCCACTATGTTTTGATCATTAGAACTTTTTTATTATTTTGATTTAAATGTCTTCTTCCTTACATCACTACCTCATTACTTACATAGCTGTAAAGTTAATTATCCTCAATTCTTGCTCTGTATATATACTTGGTTTTTACACTTATATAAACTACAACATTTAGGGGTCTTTGTTATTCTTCGTAAATTTCTGTCCAAATGGATCTTCATTCACTAATATACAATTTTATGTATGCATGTACCGGTATGTTTTCCTATGAGTTGTGATATCTGGCTCGGTATTGATTTCTCCATCAAAAAATAATATACCTACAGTTTATGAATACTATAATGCCACAATTGAAAACTTGTCAATGTTTGTGACAAAGACCCTGCAAGGATCAGTGAACCTTTGGCTCATTTTTCTGGTGGTCATCATAAATCATCCATAGCTAGCACACCTGAGAATTATTAGAGGCAGCTTCCTTCTTGATTTATTATATTAGGGGCACTCAATCGCATTTGGAGGAGGTTTTCTAACATGCCTGATTTGGCCAGATTGGGCAATATTATTTCATGTTTATACCTTTTCGTTAGAAGTAACAAACAAGACATGTTCTGGAAATAACCGTTGCAACTTTCTGAGTTGTATTATTTTTTAGTAGAACTAAGGTAAAGGCCATCAAAGGTGTTAGAACTAAGGTAAAGACCATCAAAGGTGTTAGAACTAAGGTAAAGACCATTAAGGGTGTTAGAACTAAGGTAAAGACCATTAAAGATGTTAGCACGAAGGTAAAGACCATCAAAGGTGTTAGAACTAAGGTAAAGACCATTAAGGGTGTTAGAACTAAGGTAAAGACCATTAAAGATGTTAGCACGAAGGTAAAGACCATTAAAGGTGTTAGAACTAAGGTAAAGACCAAAGGTGTTAGAACTAAGGTAAAGCCCATTAAAGGTGTTAGCACTAAGGTAAAGACCATCAAAGGTGTTAGAACTAAGGTAAAGACCATTAAAGGTGTTAGCACTAAGGTAAAGACCACTTTCCGACCACCTCAAAGCAGACTTACTGCTACAGGATGGCCATGCTGTGGAGGATCACATATATATATATATATATATATATATATATATATATATATATATTTTACACACACACGTGATCCTGCACTTCCTGGTATAAGGCGCAAGTGTGCACTGCCGGCGGCTCGCTCCCGCTGTGAATTTACACAACAGGGGCTGATCAGCGGGTCCCACAGACCCGATGTCTGCCGACACCCACTGATCATTCTGTACACAGGCAGAATGGCAGTCTGCCTATGTAAACAAGGCAGATTGCCATTCTGTCATTACAGAAGACATGGATCCTGTGTTCCTGTAAAGCATGAACACCTATCAATGCCTTCCACTAGTAAAAGCACCTCACACACTACACTGAATCATTAGCTAGGCACACATTTAACCCTTTGATCACCCCTGATGTTAACCCTTTCCCAGCCAGTGTCATTGGTACAGTGACAGTGCATATTTTTAGCACTGATCACTGTATTAGTGTCACTGGTTCACAAAAAAATGTCAAAAGTGTCAGTCCGGTGTCTCATTTGTCCGCCACAATAGCGTAGCCCTCGCTATAACTCGCTGATCGTTGTTATTACTAGTAAATAAATAAATATAAATATCCCATAGTTTGTAGATGCTATAACTTTTGCACAAACCAATCAATATACACTTATTGGGATTTTCATTACCAAAAATATGTAGCAGAATACATATTGGCCTAAATTGATGAAGAAATTCGATTTTTTTTTACTGGATATGTTTTATAGCAGGAAGTAAAAAATATTGTTTTTTTTTTTTTTTTCAAAATTGTCAGCCGTTTTCTTTGTTTATAGTGCAAAAAAAAAATACCGCCAGAAGAAAGCTCTTTTTGTGGGATAAAGAGGACATACGTTTTATTTGGGTACAGCGTCGCATGAGTGCGCAATAGTCAGTTAAAATAAGGCAGTGCATTAACGCAAAAAATGGCCTGGTCAGGAAGGGGGGGGGGTAAATCTTCCAGAGTTGTCTGGCTGTTGCGGGGGAAGGGCCTGCACTAATTTTAAGTATACATTTATGCTGCTATTAAATAATCTATTATTTTTAGTCATGAGCTATGTTACAATGCTTTATCTTTCTTTTTAATTATTTTATTTACAGATATTAGCCAGGCCAACCTTCCTCCACTCAATATATCTGTTAACTTTCTTATTATGGCACCATATAATGAAGCTGCCAGTGAAACACTCAGAAATCAGACAATTGCTTGGGTAGGTTATAATATTTTTTTTTCTCTAATGAGAAAGCTTTTAGTGTGTCCATCTACCTATCTTTTTATATCTCTATATATAATTATATGTGTATGATCTTTATAGGTGCAATCTACTATCCAATTAGTGCTTCCGGATGGTACAGAGGCAGCAAAGCCAAATATTGCATTTAGGTAAGTAATGGAATTTTTTTTTTTTTTTTTTTTTTTTTTTTTTATTATTTACTTTGATTGCCTTGTAGATATACTAGACACAGTCATACACCATAGTCATAGACCTTCCCTTTTTAGATTGTAAGCTCAAACGGGAAGGGCCCTCTGATTCCTGCTGTATTGAATTGTATTGTAACTGTACTGTCTGCCCTCATGTTGTAAAGTGCTGCGCAAATTGTTGGCGCTATATAAATCCTGTATAATAATAATAATAATAATAATAATAATAATCATGCTTTACAATAGCCATAGTAGAGAGGGTTTAGAGAACCTGTGAAGTTTTTATTGCCGTCTGTGCCCCCTTGTTGGGGAGATTCACCCACTCTGTCACATTTACTATTATCATAGAAAGTGATAGAAAACCCCTCAATGTACTAAGGCTGCTTTCACACTGGGGCGGTTTGCAGGCGCTATTGCGCTAAAAATAGCGCCTGCAAACCGACCCGAAACAGCTGTTGCTGTGTCTCCAGTGTGAAAGCCCTGAGGGCTTTCACACTGGAGCGGTGCGCTAGCAGGACAGTAAAAAAAGTCCTGCTAGCAGCATCTTTGGAGCGGTGAAGGAGCGGTGTATTCACCGCTCCTATACCGCTCCTACCCATTGAAATCAATGGGAGACTGCGGGGATACCGCCGGCAAAGCGCCGCTGCAGCGGCGCTTTGCGGAGGTTTTTAACCCTTTTTCGGCCGCTAGCGGGGGTTAAAACCACCCCGCTAGCGGCCGCATACCGCGGGTAAAACGATGGTAAAGCAGCGCTAAATATAGCGCTGCTTTACCGTCGCCGCCCGCACCGCCCCAGTGTGAAGCCGGCCTAAAACAAAAAAAACAAAAAAAAAATATTGTTTTGGTTACTTTTTAAAGTTAGATCCACAGAAATCAGAAAGGTAAAGTAGTATTAAAACCCAAAACAAAATAAAAAAATATAATGCAGCTTACCAATTCTTAGATGGGAGGCTGCATTAGTTTTCTTTTTTTTTTAGACCTTTTTTAATTTATTCCACCTGGTGATCAGTCTGTTATTTTCTAACTTCCTTTAACAGACCAAGCTGCCCAGCAAAGGTGGCAGTTAGAGAGATTAGACAACCCATTTAACACTGACAGTGGGGCTTACAATGGTCAGCTTTTATTAATTTATGTGAAAATATATCCCAAAAGCAAAATAAAACCCCCCCAAAAAAAACAGTTGCTGGAACTGGTTAAGTGTTAATTGGAGTTCACCTTTTAGTTTGTAAGTCAAGTACATTTAAATCTGCTTGTACATCTAACACTACCCCCTCCACAGACCGACTAAGCTGCTGTCTAAAGCAGTGGCGGCTGGTGCTCACAATTTTTGGGAGGGCGCAAAATTCAGAAAAATACAAAAAAAAAAACGTCAAATGCCGCCACTGTGCCAGTCAAATGCCGCCACTGTGCTTGTCAAATGCTGCCACTGTGCCTATCAAATTCAACCACTGTGCCCCTAAAATTCAACTACTGTGCCCCTAAAAATACAGCCTTTTGTGCCCCTCAAATACAGCCACTAAGCCCGCCATATGCCGCCACTGTGCCTATCAAATGCCGCCACTGTGACCCCTCCCCCCGCTCACTCGCTGACTGCTCGGCACTTACCTCATCTTGGTAGAGGATAAGGCAGCAGGTCAGGCAGCGAGCTGTGGGATGAGCAGTGGGTGACGATGGCGGCTCCTGTGTCCTCCATTTGCCATGTCTTCCTTCTGCAAGGCGTCCAATCACAGCGTCGGTGCCAATCAGTCAATCAGGTGACGGGTATTAGATCCACGCCTCTTGACTGGCTGAGAGGTGGTTCAGTGTTAGAAAAGCGAATATTCATTGGGTGGACTCATAGCGCGATGCTCTGTGCAACGAGTTCACCTTTTTTTTAAGCCCATCAGGTGCTTCAAAAACATCCCCCCCGCCGGAGTCCGAAAAGAGGCCGGCGACTAAATGGACGCACCGCCACTGGTCTAAAGGTGTCTCTGTTGCGCCTCTATCCAGAGTGGAGACACCCTTAGATAGGAAGTGTGTTTTTGGCCAAATCACAAGGCCATAACCATAGGTGTGGGTAGCCTATTGTATTAGGGTGTGCACCCCAAAGCTCAAACATTCTCTGTTTCGAGACAGAGAAAGGGACTGAGGAAAGAGATTCCCCAATCCCTTTCTCTATAGACTCAGCTGCACAGGACAGTGAATGAATGGGAAGTGCTCTGTGCTAAGCGCAGTGGCGGTGTGTCCATAAAGGGCGCAGGAGCGCCGCCCCCTCTTTCCTGTCACCTCTCTCTCACCATAGATAGATTCATGCATTGCATGAATCTATCTATGGTCGCCGCTGCCATATTCAGGTGTCCGGCCCCTTGTCGGGTGCCGAGCACCTGAATTACAGCAAGGTTTTTTTTTTTTTGAAGCGCTGTGGACTCCAATAGGCATCCTGATTAGAGCCGTTTAGGTGCTGTGATTGGACACCTGATAGAGAGGACCGGAGACATCAAGGAGCCTGGTGTGAAGGACGCCACCGTGACCCGCTGCGAGACAGGTAAGTCCCGACTCCTGGGCGATGCACACTGGTAGCATTTGATGGGGCACAGTAGCGGCAATTGATGGACACACTGGCAGCAATTGATGGGCACAGTGGCGGCAATTGATGGGCACAGTGGCAGCATCTGATGGGCACACTGGCAGCAATTGATGGGTACAGTAGCTGCGTTTGATGGCACAGTGGCTGCGCTGCACAGTAGCGGCAATTGATGGACACACTGGCAGCAATTGATGGGCACAGTGGCGGCAATTGATGGGCACAGTGGCAGCATCTGATGGGCACACTGGCAGCAATTGATGGGTACAGTAGCTGCGTTTGATGGCACAGTGGCTGCGCTTGCTGGGCACAGTGGCTGCATTTGATGGCACAGTGGCTGCGTTTTATGGGCACAGTGGCTGCAATTGATGTTTTTTTTTTCAGTTTCTGAGCGGCTTCCTGTTAATTCACAAACGGAAGCATAGTAAACATGTTTTTTATGCTTCAGTTATATATGAACACAGTGAGTGATCGGTACTGATCACTCTTTGTGTTCATTAAAAAAAGGAAGTGGCCGGTAAATGTGGCCCCCTCCCCTGCTCTCCATCCTTAAATGGGGGGGATGGCCAGGCAGCAAGAGGAATCTGTGTCACACATAGGGATTAGGGTGTACCCAGGCACACCCAGCACACCCTGTGTGCACACCTATGGTGATAACAAAAAATTAAGGAAAAAGAAAACAAATGCAGCCACCACTTTTCCGAATTGGTAAGCTGCAATATACTACAGTTTTGTGTTCTATACATTTTTAAGTTGCAGTAACTTACCTATGCCATGTCTCACCTATATTTAATCTATATTTCAGCAACAATGGAGGTTGGACATATACCACGGCTAATTTCTTTATAAATTCTACCAATTTACTGAATGAAACCGCAGCCCTGAATAATCTCATAGCAACTAGAGGGAATGTCAATTTCTCAATTGTTCCAGGCACATTGACGGTTGACGGTAAAGACTGCATTATAATTTCATAACTTTTTAGAATTTAAATATCTATAAACAGGGCTTTGCCGCCCATGAGGCCGATTGAGGCAGCATTCTGGAGACCTGGTGGGGTAACATGCTTTCATACAAACAAGTATTTCAACATTTCCCACACAAATTACAATCTACTTTAGATTTATTGTCAACTATTTTGTAGACAACCTTTCAGACCTCATGGACTACTAAACTCACAATTTTGAATCCTGCGGACCACTAACTTGAATCTTAAATGCCTTATACACATAATTATCCGGCTCTCTGCATCACATTGCTGCCTTAAACAGACTCAGCATTGGATCTTCCATCCTTATCCAGCCATGTGCTTGTGCTCCGTTCTCCCTCCCACAGTCTGTGATCAGCGCTGCCATTGGAAGTCCCCTCCTTCACCTCCCGCTCTCTGCACTACTCCTGGCGCCTCCCTCTGAGTTCACCGGAACTGCAGAGGAGGTATCGGGCATCAATGCGCACTGACAGTATTGAAAGTCAGCACGCATTGAGACCAACACTGGTAACAACATTAGGCAGTATACATCTGCCATATTTGCTGCAGAACCCCCGGGGACCACCAAAATTCAGTGGTCCACGGTCCAATGGTTGGCGACCGCTAATCTAATGCCGCGTACACACGATCGGAAATTCGGCCAGCAAAAGACAGATGAGAGCTTTTCATCAGAAAAATGGGACCTTGTGTAGGCTACATCGGAATTTTGCTGGCCTAAATTTCCACCAGCAAAAGTTTGAGAGCATGTTCTAAATTTTTCGGACAGAAAAAGTTTCTATCGGAAATTCCGACGCATGCTCGGAAACAATTTGACGCATGCTCGGAAGCATTAAACTTCCTTTTTATAGTGCTGTCGTACACATTCTACGTCGCCACGTTATTGACCGTCAAAATTTGGTGTGACCGTGTGTATGCAAGACAGCTTGAGCTGAATTCCATCCAAAAAAAACTTTGTGCTTAATTCCGACGGCAAATTGGTAGGGGGAAATGTTTGAATGTTTTTACAAAGATTCTTTACAGAAAAGTTGTATTTTTCTTCTATTAGTTGTCATCTTGCATAACAAAAATGGAATGTAGTCTCAACAGTGGATTCATTAATTATAGATGTCTAATATTTATTTTTATTTGTATTTTATAGCGTTAATGTTTTTAATTCTACTATTCCAGGAAAGAATCTGACCTTTAATATAATCAGCCTGTCTCTGGGAATACTGAACCTTTCTCCTTCATCAGACCTGATTGTGAAATCCAGCAATGCTTTTCAGACAAATGCTGCGGCCATTGGAAACTCTGTAAGATATAATTATGTTTTCATATTTGAGTGGTGATAAATTCAGTCACATCCTGGCTTCTTACATCTCTTTGAAATTCCAGTAATAAGATAGATAATTACTAGAAGTCCTTTAATGAGTTGCCATTGCTTACCTCCCACATGGCAATTACTCCCTCTTCCTGGTGCTAGGTGTGCTATTTCCTGCCAATCCCTTTTTTTTTTTTTTTTTTAATCTTTATTTATAAGCATATAGAAAACAGTACTGAATCCATAAGAATAACAGACTTCGGTACAATTCTGGTTACATAAAAGAGAGACTAGTCTAAAACAATTATCGCCAAGGCAAAATCAAATAGCTTATATAATCCAGGAGCAAAATACATGTTCACCAATATTTTATCACTTTCTTTTCATTGCTAGTATTGCTTTGATAGTACTGTATTTATCATTATGATCATAATAGTATTGACATGACAGTAAGCTGTTTTCCTGAGGCTTAGGGGTAATTTTAGAGTACAGGCTTCGCAAAAGAAGTATTAAAATCAAAAACAAAATTGTCGTTTATATTGAGGCTTACATAGTTACATAGTTACATAGTTACATAGTAGGCGAGGTTGAAAAAACACATCAAGTCCAACCAAGTTCAACCTGACCTTACCAAACCTTAGATGTGGTGGCTGCATTAGTTTACTTTCTAATGCTGCGTACACACGGTCGGAATTTCCGATGGAAACAGTCCGATGGGAGCCTTTCATCGGATTCTCCGACCGTGTGTATGCCCATCGGTCTTTTTCTGTCGGAATTTCCGACGGACTTTGGATTGAGAGCCTGTTCTTAATTTTTCCGACGGAAAACCTTTCTATCGGATTTTCCGATCGTGTGTATGCAATTCCGACACGCAAAATTCTGACGCATGCTCGCAAACAATTTGACGCATGCTCGGAAGCATTAAACTTCCCTTTTATAGTGCAGTCGAACGTGTTGTATGCCGTGGTGTTACTGACTGTCGGAATTTGGTGTGATCGTGTGTAGGCAAGACAGTTTGAGTGAAATTCCGTCGGAATTCCGACGGGAAAACCACCAAAGCTTTTTCCGACGAGAATTCCGACCGTGTGTACGCAGCATTAGGCTTTTCCCCCACTTTTTTTCACCTGGTGATCCAGCCAGTAACTCGCTTCTTGTCTTAAGGCGGTCAGAGAAGGAAAGATTTTCTTCCCTGCAACCACAGTCAACTCGCTCGATCCCCGCATCAACACAGTCAGTGTTTGGGGAGGGGGACAGGGGAACCCCTCCCAGCCGAGAAAACACAGTGTTTACTGCTAGAGGCTATAATAGAAGCTAGCAATAATCACATGTAAAATCTGACAGGCTGATTGTACCCATGTTGATCAATTGATGAAGGCCGGCAATACACTAATGCAAAATCTTTAACTGCTTCAGCCCGGTAAGATTTGGCTGCTGAATGGCCAGGCCATTTTGGCACTGCGTCGCTTTAACTGACAACTGCACCCAAACAAAATTGATGTCCTTTTTTTTCCCCACAAATAGAGCTTTCTTTTGGTGGTATTTGATCACCTCTGCGGTTTTTATTTTTTACCCTATAAAAAAAGAGCGTAAATTTTGAAAAAAAAACTATATTTTGTACTTTTTGCTATAATAAATATCCCCATTTTTTTTTTTAAAAAACTATTTTTTTTCTCATTTTAGGCCGATATGTACTCTTCTACATATTTTTGGTAATAAAAATTGCAATAACCGATTATTGATAGGTTTGCGCAAAAGTTATAGCATTTTTATTATTATTATTTTTTTTTTTTTTTTACTAGTAATGGCGGCGAGCTGCGATTTTCTTTTTTTTTTTCTTTTTTTATCGGGACTTCGACATTATGGCGGACACATCGGACACTTTTGACACATTTTTGGGACCATTGGCATTTATACAGCGATCAGTGCTATAAGAATGCACTGATTACTGTAAAAATGTCACTGGCAAGGAAGGGGTTAAACACTAGGGGGCGATCAAGGGTTGTGTTCTTACTGAAGGGGGGAGGGGACTGTCTAGGGGAGATGACAGATTGCTGTTCATACTTTGTATGAACAGATGATCAGTCTCTTCTCCCCTTAGAAAACCGGATACTGTGTGTTTACACACAGAGAACCCAGTTCTCGGTGTGCCACGAGCGATCGCCCAGGTGTGCCATTCTGCCACAGTAAAACTGCATCTGGATGGCAAGTGGATAATGTGCAGGCTGAATGTACCAAGTTGATTAATCAACTTGGGCACAACCAGCCTGCTGGATTCTCTTGCAATTGCCGCTAGCAAAAATCGCTGTCTCTCCCCCCCTCCCGGGAGAAGACCATTACTGGTTCCCCTCTCAACACTGTCTTTGTTGATGGGGGAATCGTGCAAATTCATTAGTTGCAGGGTAGCAATTCGCACCGTGTATGGCCGGCCCTACTTGGGTACATTCAGCCTGCCCGTACATGGTTTGAATTTCGGCTGGTCCCTGCTGAACCAGCCAAGGTTCACACAGTCTATGGCCAGGTTTAGGGTGTCTCCACTCCATGGAGCAGCAACAGCGATACCTTTTGAATTGTCAGTCTGGGGAGGGTAATGTTATGGCCCGTACACACAGTCGGATATTCCGATGGAAAGAGTCCGATCGGATTATGTTGTCTGAAAATCCGATCGTGTGTGGGCTCTAGCGGGCTTTTTCCATCGCTGCAAAAACTTGTTGTCCAGTTTTGCACAGAGAAGCCCCGATCCTCCTCTTCTGGGATCCCCCGCTGTGCCCCCGGTGAAAACTGTCCATCGGGGGAACTGTGCAGGCTTACTCCCAAGCCTCCCTGTCTGCATCTGTTGACACAGAGCAGGCGACTTGGGCCCCCCCCCCCCTCGCTCAATACAGCATTTGATTGACAGCAGCGGGAGCCACTCGGTCTCGCTGCTATCAATCTGCCCAGGAAGGAGGGAGACATCAGTGATAGCTGCTGCTCTCGTTCGCATTACTGGATCGGATCGGGTTCAGGTAAGTATAAACTTATGTGACTACTAGTTTTTGGTTTTGATACAATTTTAAGGTGTTGCAATACAAGTTTTTTGTTTAAAAAATACTATAAAACCTATAGCGGTACACCAATGTGACATGTTTGGTTTTCACATTGTTGAGGACCTACTATGCTTTCATGCCACTTGGAGGTTTTGTCCTCCTTTTATATATGTGTGGCTATTGATAGCAGTCCTAAGTGTCTGCCACTGGACTTTAACCAGACTCTGCCATATCCTATTGTTGTAACCCTAATTGCCCCTTGTGTTAGATCTCTCCTCTGCTGTATATATCCTAATATTCAGGAAATATGAGTTATGGGACTCCTCTCCTCTCATTTTACTTTACAGTTCACAGACATATTTGGGCAACAACCTGAGGATGTGGGACCGGTTGTAAACACATTCACGTAAGGAGAAATTTTATTAAAACTCACTTTTAATTAACTCAAATGTATTTCTTTACCAAAATGATTTGCATGTTGCATTTGATTTGTATGTATAAAATATCACAATTTTTTAATATAAAATGTAGATTTATTTTTCTTCTACTCAAGGGCTCATGCACACTGAGCTTCAAAATATGCCACTTTCATAGGCATTGAGCTGTCTTTCTTTTTTTAAAGCCTGTAAAAGCACCTCTATGTTAGCCCCATGTGTCCATGCATACCTACATACCTAAACGCGCATAACTACTACACGTTAATGCATTCCAATGGCCAGAATAAATTAATATTCTGGCCAATAGAATGCATTAATGATCAAACGCTAGACATGCCTTCCACTGACACCAATGATGTGGAACTATTCCTTCCACTGACACCAATGATGGGGCACTATTCCTCCCACTGACACCAGCAATGGGGCACTATTCCTTCCACTGACACCAATGATGTGGAACTATTCCTTCCACTGACACCAATGATGGGCCACTATTCCTCCCATTGACACCAATGATGGGCCACTATTCCTCCCATTGACACCAATGATTTAGGCATTATTCCTCGCATTGACACCGACAATGGGGCATTATTGCTCCCACTGATACCAACAATGGGCACCATTTCTCCCACTGACACCAACAATGGGGCACTATTCCTCCCACTGACACCAACAATGGGGCACTATTCCTCCCACTGACACCAACAATGGGGCACTATTCCTCCCACTGACACCAACAATGGGGCACTATTCCTCCCACTGACACCAACAATGGGGCACTATTCCTCCCACTGACACCAACAATGGGGCACTATTCCTCCCACTGACACCAACAATGGGGCACTATTCCTCCCACTGACACCAACAATGGGGCACTATTCCTCCCACTGACACCAACAATGGGGCACTATTCCTCCCACTGACACCAACAATGCGGCACTATTCCTCCCACTGACACCAACAATGGGCACTATTCCTCCCACTGACACCAACAATGGGGCACTATTTCTCCCACTGTCACCAACAATGGGACACTATTCCTAGTACTGACACCAATAATGGGGCACTTTTCCTCCACCTACCTAAGTGCAGACACTGTTTACTGACACTGAGGCATTGTGTACTTCCTCTGGCCCTCCAAAAATCTGAATAACAGTAAACTGGCCCTTTGTTTGGAAAGTTTGGAGACCCCTGGTCTAAAGCATACATTTTTTCTATATCAATCTCATCTAAAGCCAGCATTTCTTATAATTTTATTAAGAAGCTACAAATTCCATCACAACCTATCATTTGGTGTAATAGAATCTTTAGTCCTTTTTTTTTTTGTATGATTTATCAGGTTATGCAATGCCATTTTGTTTCTACCATGTTGTCCTCATATATAGAATGGCACAGACACGGTCTAGTACATCCAATCCTTATTTTTCCCTGTGCTTTCTACCAGTCGTTACCTTTTTCCCAATATTTTCCATAAAACTTAACACTCTCTTTCTTTCCCTTACAGCAATGATCCACTCCCTGTAACTGCATCTGTGGACCTGTACTTCCTAAATGTCTCAATAAACATGACTTCAGTTGTCAAGCGCATTATAAATAGCAGGACCATTTTCAGCAACAGGAATATTGTTTTGGACCTCTTTTCCCTGGATCCCACAGGTGAGACATGGAAATGAGCAATACAGTAATAGCACATATTATATATAAACAAACAATTAAAGGTGAACTCCGGGCTAAAACATTTTATTTAAATATATTTCTTAATAGCCACAAAGAATATAAATGAACTTTCTGTTCACCAAATACATTTGCAATCCCAGATATTACTTTGTAAAGATTGCAGTGACATTATCACTGTATATAGCCGGTGCAGAGAGCAGATAGCCGGTGCAGTGACCCAGCAGCAGGGGCGGACTGACAACTTATGGGGCCCCCGGGCAATAGGAGATTATGGGGCCCCCAGACAATCAAAGATTATGGGGTCACACAGTATACACAAACACACACACAGTATACAATCACACAGTATACACATACATGTACACACAGTATACACAGACATGTATTGGCTGAGAAGGTACTGGAGAGGTGGGGCAGCTATAATCTCAGGATTTTTAGACGAAAAGGATGTCGGTAAGGGACATTTCAGAGACTGATATAAAAAAAAAACACAGATTTTTTACATACTGTCCCTGGATTTACTGAGGCTGGAAACCCTGATGGGGCCCCCTAGTGGCCCAGGGCCCTCGGGCAGTGCCCGAGTAGCCAAATGGTCAGTCCGACCCTGCCCAGCAGGCACCATTCACTAAAGGCTGCCTGAAAAAAAGTATAGATCCTGTAAAGGTAAGTTTCACTCAATTTACAGCACAGATCGGGAATAAATACACAAAGCAAACAAAGATTCAAGTAAAAATACACAAGGCTTTACATAATATTTGCTTATCCCAAAGTCCAGCTTTACCTGCAAGTAATTACTGCCCATAAACGCTACAATAAATAAAGCTTTATGGGAAGAACATTGCAACATTTACAACCCTAGAATGGCCAACATGTTGAGCAATTTATAGGAAAAAAAAAATGGCGCAATCATAAAAATCACCAAATAAAAAAATGTGCATATTCTTTTAAGTGTAGGACACACTTCAATGGTGCAGCTTATCATGCAGCATATCATTTGGTCATCTTATCTATTTTTCTTATCTATTTTATTTGGTTTTCTAAAATTTTTATATTTTTAATTCTCCTATCAGCGCTTTAGTACTCACTTTGCACATAAAAATCACCAGCTTTCCTGTACGGGTTCCATCCATAGTACCCACATTTTTGGAATGGGTCAAGACCTCTAAAGATTTGTCTTACCCAGCTTATACAGTATCTGCTGTATAGTGCTTGTGCGTTGAGTTCCTTATAGCCTTTGAAACATGCTGCCATTTTTATCTCTGTAATATCAACAGAACGTTTGGGAAATACTTGAAATATCCAAACCTGCGCTATCAATTTTCAGAATTTTTTACAGATTATATATTCCTATTTTGGACCTTGGGTACACTTTCTGATTGTTACATTACATAGTAAATGTATTATGCAATATGACACATCAAGCATGAAACTACAGATGTAATGCATGCATAATTTCATATGATATAACAATAGTTTTCATGCTCATTGTGGTAAGCCAAAGCTATTTTATTAGTTTCTCCACAGATTAATTGTTAAATTGTATTATTAAATGAATATACATTATTATAAATATATAAATTATTATAAAAAATATATATTATATACATTTATAAATGCTAAATTATTATTAATTATAAATTTAATTACATTATGTACACCCAATCACAATGATTTCCTAAAAGCTATAAGCTTTAACTTGTGACTGTAATTTTAAGCATTGCTTACAATCTTTTAGATCTGCATATTTCAATTATAAATATCTGGAGAACCTGCCCTAAAGGTCATTGTTCAGGCACTTCCTGTTACCGGGTGACAACTGTCTTCCAACTGTGTCCCTGCACTGTCATCTAATCATATGCACAACTTAAAGTGATTGTAAAGTCTCTTTTTTTTGGGTTAAAAATAATAAACATGTTATATTTACATGCACTGTGTAGTTAATTTTGCACAGGGCAGCCCAGATCCTCCTATTCTCGGGTCCCTCTTCGGCTCTCCTGGCCCCTCCCTCCTGACGAGTGCCTCCACAGCAAGCAGCTTGCTATGGGGGCACTCAAGCTGCAGCTCGGTGTATCCATTCAGACACAGAGCTGCAGCCCTGCCCCCCTACTCTCCTTATTGGCTGACTTTGATTAACAACAGTGGGAGCCAATGGTTCTGCACTGCTGTTTCAACCAATGAGGAGGGGAGTCCCAGCCAGCCGAGACAATCCTACAACGTCGCTGGATAGAGATGGGGTTTGGTAAGTATTAGGGGGCTGAGGGTGGCTGCTGCACACAGAAGGCTTTTTATCTTAATGCATAGAACTTCTCTTGCCTACACCCCTTCAAAAGTGCAGATTGTTTGAAAAAACATTCTTCACCTATCAGCAGCACAGAGGAGGGGGTGGAGAGACTGCAGTAACAGTGTGTGAGAACTGATTGGAAGAAAGGCACACACCCCCCTCCACACAGCAGAAGAACTGTGTTGTGAATAGATTAGTTCCGTTCAGAGCTCCCTCCAGGACACAAATTTATCTCCATGTGTCGGGAAATATTCTCAGAAGGGACTCTGCTGACAACAGAGGAACAAAGCACCAGAGAGAAATGACACGTAGAGCTTTGGAGAGAGATAAGTAAACATTGCAGAAATGCAGTATGTGCTTTTCTCAAATTCCATGATTGAGGTTTACAACCACTCTAAAGCCCCATACACACGGTCGGACTTTTTCATGGATTCTGTCCGATCGGACAAGGTTGTTGAAAAATCAGACCGTGTGTATGCACCATCGGACAGTGTTCGTCGGTTTGACCGACGGACAAAGTCTTATCTCCTGCTGGAAATCTTTGCCGTCAACACGGTCCGATCACACCAAATCCGATCGTGTGTACGGTTGTCCGACCGGACAAAGTGCTACGCATGCTCAGATCACATTACAAGACCAAAGCTATTGGCTACTAGCCTCTATGTAGTCCCGTCGTAGGCAACAAACGTCACCACGTTCAGAATGATCGGATTTTCCGACAACTTTGTCTGACCGTGTGTACGCAAAACCAACATCAGACAAAGTGTGACGGACATGGTCCGACGGACCTGGTCCTCGGATAATCCGCGCGTGTGTATGGGGCTTAAGATAATTCAATTATAAGTGGTCCTGTGAACATACATTTCCCAGGCTTGGTTGGCCATTGTCACATTTAGGAAGCCGGTTCAAAGCAATGATGTGCAACAGTTGCTGGGAGAGTGCATGTAGGAAAAAAAGGAAAGAAGCTCAGGGAGATCAGCAGTGTTGAAATGCAGAGATGGATGAAAACATGGTATTTGTTTATAGCATATAGTTCTTAGCAAATTAAATATTGTCCATTCAGGTTTTAGATCTACTTCAAGAAGGATAAAATATTTAACAAAAATTTGTTTATACTATTCATTACATATTGTTTTTTTCTTTGTTTCATTGTAGCCGTTGTGCAAGTGAAATTCACACTTATACAAAACTACATATCAAGTCTGTCCAATATGTCTTCATCGGAAGCCGTCGCCCTCCAAAATAGTCTTCTGAATTTGGTATGTACCGTGCGATTCATATTTTGGAACCAGTATCATTGCAAGAATCTCAGGTGTTCTGTTTTGTGGCATAGGAAAGAAAGGCAGTCCATCTCTTTAATTATATAGCAGAGGGGAAGCAAAACACATGAGGTACCTGCTCTGACCTTGAGTTACTCCTCTACTTCAGTGATCTGCCACTGGGGCACTTTAACTTCCTATCTACAGATATAAGACAACCCCCTGCCTCAATACCACAGTGCACAAGCAAGGTATTTGGCTGCTAAGGAACCTAGAACTCTATTGTGGGAGACAGAGAGGTAACACACCCAATAACCAATAATACTGGGTATTTGCAGGCAGGGATTGCATGGGGTGGATCTTAACAGTGGGGACATCAGGTAAGGGTCAGAAAGGGTTCTTTTACATTTTTACCTGATATGCAGCAGTTACTCTCTTTTAAATTTGCATTATTATTTTACAAGAACATTGTAAATGTTAGTGTCTAGCTGTGAATGCATGAAAACATTTACACTTCAAGTAAAATTATCTGGGCCCCAATAACACATTATTGTGAAACACATAGTTAATAAAAAACGTGGCAGTGTTAGCGTTAGCAGCCAATCAAATCCTGGCTGTTATGTGTCAAATGCAGATTTTTTACAATAATAGCAGGAACCCACATTGTATTTGTTATACAGGGCATTAACTAGAGGTATTTGTACCCTGGGTACAAAACTTGGAAAAAAACACCTCCCTTGGAATAGTTTAGGCTACATTCCTATTGTTTCAGAAAAGGTCGTAACCATGTGCCACCTTACAGTGCCTCTGTTGCTTGACTTACTAGCCAAGACAAGGGTTATGTTGGCAAAATGTAACACGCTATAATATTTCCGCATGTAATGTTGCATCTGTCTACCTGTCTTCTTATTAACAAGGGCAACTCATTTGCTCCTTTAATTAAATTCCTACTATTCAAAAGTGGTAGGTTTTCGTTTTATGTGTGTGTGTGTATATATGTATATATATATATATATATATATATATATATATATATATATATATATATATATATATATATATATACACACACACACACACACACTATATCACCTGCCTTTACACACGTGAACTTTATTGACATCCCAATCTAAGTCCATAGGGTTCAATATTGGGTTGGCCCACCCTTTGCAGCTCTAACAGCTTCAACTCTTCTGGGAAGGCTGTCCACAAGGTTTAGGAGTGTGTCTAAGGGAATGCTTGACCATTCTTCCAGAAGCGCTATGGTGTGTGTGTGTGTGTGTGTGTGTGTATATATGTATATATATATATATATATATATATATATATATATATATATATATATATATATATATATATATATATATATATATATATATATATATATATATATATATATATATACACATACATACACACACACACACTATATTACCAATTAAATTTTATTGGGACTATTGCCTGCCTTTACAAGCACATGAACTTTATTGGCATCCCAGTCTTAGTCCGTAGGGTTCAATATTGAGTTTGCCCACCCTTTGCAGCTATAACAGCTTCAACTCTTCTGGGACATGCTCATCCATGTCTTTATGGACCTTGCTTTGTGCACTGGTCCAAATAATTTGATGGAGGGGAGATTATGATGTGGGGTTTGGCTTGACCCCTATTTCCACTGAAGGGAACTTCTAAGGCATCAGCATACCAGGACATTTAGGACAATTCCATACTCCCAACTTTGTGGGAATAGTTTGTGAATGGCCCCTTCCTGTTCCAACATGACTGCGCACCAGTGTACAAACAAGGTCCATAAAGACGTGGATGAGTGAGTTTGGGGTGGAGGAACTTGACTGGCCTGCACAGTCCTGATCTCAACCCGATAGAACACCTTTGGGATGAATAGGTGGAGAGTGCGAGCCAGGCCTTCTCGTCCAACATCAGTGCCTGACCTCACAAATGCGCTTCTGGAAGAATGGTCAAACATTCCCATAGACTCACTCCTAAACCTTGTGGACAGCCTTCCCAGGAGAGTTAAAGCTGTTATAGCTGCACAAATTTTGAACCCTACGGACTAAGACTGGGATGCCATTAAATTGTCACACAATATATACTGTGTGTGTGTGTGTGTGTGTATATATATATATATATATATATAAGAGCCATTCCCACTCGAGTGTTCTGACATGCTCTAACTTGCACCCGCCAGGGTCACAAACTCAGTCTTTAGGGTAGTAGAAGAAATAACACGTGTGTGCTTTGGGCTGTTAGTGAAAAATGAGTGACTGGGATCTGGAGCAGCGGATAACATCACATTTGTCAAAAGTGCAAGTGAAATTTTAGCTCTGTTATCACAGACTTATGGTGAACATTCCACGAAAAAATCAAATGCGAACCCTTGTACACTCATGTGTGTTGTTTTTTTATCACAAGGTGATAAAAACAGTATCTGTTTTCTTCTGAATAAAATTGTTATTTAAGCTTTTAGAACCGCTTGCACCTAACTGATATTTGCAAGAGAGTATCTGTGTTGTAATACTTTTACTATGTCTTAGGATATCTCACTTGTGAATTATTTTTTTTTTAGCTAACGCCAAACCTGCAGAATATATACAGCAACAGCTTACAAACACCACCATCAGTGACCTTCAAGTAAGCCTTTTTTATTTACTAAATTGTGTTACGTTTTTTTATTGCTGTCTTTGTCTTTGAGTTGTCACCAGAACAAGAAGAAATACAATTATTAAAGGGTAACTTCACTTAAGTGGGGAAAAAATAAAAAAGCAAATAAAGAAAAAATAATATGGCGTATACAATTGTGATACAAGTCATGTAATTGAATGTTTTTAAAAATGACCTTTCCTTTTCAATCTGCAGCCGCTGTAATTTTCTATGAATGCAAACAATATGGCTACATGGAGTTGTTCTGTACACAAAATGTGTACAGACCACTCCCCAGAAACATTATTTCCTGCTTGTGTTATTGGCTCACCAATTTTCTCAGAATCCTGCGTAAGATACAAGTCAGATTTCAGGCATCCCTTGCAACCAAAATGTCATTTTTGGTGAGATATTTCCAATAGGAACACGTCTAAAGGGATGCAGGCCCGTCAGCTTTCCTCATTAGTGCCCTGCAGCTGCCATAGCTGACTAATAATTAGATCCCTTTCACAGGCGTTTTTCAGGTGTTTTTTTTTTAGCTAAAAAGGCGCCTGTAAAGCACCTGAAAAGCGCCTCTCAAGCCTTCCCAGTGTGAAAGCTGAGTGCTTTCACACTGGGGCGGTGTGCTTGCAGGACCGAAAAAATATTCCTGCAAGCAGCATCAGGCAGTGTGGGAGCGCTGAATACACCACTCCTAAACCGCCCCTGCCATTGAAATAAATGGGCAGTGCTGCAGAAGCGCCTGAAAAGCGATTCGGCAGCGGCACTTTGAAGGCGGTTTTAACCCTTTCCTCGGCCGCTAGCTGATTTAGAACTGAAAAGCAACGCTATAACAGCAGAAAAGCGCCACTAAAACTAACGGCACTTTACCGCAAATGCAGCCCGTGCCCCAGTGTGAAAGGGGTCTAAGACTCACTATGCCCAGGGGCACAGACAAACACACATGGATTTCTACTGAATAACAAAAGGTAGGAATCTGCAACAAAGGTTGCTATAATCGTTGCAATGTACATAGATCACCCAGAAGGGAATGTTTTTTTTTTTTTTTTTCTCAACAAAAGTGGAGTTACACTTTAAATGAGAACCCACAGGACAGACAGTAAAGGGAAATTAGACACATATGGCAAAAAATAAAAAAACCTGCAAGGTTATTAAAATTACCAACTGTAGTCAGAATGAAAATACATGTTGGCTTTCCTATGCAAGCATATAACTAAATGTCCCCTGACATCATTCTTTGAAGAAAAGGTTACCTCAACATTTCATATTCCTGATGTGTCTTTTGCACCATGTACCATGTGTTAAAAAGTATCCTGTTTTCTTTGCATTGCTTCCTTTTGTGAAGTACCTGGTGATCCTGCCAGTCCTCCTAGCCTTCATATTTTAAACTGATGATACTAGACATGAGGGCACAACCTGCCCAGTGTGGTCAGTTTTCTGGCTGTGCTGGGAGCAGAACCTGCTTGTCCTCCATTCGCTAAGATTTGTGCTGATTTGCCCCTCTACCCTTCTCCCCATACCTGCCACAGCACTTCACTGGGAAGATCAGTGTCCCAGATGGCGAGCAATTGAGATGCAAGTTTGAAAACAAATTACTAAGCTATTGCTAGACTTGCCAGGCTTCACAACTTTGCAATGGAATTGGTCCCAGAGCCTAGTGAATTTGGTGAAGTTTTACTTTGCAAAGAATACCCAGTCATGCGCTAGGGGGAAAAAAAACACATTCTGCTTGCACAGGATGATGGATGATGGAAGTCAGCAGAGCTTCACCTCTTTCACTTAGCTCTGGGGCATATTCCCTTGGAAAGTGGACAGCTTTTTTGCCTTTAGTAAATCAAACCCTATAAGACCAAAGGTGCTGGCAGGAAGAAGGTAATACCAGGAAAACTCAGCAGCCTACAGTGATGGCTGAATGTTTGGCGCTCTCACTGAAATGGACAGAACTCAAGACCTTTCCTTGGTCAATTATCACTTTCATTGGGTCACTTCACAATGAACTTAGGATATTATAGATCTCGTTTTGATCTCATCATCAAATTAAGACTAAAGCTGATCATATATGGATTGAAATTTGGCAGGTTCAGCAGGGACTACGGATCAACTGCTCACAAACACGCTTGCTGGAAAACTTTGGTACGATCAGCGTGGCAGGCAATAGGTTGCAGAGCTAATTAGTGTATTCTGACCAAATGCAATGACACAGCAGGAAGGATTCCCACATCCACTCCCAATGTGGACCCAAGGGTCTGTCTTTTTTTTGTTCAGCCCACTGGCTGAACAAAAAAAAAAAATGAGCCATGTTTTGCACTGGCTTGTAAAAGACTCTGGCATCAATAATATTACTTTATTTACCAACGTTTACACATAGTTACATTTTTTTTAAATCTCAGATTATGATACTGTGCTTGTCCACTTCATTTATTGTGTCTTTTCTTCTAGGAATGTTGATGTATCGGCAGCTACAGTAATTCAGTATGTGCGTAACTTCATAGTAAATGTGGACAGTGCACAAGTCATAAAATCTCTTGAAAAGAACTCAAGTTTAACAAGCCTAATCCGTAAAGCCAGCCTGAATGTCAATAGTAAGTACCTGATATAACAGAATCATCATTAAAAGAAATAAATTAACTTCTCAAAAACTGTTTGCCTAATTCAATCACCAGCTTTAAAAACACCCCACCAGCCCTTTTTTTGTATAAGCAGAGACATGTGCTTTCCATTCCTAGACATACCACATTTTTTTTCTGACCTAAACCAAGAGAGGTGCTCAGATAATTTTTTTAAATTTAGGGTTTTGGAAAAAATCACATTTTAACAATATTGGATTGGGAAAACAGAGCAATAACATTTGTTTTCACAAAAAGCACCACGAAACATCCACAGGAACTTTTAGATACAGTATTCCAACCTGGGAAAGATGGTAAAAAAAATATTTTTTTTAATTTAAAAAATGACCCAGGAGATATTAAAGAATTTATATTATGCAGCTATCAGCAGATGGTTAGGAAGATTTCTCAAGAAAAGAAAAATATAATCTTTCCCAGTGTGTCACAGCAGCAGCACCGCAAAGCATTAAGAATGCCAATGCCCAAGCAAAGGAAGCCTATGATAAAAAAGGGGATGCAGTAGCAGCAATGAAATGATGAAATGCAACATTATATATATATATATATATATATATATATATATATATATATATATATATATAAACAATTATGGAAGGATGTAGTATTACCACCACAAAACATCAATAATTTATTTTATTATACTGACGTTTTGTTTGGGGTGCTGTCCAGTCACAGCATAAAAGAATATGTGTGTGTGTGTTATATATATATATATAAACTATTATATAACATTTTGGTAGGAAGTAATAAAGCTGCTTTTAAGGTATCATCAAGAACTTAAAAATAAGGACCAGACAGGGGAGACGTTGACATGGACTATGTTTAGTGCCAAGCCCCAATGGTGTGGACAAAAGATCTTGCCAGGGCAAACTGTAGGTTCGGGCAAAAAATATATTTGTAAAAAATATGCAACTGGACCTCCCAATGTCTGCTAGTGGCAATCTCAGCTAGGTAACATGTCTTGTGTGTGCAATAAAGTTATGTCAGTATTCACTTTATGCATAGATATACATTTCTATGATTTTGTTAGAATCACCTGTATCGTGGAACAGTTTGAATGAGTATGTTAGACGCTATCCTACTTCACTGAACTTTTCATACGTATGTATGATCCTACCTTAACTTTTTTGGATGCTAAAGAAATTCTAAAAGCAATTACTATATACAGTAAAACCTTGGATTGCGAGCATAATTCGTTCCAGAAACATGCTTGTCATCCAAAGCACTTGTATATCAAAGCGAATTTCCCCATAAGAAATAATAGAAACTCAAACAGTTCATTCCACAGCCATTTATAAATAGGTACTTCAGTTTATAGTCCATATAAAAAGATTATAGAAATGTGATAGGTTGTGCAACCATAAAATATCCATCCACAAATGGAAGCTTCCACATGGAGATTAGAAGCAAAATCCAGCAGGAGCTACTGAGTATAAAAGAGAAGAGAGGCGCCTCTAAGTGTAGCAATATGTTGCTAAATGTTGTACCTTCAATAAATGTAACCATATTGCTACACTAATGCTGTGTACACGCAATTGGAATTTCCGATAACAAATGTTGGATGTGAGCTTGTTGTCGGAAATTCCAACCGTATGCATGCTCCATCGGACATTTGCTGTCGGAATTTCCGACAATAGATGTTTGAGAGCTGGATTTCAAATTTTCCAACAACAAAATCCGTTGTCGTAAATTCCCAGCGTGTGTAAACAAGTCTGTCGCACAAAAGTCCACGCATGCTCGGAATCAAGCAGAAGAGCCGCACTGGCTATTGAACCAAATTTTTCTCGGCCTTTTCGTACGTGTTGTACGTCACCGCGTTCTTGACGTTCGGAATTTCCGACAACATTTGTGTGACCGCGTGTATACAAGACAAGTTTGAGCCAACATCCGTCGGAAAAAAATCCAAGTTTTTTGTTGTCGGAAAATCCAATCGTCTGTACGTGGCATTAGAGGAGCCTCTCGTCTCTTTTATACTCAGCTGTGACATGACGCTATTTGTATATCAAGACATTGCTTGTATATCAAGTCAAAATGTATTAAAAAATGTTGCTTGTCTTGCAAAACGCTCTCAAACCAAGTTACTCTCAAACCAAAGTTTTACTGTATTCCACAAATACCAGATCTTCTTAGATGGAATATAATAGTAAAAACTAAATAACATTGTTTTCTTCTTTCAGATGTAATGAGCACTTCGCAAGTATTTACATTTTCCCCAAGATTCACCAATATAATGTACACTTCCGATTTAAATGACAGAAACAGTCAAAGATTCAAGCAACTAGAGCAAAGTGTTACAAACGCGGTAAGTGTTAATCAAATAATCAAATCAGATATTCTAACAACAGTTTCAATCAATAGGCACATGATCACTTTTCTTATTTTGACCAATAACATATTCTGTGCTCTAATACAAATTGGTTTAAAGTGTTTAACTCTTTCCGTATGGTTTCTAAAGGTAAATGTAATTCAGCATTGTTCATATCATCTGCCATTTTTTTTATCTGTGGTTTATCATTACATTTTTGAATGAAAATGTGAATTATTATAGGTTATTTAAGGATTATAATAGCAATATTCTAAATGTATGCTTTTTCTTTTTTTCTTTAGCTCAGCAGTATTCTTACAAATGTCAATTTGGCTCAGATAGTGGTGGCTTCATTTATGTGAGTATCAACTAAGTGCTTTAAGGGGACAATTACAGAGACAACTGAGTGCTGGACTGGTGGGCTTTGCAAACAGGGAACACAAGAGGGTGCCAGACTATGTGTAGTAATACAAAACCTTTAATTAATAAAAAGACAAGTGGCAACTCACATAAATATATGTGAATACCAGCTCTTGTCATCAAAATTCATGGAATTGGCTGCTCTGCATCCCCAGGGTATCCCTTATTCCAGGCCAGGAAGATGAATCACTGTCATAGAAATGCGTTCCCTCCCCCCCCGTGCGTAGGGTTGCCACCTCATCCCTTTAAATCCGAACACATATTAATTATACAGATTCTGTGGCTTATTAAGGTAGTAATTAAACTCACTTGGTGCCTTATCTGCATTAATTTAGCCTCAGAACCTGTGTCATTCATATGTGTTTGGGTTTAAAGAGATGAGGGGGCAACCCTACCTGTGCGGTCCACCGGCATATGACGCCACTTCTGTTCCAGCACTGTGGTCCACAGAGACCCACATTTCCTGGTTCCAGTTGCTTCCTGGTTTCTTCACACTACCCAATCTGAAGCCAAGATACAGCTTCCTGACCTGGAATGAGGGCTCAAAGCAGCCGATTCTGTGAATTTAAACACTCTATTTAATCTACAGCTGTTTAATTCTCTCTCTTAATCTTTTTTTCTCTTTGAGTTTCTTTGGGTAAACTTTAATTGATGATATTGTAAGAATCTTAAATGCCAATTAAGAGAGGCCAGTCCTGTAAAACTGTTCACTCATATCCACATTACTATATACAGGATCCCAAACTGTACTTTAGTACAGTGCTTCTCTGGCTTTTTCCATTCAAGGCATGCTTTAAAGTTCTGCTCAATATCGAGGCACCTCATTCTAAAATGTAAAAAAATAAACATATAGTTTTACATAACACAACATCCCCACATGTAGGACCCTCAACATTAGAGGTGACTTCCAAAGCAAACATACATTTGCACACTGGTACTGACTAGTATTCCAATGTTTTTCTTCTCCTTAAGTTTTTCTCCCTCACTCAGCTAACGTGACAGTGCTGATGAAGAGGGACAGAGGAGGGGCAAACAAGGATGGTGTGCAGGTGCCCAATGTCTTCCTTATTAACCAATGACATTATTGGTTGTTAACCCCTTCTTGCCGACGTCACACAAATATGTAGCCCCACTGCACTGAGCATTTTGCCTTGGGGCCACATATTTGCATACCTCCCTTTGTGCTGGCAGTGCACCACACCGCAGGCTCCCAGCACAGAGACCAGGGTCTCACCATGAACCCCAGGCCCCATAGTAACGATCGGGACCCAGAACTCCCAATTCCAGGTCACTTGTTTGCTGTGATAGCTTCTGATTGGTGATCAGTCACTGTAAAGCCTGCCCTGTGTTTTCCTTTTCTGTGAATGGAGGAGAAAGATACATTTTATCTCTCTCCTATTGTTTCTGGGCTATACTATGGGTACATATAACACCTAACATACACATATGTGGTATCGCTGCGATTGTCAGGCAGAGGAGAATTTATTTTGGGTTGTTCTTTGGTGGTAGATTATGGTGATACCAAGAAATATACAGCTACATTTTAAAAAATAAAAATATATTTTTTACTCTTTTGGGCCAGTTTTCCTTTGATATTAAAAAAAAAAGCAAGAGATATCCATTTCCATTCATCACCAAATGAAAGCCCAATTTTTCTTGAAAAAAAACAAAGTATAATTCACCTGGATGCACAAAGTAGTTTTGATGATCTATATAAGGTTTTACTAACACATGTCAAAGTCACAAATTAGGGCTTAGGCATTTCGATTTGTATTACCCTTAGGCACAAAGGAGTTAAGACAGAGGCTGCTGGAAGGTTGTAATTGTACACAATGAAAGCCTGCAGCTTTGTATAACTAAAAGGCAGGCTTGATCCACCCACTGGCTTGTATACAATTTTTGGGCAATTTTTTGGTATTTTGCCAGGGCATCCCTGAAGAAACCTGAAGGCACCCTGGCTGAAAAAGGCTGCTTTAGTATATCCAATCTGGCACTAGCTGTACTTGTTTTGGAATGCTTACCTTCCCGTTTTCATACAACTACCCCAATTTTCAAATCTTGTAAAGATAAGATCATGTCCAAATATCGTCCGTTGTGGGTAGACTATGGGAGATCAGTAGCAGTTTTATGTGTCCCTTTTTTTGTGTAAAAGATCAGTATTTATGTGTCGTGTAGAAGCTGGATTTTCTAGCCAAACTAATTTGTATTATGTTCTCTCATATGCAGGTCAGGATCAGTAATTAGTAAGGTAGAACTGACATTTCCTCAAGGCGCCACAACATCTACCGCAGTGGCTCAACAGATTGTGAATAACCAAAACATTCTGCAGAACTACAATCTGACCTTGGATCCTCAATCAGTTTGTAAGTGCCTGAATACCATGCTGTGTTACTTGATAGGTGATGCAATATGTCTAACACCAAAACTAAGCAGGGGCTGATTAAAAAAAGCCTTTCAGATTATTTTGCTGTCTGTACCCCCTTTAGGGACATTTTTTACTTTAGGTATGTATGGCTCTACCTGACGTGGCTGACTTTGATGTATGTAAATGAAGTCAAGGCAACTGCAATAATTTTACTTGCAGATTTTATTCAATTATTTCTAATCCAATCTGTGCATTCCGCCTCTTTCAGGGCTTAACGATCTAATTATTTTGGTTTATTTATTAAGGTAGTACAGACAGCACTGGAAATATTCTAAATCTGATATTATATCTATAAATCTTCTATATATTAAAAAAAATCAGAATTCAGTTTTTGTGATCAGGCTTCTTGCAGATCATTTATTATTGGCTTATGTTACTGCACTTTGTCAATAACCTTTTTTTTTAATAATGCCACTGGTGTAAATCTGGCCATACACTGAGTGAATTTTATCTGCTTCCTAATGAACTGTACAAAAATCAAACAATGAGTGGCCCTACTGGCACCACTCCACGGAAATCACTTCTATTGAAATACTGAAGAAGCCAGGCATTAAATTGACAGTTGAACAGCTCCTGGGTGTAGAAATTACCTTCAAAATTTGCTCTGACATCAGCGATTGACTAAATTGCTAAACAGATAATGGGTAACCTGGAAAAGATTTTCAGCAAACTGAAAAAAAGATAAAAAAAGCTTGAGGTGAATGCCCTGAATTATCCTCTTTTAAAATATTTTATTGATAACAATACAGTACATATTATTAGTACACATTTTGATATTTGATATATATATGTGAAAGGCTTCTCCAACATCATATATAGATGAACATATATTATTTGCTATTTTCTTTATAATTCTTAATATAATAGATATTATTCATATATGATTTTATTCAATATCTTTCAAAAATCAACAAATTTAGTATAAAGTTGAATAAAGAAAGTAATTAATTGTTTATAGAATAACCTTAGTTTGAGTTGAATAACAACAATGTTATCTATTAGTCTATAAGTTAGTAAATAATGACATAGTTGGATAATGGTTTAATATAACCAGGGTCAATATCCAGCTATATGGCTTGGCTTATCCTGGAGAAGAAAAAAAGATGAAAATAAAAAAAAAATAAAAGATTTGACTATCTCGCCCTGAATTATCCTCTAATCAGGATCCTCTAAATTGTTCCAACTGGGGCAAAATTTGCCTTTGCATAGATTCTTGCACACATCATTAGTTACATGGTACTTTATTTACATAAATAGTTTCCAGGAGAAGTATACTTACTTGCATGGTTATATTCAGTCACATTTAACTATGGACTAACTTCTTCTATAATGTTAAAAGTGTTTCATTCCGGCAGCTACTTTGGTAGCTTAATTCAATCACCATGGAATGTTTAAAAAGCAGATGACGATTGCCAACGAACAGGATGGCAGATGTAAACGTTAGTGAAAACACCTTGTTCTATTACAATATACAGTCACAGAGGTTGATTTACTAAAAATGGAGAATGCAAAATCTAGTGTGGCTCTGCATAGAAACCAATCCGCTTCCAGGGTTTTGAGCTTAATTGAACAAGCTGAAGTTAGGAGCTGATTGGCTGCCACGCACACCACATCAACATCAATACTGGAACAACCATCTCTAAATGAAAGTGGCGGTCATAAACATCATCTGTCACCCATATATATTGCTGTTTTAAAATCTCTACCCCAGTGATTTGACACTTACAGCCATGTAACATGAACAATCAATATCCAGTATGTTCTAGACCAGTGTTTCTCAACTCCAGTCCTCAAGGCGCCCCAACAGGTCATGTTTTAAGACTTTCCATTATTTTGCACAGGTGATTTGATCAGTTTCACTGCCTTAGTAATTACCACAGCTGTTTCATCTGAGGGAAATCCTGAAAACATGACCTGTTGGGGCGCCTTGAGGACTGGAGTTGAGAAACACTGTTCTAGACTTCATGGCACCTTGCGAAAAAAATAAAATGGTGAGCCGCATGCAGTCCATTCGTTAGTACTCCGTGCAAAAAACATGCAGCGGGCTCCCAGATACTTCTTATTATATAATTACCAGATAGAAGGGATGAAGCACAGATCTTCTTTATCCCTTCTTTATTTAATTTTTCATGTCATATAGAAGGGGGTCTCCGCCTTTCTTTCATGTTCACAAAGATCAAACAAAGAAGAAAGAAAAAGGAGAGCTGTGCTTCATCCTTACTGTAAATATATATATATATATATATATATATATATATATATATATATAATATATACATATACTCTGCATTTGTCACTAAGCTATCTGTTCGGGGAAGATGTGATCTGGAACCATTGATGATGTGGAGAAGATGGAAGTTGGTATAATAAGGGGCATTAACAATGCTGATCCCCTTAAAAAATAATAAATCCTACAGTGGGCATTTGTAATGACTACTCAATTAATAATTTTTGTTTGATCTTTTTTTCTTTTTAATATTTCAGATGCGGTTGGTGCAACCTTCCCCCCTCCTGAGAGTTCTTTCCCTGGCTATGCCGTAGCCATCATTGTTATGTGTATCTTGGCCATCTTGTGCATCCCTATGTGTATAATCCTGGTGAGTGCCATTTTAGTTAATAAAGAAATAGGAACTGAGACATGCTGATGTTCTTATATATACAGAGCCAACCAAAAAACCATGAAGTGATATGCTCTTTAGTAGTAGGTGCATCATCTTATATTCATTGTGTAACCATTTATGTTTTGCCTACGGAGAGAAGCAGGGGAGGCATGCTGCAGACATCTGCAATACTAGCTTATATGTAAACCCAATCACTGAAATCTCATATAAAATGTAACATGTTAAAGCAATTTCAAACATAATTTTCAATGTGTTTAAATCTGCAGCTTTTATTAAAATTATTATTATTATTAAAATATGGTGCCCCAATCAGTGGATTTTGTGTAATTAATTTACTCTTTCCCATTTCTAGTCTTTGAAAACAAATATGTGCCTAAAGGTCCGCGGCGCTTTCACTCTCAAGCCACCATATAAAAACATTGAAGGAGCGAGCTTTATGCCTGTCGTGACAAGCTATAGGGTAAGAAAATATTATACCTCTATTAAATCTAAACCTTACCTCCTCTAGAGCAATGTTTCTCAGTCCTCAAGTACCCCCAACAGGTCATGTTTTCAGGCTTTCCATTAATTTGCACAGGTGACTTGATCAGTTTCACTGCCTTAGTTATTACCACAGCTGTTTCATCTGAGGGAAATCCTGAAAACATGACCTGTTGGGGGTACTTGAGGACTGGAGCTGAGAAACATTGCTCTAACGGACTTTTATTAGAGCTCCACTGCTTTGGCAGTACTGTACTGCTCTTCATTGGCCTCTCCTCTTGGTTTTCACTATTCAAGCTATTTCTTTGTCCCAATGTGCATTACCTTTTATATTAGTAGTTAGTGACATTTATTTGGACTTTTTCTTTATTAATCAAGGCCTTTTGCCACTCATCCAAGTAGCCTCCCTGGGTCTAGTGAGTGTCAGGAACATAAACCAGCATTTATATCAATATGTGCAAAGTTAAATAAAAGCATATTTAGTACATCTATCCAATGCATGCACATTTCTCTGCTTTTAATGTGTTTAAAAGCACTGCAAGTACAGAAAAATACCTGTTGCTCTGAACATTGATTTTAAGTGAACTCCTCCTAAAATCTTGTTTGGGCAGACAACACAAATCTTTTGCTACACAGAAACCAGAGTTGTCAGCCCTAGCTGCTGGACTACAGGAACCACCATTTCTGCAAATTGTCCCGTTCCAATTTATATGCACACTATAAGACCCCTTTCACACCGAGGGCGTATTGCAGGCACTATAGCGTTAGAAATAGCACCTGCAATCTGCCCTCAAACTGCTGCTTCATTGTCTGCTGTGCGCTGGCAGGGCGTCACAAAAAGTCCTGCCAGCAGCTTCTTTGGATCGGTGAAGGAGCGGTGAACTCACCGCTCCTCCACCGCTGCTCCCCATTGAAATCAATGGGGCAGCGCTGTAATACCGCCGGCAAAATGCTGCTATTGCAGCGTTTTTCCGGGGGTTTTAACCCTTTCTCAGCCACCAGCGGGGGGTAAAAGCGCCCCACTAGCGGACGAAATGCGCCGCAAATCTGACGGTAAAACGCCGCTAAAAATAGCGGCGTTTTACTGCTGACGCTATAGGCGGATCGGTGGGAAAGGGGTCTAAGGGGGATTTACTAAAACTGGTGCATCTGTGCATGGTAGCGAATCCGCTTCTAACTTCAGCTTTTTCAATTACGTTTTGGCAATAAAACCTGGAAGCAGAACTGCACCAGATTTTGCACCCTCCAGCTTTAGTAAATCAACCCCATTGATCCATGTTCCAGGAAAACAATGTGGCTGACTTGTCTCAGAAACACATTGTGCATAAGAAAATGGCTTTTGGTAGAAGTAGCCTTGGGAGCTTGTATAGATTAGTTTGAACTATGGTTCCAGAAGTTGCCTCTACAACTTTCTACAAGCCTGGTGTCATGGGGAACAATAAAATGAAAAATTGTATCAAATATTTACCGTCATTTTCCTTTCCTGATGCCAATCCATGGCAGCATACTAGTGATGGCAATCTGGAAATTCACACCCTTCATAATCCAATCACTCCTCTCTTGTTCCACCAAAGTTACATTTTGAATTTCCCCTCACAGTACTGGGAAGTGATGGGAAATGTATTCACTATAGACACAGACAGCAATACAAATCTGACAGAAGTTCTAATCATTCCCCATCTATCCAAGACAAAATTAGCTGTTATAGTATTCTAGGTTGACTTCTGTAAATTACTGCATGTCCTGATAAGTGTATAATTGTATAAAATAATGTAATAGAAATAGGGTTGGTTCTAAATACCGACAAGAAATGGTTGTTGAATAACAAATTATTAGTTTGATTTTACCTAATTTTATCTAATTTTTCCTCCAGAGCCATTCATATGAGCTACCACAGTGATCACCAGTTTAAGAAAGGAAAATAATGCATATTTCTGAAACTTCATGTATAAGTCGAAAATTTCATACTCCGCAAATCTGTCTTCGATAATGGATCATACTTTGCCCCAAGAGCTGGAGTATTCATATATTGTGATATTTTTGTTATGGAAAATTGCATCCACATTTTAACAAATATTCAAGAGATGCTTCAAAGACTTTTTGCATTTGCACCTTATTCAAAGCATACCATCACTAAGACAATCCATCTGCTTATTTTCTAGAGATACGCGGTCATTTGTTCTTCTTTATTTATTTATCTCAGTCACTGTTACTTTTTTTTATCTAATGCAGTTTTTGTATAATTATATATATTGGTATTATTCTCAGCAAGTGTGATGACTACATGGAAAGGTCGGATTAGGTTAGAGTGTTAAATAACACTGTTTGACTGTTGGAATGATGTTCTTTTTTTTAATGAAATACTGTTTTATTTTTATGTCAGATGTAACGGGACACACCCCTTTCAAAAAGTTCAACTTTTGTCTCCTTAGACCATAGAATATTTGTTCATATCGGTTATCAAAAAAAAACATGCTTTGGGTCAAGCACACAGAAAAAGCACTATGGTCTATTTTGGTGTTACTTTTTTATCTAATGCAGGATTTGAATAATTATAATTTGTATTAAGACTTTCTCAGCCTGTTTGATGACTACATTGAAAGGTCGGATCAGGTTAGAGAGTTGAAAAACACGACTTTTATTATTTATTTTATATGTTAATTTATAAAATCAGTGGATTACAAATGATTTATAGAAAAATATAAATCCAACATGTTAGCCAATGGGAGAAGTAGACTTTGTCTCTCGAAGAAAGATTTGTAATTTAGAAGTTATAGAAAAATAACTCGAAATATCTTATGTTGGGTATTGCAGTCAAGGCTCCCAAACTCACTAAGGGGTTGATTTACTAAAACCAAAGAGTGCAAAATCTGGTGCAGCTGTGCATGGTAGCCAATTAGCTTCTAACTTCAGCTTGTTCAATTAAGCTTTGACAAAAAAAAAACTGAAAGCTGATTGGATTCTATGCACAGCTTCACCAGATTTAGCATTCTACCATTTTAGTAAATCAACCCCTATTTTTTATACTTATTTTACTTTATTATATGTAATGTTTTGTCAGTTAATTGAGGAGTACACATTTGTAATAAAAACTTTGTAAAAAATGTAATTTATATGCAGCAGTGACCATGGCAATAAATGTATTCTACGTGCATTTAAACTAATTATTGAGTTATTTGTTTCTTGGTTGAACTAGATGGTCCGTGTCTTTTTTCAAACTAACTACCGTATTTATCGGTGTATAACACACCTGGAGTATAACACGCACCCTAATTTTAGGAGGGCATTTTAAGGAAAAAAAGTTTTAGGAGGGAAGTTTAGGGAAAAAAAACGTACATTTAAGCGTCATTTGCAGCTTGCCCAGCGTCATTTGCAGCCTTGCCCAGCGTCATTTGCAGTCTTGCCCAGCGTCATTTGCAGCCTTGCCCAGCGTCTTTTGCAGCCTTGCCCAGCGTCATTTGCAGCTTGCCCAGCGTCATTTGCAGCTTGCCCAGCGTCATTTGCAGCCTTGCCCAGTGTCATTTGTAGCTTGCCCAGTGTCATTTGCAGCTTGCCAGCGTCATTTGCAGCCTTGCCCACGTTTAAATTTCCCGCCGCCGAGACAAACCGCCAAAAAAGACCGAAGCGCCACCGAAAAAGACCGAAGTGCCGCCGGAAAAGACCGAGCCGACTGTTCGGCTCCACTAGCGGTCCCGCCTCCCTGCTGTTTCAGGAGCGAGCTCAGGGAGGCGGGACTACGAGCGGAGCCGAACAATCGGCTCGGTCTTTTCCGGCGGCACTTCGGTCTTTTTTGGGGGCGCTCGCTATTTTTGTCACTTTTTTTGGGGGGTATTGGCGTATAACACGCACCCACGACTTTCCCCCAATTTTAAGGGGGAAATGTGCGTGTTATACGCCAATAAATACGGTATGTAGCCAGCAAAAAAAAATTTAAAATTACACAGTTTACCATGTGTGCTAAAAACAGATGTTTTAGTTTCACACATTTGCAGATATATATGGAAGCCACTTTGCTTTGTCAAGGTCCTTCAGTATAGTGTGGTCTCTAACACTGGTCTAAAAGAGGCTCCACAGCAAAGCGACTTCTGCATATATTTGCAAACCTGTGCAACAAACACCTTTGTTTTTAACTCAAATTGTTACACAGTGTAATATGTGTTGTTTTTTTTCTGGCTAGTGGGTAAAACTGGAAACTGGAAATGTTTGTATTATTTGTTTAACCACTATTCCCTACAATGTAACATTTTTAAAAACTTTTACAAGCGGCTGAAGGAGCCCGGTAAGGATGTGACCGGTGGAATCCAAGTCCTTGAACAAAGTGAGAGGAACTGATGTTGTTCCTCCCACTGTGTGATATCAGAAACCAGAAGTGTTACTAATTTCTGATTGGGACTCTAAAACAAAGTTAATACTGCAGCTGCAGGAACAGATTCACAGGACGCAATGACTGTGTTTAAAATGTCGTTCAGTGTCAAACTGTATTATTACATGTTATTTTATACATAGATAAGAAAGGGATGGTGTGAGATGTTTTTTTTTTTTAAACAAACAAATAGAAAGATGTTATTAAAAGCTAGCGAATAGAACAATTGCAAAAGTAAAACGTTGAGAGGGTAGGGGGGAGTAGAGAGCTTTTAGTAAGAGATGTGTCTGTTTGTTAGGTGAAGGTTACAGAACACATTTCAACAGTGAGAACAAAATGGAGTCTCTTGTGCTTAAATGAACAGTACAGTGAATGTCCATGTCGTTTCCCTCCTTTTGTTTATTTGACACCATTCTTCCCTGCGTTACATTCAGCCGATTGCTGGTAACTCCTGTTACATTGGCGCGGAGAGACAGCGTCCAGTTCAGCTCTCTCCTAGCTTTCTTGCAATATTGGGTTCATTTGGGCTAGTGGACCATTTGTTGATACAACGGGTAGTCACACAGAGGCATAGCCTGATGAGGAAGTGAATAACAAATATGAGAAGTAGGAACATCACAATGTGAGCACCTAATTTCTGTAACCATTTTGCTATGCCATATAAAACGTCACCAAAACCTCCTAATTCCTTAAAGGGGTTCCAGACACCTTTTAGCAATATCTCTGGCCTTATTCTGTAGTTCTCTTATCTTAGCAAGATGCCCTTTAATAATGTCCTCATTATCAGAAATGTATATACAACATTAAATACATTACACGTCCCACCTTGAGTTGCAGTGAGATAATTTAGCGTTAATCTGTGCACTAATACTACTTTTTTATAATGAGCCATTTCTTCACTTAATAAACCTATATCAGTGGTAGTAAGGTTAATAATCTCATCTTCAATTCTAGTGTAATTATTTATTCTTTTCTATGCTTCAATTCCCTATCCTGTCCAGGAACGGAACCATGACCATGCCATGTCACCTCCAGTGAACAGCTCTCTTTTGAACACTAAAGGGTTTTCTGGACTTTGATCTGGTCGCACTGTATCTTTGCAAACAGCCAAAGCAGGTGCTAACTTCCCAATATAACATGTACCTGTAACATTAGTAGGAAGCCAGGCGTAAGCTTTATTTCCACATATATAATATAACCCTCTACATATGGATGGTATACCTGCTCCTAAAAAACTGGATCTCAGGTAACCGATATTTTCACATATTGGGAACTGTGAGCAATTTGTACTATAAAGGGTTCTATTTAGTTCTGGATCTGGGATATAATAATATTGACCGTAGTTTTCTCCATAAACTGTAATTTTTTCTTCGGTGCAATCTGAATTGCCCAACTGTGTACATTAAGTGTTAAACGGGCATGTAATGTTTAAAGAAATCTGTGGTGTGTCTATCTGTTTTGAAACCATCAAAGTTACTGATCTGTGCTCATTAGTTGTGGAGACTGTTTATGAGCTATTTATTCTGTTCTGTTTAGATCAGTGAATTTGAGAGGCATTGCTATCATGGGTATTGTTCCTGTTTAGATTAGTGAATTTGAGAGGCATTGCTATCATGGGTATTGTTCCTGTTTAGATTAGTGAATTTGAGAGGCATTGCTATCATGGGTATTGTTCCTGTTTGGGGATATAAGCGAGAACACACCCAGCAGTTACTAGCGTTGCTATGGGTTGCATACATTTTTAACAATTGGATAAAAGAGTTATTTTTCCATGTCTCAGTTCTCACAAACAACAAAAAGAAAAGAAACATTATCATAATTTCTTCAAAGGATATCATCACTTCAGGATTTTCTTGAAGTGACTGGCATGAATCCAGGTGGGCATTCCTTCCAACTTGACAGTGGAACCGGTTGTCAAAAGCACCAAATGTGGTCCGTCAAATTTTGGTTCTAGTGGCTTTCTGACGTGTCGATTGACCACTACCCAGTCACCTGATTGTATTCTGTGAATACCTGAAATGGAATCTGGGTCGGGGATAGATTTATAAACACCTTTATGTATTTTATTGAATTTTCTTTGCAAAATCTGAACATATTCTAACAGACTAGAGTGAAAAGCCTGCAACTGTTGGCGAAAATATAGCCCTGTTTTGGGTGGCCCTCCAAATAAAATCTCATAGGGTGACAGCCCATGTGGTTGTTTAGGGATAGTTCGTACAGAATATAGGGCTAATGGCAAAGCTTCCACCCATCCTTTTCCTGTATCTGCTTTAATTTTTGCGCATCTGTTTTTCAATATTCCATTAAGTCTCCCAACTTTACCACTACCTTGTGAATGATAATGTGTATGCAAATCTTGCTGTATGTGAAGTGCTTCCATTGCCTCTTTTATTACTTCCCCAGTAAAATGGGTTCCTCTGTCACTCTCAATAGTTTCAGGAGCTCCATATCTACAAACTATTTTATTCAAAATTTTCTTTGCGGTTGTTTTTGCATTTGCTTTAGCTACCGACCAGCACTCGGGCCAACCTGAGAACATGTCAACACACACTAAAGCGTATTCATAGGTGCCTATTCTGGGACTCTGAATGTAGTCTATTTGAATTCTTTGGAAAGGGAAATCTGGCTTAAGAGAATGCTTTTGGGGAACATGGCCTCCCTGCATTGTACAGAGCACAAGTGAGACATGAAGCACAAAACCTGGCTGCAAATAAACTAAATCCAGGTGCTATCCAATAGCAAGTGCCACCATCACGCTCTTAGCAAGATGACTGACGCCATGTGCCAGTTGTGCTAAAACTGGGTACAAACTCCTGGGTAGACACCACCTGTTGTCAGCGCTCCACAGGCCCTGCTGATTTTGGGTAGCATTACATTTGATCCACTCACCCTTCTCTTCATCAGGGGCCCGGTTCTGCAACTGAATTAGAGTTTCTACATCCCACTGCTCTTGATGAGGGAAATCTGTCCACGCTACCTGGGCGACCCCTACAGTGGGTGTGACTCCAAATGCCATAGGGCAGCATCCTTTGCCGCTTAGTCCACTTAAGCATTTCCTCCGGCTGTCATGTCATTTCCCCTTGCATGTCCTTTTACCTTCAAGATGGCAACTTCTGCTTGTTTCTGAAAGGCCTCAAATAGCCGCTCTATGAGTTTTGCATGTCTCACTGGCTTCCCTGCACTAGTCAGGAAGTTCCGTGCTTTCCAAATAGGCCCAAAATCGTGGGCTATTCCAAACGCATATTTGCTGTCAGTGTAAATGTTTCCCCTTTGATTCTCTAGGAGATGACATGCTTTGACTACAGCACACAACTCCGCTTCCTGTGCTGACATCTGGGGTATCAATGCTTCCTGATGTAAAATGGTGTCTGTAGTGGTTACAGCAAACCCTGTGTGTGGCTGACCATCATCAGTGCAAAATCTGGAACCATCTACGAATAAGTGTGTGTCACAATCTGATAAAGGCTCATCTTTTGTTTGTGTGACAGAGGCCCTTTCTACCTCCATCAGAGCCATACAATCATGAGAAAAACTCGCAGGTTCTACATCAGTACCATTTGTTGCATCTTCCTCATCAATTATAGGAAGAAGAGTAGCCGGATTTAAAGTAACACATCGTTTGATTGTTAAATTCGATGGAGCAAAAAGAGCAGTTCTGGAAAAACTAAATTTACACTATAGCGCACACTTTAGAAAAGTGTCGGCGCTACATTATATTATATTATAATTTATGATTTCGTATTTCAAACTTTATCACACCCGGGATGTCTATTAGACTCTAGTTTGGACAGATTTAAGTGAATTATTTAAAAGAATTACAGACCTACAATATAAAACGCCAAATTTCCATGCAAAATAATGGTACCGCTTTCAGCACCTAAAATCTGAAATAATCATACCGCCAGGGAGGTGACATGGATGAATGGATTGAGTTTGCTTTGAATATTACAAATTAATTAGATTGCGTTCCTGATTTGTGGTGCAATGTAGAATTCCAGGTTTCCTGTCACTTTAAGCAATTTGTTTGGGCCAAGCTTTCCCAAACTATTTCTTTATTAAAAAATGTATGTGCTATAATCTACGATGGTAGCATTAGCTACATACAGTGTGCTATGCTGTGTTCCAACAGTAGAACAGGCAACTTCCCGTTTGCTGCTAAAATAAAGAGGTGGCCTGAGTGCTCGGTGGAGGTGGAAATAATGTCACCCATCTGCCTTTCCACCAAGAATGAACTGATAAAATACAAGGCTTCTCCAGAATGGCAAAGAAGCCTGCTGGCTGACAGTGTTTAGTTCCAGCAGCAGGCAGGAGCAGAAATGCAATCAGACTTGTCATTCCACATATCTACAAACTTGCATATCTCCAAACAGGGGTGATTTACCAAAGGAGTAGATATAAAGGTAATCCTCTGTAAAAAGGCAAATTTGTATTTAATTAATTATTTGAGTACCGTATTTATCAGCGTATAACACGCACTGGCGTATCACATGCACCCCAAGTTTAGGAGGGCATTTTAAGGAAAAAAAGTTTTAAGAGTGAAGTTTAGGGAAAAAAAAAAATTTAATTTAAGCGTCATTTACAGCTTGCCCAGCGTCATTTGCAGGTTGCCCAGCGTCATTGGCAGCCTTGCCCAGTGTCATTTGCAGCTTTCCCAGTGTCATTGCAGCTTGCCCAGTGTCATTGTAGCTTGCCCGGTGTCGTGTCATTGTAGCTTGCCCAGTGTCATTGTAGCTTGCCAGCGTCATTTGCAGCCTTGCCCACGTTTAGATTTCCCGCCGCCGAGACAGACCGCGCGCGCGCCACCGAAAAAGACTGAAGCGCTGCCAAAAAAGACCAAATCGCCGCCGGAAAAGACCGAGCCGACTGTTCGGCTCCGCTCACGGTCCCGCCTCCCTGCTGCGGAGCGAGCGCAGGGAGGCGGGACTACGAGCGGAGCCGAACAGTTGGCTTGGTCTTTTTCGGCGGCGCTTCGGTTTTTTTCGGCGGCGCTCGCTATTTTTCTATTTTTGTCACTTTTTTTCGGGGGTATCGGCGTATAACACGCACCACGACTTTCCCCCAATTTTAAGGGGGAAAAAGTGCGTGTTATACACCAATAAATACGGTAATTAATTAATCTTTATAAACATGTATAGAAACTTAAAACAATATACACATTTAATTAACATATGGCTGGATAATGATATATCAGCTCAACTGTTATCCCAATTGTATAGCAAATGTCCACGAAAAGATAAAAGAGCATATGACAATCTTTAAGGTAATAAAATAGTCCTTAGCAAAAAATAAAAGCAAATAAGGTCTCTCTTGTATTGAGCCTTGCAAATGTTTATAAGTTTTCCAGATAGTGCAAAGTCCACATCATGAACTCCTCAAGTAAATTTTCTAACTTCTAAAAATACCTTCAAATATTCTGTATCTATTCATGCATCCAGAAGTGATCTACCAGCCTTTAAGAACTTGCCACTCAGTAAGGACAAAACCTGACATCCACAAACAAACTGGAACTGATGTTGCAAAGAAATCAACCTTCAGGCTGGCACGTTACATCTCTCTCGTGTGGTGTTCACTGGACTTTCAGGCCTTGGGTTGGCATTGTAGCTCTTTTCCTCTAGGCTTTTCCAACAGGTGTCTCAACCTTCAACTTGTGCAAAGGTAGAGAAGGGTTTCCGAAGTGATGGCTTGGCAAAGCTTCTGGAATCAATACAGGCCTTCCAGGATAGCTTTAAAACAACAAGGAATTCCATGCATTGTTTCAATAATTTTTCTTCAAGTAGAACATCTGGGTAGAGGCGTAAATAGGGGCAGATACTTCTCCAGTCAGCATGAATAACCACAGAAACACCTCAGTACTAGATAAAGTATTTAAAAATAATAATATTCTGCCATTTTTAAAAATTCAAACATAAAGTTGTGCTCATAAGTTTACATACCCTGGCAGAATGTATGATTTCTTGGCCATTTTTCAGAGAATATGGATGATAACACAAAAACATTTCCTTCACTCATGGTTAGTGTTAATGGCTGAAGACATTTATTATCAATTTTTAAATGATAATGGCAACAGAAATTACCCAAATTACCCTTATCAAAAGTTTACATACAGTGGTGATTTTGGCCTGATAACATGCACACAAGTTGACACAAAGGGGTTTGAATGGCTATTAAAGGTAACAATCCTCACCTGTGATCTGTTTGCTTGTAATTAGTGTGTGTGTGTGTGTGTGCGTATAAAATGTCAATGAGTTTCTGCACTCCTGACAGACCCTTGCATCTTTCATCCAGTGCTGTACTGACGTTTCTGAATTCTGAGTCATGGGGTAAGCAAAAGAATAGTCAAAGAATCTGCGGGAAAAGGTAGTTGAACTGTATAAAACAGGAAAGGGATATAAAAAGATATCCAAGGAATTGAAAATGCCAATCAGCAGTGTTGAAACTCTAATCAAGAAGTGAAAAATTAGGGGTTCTGTTGAAACCAAACCACAGTCAGGTAGACCAACTAAGATTTCACCTACAACTGCCAGGAAAATTAAAAGATATAAAGGGTAATCCTGCACCAGCACAAAGAGTGGCAACTAATGTACTGCAGCGCACACTTAAGGGAAATGTCTGAACCCAGAGGCAATAGATAAAGAGAAGGTAGTGGCGCGCAATAAATTAAACTAGACTAAGCGATAAAAGATAAAAGATCAGGTATTATAAGATAAAACGGTGGCTATAACCATAGCAAACATCAAGATAGTGACTGGGTAAAGTGCATCAACAAAATGACGGTGCATCCAGTTGTGAATAAATATACCAGTGATCCAATAAGGTAATTAAAATCCTGAATAATTGATATATCATAAAGTGATATAAAAGAACGGTGTATAAATATCAAATAAAATACTGAGATAAATAGGTGCAAAATAAAATGAGTGAAATGAGTGGCCACGGTTGGCTAAATATCTGTGGTCTCAGATGAGTACCACATATAAATCCGTAACTGAAGTGAAAAGAGCAGTCCAAAAATAATAAATAAAGTAAATATATAAAAGGATATATATAAATGTAATAAAATAAAGTAAATATAGCGAGTGAATTCAATGAATAAAATTGCAATGAATGAGATCCAATAAAAAGTCCATATAAATCATAAGTGCAATGAGTGTTCATCAATCCAGACAAAGTGCAAGTGCTGAGGTTTGGGCTGGTGAATTCTGATATACAGTGTTTGTCTGTGACTATCCTGTGCAATCCTCCGGATTCCGTGCAATCCTAGTGGGGGTGGTGTAGGTGGTGTCCTGGAAATTTAGAGATAGGCAACTCCTATCTTCATATTGATTAGTGGTTCCAAATTAATAATAACTACTGCAGTAGGGAACAGACACAAAAGATACGCTCAGCATCTTTCCAAATAACCGTTCTCCTTTATTATGACACAATTCAGGGGTTTTATACACATGATTACGTAGGTATCACATTAATATTACAATTGTTCATTTATGGTAACAAGGGGCGTATCATAGGCAGGCTAATTCTAATCAGGACTCGAAAGAATATAAACATGTACTGAAAACATTATTAGTGCCGTGTGCACAGTGAGGGCCGTGTGCAATACATACAAAATAGAATACAATTATATACAGAACTTACAAATTTCCATTACAGTCTCCCCTCTTTTGATCAATATTTTGATCACTAACCATACCTGCTATCACCTTTAACCTGGAACCTTCACACGCTTAGGTGGAGGTAGTCCTGGCCAAAGAGGCAAAAACTCCATTGTGGAGAAAATAATAGCTGAGCAGCTTTTTTCATTACAAAATGACTTTTCATTGTGAAAAACAAATGATTGTAAGAATGTCTTATCAGAGTACTGGCTGTACACTCCTGTGGCCAGAATGGCCTTCTAGCTTAATTGTTGGTATGCTGACTTATCAGCACATGTAAACACAGACAATTCTATAAAAAATGGAAAAAAGGTACAAAAGACAAATATGACTTCAACATGGCTAAACTACTTTTCAAATATATATCCCTTACAATTAAAGTAATTGAATCAATAAAGTACCCTAGACTGTTATTGCAAGAGGGAAACAAATCAAACTCAGAGATTTCTTTAATTTAGTCATTTTTGCAGTGTCTGGTGTGGATCCAGGTGACTTTTCCTTCAAGTTTTGAAAAACTGTACATGAAATAGATGCTCTATTGAGTCTCCAAACATTTCCTTATATATAAATGTCTCTTAACAATCCACAAGTCACCTGGCTTTAGTTTTAGATCCTTCCAAACTTTTAGGATCTGGAATTGGGGAGAAAACACATAAATGAGTTTGTCAAAAACCTTTAAAAGATCAGCAACATTCTCTGTGAGATCCAAATGGAGGACTTCAGCTGCTGAGACAAAATATAAGCAAGTGAATAACACACTCCCAAACCAAATCCCATAGGGAGAGAGTCCAACATCCCCTTAGGGGCTTGATAAGCTATAAGAAAACACTCAGGCAAAAGTTTCTTACTCTACTTTGTCCGCTACATTGTAGACAGTAGGGAGTGTAAAAATAAAGCCTCAAAACTTCTAGTAAGGACTCTCCTATAAAAATGATTTCCTCCGTTACTCTCTGTGCTTACAAACTACTTCTGATAACACTTTTTACTGTGGCCTTTGCAGTAGCATTGGCCACTGGACATCCAGAAAACATGTCCATACAGACAAAATCCATACTCATAAGATCCTGACTTGGGAAACTGGATATATCTTTTTGTAATCTCTGGAAGGGATGTTCAGCTTTTGGTAACACCTTTGGTAACAGGTAAAACAAGAAGTGGTATGTTATAAAAACAACTGTGGTGATCCCTGGCTCTATCCCACGCTCATTTACTAAGGCAGCCATAACTGCTTGTGACTGATGACACGGTCCATGTGTCAAGCTGGAGGGAAAAGAGTGGCTGGCAGACATAAATAATAACCTTTTCCAATGTCCTGTTTCATAAGAAGTTGCCCACTGTGGACCACTTGTTCTTCTCGTTCTGGGGTCCTTAAAGTTGATTTATTAATCCCAGCTATACTGGGCCAGAACTAGGGTGGAATCTGTGAGTTGCACAGACCCAGCAAGTGTCCGGGGCTGTAAATGCAGCATCCTTAGTCGGTCTGCTTCCATGTGTGAGCTTTAATGTTAGTATGGCTACCTCAGCAAGAACCGGGAAGGCTGAAAACAGCCGATCAAATTAACTTAGCATGCTTGATTGGTTTACCTGCCGAAGTAAAAACAAACTTCTGGCCCTTCAAATGGAACCAAAAGCTCTCTAATTCTCTACTATCTATATAAATATATACTCTTTTTATAGCTCACAGGCTTTGCTAAAACATGGAGCTCTGCTTCTTGAGCTGGGGAAAAGGGATCCAATGACTCTATATACAGAGTATCCTTCTGGGTGATAAACTGCATACTCAGTATAAAACCGGGAATAACTCTACAAAAAATATAAATATCTGGGTCTTCAGGGAGTGTGTCCTGCACTGGGCTCACAGCAGCTGATTCCTACGTCATCAATTTAACACATGTGGTCTCCCCCGTCTACAGCCTCCTCCAATAGGGGCAATAAGGTGGCTGGATTAAAATGTACACATTTTTCATTGTTAGATTTGTACACAAACAAACAAAACAAACTCCTATTTTAAACCTTTCATTAGACAAACATTTAGTTAGCTGTATATTTGCTGCGCAAAATGTCGGACCATTAAAAATTTAATATTTGACCAAAATAATGTCTAACTTTGTCTAATAGCACCTTTGCATAAAGGTACAGCTCTGATATATCGGGGTGAACCCTTCATTACCGGGTCCAGCTTGTATAACTATATTACAATGGCTTGTTTTCTATCACGCTGTTTGTGTAAGAACTCCAGTTTCATGTTTCAAAAAGACAACTTTTTCCTGGCAATATTATAATAAATGATAACAATACCCTGCGGTCATGGAGAGATGTCCATAAATCCAAAATATTCTTCTGCTTATACCCACTGCACTTACAAGGAAAAGGGGCACATCATTTCACAATCCACACATTCTGCTTTGGATTCAAAAATAAAAATAAATAAAAACAAACAGAAAGCGCTCAGCCACATCAAAAACTATAAAACAACTGGCTGCAGGTGGGATCTATCCTAACAGGGTGTGTGGACTTGATGTGATGGGTCTGTCATATTTACATTTTATTTATTATTACCCTCACATCATGGACCGCACATCAATTTATTATCAGACTTTAAGGTTTAATTTTTGTAGAAAAACTTCTTATGTATCCCATCCATCTTGGCTTTGTTAAACATTATGGCAGCTGTATTCCAATTAACAACCTCATCTTAATCTTTTTTCTTTCCACTCAATAAATGTAAAATTACAAAATTGTTATCTTGAACTAAACTAATACCATTTTTATAAATTCCCCATTAACCTGGATTTCATTTCCAATTCAAGGTTGTCTAAACCAATTTCAATATATCAATATTATTAATAAAATTGTTAAACTCCAATTAGAAATTAATACTCAAATGATAATTTCAATATCACACCCTAATATATATATCCACAGATAACGTTCCTTAAAGGGGGACATATTACTTAATTTTACTTAATTCCCTATTAAATGCACTGTTTCCACTATCAAAGGATATTCAATTTGTGTAATACACGGTTAAATGTAACCTTCATTTTACCATGTTTGGAAAACAGATTCAAAAATAATTGTGATCACATTGTTTATCATTAGATTCGTTAACCTGGCACATAAAGTTATAAATGTTTTGTCTAAAAAACTGAAATTGGCATGGTGTCCTTCCAGCTTATCACCAACCTCTCATCCCAGCTACATTCTTTCAGAAGAGCACAAAGGAGGGGGTCACATCTGCGTACATGACACACACAAGCGATAGAACTAAAGGTTCCAGCATTCACACACATACACAAATATCTCTCTAAAATCGCTTACATTTTTCCTATTTGTACACAACACATGCATATCATTCTTTTAACTCTTTTAAATACTTCCTTGATAAATTTCTGCTTTCCTTATTTTGTTCTGATATCCTTTGCATCCAATGTATTGTAATACACATACTTCACATACTGTACCTTCTATGATCAGACGGGCAGCCATAGTGCTCATCCCATCTTCCCTCTCTGACAACATATAAAATATTTTGTTTTAACTCTAATTTCTCTATTTCTTGACTTTACTAGTTGTAGTGCCTAACCCCAAATTAATCCCACAACTTAACATGAAAATGTCCCTTTCTGTCTAGTGTTAATTGTCACCCTTGATCCATCCTGCTCACATAGCTGTTTCTCTAGCTGTGTACTCTGCATGATTCTTAGTCCCTGTGGACTTCGGTGGTAACCCAGTTACCCATTGTGGATCCATGTCCACTTTAACCATTAATCTAGGGGCTCAGTATAGGCGGAACCGCACCTTCGGTTCATATATAGCGCTCCTCTTGCGCTGGGCATTTTTGAGGGTCTCTTACCCTTCATTCCCTTACTTAATTTAATGCCCATAATGACTGGCCAGTCTTCTCTACGTGTGCCTATACCCTCTTGCCTCTAAACTACTTTTTCTAGCAGATGTACTACATATACCTGTGAACAGCACTATTCTTCCCTTTCTTATCTATAACACTCCGATGGACAGTAGACAGTGACAACATATAACCACCAATCAATACAGTTCGATTAAGGGGAGTAAGATAGGTACCCTTTGTCCCGAAAATGCCTTACCGATCAAGGAAGTCTGATAACTCAAATGTAAGCAAAAGGCTTACCTCAGCCGGCTGATTATCAGAAATTCCCGGATCGTCTCAAGCTCCTCGTTTCGGATACTCAGGGTCACCTTTTAACCCCTCCTGGGAAAAGCTCGCCACCTGTCCTGGAAATTTAGAGATAGGCAACTCCTATCTTCATATTGATTAGTGGTTCCAAATTAATAATAACTACTGCAGTAGGGAACAGACACAAAAGATACGCTCAGCATCTTTCCAAATAACCGTTCTCCTTTATTATGACACAATTCAGGGGTTTTATACACATGATTACGTAGGTATCACATTAATATTACAATTGTTCATTTATGGTAACAAGGGGCGTATCATAGGCAGGCTAATTCTAATCAGGACTCGAAAGAATATAAACATGTACTGAAAACATTATTAGTGCCGTGTGCACAGTGAGGGCCGTGTGCAATACATACAAAATAGAATACAATTATATACAGAACTTACAAATTTCCATTACAGTGGCCCCTTACTTTACAGCTGTAAGGTTGCCGCATAGATGTATAGGCCTTTGTGGTCCTTGGTGACCGTCCTCCTATGGGTCCCAGCTGAGTGTCCCAGGTCCTGTTTAACATATCCTATTGGCTTTTTCCTTGCATATAGGTGTAGGTGTGTCCAGGTAGGGGGGGATTTACATCAGTATGTATGGGGAAAGGAAGTAGGCCTCATAGTGTAATATGTTTTAAAAGCGTTTTATTTCAGACATTAAAAACAATAAGGTGGGTACTCACACGTAAGAGGTATAAGGAAGCGAGGTATAAACGAGCGGCGAGCTCGATGTCGTCACTTCCGGTAGGTCAGGTGTAGCTCAGTCCCGGCGCGTGTTCGTCACCGATCACGTGACTTCATCAGGGGATACCTAGTGCCTATGGAAGTGTCTTTAAATAGGCTGATGATTGTGTATTACGGCAGCCATTTTGCCGTAGTCCCGATCGCCGGAAATGGTCATAAATGAGTCGCCGGATGTGGAGCGGCGGCCATTTTGTGGGTAGTCAGGTCCATTAGTTTATCTGAAAGGATTGGTGTCAGCAAGGTATGTCAAATTGCCGGAAATAGACGGCGGACATCTGTGTGATTGACTCCGGGAGTGTGTGATAAACAATAAGCGCAACTTTAAAGATATAAAAGAGGGGTAAATACAAATGCCGATAAAATATATATAATATATATGTAAAACATGCTAATTAAGCATGATAAAACACGGATATATAAAATATTGGTAAAAGATTTATATATATATATATATATATATATATATATATATATATATATATATATAACGTATTATATAAATACGTAAAAAGGGGATAATAGAAACATAAGATTTGGTAAAAAAAAATTAAAAAATATTATATTATACCGGAAATGACGTCATATGATAATACATAGATATAATCTAAGAGGCATTATTTTATAATATAAATGGTGATAAAAACGGAAATAAGAGGAATAAGAGCCGAGACAAGGCGAGAAATAGCAGGAAAAGACATATTCTAAAATCCAATATGGGGGCGAGATGACCACAAGGAATATATATATTAAAAGGGGCTCCAGGAGGGATGATGATAAAATTGACATATATATGGGAAAACATTCTAAAAATCACTAAGGAAGCAGTTTAGGTTGAATTCTATATTTAGGCCATGTGGCGTGAGGGTGTCAAGGGTAAAGATCCACTTAGATTCAAGTTGGCTTAGGGTTGTGACCTTATGCCCTCCCCTCCAATGTTTCACGTAAGGCTCTATTCCCAAAAATTTCAAATGTTAGGGGTCCTTCTTGTGGTGGGTGGCAAAATGCCTTGACACACTATGCTTATCGAAGCCTTTTTGTATGTTCTGAACGTGCTCTCTTATTCAAACCCTAAGTGGTCTCTTTGTGCAGCCTACATACTGGAGTCCACAGCTACATTCAAAGGACATATACGGCTCCTATTGTGTTGCAGCAAATAAATTGTGTGGGTGTTGCCAGTACTACTTGATACAAAATCCTTCCTTTTTTTATTTGGTCGTTTGGTCCTTGCACATGCATAGCATCTTTTACACGGGTAAAATCCTTTACACGTGAAGAAAGTAAGTCCTCTACTGGGAGGGTCTGGGATGCTTTTGACTAACTTGTCTCTGATCGTGGGGGCTCTCCTGTATACAAATTTAGGGTGGGTGGGGAGAATCTCTTTTAGGCGTGTATCTGCTTGTAATATATTACAATTACGTTTACTAATTGTTTCAATTTGTTTGTGCTGTGCACTGTAATCCAGGATTACAGGTACAGTATCTTGCCAAGTTTTTACATTAGGTTTGTCTTTAATCAGGTCGGTCCGGTTCATTGTTTCTACTTCGACTATATTTCTATCGATCATCTCGTTACAGTAGCCTTTTTCAATAAATCTCAGTTTCATGTTTTGGGCTTGACTTTTTTTTTGTGCAATTGCGCCTGAGGCGCATAAGTTGCCCTTTTGGGATATTTTTGTGATGGCAGGTGTCCAGTGGTAGATAGCTGTTCCGATCCACATCTTTGAAGTGTGTTTTTGAGAGGAGTTTAACGTTTTCCTGTTCAATTTCCAAATTTAGGAAAGTAATTTTGTTGTCACTGATGTCCCATGATAATACTATATTTCTATCATTCTTGTTCAAATTTTCCAAGAAGTTGGTCAATTTGTTGAGATCACCTTTCCATAAGATGAACACGTCATCAATGTATCTTCGGTAAATATGGAGTTCCTCTGGTCTGTTGGTGAACACTTCCTCATCTTCCCATTTTGCCATAAACAAGCCTGCTACACTGGGGGCAAATTTTACCCCCATAGCTACTCCTGTTCGTTGATGATAATAGTTACGATTAAACCAGAAATAGCTGTTTTTCAAACAAAAATCCAGACTCTTCACTAAGTATTTTCTTTGTATGCATGGAAGTTTAGTGTGTTTCCTAAGTCCCCATTTGATGGCTTCGTAAGCTTGGTGATGCAATATTATTGTATACAGAGATGAGACATCGGCTGTGGCTAACCACCATGGTCAGTCGTCTATTGGTATAGTGTCAAGTATCTGCAAAATCTGTTTTGTATCACGAAGGTAAGCCGCTGTGTTTTGTACTGCTGGTTGGAGGAAATGGTCGATATATTGCCCCATCCTAGCTGTTAGGGAGTCAATCCCATTGACTATAGGTCTTGGTGGTGGGTTGACTTTATCCTTATGGATTTTCGGGAGTATGTAGATAATGGGAGTCCTACATGATTCCGGTATAAGATACTTTGCTTCCTTTTTGTTTAGAATGTCTTTTTTTAGTCCCAAATGTACAATCTGTTCAAGTGCTTTTCTACACTTAAAAACTGGGTTTCCTAGGAGGCGTGTGTATGTTTCCTCGTCCTGTAAAAGGGTGTTCACACTTTTGTTATTTTGTTCCTTAGTGAGGACAACTATCCCTCCTCCTTTGTCCGCTGTGCATAGAACTAGATCTTTTCTTTTTGTGAGTTTGCGGATCCCGCATTTGATGTGCTTTGGTTCTTGACATTTCTTGATTTTCAATTGCTTTAGTTCATCCATTACGACCCTTTTAAAAACTTCAATATGTCTGTTATCTTAAAAATTGATTTGTTTCTTAGGGTGCTGTGGAGGATTTCTTCTTCTTGTTGTGTTATCCTTGGTTTACAGGGGTTATTTAAAATATATTTCTTGATGTTCAACTTCCTCACATACTTCTGAATTCCTATATAAGTTTGGAATTTATCCATATTTTTGGTCGGTGCATATTTGAGTCCTTTATCCAGGACCCCAACTTCTTCGTGGGATAATGGATGTCCGCTAAGATTAAAAATCCCTTCACCTTTTATTCTCTTTTTAATTCTCTTCCCTCCTCTGCAACCTCTTGTCTTTCAGGTGTTCTTCTTGTGTATCTCGGGTCTTCGTTCCTCCTTGGCTGGTTGTTCTCCCTGCCCCTCTCTAAAAAACACCTCTCATAGTCCATGTCCGATTGACGATGTCTATCTGTCCTGTCTTCATTAGGTCTTCGATCTAGGGGGCATAGTAGTTGTTTCTAGGGTTTCTTTCATATGTTCTATATGCACCTATGCTTTTATCTTTTATCGCTTAGTTTAGTTTAATTTATTGCGCGCCACTACCTTCTCTTTATCTATTGCCAGGAAAATTGTTCGGGATGCAAAGAAAAACCCACAAATAACTTCAGGTGAAATACAGGACTCTCTGAAAACATGTGGTGTGGCTGTTTCAAGATGCACAATAATGAGGCACTTGAAGAAAGATGGGCTGCATGGTCGAGTCACTAGAAGAAAGCCATTACTACACAAATGCCACAAAGTGTCCCACTTACAATATGCCAAACGGCACCTTCTGGCACAAAATCATTTGGAGTGATGAGACCAAAATTTAGCTTTTTGGCCACAACCATAAAAGCTACATTTGGAGAGGAGTTAACAAGGCCTATGATGAAAGGTATACCATTCCTACTGTGAAACACGGAGGTGGATTACTGATGTTTTGGAGATGTGTGAGCTACAAAAGGTACAGGAAATTTGGTCAAAATTGATGGGAAGATGAATGCAGTATGTTATCAAAAAATACTTGGGGAACATTTGCATTCACCAGCCAGGAAGCTGCGCATGGGATGTACTTGGACATTCCAACATGACAATGCTCCAAAACACAAGGCCAAGTCAACCTGTCATTGGCTACAACAGAATAAAGTGAAGTTTCTGGAGTGGCCATCTCAGTCTCCTGACCTCAATAGTATTGAGCAACTCTGGGAAGATCTCAAACGTGCAGTTCATGCAAGACAGCCCAAGAATTTACAAGAACTGGAGGCTTTTTGCCAAGAGGAATGGGCAGCTTTACAATCTGAGAAGATAAAGAGTCCCGCCCACAAATGCCACAAAAGACTTCAAGCTGTCATTGATGTTAAAGGGGCAATACATGGTATTAAAAACTGGGTTATGTAAACTTTTGATCAGTGTCATATGGCTAGTTTCTGCTGTCATTATGATTGAAATGGATTTAAACTGTAAACACAGTTGATTGATAACCATGAGTGAAAGAAACGTTTTAGTATCATCATTCATATTCTCTGAAAAATGGCCAAGAAATCATACATTCTGCCAAGGTATGTAAACTTATGAGCACAACTGTAAGCCCATTAAGTATGCAGAAATAAAGTGTTTTCTAGCAGCAGTTCTCATTACTAGGCATATACACTCAATATTGCAGCAGAATTCAATAAATCAGAAAAAAGAGCTTCCAATTCTCAGATTGGATTCAGAAGTGACCTGAGGCAAAACACCTTCAGTTCCTTATCCTTTGGACCAAAGTGGAACAATGGAATCCAAGAACAAAACCGTACATCTTACTTAAACACATATTCTATCTCAGAACATAGTTTCTTAACCTTGCAATACATGATTATCATAAGAAAATAAAAATAGTAATGAATATGAACAATAAAACAATAAAGTAAAATATCGAAAAGGCAATTATTTTAAGATTTTGACCAAACTTTCCCATTAATAAACCTTAGCATCTTCTTCAAAGGCATGCATATAACACGCAGTGTTATTAGTTACCTAATACCAACACCAATATCCTTGTCTTAGATAGTTCAAATAAGTAAACACTAAATCTTGAGCATCTATTAAACATGACCCAGACTTATCTTGGATGTAATACAACATTATCTGGCAGGATTATACCCAGACTGGCTAAAATCTCAAAATCAAGTATGCCTCCAGTCTGTAGGCACAAATACACCTTTCATTCCTTCATCCATTGGCCATCCAATCACTCATTCAGAAAGCATTCTTTCATATATTTTATTACACATATACGTATACCTATTCATACCTATGATAACCTATGTCTTTAGCACATCATACTTTAGTTCATTAAACATAACATTACACCAGCTGAGTTACCGCCTTTTTTATTTTTTTATGTTGTTGATCAGAGCTACAGCAAGCAAATTATTAACTGAATGGAACTAGAAAACATCTTACAAAACTGCATTGCACACAAAAATAATAGCTCAGAAAAATCGATTGGATATCATGAACTAAAGGAACTTCTAGTTATCAGCAAACATCAGAGGCAGATTACAAGTAGGCAATACCACCAATGCTAGAAAGAAGGGAGAGTTACGTGGGAAATAAGTAAAATATATTGCCCAAATCCCAGGTATGTACCTCTAGAGGGCCTATGAAAGTAAGGAGTACCACAATACCATGTAGTGTACTCACATTGGAGCCAATTTAAAGCAATATATCAATTTGATGCATAATTCATGAACCTTATTCACAAGTATTAAAATACCCGCAAGGCTGGCAACGATGTGAGCAATGGTAATCCCATCAAAAAGTCCCTGTTGCCAGGGGCTTAGATGCAGAGCAGACTGAGTTTTACCAGAAAATAGAGGCATAACTGTAAATTGCATCAATAAGACAAATTCCTGATACCCAACAGGACTTTAAAAAAAAAACAATCATGAGCATAGCAGCCTATAACAGTCCAGAAAGGCAATATACAAACTGTATTTAGTCAATACAGAATATCTATAACCTTTTACCATGAGCGATTAGTACTTCATAGTATAAGCATACAAAATGTTAGCAGAAAAAAATAATCTGCCATATAATACCTCATATGCTTGACAATAAACCATTGTAAATAACCCAAGCCTCTCATATTAAACTAGTAGTTGCAGAAAAGCTAAGCCAGTATCTGCAAGTTTAATAACAGGCATTTTAACCACTTCCCGCCCAGCCTATAGCAGAATGACGGCCAGGCGCTGGTTCTGTTATCCTAAGTGGGCATCTGATGGAGGCTCCTTAACAACGTGGTTAAATTTTATTATTATATCATATTATTATTACAGCGTGAACCAGGAAGAGCCAGTAAACAACATTCCTCGGTTCGTGCTGACAGGGAGAGCTAAAAGGGCGGCTCTCCATGTCAGAGGGGGGGTCTGTGCTGATAATCAGCACATTGATTATCAGCACAGCCCCATCAGATGTGCCACCACAGCTGCCAATAAGTGCCCATCAGCTGCCAGTCAGTGCCCCATCAGAAACAGATGTCAGTGCCCATATCAGTGCCCACCACAGTGACAATCAGTGCCCATCACCATGCCAATCGGTGCCCAGCAGTAACACCTGTCAGTACCTCATCAGTACCTCATCATGTGCTCCCCATCAGTGCCAATCAGTGCCGCCTGTCAGTGCCCATCACAGCCGCCTGTCAGTGACCATCAGTGTCGCCTGTCAATGACCATCAGTGCTGCATATCAGTGATCCTATTGATGCCCATCAGTGCTGCATATCACTGCCGCCTATCAGTTCCCATCAATTCTACATATCAGTGCCAACTCATAAGTGCCCATCAGTGCCGCCTCATCAGTGCCCGTCAGTGAAGGAGAAAACAAGATTTTATAACCGAAAAAATGAAAAAACTTTTTTTTTTTCAAGAAGTCTTTTTTAGTTTGTTTAGCAAAAAATAAAAACCCCAGTGGTGATCAAATACCACCAAAAGAAAGCTCTAATTTTAAAAATTAGAAATTACGTCATATTTACCAATTCCCATTCAAATTAAACATGTCCCTTGGTATGGGCTCAACATTTGATAATGGTTACTATATTTGAAAACATACTTAGGCAAACCAGAATAGTGGAAAATATCATACTATAGATCTATGTACACATAGATGATCATACATTTCCCTATTATACAAACCTGCAAGAGAGCAGCATTAGAAGTATCAGCACTGCCAGCTATGCTGATTGAACTCCATGCAACTGGCCGTAAAACAAAGGCTATTGTTAACAACAACAGCATATCTTAAACAGTGTGTCCCTACTAATATAAATATAAAAATAGCGGGACTTAACTAAGAGCGCAACAATGTGGTTTGCAAGATCATGCACCCATTCTGCTTGCAAGTGGGGACCCCCCCCTCCCCATGATCATATGCCCTTAATGGTGTGGACATTCTTACTAACTCTGCTCTCGGATCAAGAGTAGAAATAAAAATAAATAGGGGGCCTTACCATTCCCGTGTTGCTTATGAAAGGTTCTGGTACTGGATGGATATTAACATCCTCCTGTACAAGGAAGTAATCCGTATAAGTCCCCTTTCATCAAGAGAGAGCACTCTGTCAAGAACCATAAATTCTTGAGGTGGTGCACTAATTGGTCCATGATATTCCTATGCACTGACATGTGGGGACAACATCCTACTTGAAGTAGGAGAAGATGAGCAATTATGCTGCACAGTTTCTGGCATAGGGAGCTGTTGAGGGATTTTGTCAAACTCAAAATCATCTAAATTTATTGAGGGGGCAACAAAACTCCCTATTTCTGGAGTAATGGGTATATCAGCCTGGGGTACATTTACAAAAGCGGTAGGTGTGAGGGCTTCTAATAGTGCAAAATATTCTGCACATTGAAAAACGGATTCCTTAATTGCATGCATAATTATATCTTTTAGTCTGACTGTTAAAGACGTGTTCCTGCAACACCTGCTGAACTCCGAACCTTCTCCAGGTACCCTACATTTGTGGTATCTTCTTGTGACCAGTGATGTAAGTAACTCAGTTAAAATAAACAGAGTTACTTAACGCAGTTACTTTAGAGGGTAACGAGTAATCTAACTGATTACTCTTCCCCTCATGGTAACACTGTTCCCATTACTTGGGCGGCGTTACCGCAATTACATCTACCGCCCGGGACCAGGTAGACTGGACTAGCAAAGAAAGTGAATGTCGCCGCCTCCATCGGCAAGATTGACACCTTAGCGAGCCCCGTCGCCTGGTATGGATATGGATGGATATGGATATGGTATGGATTTAAAGGGGAACCCCTACGCCGAAAAAACGGTTCCCCCAAAGTCCATAGCAGACCCTTATCCGAGCACGCAGCCCGGTTGGTCAGGAAAGGGGGTGGGGATGAGCGAGCGCCCCCCCTCCTGAACCGTACCAGGCCGCGTACCCTCAACATGGGGGGTGCTTTGGGGAAGGGGGGGGCCTGCGGCCCCCCCACCCCAAAGCACCTTGTCCCCATGTTGATGAGAACAAGGGCCTCTTCCCAACAACCCTGGCCATTGGTTGTCGGGGTCTGCGGGCGGGGGGCTTACCCCTACCCATTTACCTGGGGAAAAAAGGGTTAAAAAAAAACACAACACGGGTTTTTAAAGTACTTTATTAGACAGCTCCGGGGTCTTCTCGCCAGGCTCCTCTGCTATCTTCTGCTCTTTTTCTAGCAGAGGAGCCTGGCTTCCGCTGTCTTCTTACAGGTCTTTCACTAGCGTTGGCCCTGTCTTGTCACTGTGGCTGCCGCCTTCTTCCTTCTGATGTTGACTCAACGCTCTCTCCGGCCGTAATGGAGGAGGAGGAGCCGGAATCTATTAAAAGAGGCTCCTAGATTCTGATAAGCCCCCCGCCCGCAGACCCCGACAACCAACGGCCAGGGTTGTCGGGAAGAAGCCCTTGTCCTCATCAACATGGGGACAAGGTGCTTTGGGGTGGGGGCCGACCCCCTTTCCTGACCGGCCGGGCTGCGTGCTCAGATAAGGATCTGCTATGGACTTTGGGGGGACCCCCACGCCGTTCAGTGTAGGGGTTCCCCTTTAAATCCATAGCAGATCCTTATCCGAGCACTTACTATTTGGGAGAAGTAATATGTAAACTTAACTAATTACTTTTTTAAAGTAAGATGACCGACACTGCTTGTGACGTTTCGAAGTCAGCAATGAGATAGTTAATTTGGTTTAGGCCAGAAGAGAGTGTAGAGAGCAGAGGCTTATGTTTCTGAATGCTCTGTGTAGGAATTCTCCTAGTTACCTTCCGTAGTCCGTTAGCTGTCTGCTGTTTCATTCTAACATTTGCTTTAGGCCCCTTTCACACTTATACGACTTGTCCCACGATTTGGGACTGCAAAGTAGCATGACAAGTCGTTCCCCATGATTTCCAATGACAGCCATTCATATTAGTACGACTTCAAGTCGTTCCGACTTCAAAGTAGTTCCTACACTACTTTGGTCTGATTTTGAAGCCACTTACACAGGCATTCCTTGAAATCGCAGCGAAATCGCGGCCGCGAATCACGGCAAAATCGCTGTAAAATCGCGTCAATTTGAAGTCGCACAAGTGTGAAAGGGGCCTTAAGGACACTTTTCTTTACCAAAAATAAAATTTGTCTGAAACAATCTATATTTTTGTAATATTTTACGCCGTGCCTTAGAAAATGTTAACACTTTAACCTCCCTGGCGGTATGATTCTGTCTGGAATTTAGTGCTGAAAGCGGTACAATTATTTTGCATGGAAATTTGGCGTTTTTATATTGTAGGCATGCAATTCTTATGAATAACTCACTTAAATCTGTCCGAACCAGAGTCTAGTATACATCCCGGGTATGATAAAGTTTGAAACACAAAATAATAAATTATAATATAATAAAAATATATATAAAAATGATTCAATAATGTAATCAAATCAAAAACACTGAAATTTGCTCAGTTGCAGAATAGTCGCTGTCATTAAATTTATTGTTTGATGATAAATTGTGATTCTAATTTTTTATCGGTGTTTTCTAGCTGGTCTAAAACCACTTTTGACATAAAGGGACACTTTTTGGTTGCTATGGACAATCTCCAGTTTCCAGGCAGAAAAAAAATATTTTTATTATATAAAATGACATGCAGGGCACTGGGCAGACAACTAGGGACAAAGGGGATGTGTATTTTTTGTATACAGTACTGTAATCTGTAAGATTACAGTACTGTATGTGTTGTGTGTTTTTAACCTTTTTTAAATTTGGCACTGATCTCCGCTCCCATGCGTCGGAACGTCGCAGGGAATGGAGATCGGCGGCACTCGGGCACTGTGTGAATCGAGCGAGCGGACGGCTCGCTCACACAGCGGGGAGCCATCGCAGGATCCAGGGGAAAAGGTAAGTAACTTCCCCCTGTATCCTGCAACGCAAGCCAGAGTCTGGCTCGGGGTTACCGCTCCTAGCAGAAAAAACTGAACCCGAGCCAGACTCGGGAATACTGCTTTACCCATCCAGTAAACAAAAAGAGCAAATTATGCGAGCAGACCTATGGACCTTTTGAGTGTGCAACTGTTCTAGAAGCAGGAAAACCTGCTGGCACTGAAATAGCACCTGATGAACTGTTCAACTGCTGTGCATGGCCGACAAAGCAGAAAAGTTGCACAATCAAAAAATACCCCTAGTCTGTCTCTCTCAGATTAGCACTCTATGTATAAGCAAAGAGAAAATGAGAACCACCGCTTGAGGACGGCTCTTCAAGGAGAGTGCTTATCTTCCCAAATCAAGGAGCCCCAGGTGCTGGCTAACACAATCACATTAGGCAGAAGTGAAAAAGAACTCTGGACAGCCGCACACCTGGAAAAACTTAAAATCTTGTGCTTTTTATTTGAATCAAAAGATCACATCAAGATAAAACAATCCACGGCAAAGAGGGGTGTGCAAAAAATCACTGACGCCTTTCGCACCAAAATTAGTGCTTATTCATAGCTAAGAATAAGCACTAATTTTGGTGCGAAATGCGTCAGTAATTTTTGCGCACCCCTCTTTGCCGTGGATTGTTTTATCTTGATGTGATCTTTTGATTTAAATAAAAAGCACAGGATTTTAAGTTTTTCCCGGTGTGCGGCTGTCCAGAGTTCTTTTTCACTCCTGCCAGGTATAAGCAAAGGCAGGGAGTGTTAGAATCTATCAAGAGACTGAATAATACATCTACTAGCAATGTTCTATATGCAAGCGTAAATAAGCATCTATAAAATAAAAAGTTATTACCTGAACAATGTCTGGGCGTGTAGAAGGGAAAAACCTCTCAACTGAAAGGAAACATTTCTAGTTCCTACCTTTACTGCCTAGGCTCAACAATATCTGCACAAGGTCCCACAGCTCAAATGCAAATTCCTGGCGCTACCTAAGCGCTCGAGGCTTCTGTCCGAAATGGGGGGGGGGCATTCTGGGACAACAGCAGCCTGTTTCCAAATGGCAACACCCCACCCAACACTTCTGATCACCAGTTGATAGATTAATATCTCTGATATATAACAAGTTAAATAGTACATATCTATATTCCCTTATATATTACTTTATTCTATCTAAAAGATTATCCCAGAACTGCAACTGCAAGTTAACTATCTATTTACCTATGTAATCTGTACAAACCTTTTGCCGGCATCATTCCTTCCACATGTCCCACATCGCACTCAAAAGTATGCTTAATGTTTTTACTTAGTTTTCATTCCATATTTTTCAGTCTTATATACGGTATGTAACAGGAAAGTCCAGTATCCTGGTTTATTTTTACACATGTCATATTCCATACATAACAGGAAAAAACGGAAAATTGTATACTTACCTTTCCGTAATTTTCCTTTCCTGTCGCATCTTCATGGCAGCATACACTCTGGGTTGTGACTCCGCCTCCACAACCTGATAGGACCACATAACTATAAGATGAAGCTACGGCCCCCGCCCCAGCATTCTCCGTATATATATTAATCACCTTCTATGGGTGGGTTTATTGTATGCTGCCATGAAGATGCGACAGGAAAGGAAAATTACGGAAAGGTAAGTATACAATTTTTCGTTTTCCTGTCGCATCATGGCAGCATACACTCTGGGGAGTAACTCGCAGACTGGGTGGGAATGCAAGAAAAATAAATTTATTAACAAGAAACAGAGGAGTTGGCCTGAATTACGGCCCTTCCCAAATCTATTGTTGAAAGTTGTGCAGAATCCACCCTATAATGTGACATAAAGGTGTTCCTGGAAGACCAGGTAGCCGCCTTACAAATAGTCTCTGCCGAGACCCTACAATAGGCTGCCCAAGAAGTTGCCACTGCCCTGGTGGAATGTGCCTTTAAGCCCTCCGAAATCTGTTTCTCACTCAGTGAGTATGCCTCTTTGATAGTCTTCACCAGCCATGAAGCGATGGTGTGAGCCGAGGCCGCCTGACCTTTTCTATGGCCGTATGGGATGACTAAGAGGTTCTCCGATCTCCTGATCGATTCTGTTGCTGAGAGGTACTTCAGGATGTTGCCCCTGACATCCAGAGGATGAGGATCACCTTGATCTGTGATAAGGGCTGGAAGGTTGATCTCCTGATTAAAGTGAAATGAGGATACCTTAGGTACGAAACGCTCTGAAGGTTTAGTACTATCCTGTCCGGGTAGATGACTAGATACGGTTCTTTGGCCATCAAGGCTTGCATCTCTGAGACCCTCTTTGCTGAAGTGATAGCAATCAGAAATGAGACTTTAAGCGTCAGGTTCCAAAGGGAAATGTTGTCGAGTGGAGAGAATGGGTCATTAGACAGTATTTCCAGGACAACTGAGAGGTCCCATGCTGGGAATAATGGTTTCCTAGGTGGCCTTAGTTTAAGGCAGGCCCTCTGAAATTGGATAACCAGTGGATCATGTGCCCATTTGACCCCGGTCAGGGCGGATAAGGCTGAAACCTGGACCTTCAGGGTACTGGATCGAAGACCCTTCTCTAGGCCTGACTGCAGAAATTCTAGGATTTGAGGAGCTATCAGAGAAGATATGTCCCAACCTTGTTGTTGAGAGAAGGCGGTAAACTTCTCCCAGATCCTTCTGTAGGTGTTCTTGGTAGTCTGCTTCCTAGCCTGGAGTAATGTTTCCACTACCCTCTGAGAACAACCCTGTTCTAGGTACCTAGACCTCTCAGCCTCCAGGCCATCAGATGTAGCCTCTCCTGGTTCGGATGTAGAAGCTGGTCCTGAGAGAGCATATCTGCTGACAGCGGAAGAGGGAGAGGATCCGTTGTGTTCAACTGAAGGAGAGTAGTGAACCAAGGCCTCCTCGGCAAGAAAGGGATCACCGCCACTACTAGTGCCGTCGACCTCTTGAGCCTCAGAAGGAACCTCGCTATGAGGGGAGTCGGAGGGAAAATGTAGCGGAGGTTGAAGTTCCAGGGATGTTGTAGACAATCTACTCCCTCCGCTGACGGAAAGGGGATTCTTGATAGGAACCTTTGCATTGGCTGGTGTGGCCGCCAGGTCTATGTCTGGTGGGCCCCAGGTCTGAATTATTATCGCAAATGCTAGGAGATTCTCGAACCCTGGGATATAGGTCGTTCTCAGGTCCAATAGGTTCGATTGTGCCCACTCCATCACAGGGCGAACTTCCTGCATCAGGGAGGAGCTTCTGGTGCCCCCCTGCCTGTTGATGTAGGCAACGGCCACCCTGTTGTCCATCTTCAGGAGGACTTTCTTCCCCCTCAGGTAAGTACTGAAGGCCAGGAGTGCCTGAAAGGCTGCTTTCATCTCCAGCACATTGGAGACTGCGTCCTGGATCCTGAATGGCCAGCGCCCTTGGGCCGCGTAGTGCAGGTAGTGTGCCCCCCATCCCTCCAAAATGGCATCTGAGGTTACCGTTTCCTGAGGAGGGGGAACTATGTGCTTGCATCTCCTCAGATTGCAGGGACGAGTCCACCACTGCAAGGATCGCTTGACCTCCTCCGAGATGTAGATCGGTTGGGTCATGGATAAGCTGTCCCATTGGCTCAGGAAGGACGTTTGAAGGGGTCTTGCATTCCATTGGGCCCACTGGACCATAGGAATGGTTGCAGACAGAGAGCCTAGGAGACTGAGACATGCTCTGGCCGGAAGGGATGTTGCTGAGATTGCTCTTCTCACCCTCTGAATCAGTGGGGGAATCTTTTCTGCCGGTAGTTCCACCGTGTTTGTCCGGGTATCCAGTTCCGCACCCAGGAAGATCATCCTCTGGGTGGGATGAGCATTGCTTTTTTTCCAGTTTATCAACCAGCCCAGTCTTTGTAGTGTGGCAACTAGGACCTCCCGATGTTGGACGAGGGACTCCTGGTTGCTTGAAATGAGGAGGATGTCGTCCAGGTAGTGATGGACTCTCAACCCTTTCTCCCTTAAGGATGCGATTACTGGTAGCAGTACCTTGGTGAAATTTCTGGGGGCAGTAGAGATCCCGAACGGGAGACTCTGAAACTGGAAGTGGCCCTGATTCACAGAGAACCGAAGGAACTTCTGGAAAGCAACATGGATCGGGACGTGAAGATTTGCGTCCTGGAGGTCTATGGAGAGCATCCAGTCTCCCAGATTTATGGCCTGGAGGATTGATTGTAAACTTTCCATCTTGAACGACTCCACTCGAATGGAGCGATTGAGGTTCTTTAGATCCAAGACTGGCCGAAGGTCCCCAGATTTTTTCTTGACCAGAAATAACGGGGAGTAGAATCCCCGACCCCTCTGTGATGCAGGCACCTCTATTATCGCCTTCTTCTGGAGAAGCTATTGGATGTAACTGGTCAACAGTAACCGTTTTTCCCCTGAAGGTGGAAGTCTGGTGGGACAAAAATGATCCCCTGGGGGACGTCTCTTAGGGTCATCTGTGCCCGAAATGGACAGTAGCCACTGTCCAAGGATCCTTTATTGCTTCCGCCCCAAACCAGCTTGAATTTCAAAAGCCTTGCCCCCACTACTGCTGGCTGGGCTTATGGTCACTGGAAGCGGGAGTCTTGGGCTTCTGAAACTTCATAAAAAGATGTCTGGGGGTTCTTCCAGCCCCCCCTGTATTCTTTTCCTGGCATATAGGATTTAGCATCCCTGTATCTGTCTGGTAGATTACGTCTGAAGGGAGGAGGCCTCTGCTGTTTCGGTTTTCTGTCCGATGGAATCAGTCCCGACTTCCCACCGGTCACCTTTGAAATTGCTGAGTCCAGCTTTGCACCGAAAAGGTTCTCGCCGTCATATGGAATGCGGCACCAATTTGATTTGGAGACAGGATCCGCCGACCAGGGTTTCAGCCACAGTGCCCGCCTGGCCATTACGGAGGCCAACATGGCCCTTGATGACGATTTAATTGCATCCACCGAAGCCTCTGCCACAAAAGTCCCCCGCGAGACTTAACTCCTGTAGAGCTTTTATTATGCTCTCCTGGTCCGCGCCTTCTGAGACCAACCTCTCAGTGTTTGATGACAAGCTGGAAATGGCCCTGCCTACAGCTGCAAGTGCCACAGCCGGTCTGCAAGCGCCTCCTGCGGCAAGGTAGGCCCTCTTCATATCGGTGTCGATCCTCCTATCCAAGATATCCCTGAATGTCGTGGCATCTTCGATCGGCAATGTCACATGCCTGGCTAACCGCATGAGAGATGCGTCTACGACGGGAGGAGAGACAAGAGGACTCACTTTGGGTTCCTTCAAGGGATATAATTTGGAAAGCCTGTTATTCAGACTCGATTTCTTTTCGGGTCCTTGCCATTCCTCTTTATATTTCAATATTTTTTATTGAGGTAAATATAAAACAATACAACAATAAACATATATTTCACATTTAACCAGGTTGTCATCAATTCAACATAGAAACGGTTTAACATTACATTTACATAATGCTCCATACCTATCAGAAGCTAGAGACATATAAGTAACCTCTAGGCTAGAGCAGTTCGAGCCCTTAAGTGGGCATGGCACTTAATAGATTCACAAGGAGGGGATATCAACAAAATAGTAATACCAAGAGGAAGAGGTAGGGAGGTTTCAGGGCTACCATAGGCCTCGGTTCAGGATACCAGGGTGTGCTTCTTGTCTCTATTTTTGCTAGGTTTCCTGCCTTATCTGCAATGTTTCATTCAAGTATATCAGCAACCAGGTCGTGCAGGTTATACCATCAGGTAACATAAAATGAGAGAAAAAAAGAAACACAAGAACCAAAAAAAAAGGGATTTGAAGTAAAACGATTAAGGTATCAGAGGGAGGGCCTTGAAAGAAGAAAAAAGGGAGACAGAGGGGAAGAGAAGAGGAGGGAGAGAGAGGGAGAGGGTCACCTGGAGTTCCTCTTTAGGTAGAGATGTATTCAATCCAAGGATCCCAAGTCTTATTAAACATCTCTGCCTTATTATGGAGGGTATGGGTAAGTTTGTCGTTAATCATAATCCAGTTAAGTTTGTTTTTGGTTTGGTCGAGGGGTATGCTTGAATGTTTCCAATTTCTTGCAATTGTTATTCTTGCCGCCAGCAAGATGTAGGTTATGAGTTTCAGGGATTTTTTGGGGACCTCATCTGGTAGTTTGTGGAAGAGAGCACTCTCTGGGGATCTACGAATATTGACACCCGTAACTGAATTAATCATATTATATATTCTAATCCAAAATCTGACCACCAGTGGGCATTGCCACCAGATATGGTACATCGTACCCATTTGTCCGCATTGTCGAAAGCAGTTAGGTGAAGAAGAGGGGTGCATTTTTGCTATTCTAGTAGGGACAAGATACCACCGCAGCAATGTTTTATAGTTTGCTTCAATAAGGGTGGTATTAATAGAGATTTTCGACAGTCGGTGAGCGATATCCTGCCAGTCTGACATTTCAAGGGAGAGGTTCAGGTCCCTTTCCCATTGAGTCATGTAGGATAGTTTAGTGTTGGGTTCAGTGATGGAAGAGTAAGTGGCGGAAATCCGTCCTCTTTGATTGCTTCTGTTTTGGCAGGTCACTTCTAAAGTGGTAAGAGTAACGGGTCCACCCCCCATTTTAGGTTTGGAAGAGATAAATGAGGAAATTTGATTATATCTGAAGACCTCACTGCTAGGCATTGAAAAATTTTCTTTGAAATATGTAGCTGAGTGCATTTGATTACCACTAATAAAATCTCAAATTCTCATTAACCCTTTGTTGAGCCACCATTGAAACAGTTGTGGGGTAAGGCCAGGAGGGAATTCTGGGTTACAAAAAATGGGTGCTAGCGGTGTGTGGTGTGATGCAAGGGGCGCACTATGTCGTACTCTGTCCCAAACCGCTAGGGAGTGTGATAGTGTGGGACATAAGATGGGTAGGCGTTTACGGTTGGGAAGCCATATCATGGCTCCTATCGCTATTGGGTGGCACGCTAGTGCCTCTATATAAACCCATAAGGGGGCCGAGCCTTTAGCTGTTGTATGGGTGAGTTGGGCTATCTGCGCTGAATGGTAGTATGCTTGTAGGTTGGGTAGGCCAAGTCCTCCCCTAGATTTAGGAGTGTAAAGTGTTTTTTTTTGTATCCTTGATTTCTTATTACCCCAAATGAAACGCAGGACTTCCTGTTGTATGTGTTGCATGTCTCCCCTTGGGATTGACACCCGTAGTGTCCTAAAGTAATATAAGAGTCTGGGTAGGAAGGTCATTTTTATTGAATTGATTCTACCAAACCAGGAGAGGGAATAATCCGACCAAGCATGGAGGTCCTCTTTAAGCTTTTTGAATAGAGGGGGGTAGTTAGCTTTGTATAATGTAGCAACTGAAGGAGTCAGTTGTATTCCCAGGTATGGGAGGGAGTGGGGCGCCCATTTAAAGTTGTATAAGTTTTGGAGGAGCTGTACCTCAGTAGGGGGTAAAGAGATATTCAGGGCTAGGGTTTTTTGCGTATTCAGGGTCAGGCCTGAGAGTAATGAGAACCGGTCTAGTAGAGATAAAAGTTCTGGGAGCGAGGTCTGGGGTTTGGTGATGTACATAAGGACATCATCTGCAAATAATGCACATTTGTGGTCTTGTTGACCACATTGGAGACCATGGATGTTGGGATTGGAGCGGATGGCCATTGCCAGGGGCTCTATTGCTAAAGCAAATAGTAATGGGGAGAGTGGGCAGCCTTGTCTAGTACCTCGTTGGACAGGAAATATAGATGATTTATGGCCTTTGATAGAAATTTGGGCTATTGGGGAGCTATAGAGTGATTTCATTAGTGAGAGGAATGTGGAGCCAAATCCCATGGTTTCAAGGGTGACAAAGAGGTAATCCCAGTTCAGACTGTCGAAGGCTTTGTTAAGATCTAGTGATAGTAGCAGAAGTTCCCGGTCAGGGAGATTATCCCAGTTGGAGCGTACCGCCGAGATCAGAGCGATGGATCTCCGAATTTGATCCAAAGTCTGACGTCCCGCAATAAACCCCGACTGGTCTTTATGTATATAATGTTCCAAAAAGGAATTAATTCTAAGAGCTAGTATCTTTGTTAATATTTTTAAGTCACAGTTGATTAATGAAATTGGGCGATAGTTACGTACATCCGTGGAGTCCTTGTTAGGTTTGGGGATTACACTGATGTAGGCCTTGTTGTCGTCGGGTGGGACCTTACCCCCGTCCCTCAGGGAGTTAAAATAAAGAGTTAGGTGTGGGGCCAATAGCATAGAAAATGTCTTATAGTAGATGTTAGGAAGTCCGTCTGGACCTGGGGATTTGTGAAGTGAGAGAGATTTGATGGCGTCAGTGACCTCTTCGCTTGTAAATGGTTGGTCAACCAGTTCCCTATGATCATCAGTGATGATCGGAAGAGGGAGAGACCCCAGAAATTCCCTGATGGACGGGGGAGCTACTGTTTGTGGCTTCTTGTATAAGTCGGCATAGAACCCATGAAATTCATCAAGGATCTTTTGGGGATTTTGTGACAGGTGGCCGCCAGATGTTTTTATTGTAGGGAGTGCGTGATGGGAATGTTTGGGGGTGAGCTTATGTGCCAGCAGGGATCCTGGGCGATCCCGCCATGTAAAGAATTTGTGGTTCGTCCATCTAAGCTGTTTCTCGGCTCTTGTGGTCAGGCATATATTTAGTTCTAGTCTGGATTGTTCCAGTTTCTTGAATAGGCCCGGAGAGGGGGAACGTTTGTGCTGTTTGGTCAAAGATTCAAACTCTCTAGTTTTGGCAGAAATCAGTTCAGTACGGGCTTTCTTTAGTCTGGAAGCTAACTGGATAAATGAACCCCTTATTGTAGCTTTGTGTGCGGTCCAGTTCGTAGCAGGGGATGTGTCCTCTGGTTTGTTATTTTCAAAGTAGGTCTGTATATGGTTTGACATCTCTATACAGTGAGATTCATCACTAAGGAGGGACTCGTTCAGTCGCCAATGATAACCTGTAGGTTTATTGCTAAGGTCATGTAGTTGGACCACAATCGGATCGTGATCTGACCATGGGGTTGATAGGATTTTTGCTGACCTCAACTTTGGGATCACTCCCGAGGGGAGAAATATGTGATCTATGCGGGAGTAGTGTCCATGTGCTCTTGAGTAGTGGGAATAATCTCTATCAGTAGGATTGACCTCCCGCCAAGCATCCACCAGGTCGTATTGATGTAGTATCTGTGCGAATATGCAACTTTGTTTGGGGGGGGGGGGGGTCGGAGACCTGAGGTATGTGATTTGTCCTTAATTAAGTCCAATGCTAGGTTAGAGTCACCTGCCAGAATTATTACCCCCTCTAATTCGGGTTCTAGGAGTTTTAAGAGAGCGTGGAAAAAGGTAGTCTGGTTAGTGTTGGGGGCGTAATATACTAGAATAGTGATTAAAGTCTCGCCCAGATGTCCTTTTACCAGGAGATAACGGCCCTCTTTATCTTTAATAGTTTTGGTTTCTGCAAATGATATATGCCTAGAGAAGCAGAGGGCGACCCCCCTTTTTTCTCTGAGGCATTCGCAAAAAAACAAAGAGGGTACTCTCTATGCAAGTAGCGGGGGGTAAATGAGCAAGTGAAGTGTGTCTCTTGAAGAGCCACTATATCAGCCCCTAGGGATTTATAATGTGTGAAGACCTTGATTCGCTTGGCTGGCGATCCAAAGCCTTAGACATTATGGGAAAGTAAGCGGATATTACAAGGTGTCAATACTATGGAAGACATGGGAAACATTCAAGAGCCATTATATACAGACTCACCCTTCGGTCCGTTGGTTTCAGATGCCGTGTGTGCAGAAGTGTCGTCCAGGTGACCCTCGAGGAGGAACAGTGGTAGAACAGGTTAATTTTGAGTTTACTGTGGGAGGAAGAGGAGGTGGGTTGGGAAATAGCAGAGAGAGTAGCCTTAGTAGAGCTGAGAAGAGAGGGAGAAGGGGAGAAAAAAATAAAACAATAAAACCAAGCGGTCGGACCAGGGGACTCCTGGTGCCGAGTGACATTCGTTAAACATAATACTACTAAATCTTACAGTCAGTATCAAATAAAGTGTCCCAGGGGCAAGCCCTGGGTGTGAAGGAGTCTCCACCAGAAACTGGTAATGGGAAGAGTCCTTCGGGTAGGGAGTGCACATGGCCATCCCCCAGCAACAATAAAAAACTTGGTGTATAAGATGCGAGAAAAAAAAAGTATGTATACATCTAGAAAACATGTTTGGCCCCAACGTCCCACCCCAATATGCTGATGGGATCGTCTAGCCAAATATGTTGGTAGACTACATGATGATTAAGGCAGTAAAAAGGAATGCCAGAAAAAGTGCAAGAACGTAATGGCCAGTTCAAATATTCCTAGCTAACGAAAAAGAAAAAGAAAAGAAAAAAAAAAGCTGGAGTCTTTGTTTCAGCAAGGTGCAGCCACCCTGTGTGGCACCTAATGTCCCTCTCAGGGGACCACTGAGAAGGCACCACGGCGGGTTTAAACCAGTTCAGCAATGATGGGCCCATCTTCTTAGGGTGCTCGGGATGATGAAGCAAACTTCTTAGTTGACTTTGATGTCCACAGGGGGGAAAGTGGGGGGGAGGGGATTCTCTGGGACCAGGTTGATTCCGTGGAGATGCATCGTGGGATATGAATCCCAGCTTTAGTAGGATCATTTCACCTTCAGTAAATGATGAGAAGGAGTAGGACTTGCTGTTGAAGGAAAATTGGAGACGAAAAGGATAGTTCCACCTGTAGCGAATGTTACGTTGGATCAGTGGCGTCAGTAGAGGTTTAAGCGATCGCCTCTTTTGGATTGTGGCTTGGGAGATATCAGCAAATATTTGGATCTTGATGCCATCTATTTCAAGGTCTGGGTTTTCACGGGCATGACGCATCACAGCTTCTTTGATTTAAAAAAAGTGTGGCTTCACAATCACATCTCTAGGGGGGCCATCAGGTTTGGGGGGTGTCAGGGATCTGTGGATTCGATCCATCTCCATATGAATCTCGTCGATGTCGGGTACAGCAGCTTGCATTAAAGATTGTGTAATGGAGGTGATATCTTTTATGTTTTCTGGTATACCACGGATACGGAAGTTATAGCACCTTGCGTGATTTTCGAGGTCGTCGATCTTGGAGTATGCCTCCTCAAGTCGATCTTGTAGGTCAGTAATCATATTTGAGTTCTGGGATACTCTATGGACCATGTCATCCATCTTGGATTCGATACTATTTAATCGGTTACCCATTTCCTGGAAATCTTGCTTTATGTCAGAAGCTAATTTATCGGTAGCTTTAGATAATTCTCTTTGGAGCAAATCAGCAAAACGTGCTAGTAGGATTGGGTCTCCTGAATATTGTCCTTGTGCAGGGGGAGCAGCAGGGGATTCAGCATTGCAATCTGAGACAGATTCTTGGCTGCTGGGCTGGCTGTATATGGCTTCTGCCATCTCCCTGTCCAGGAGGGAGGATGCCTGTGAGTCTAAGCTGGGTGACATGGCTGCATTTTGTGAGGGAGACAGTGCAGGGGGGCTAGGTTGTAGGCAGTCTGTGTTCGTCAGCTCACCTTTAGTGGGAGAAGGTCTGGTGGGGCCCAGCACCGGGTATTCGGCCTCGTAGCACTTTGCAGCATGTTTCTGTGGAGGAGGTGGTAGTTTCCCCTTCCCTGAGGCCTGCGTGCCTCGTGTGTGATGGCCGGTCGCCATCTTGGATTCCTGGAGCGTGGCGCGGGTCGAGATCCGGGAGCCGGTTTGAGGCTGGCTTCCTAATTTTTGTGGCATCCGGAGTGTGCCTGGACCCTTCCGCAAGGGGGTCAGGCTATTGCCGAGTCCGGGCGGGGTGTGGGGCCGCTATTTGTAGCTGAAGTTGCCGGGGGATGAGTGGAGCAGATCAGATGGACATCCGCTCCGTCCGGCTGCACATGCGCACTCTTTTTGCCATTCCTCTTTAATTAAATCATCCAATTCCTCAATGAACGGAAAGGCCTCTAAGTCCCATTTAAGGTTTGGGAAATATTTTTTCCGCTTTGGTTGGACTTCCTGGGGTTCCTCCCATCCGATCGCTTCCTTGACCGGTTTGACACACGGTTCAATTAGCGAAAAATCAAACCCTGCAGTTGCTTCCAACCCCTCATTGTCAGACGGGGAATCCTGCTATTTTGACGTGCTGGGAGGAGCAGGTGAGTCACTTTGCGTTGATAACTCTGTCTCCGGAGTAAGAACCTGTGGAGCTACAGGCTCTCTAAACTGCGATTCTTTTTCCCTAGTAGCCTCCTCAAAGCATCTACGGCAGGCCAATTTATCGGGAAGGGCTGCGGCCCCGCATATCCAACATGCGTTTTCAGAGGGTCGCACTGGTGATCGCTGTCTATGGACAGGAGATCCACTATGATAGGAGTGGCTGTGTCTGGAGTAAGAACTGGAGCGACTTCTCTTGCGACTCCCTCTGTGGCCTGAGCGACTTCTCCTGCGACTCCCTCTGTGACCTGAGCGACTTCTCCTGCAACTCCCTCTGTGGCCTGAGCGACTTCTCCTGCGACTCCCTCTGTGGCCTGAGCGACTTCTCCTGCGACTCCCTCTGTGGCCTGAGCGACTTCTCCTGCGACTGGAGCGGCTCCGTCTGTGGCCAGAATGGCTTCTCCTGCGTGAAGTCTCTCTGTGCCTTGAATCAGGAGATTTTGCGGACCTGGTAGGGCTAACCATATAGGCAGCGTTAGGATTGCTCTCTTTTTTTCAATCTTCACTACTTACCAAAAATCCTGCCCCCCTTACCTAATAGCTGGCGGTGATCTGCTAGGGCAGTGGTCTCCATAGCAAGGAATAAGGCAAGCCTAAGGAGATACTAATTGACATAGGAAACACAGGTGAGGTAAAACACAGCAGCTTATGCAGGAAGTAGATGCAGAGAAAAAAACAGGCTTTTACCTCAGTAGGATGAAATAGGAGCTTTGTTGTAAGACAGGCAAACAAACTGCAGCAATTCAGCGATCTCTGGTTCAAGATACAAGGAACAGAAACAGGTTCATTCAATTTTCCTCAGAACACATCCCAGCGCCCCTAGGAGGACAACAGAGCCAAGGAGAGTGCCCAGGCACACAGGTAAGAAGGAAAGAGAAAGGGAGACCACTGCAATTTGGCTAAACCTATTTAAGGTTTATATGCCAGGGTGTTTGAGGCATTATGTAAAGCCTGTTTAAGGCTTTAGTATATACATTGAGGCAGCAATATCAGAGCTTTTTTAAAACCCATGCAGGAGACAAATCAAAACAGCTTGAGCCTGTTTAAGGCTGTTAATCCAAGGTCACAGAGAGAGTTGTAACATACCCCTGAGATCACCAGAGTGGGGTTCCTTCCATTTAGCTTCGTTTAGAGGCTGTACCGGTAAGGACTTCCAAACCAGGAGAGGCTAGAACCTGGCTGGGGCGAAGCGGTAAGGGGGTTATGTCCGTGCGGTCCCAACAGGTGAGGAAAAATAAGAGAATGCTGGGGCGGGGGCCGTAGCTTCATCTTATAGTTATGTGGTCCTATCAGGTTGTGGAGGCGGAGTCACAACCCAGAGTGTATGCTGCCATGAAGATGCGACAGGAAAGTACTTTTCAATAATAGTCAGCAAGAAACAATTAGGCTTTTACGTAAAGGAAACAGATGTGTACTCAGGAAGGAAGGATCACAGAATAGCAGAAATAACGGGAAAACAACAACTGTTCCCACAGGTCAGATAACAATGGGAGGAAACGTCCTACATTCCATTACAAAACTGTCCGTGAAACGCAAAAAATATATATCAGTAGAATTTTAACTCAAAGCATAACCCTAACACCTTGTAATTTAAGGTTAGCAGCCACTGCACACAGTGGACTTTTCCTTGGATTGAGCACTCCAAACACATGCTGGTAGGTTAATTAGAACCTGTCGATAAAATTGGCCAAATATGTGTATGTTGTATGTGTTTGTAAGCGTGTCAGGACCCTACAGGGCAAGGACCGCACTATACCACAGATGGACACCAGTGGCAAAAAGCGCCCTGAGGCGATTCAGTTCGCATAGGTTGCGCTATACAAGTCATTCATTCATTCATTCATTCACTGAACTGCATGATTTTTATATTATCATCACTGGAGTTTGAAGCAAATATTTCAGCACTTCACTAAAAAAACGTTTGCGGCTCACAGCAGGGGTTCAGTGCATCCCTGTTCTCTGTTTAAGGGACAATTCCAGGCTGAATTTTTGGCTGAATTAGGCCCTGAAATGTAGCCAAAGATGCACAGGACCCCTGTGCAATCTGCTCCGTGACGGCCCCAGAGATGTGTGAACCGGCCCAATAGAGAGCCGGTCACAGTCTCCTGCTATGCATATTGGATTGGATGCAGAGGAAAACCCGCATCCAATTCACATAAGTGTGAACCCAGCCTTATTGTGATACTCACTTTCCACACTGGACTTTGGCAACACAACTTTTTGATTTTCTTTTTATTTGTTATATATGGTATATGCTCCTAATATTTACCATTATATTTTCCTTTTGTTATATGATTATTAGATCGATATTTTTTGCTTCACTTAGGAATTATTCAAAAGATTTAGCGCCACTCCATTTAATTATTAATAAGATGTTAGTATTGCAGTAGGTCTTGGAAAAAGTGAAATCAAGGCTGACCATTCAATAACCCAACCGCAACAGTATGTTAGCAAAGAAAATCTGATGCCGCGTACACACGGTCGGAATTTCAGCCAGCAAAAGACCGATGAGAGCTTTTCGTCGGAAAATGCGACTGTGTGTAGGCTCCATCGGACTTTTGCTGGTGGAATTTCACCCAGCAAAAGATTGAGAGCAGGTTCTCAATTTTTCAGACGGAAAAAGTTTCTATCGGAAATTCCGACGCTCAAAATTCCTTTTTTTTTTTTAGGTATTTGCAGGTAAGGCATGCCCTTACCGAACAGTTTAAAGGGACAGTTTTTGAATGGACCAATATGCCGGTACTACAGAGTATAGTTGAGTCGGACACCCGAAAAGGGATGATATCTAAACTATATCTACATATACATAAGGGGAATGGGGAAGGTCCCCAAATAGGACTCCATAAATCCACCTGGGAAAGAGATGTGGGAACTATGTCTGCCTTACAGTGGGAAAGGATTCTCGCTCTTGCTCCACGGGTCTCCCTCTCTCATCCTCAGAAGATGTCACACCTTTTCTTACTACATAGAGCTTATTTTACCCCAGCAAAACTTTTTAGGTTTGGCCGTAGACAAGATGATACATGTCCTAGATGCAGGAGACCGGGAGGAGACCTTATCCATATGTTTTGGAGATGTCCAAAACTATATCGATACTGGAAAGAGATGGTAGATAGGATTGCTCAGGTATTTAATACCAATCTTGATCTGGACCCCACCCTGTGTGTACTGGGGGGGCTTGAGCGAGAGGGTAGGTCAAGCAAGGTTCAGCTGGCAATTATACGATGTCTCTTTCAGGCTAGAAAACCGATTGCCCAAAAGTGGCAATCTCCAATTCCACCCTTCTTCTATGAATGAGAACAGAATATGGAGAGAGTGATTCTCATGGAGAAAACAACATATATTTAACAGGGAAACCTTACTAAATTTCAGTTGGTATGGAAACTGTGGTTTGAGAAAAATTGTACTTAGTAAAATCAATCGGACAAAAATTTGATGAGGAGTAGGATGCTGAGTTCTATAAGGGATGGGAATGTAAGATGGAGGGGATGGAGGGGGAGAGAATGGTGGAGATGAATGGGTAGCGAGAGGGGAACAAGTTTTATAAAATACCTTTCGTAGTTTTCTCTTACAGTTCAATGTAGGTAAGATGTATGTGAATGTATATAATTTGTAATTAAGATGTACTAGATTGATTACCTTTTGTTATATGAGAAAAAGACAATAAAGATATAAAGTTAAAAAAAAAAAATTCCAGCGCATGCTCGGAAACAATTTGACGCATGCTCGGAAGCATTGAACTTAATTTTCGCGGCTCGTCGTAGTGTTGTACGTTCTTCCAACCATCCAAGGCTTTTCCGACGAGAATTCCAATTGTGTGTACGCGGCATAATACTTGCTGTTAAAATTTTGCTATCCACATTTGCTATCCACTATTTTTTGCTGTAGCCTGATTCCTTGGACCACTCATCTAGGAACATTTGCAAGTAGGAAAAAAGACATTAAAATCTTTTTTTAACAGATCGTAAGACATGAAAATCTTGATTTTTCCCAGAGGTGGGAATTTGTACACAAAGGATCTTAGAATGTCTCCTTTCAGGAAAATAATTAAAGGTCTTTTCTCACAGGTAAAGAACCCCTTTATACCTTCATCGAATAGTTCCCAAGGTTTCTAATCAATGCTGCAGGTGTGGCGCAGCAACAGGTTCCATATGTGGTGAAAATGCCCAGTTTTACACTCTTATTGGGTCAAGGTACACAAGATAACAGTGAAGGTGACCACCTACCACTTGGTATTTTATCCTCCCCAGTACATTCTACACCACTCTTAAGCCCCATACACACGCTCGGATTATCCGAGGACCAGGTCCGTCGGATCATGTCCGTCGTACTTTGTCCGATGTTGGTTTTGCGTACACACGGTCGGACAAAGTTGTCAGAAAATCCGATCATTCTGAACGTGGTGACGTTTGTTGCCTACGACGGGACTACGTAGAGGCTAGTAGCCAATAGCTTTGGTCTTGTAATGTGATCTGAGCATGCGTAGCACTTTGTCCGTCGGACAACGCTACACACGATCGGATTTGGTGTGATCGGACCTTGTTGTCAAAAAATCTATCCAGCAGGAGATAGGACTTTGTCCGTCGGACAATCCGACGTACACTGTCCGATGGTGCATACACATGGTCGGATTTTTCGACAACATTGTCCGATCGGACAGAATCCATGCGAAAATCCTACCGTGTGTATGGGGCTTTACTCTTCACTGATGAAAACTTCCTACTCAAAATCCCTCGCTTTTCACATGATAAATGCAATCTCGCATTCCCACTGTGAGAGATTGGTCTGTGTGACTGAACAGGGGGGCGGAAATACAAGAACTAGTTATCCTCTCTCAAGAACATATCTCTTCCCTCCATAGGCGATGGGCTTGTTGGATGAATTTAAAGACAACTGATGAGATGAATCTACGCTAGCTGGTTGCTCAATCTGGCTTATAGATGGATTTACAATTATTTACCCAACTCTGGGTACTTTAGGGTGTTGTTTTTGCTATTACATCTACTTCTTACCCCCATGGGGCAAATCTTGAGCCCCGCGGAGTGTATTGCTCAATGAAAATACTAGTGCTCTTTTGTGACTCCACGTTTGCCTTTCGCAATATTACTCTTTATTTTTTTAATCTCTGCCCCAATGTAGATTTATTTACTAGATGATTTTTTTAAAGTTTTGTCCTTAACGGAGACATAACAAGAAGTAACAAGAAGCCACGTTAAGCAGTATTGACATAAATAAATACAATACTCCACAAAAGTGAGTTACACCCCTCACATTTTTGTAAATATTTTATTATTTCTTTTCATGTGACAACACTGAAGAAATTACACTTTATGTAATGTAGTAAACTACAATGTAAAGTAGTGAGTGTACAGCTTGCATAACAGTGTAAAATTAGCTTTCCCCTCAAAATAACTCAACACACAGCCATTAATGTCTAAACCCCTGGCAACAAAAGTTATTACACTCCTAAGTGAAAATGTCCAAAATTGGATCAATTAGCCTTTTTCCCTCCCCAGTGTCATGTGACTCATTAGTGTTACAAGGTCTCAGGTGTGAAGGGGGGAGGTGTATTAAATTTTGTGTTATCACTCTCACTCTCTCATACTGGTCACTGGAAGTTTAACAAGGCACCTCAGGGCAAAGGACCCTATGAGGATCTGAAAAAAAAAAGAATTGTTGCTCTACATTAAGATGGCCTAAGCTATAAGAAGATTGCCAAGACCCTTAAACTGGGCTGCAGCACGGTGGCCAAGACCATACAGCAGTTTAACAGGACAGATTCCACTCAGAACAGGCCTTGCCATGGTCGTCCAAAGGAGTTGAGTGCACATGCTCAGCATCATATCCAGAGGTTATCTTTGGGAAATACATGTAGGAGGTGGGGGGGGGGGGGGGGGGGGGGGGGGGGGGGGTCAGCCTGTCAGTGCTCAAACCATATGCCGCACACTGCATCAAATTGGTCTGCGTGGCTGTCATCCCAGAAGGAAGCCTCTTCTAAAGATGATGCACAAGAAAGCCCGCAAACAGTTTGCTGAAGACAAGCAGACTAAGGACATGGATTACTGGAACCATCAGTGTTGGTCATCTTACTTTAAAAAAGTAATTCGTTAAGTTACAAATTACTTCTCCCAAAAAAGTAATTGCGTTAGTAACTCAGTTACTACATTGGAAAAGTAATTAGTTACTCAGCAAAGTAACTGACTTTTTTGGCGGGTCTAGTATTACTGTAAGGAAGGGGCGCGTTCCCCCCTGCATGTCTATTTCCCCTCTGTACCCCCCTGCACGTCTGTTCCCTCCCAACACATCGGTTTCCTCTCTGTACCCCACTACACATCTGCCCCCCCACACATATCTGTTCCCCCTCTGTACCCCACTACACATCTGTCCCCCCCCCACACACATACATCTGCCCCCCCCCCCCCCAAACTCACGGATCGTTGCTTGGATCGGATCATTTTTCAGGTCAGCAAATAATTGAATTTGCAAAAACCTGTGAAAATTCCACCACCATATAGCCCCCACTGTAATATCCACAATCTCCCCCACTCTAATATCCACATCATCTCCCCACTGTAATATTGGCTGAGTATGGCTGGGTATTACCGAGTATTGCAGAGTATGGCAGAGTGTTGCAGGGTATTACCGAGTATTGCAGAATATGGCTGGGTGTTGCAGAGTATGGCTGGGTATGGCTGAGTATTGGCAGGGTATTACAGTGCTGCCATCCGATCTCCCCCCTCCACTGTACAGATCTGTACACAAAGGGGAGAGAGGAACCAGCATCATCTTGATGCCAGTTTGTTTACAAGTGATCACTCCATCATTTAACGGAGCAATCACATTGTAAACGGCTGACGGGTGCACCAAGATGGCTGCCGTTCCGGAGCTAGGCCGAAGCCACGGACGGCAATGCGGATCGCGGTGGGTAATTGCGGTAACGATGCCCAAGTAACGAGAAACGACGTTACCCCGAGAAGAAGAGTAATCAGTTAGATTACCGTTACCCTCTAAAGTAACGGCGTTACGTAACGCCGGTTACGTTAATTCCGTTAGTTACATCACTGAGAACCATATCCTGTAGTCTGATGAGATCAAGATAAAAACTTATTTGGTTCAGCTGGTGTCAAGCGTGTCTGGCGGCAACCAGGTGAGGAGTAAAAAGACAAGCGCGTCTTGCCTACAGTCAAGCATGGTGGTGGGAGTGTCATGGTCTGGGGCTCCATGGATGCTGTGACATACTGAATCAGAGCATGATTCCCCTCGCTTTGGAGGACACAGGGCAGTATTCCAACCCCAAACACACTTTTAAAATGCCGAGTGCCTTGCTAAAGAAGCTGAGGGTAAATGTGATGGACTGGCCAAGAATGTCTCCAGACCTAAACCCGATTAAGCATTTGTGGGGCATCCTCAAAGGAAGGTGGAGGAGTGCAAGATCTCCAACATCCACCAGCGCCGTGATTTTGTCATGGAGGAGTGGAAGAGGAGTCCAGTGTAGCTCTGGTGAACTCCATGCCAAAGAGGGTTAAGGCAGTGCTGGAAAATAATGGTGGCCACATAAAATATTGACACAATTTGGACATTTTCACTTACTTACTTGAGGGGACAGCACATTTACACTGTTATACAAGCTGTACACTCGCTACTTTACATTGTAGCAAAGTGTAATTTATTCAGTGTTGTCACATGAAGATCTAAAAATATTTACAAAAATGTGAGGGGGTGAGATACTGGAAGAATACAGGTATGTGTACAAACAGAATACAATACAACTAATTTGGGCAGGTTGGTAGGTGAGGAGAAAGTGCCCATAGTAGGGTGGATCACATGTCATACCTATGGGGTAGGTAAAAGAAAATAGTCCCCGGGCATGGACTACAGCATGTTGGAGAAATCGGTAACGCTAAATCCCACAGGCATCGGTTGTTAATAAGCCATGGGTACCAATGTGTGAGAAATCTGGAAGTGTGCTTTTGCAAACATATACTCAAGTTGACAGTGATCATTAAAAATGGAGATGACATCCTCAAGAGAGGGGGAGTGAGTGCATTTTTACTTTCTGGCTATAGCCAACCATATAGCAATAAAGATATTAAATACAACGGTTCTGAGGTTTGTGGGCCAGCGGGAGGAATCCATGCCAAGCAGGACTGGTTGAGGAGTAGGAGAAAATGGATTTTGAGTGATAGATGTAATAAAGCAGGCTACGTCCGCCCAGAATCTAGTAAGGTTAGGGCAGCTACCCCAAATGTGAAAAAGATTTCAGTGTTGGCAGCAGTTTCTCCACACAATATTACTATTTAAATCCCTTCTACCTCATTCCAATTCCTTTTCCCATCCTTCCTCCTCCCCCCCCCCCCCCTTTTATTTAATCTTCCCCCCCCCCTAAAAAAACTTTGCTTATGCCTCTCTTGGTACCCTCTCCCCCCCCCGGGATCTGGTCCATGGTGAGAAGATGTTATGGGGATGGACCCTACGATGCAAGTCAATGGCAAGCTCAGTGGTTGAAGTAGGAGGGGAGAGTTCTTGTCCCAATCAGTTCTTTTGTATAGCGCCATCTAAGGGGAGGTTTATTCAATTGCAGGCTCCATAGGCATCCAGTGGCCACCAGGAAATGAAACCAGCGTGGAACGCAGACGGAAGTGATGTCACAGAATGGACAGGAACATACCGAAGGACTGATTGGGACAAGAACTCTGCCCTCCTACTTCAAACACTGAGCTTGTCATTGACTTACAATCAGAACTGCCATTCAGATTGTACGATGCTGTATTGAGAGCTTTACATTAAGACCACAATTTTGTTCTTTATACAATATATTTTTAATAAAAAAAATTTATGGGGGGGGACATTTTCCTCTATAGGATACTCAAATCACAAAGGATTGCTTGCACTCCAATCATTAAAAGCCTTGCATTCCTTTCAGGAGGAGGTTAAGATGAATTTCCAACCATACTGCACATAAAAAATATACTAAAAATGCATGTGCTTCTGCATATATTTGTATGCACTTTCCTTGCATTTACAGTATCTCACAGAAGTGATTACACCCTTCACATTTTTGTAAATATTTTATTATTTATCTTTTCATGTGACAACACTGAAGCGGTGCTCACAGATACAGGCAGGTGTAAAGTAGTGAGTGTACAGCTTGTAAAACAGGGTAAATTTGCTAAAAGAATACACTAATGCGCAAACCAATAACTTAGTAGTGAGTAGCTGCCAAAACGAAATATGTTCCCACACTGATAAATAAAAATGAATAAATGTGAAGCTCTCAGTGATCAAAGTAATAATGATATAATAAATGATCAAATGTAATGATAACCAAAATAGAACTTTATTTGGCATTGATGAATTGGTTAAATGCAAATAATCCTCAAAAATCGGTGTAAAACCTTCACAGTGCAAATAAAATATAATTAAATATAGTAATGCAGTAATAAATCAACACTAGATACAATACAACTTAAAGAGCAATAACTTGTGACAAAAAGCGCATAAAGTGCTTGGTGCAGTCAGTCAGTCAATCTTCAGTGCACAGGATTAATTCATACACAGTGTTACCGATCACAGTGCAGACCAGTATATCAAATTCTTCAATAGTGCTTCACCATTCGTGTGTACAGTGTGCCCCAGCCTCTCACCTCAAAGAAAGACCCCTACGGGTCTAGTCACACCAATGATGAATCTCCCATATGCATCCACAGCAGTAGGCTCTCTCCTTGTAGTCCTCTACTAGATGGGGCAGCTGTGTTAACAGATAAAGGCAGGTATTTATTAAAACATAGCCATCTCCTCCACTTTTTACCAACAAGGCTCACATGTAATTAAAATAGGTCTCCATGTGTAGTATTCCAATAGGATAATTTATTATAAAACGTACGTGTTACGTCACCGCTCACGTGACTTCAAGATACCCTTGATGAAGTCACATGAGCGGTGATGTAATGCATAGGGAGGAGCCAGGAGCACATCACTTCCGGCCGAGACCGGGCGTCCCCGACACATGAGAAAGCTGATGACTTTACGTGAGTTGCTACTTTTTAAAAATAAATTATCCTATTGGAATACTACACATGGAGACCTATTTTTATTACATGTGAGCCTTGTTGGTAAAAAGTGAAGGAGATAGCTATGTTTTAATGGAAATACCTGCCTGTATCTGAACACCACTGCCCCATCTAGTAGGAGGACTAACAAGGAGAGAGCCTACTTCTGTGGATGCATACGAGAGATTCATCATTGGTGCAACTAGACCCGTAGGGGTCTTTGAGGCGAGAGGCTGGGGCACACTGTACACACAGATGGTGAAGCCCTATTGAGTAATTTGATATATTGGTCTGCACTGTGATCGGTGACACTGTATGAATTATTCCTGTGTACTGAAGATTGACTGCACCAAGCACTTTTTGTCACAAGTTATTATTGCACTTTAAAGTTGTATTGCATTACTATATTTTAATTTATTAGCACTGAAGGTTTTACACCTATTTATGGATTGAGGATTATTGGCACTTAGCACTTTATTTGCCATTGACGAGTTAGTTATTTGGCTATCATTACACTTGATTATAGCATTATTACTTTGACCACTGAGAAAGCACCACATTTATTCATTTTTATTAGTGTAAATTTGCTGTCTCCTCAAAATAACTCGCACAGCCATCAAGGTCAAAATCACTGGCAACAAAGAGTACACCCCTAAGTGGCAATGTCCAAAATTGGGCCCAAAGTGTCAATATTTTGTGTGGCCACCATTATTTCCTGGCACTGCCTTAACCCTCTTGGGCATGGAGTTCACCAGAGCTTCACAGGTTGCCACTGGAGTACCCCTCCATGACATCTTGAAGCTGGTGGATGTTAGAGACATTGCACGCCTCCACCTTCTGTGTGAGAATACCCCACAGATATTCAATAAACCAAAATGGCTTATTGGGCCGAATTTGGACATTTTTACTTAGGGGGTGTACTCACTTGTTGCCAGCGGTTTAGACATTAATGGCTGTGTTGAGTTATTTTGAGGGGGGACAGCTAATTTACACTGTTATACAAGCTGTACACTCTACATTATAACAAAGTAGCATTTCCTTAGTGTTGTCACATGAAAAGATAGAATATTTACAAAACTGAGGGGTGTACTCACTTTTGTGAGATACTGTATATATGTTAAGGTGTGCTGGGATGTGAATGAGGCACATAAACGTTTTTTGTGTGTCCTTTCAGTCATCTGTACGTCTTAAGTGCAGAAAAATGCAGGTCACTGGACATGGTATGAATGACCTCACTGAAAACAATTCATGTTTATTGGAACTGGAGTGCGAGTGACCCACATACTCCAGCTGTAACTTGTGCCAGTTGTTCAAAACTGACTGCAATGCACAGGGAGTGAAAGTCAGGCAGTAGACACTCATTGTGGATATTTTATTTTTTATTTTATTTTTTTTATAGTGCATGTTAAACACGTTTTGGCTGAAGTTGAGGTTTAAGATCTAGAACATCTAAAACAAAAAACATTGCTTATTGTGAGTATGGCGCCCCCTGGTGGGAGTGCAAATTTAGGTTTTGGTTCATGTTTAACTTCTAAGTCTTGACTATGGGTCAAAAGTTTATTGCAGGTCAGGGCTGGATGACGCATACAGGTAGGTCTCTAGCGCCTCCCAGTCAGGGCCGTCTTTATTATTGATTGGACCCTGGGCAAACAACATTTTCCTGGGATGTGGAGAATGCATGTTGCCTGACTGTGCAGGAGTAGGAGAGCCAGTTACCAGAAGCTCCTGCAGGGGTAGTGCTACACTTATAGAAGCAGGAAAGGCTGAAATTGGACACGAGTAAATTAATTTGCAAGTGAAAGGTCTCTTTTCATACACATGTCCCTTTTAAAAAAAACAAAAAAAAAAAAAAAAACACAAAATATACCACAAACATTTTTTAGTCTTTATTTCATAATGGATTAAAATAAGCGAAGTTTATCCATAAAACCATTAAAATATTGTTCTTCCCACCACCTTACAAACCATTAAGTCGTGATGCATCTCACACAAAAGGTTTATTTTTAGATTTTTTTTTTGTTAGGATTGAAAACAAAGCCAGACACCCTTCCATAGGATGCAAAATCAGTCATAGGATTCTGGTTTTAGCTACATAAATATAAACGTACAAGTATACCTCTACCAAATAACTGCTCATACCACTTGTATAGCAATGTTGTGTTGCAGTTCTCCACAGGACATTAGGTAGACCAGCTTTCATCCAAGACAGAACACGTAGAACAAAAAAACACATTTCCTCTGTTAATAAGGGCTTCCTAGACATACAAAGATAGAGTATGCATTTTTCTTTTACACCCTAAAGGCAGTTCCAGCTTAAAAGGCTGTACCATGGTGCACAAAGACAACGGGAAGGTGTACTATAAGCAATGAAATATCTTGACTGAAGGCAAGTGTTCGACCTTTTTTTGCAAGATAAAAAGGAAAAATATGGACACAAAAAAAAAAAAAAAAACTTTTACATCAAAAGGTCCTTTGTCCTCTAAAATGCAGGAATTGCCAACCAGTCTCCTCATTAACCACGTGTATAGCAGACACAGAGCCAGCCGATACTGGCAAAGTAAAAAAGTACAGCTCCATCTCAAAGACTTCTTCCAGAGCGTTTCACTGCCGTTCCAACATCTTTGGCTTCTCTGTTCCAGTAAAATGAGCTTGACTGCGAGGATGCCAGTATGTGTCCACTAGGGCTATTTGGTAGGGGGAAAGAATATAAAAAGTTAGCAAGCAGTCCTGCCTTTCATTACCATTTTTTTTTTTATTTATTTTTTTTTATTTATTTTTGAGATCTACTTTCTGAAACCAAAGCCTACATCCAAGACCCAACAGCCATGAGTTAAGGTGCCTGGCTATGAATGCAGAGGCAATCCCTTGCATGAAAAACATGTTTTACATCAGCTAATTGAATACTTGTGCTTATGCCAGAGGGTGGTGGAGCAAAATAGGAATTGGCTAAAAGTCAAAATGGACCCATTGATTTGTTAAAAGTGAAAAACCCTAAAAACGCAACAGATATCTATGATGCAAAAAGCATTTAGCAAGAATGACCAAAAAGGCATAAAATCAATCTTCTCCACTGAAGACTTTATAATCAAACAAGTCGCATCAGAATTGTATGAGCCGTCACAGATCGGTTTCACACTCTATTGCACTAATGCAGCAAAGACCAGTTTGTGCCGTCATCCATTGTCGTATGCATTAATGGTGGCAAGGAGGGATGCACCGATGCCGATACCAGGCATTTGAGTATTGGTACTCGCCCAAATGCACAAAATAGATACCTTGCGGTGTAATTTACAGCGATACAAAATGAATGGGCGCAAATCGCACTGCAAGAAAATTGCATGCAATTTGAATAGGAATGTGGTGAGATTCCTGTCTGAATCGAATGAGATTTCCCCTATTGCTCATGTGTGAAATATATATATATATATATATATATATATATATATATATATATATATATATATCTCCCCATCTCATCTAGTTGGCAGTTTAGAATGCAAAAATTCAGCAGTGGAAGTGCTGTTCCTGTAAGTAGGTGGAGACAGATTAGAATTTTAAAGCAACAATCCTTTAGTGTTACATAGTAAGGTTGAATAAAGACCAGTCCATCCAGTTCAACCTGAGTGTGAGTGCATGTCTACAATTGTCCCTAACCCTGTACATTGCACACTCACATCGGCCCCTACCCTCAATACAATGTCCCCATTCATATACTAGGGCCAATTTTGGACAGAAGCCAATTAACCTACCAGCATGTCTTTGGAGTGTGGGAGGAAACCGGAGTACCTGGAGGAAACCCATGCAGGCACAGGGAGAACATGCAAACTCCAGGCAGGTAGCGTCTTGGTTGGGATTCGAACCAGCGACCCTTTTTACTGCTAGGAGAGAGTGCTACCCACTCTACACCACTGTGCCGCCCAATTGGAAAACTGGAGCTCCTAGGGGCGGGCAGTGAGCCCAATGGATGCCGAATCGATGAATGTCCGTTTGTTGCCCGCACAGTACCGTCTCCATAGTGGAGCACTTCCACCCGCTCCTGGAGTTTCCCCCGGCCAGCGGTGACAAGCCCTAATGGCAGCTGGTGCCATCCATTGAGCCAACCGTTCGGGTTAGAGGCAGCCGTTCATGCCACCAGGCTCAGCAGAGTAAACTACAGAACCCGTGAGTCACAGTGCCTCATTGGCACGCCATCATCTCCCTGCATGGGCTTTTATCTAATGCCATCAGTCTGTTAAGTTTTCTAATAAATTATTGCTGCTTTGAATTTCTAATCTGTCTCCACCTACTTACTGGAACATGGTTGCAAAAAGAGACACCATTCCAACCCATGTGTGTGATTTTGTGTCAGTATTACATATCCCTGTATGTTGTGGTTGTTCAGGTGCTTATCCAATAATTGATGCTCCCGCTGAAACCACTGCCTGTGGAAGGGAGTGCCACATCCTAACTGCTCTTACAGTAAAAAACCCTCTACACAGTTTAAGTTTAAACTGCTTTCTTCTAATTTTAGTGAATGGCCGCGTCTTATTAAATTCCCTTTATGCAGAAAAGTTTTATCCCTATCGAGGGGTCACCAGTATGGTATTTGTACATTGAAATCATATCCCCCTCAAGCGAGAACAAGTTCAGTGCTCATAACCTTTCCTCATAACCAAGGTCCTCCAGACCCTTTATTAGTTTTGTTGCCCTCCTCTGGACTCACTCCAGTTTTAGCACATCATTCCCGTGGACTGGTGTTCAGAACTGGACAGCATACTCCAGGTGCGACCAGACCAGTGTCTTATAGAGTGGGAGAATTGTCGTTTATCTCTGGAGTTAATCCCTTTTTAATGCATGCCAATATTCGGTTTGCTTTGCTTGCAGCTGCTCAGCATTGCATGCCATTGCTGAGTCTGTCATCTACTAGGACCCCCAGGTCCTTCTCCATCCTACATTCCCCCAGAGGTCCTCCCCCAGGGAGTAGATTGCATTCATTATTTTGCTACCCAAAATGCATAATTTTAAATTTTTCCACATTAAACCCAATTTGCCATGTAGTTGCCCACCCCTTTAAATTGTTCAGATACTCTAGCATAGTTTTCCACATCCTGCGGAGAAGTTATTGCCCTGCTTAGTTTAGTATTGTCTGCAAATACAGAGATTGAACCATTTATCCCATCCTCCAGGTAGTTTATGACATAGCTAAAATAGTGTATATAGTCCCCTATCCCCTCCAAGAGCTTGCATATAATTGATGTTAGGCTAACTTATCCAATTTCCAGGGATGTATCTTGGCCCTTTTTTAAATAGTGGTGCTACATTGGGATTTCTCCAATCAGCAGACTGCTTGTAAAAATCAGGAACAATGGTCTGGCAATTACTTGATTGAGTTCATCTGGTCCTGGTGACTTAAGGTTACGATTAAGTCTACTTCAAATTTTTCCTCAGTTAGCCATGAGGGTGCTTCCTGTGACGTGCCATGAGGATAAACATTACAGTTTTGGTTACTGAAGCCCCCCCCCCCCCCCGATTCCCTTGTGAAGGCTAAGGAGAATAAATTCAATACCGTTGCCATCCTTAGTAACCAGATTCCCTTCATCAATCTTTATGGGACCGATATGATCGGACCTCCCTTTCTTACTGTTTAAGTATTTAAAGAATTCTTTGGATGTTTCTTACTCTCCTCTGCCACCCTGATTGCACCCTTACATTTCTTGCTGTATTCTTTGCAAAGTTGGAATGCTGATGATGGTCCCTCAGCCTTGTAACTTTTGAAAACTTTCTACTTTGCTTTTATATGCATGTTTACATTGGAGTTAAGCCACCAAGGACTTATTAGCTCTTTAAATTTATTTCCCCATTGGGATGCACTGGCCAATGCCCTTAAAGCATACCCAATTCTCCTCTGTGTTCTTTGTTCAAGATTTTATCCCAATTTGTATCTTTTAGCAAGGCTCATAGTTTAGGGAAGTAAGCCCTTTTGAAATTCAGTGTTTTTGTATTCCCCTTATGTTTCCTATTAGTTTGATTTATACTGAAACCAATAGACCTGTGTTTGCAGTTTCATAAGTTATCCCGTATTTCTACATCCGTGATGAAGTCTGTATTGTTGGTAATCAGTAGGTCTAGTAATGCTTTGTTTCTAGTTGGTGCATTTACCATCTGACCCATGAACTTGTCCTGCAAGACATTTTGGAACTGGCGAGCCTTCGATAAATGCACGGTTCCTTCCACCCAGGCTAGGTCTGGATAATTAAAATCCCCCCATTATGACGACACATCCCATCCTTGCCGCTAATCCAAATTGTGATAGGAAGTCTGCCTCTGCCTTCTCCCTCTGGTTAGGGGGCCTATAGCATGCTCCCAGTATTACTTTCCCCTTAGTTTCATCCCTTTGCAGCTCTACCCATAAGGATTCCACCTCCTCGCTTGCTCCCTTAGTGATGTCATCTTTCACTTGTACATTTTTAATATACAGGCATACCCCTCCCCTTTTTTTACCCTCTATCCCAGCAAAATAGGGAATGCCCTTGAATGGTTGCCAGCCAATGAAAGCTGTTGAACCAAGTCTCTGAAATTCCTACAAAATCTAAATCCTCCAGCGATCCCCCTGCTGAATTTTGTGAGTTCTAAACTGACCACTAGATAGTGCTTCTATACACAAAGAAAATTTGCATGCAATTCTTTGCAGTGCATTTTGTGCCTTTGTGTTAAAGCAAAAATCGCAAAGTATCGATACTCCGTATCAGCGAGTACTTGACTGGAAGTATTGGTATTCATCGATTAAAAAAATGGTATCGGTGCAACCCTAGTAGCAAGCTTAAGTGACACCCGGTGTAGTTGCATCAGGTTTTTGGACCAACCTGGGAGCAGTGTCTACTATTTGACTGCATAACAAATATAATTTGACCTGTGAGGGCTGTGAAACTTGGTCTTGATTAGTGATGTGGTCAAGGTTTCCATGTTCCCAGGGACAGGGACTGAAAAACTCCAATGTAGAAACAATCCTAATCCTTCAATTCTGGTTGCGACAGGGCATCACTTTGAACGGAGAATGAAGTCAGTTTCCCTGCAGGGGAAAAGGGACCATTGATGTAGGACTGATTTAGCCAAGGAAGCAATTTTAACACTTCATTGGCTTTAAAGAATGAATATGCCCATAGTGTGTTCTCAAATATAATTGTTGTGCAACTGTCTGTACATTAAATGCATTTATTAGACTAGGTAAAAAAAAAAAAATAAAAAAAATATAAAAAAAAAAAAAAAAAACTGTACAGAAGTATGGGGAATGCCTTTGACTGTCTGGATTAGATTGGCTCATTTTCCTGGTGAGAAATGCTCTCCAGTGTAAGGGGGGAGGGCACTGAAGAAATTTACATAGCTTTAACAAATATTTTTACGCACAACTCTTGATAATACTGTTGCAATTTTTTTTTTTTTTTTTTAAAGAAAGCATTTAAATAAAAAAATAGAAAAAGGGTGAAATGCACACAAAAATGAAACGTTACCTGTTCTATGGATGCTCTGAATGCACGGTTATCCATCTCAAGACGGTGACTTTGCTGATCTGGGTCATGCCGCTGACGAATGGTTGCTTTCCTTCTATGGCCAAGCATTCGGGTTTTGTAACACTGAAAAGATTGAAAAATAAATTTAAGTATGCAGTTAGGTGTAAGGGAGCAAAGACTGAAGACTGTCTAGCCAAAGCCAAAATCAGAACCCCAGTCAAGTTTGTATTGCTGTCTGAGAAGAAGAAAGATTCAACACTGCACCGATTTCAAAAAGTAGTTTCTGTACTACTCTGATTTTGGGCTGCGAGTTACATTGACATCTGTGCAGAAACCTGCACAGATGTCTCTGAAATTGCGTCTGTAATCGGGACTGACATGCAGGAGTGAAATTGGCTTAATTCCCGCAGCTGTGTGAACCTGGGCTTCTTCGAAGGTTTCCTGTGGTGTCTACAGAACAGAAGTTAGGAAAGTCTCCAACAGGAGAGACACCCCCCCCCCCAAACAGAGAAATATAAAAAAAATTACAGTTTAACCCTTTCCTACTCCAAAAATATCATTTCATTTGTGTTGAGGTTTAATTTTAGAGTGAGGTAAATAGTTAGATGCAAATCCTATCGGAGTGACATTTTATTGTTTTTAAGTTCTGGATCTCAAACAATTGTCATTTTCATAAGTCCATAGTTTGGCTGCCCACATTTTACATTGTTACATAGATGTAAGGTTGAAGACAGACACCAGTCAATCCAGTTCAACCTGTGTGGGAGGGGTGCGTGCGTATTGGGTCTCTACCATTACCCATATCCCTGTATATTGCATTCGTTTAGATGCCCATCTAGGAATTTAAAAATGAGCAACATTACCTGCTGAAACCACCTATTGTGGAAGGGGGGGATCCACATCCATACCGCTCTAACAGTAATATTACTATCATATCTCCTCTTATGCATCTCTTCTCCAAGGAGAATAAGGATTGTAAAATGTTCTTCATAATGGAGATCCACGAGCCCTCCGCTTCTCTGGACTCTCTCCAGTTCCAGCACATCCTGTCTGAGGACTGGAGACCAGAACCAGAACACCATATTCCAGGTGTGGCTAAACCAATGTTTTGTAACGTGGTAGAATTATAGTGGAGTCAATCCCAATTTTTAATGCTTGCGAAAATTCTACTGACCTTGCAGGCTGTTGCCGAGTCTGATCTACTAGGACCCCCAGATACTTCTCCATCCTCCATTCCCCAGAGGTTCTTCCCCTAGTGTGCAACTTACATTCATATTTTTAGCTTCCAAGCGCATTACTTTACACTTCTCTACATTGAACCTCATTTGCCATGCGTTTGTCCACCCCTCTATTTTAGCAAGGTCTTCCGGTAGAGTTGCTATATCCTGTTGTGAAGTAATTGTCCTGCTTAGCTTTGTATCATGAGCAAACGCAGATTGAGGTATTAATATACCATCCTCTATATCATTTATGAACATGTTAAACAGGATTGGTCTCAGGACAGAGCCCTGGGGTACCCCACTTACAACTGCTGACCATTCACAAGATACACCATTTATCACCACTCTCTGAACATGCCCCTGTAACCAGATTTCTATTTGGGTACATACACTATCAACACCAACAGACCTCAATCATGGATTAAGCGTTTATGGGGGGGGGGGGGGGGGGGGGGTGACAGTGTCAAATGCTTTGGTCTAGATACACTAAATCTACCGGCCCTCTTTTATCCAGATTGCAGCTCACGTCCTAGAATGTTAAGGTTTGTCTGGCAAGAACAATATTTCATAAATCCATGCTGGTTACTACAATACTATTTTCTGCAAATTCCTGGATATGGTCCCTTATCCCCCTCCAATAGTTTCCACACTATTGATGTGAGGCTGACTTGCCTGGCCGTATAAAGTTTCATCCATACTTGTTCCAAACTGCAGTAGGATTCCGCCAACGCACACGTGTTTGTTTTAGGTACTCCAGTTACGTTGACCACAGTTAAACCAATTAAAAAGTTCCTCTAACTTTTTGTCCATTCTTTTCCCCAGCAGGGCTGCACCCCCCCCCCCCCCCCCCCCCCCCCCCATTTAGACAGCCCAGTTTTCCAGAAACCCAAAATGCTCCTTCCTGCACCAGTTCCTCAGCCACTTGATAAGTTCCCTAATCTCCTGCTGCCTCTCTGGAGTGGCTCGTGGTACAGGAGGCAGTATTTCAGACTATCACCCTGGAGGTCCTTTTCTCAATGTAGCTCCCGAGTTCCTGAAATAATTATTTATTTTTTAGGATGGTCCATCTTACTCTGTCATTGGTACCCATGTGTACCATGACAGTTAGGTCTTCACCACCCCCATCTAACAATCTGTCCATCCAATCCATGATGTGCGGAAGCCGAGCGCTTGGTAAACAATTTGCTGGTCTGCAATCACGGTCTGTTAAATTTACACTTGTTTTTATGCTAGAGGCCACACAGCAAAAATGAGCATCACAAACAAACCCAACATACTGAAAGCAGAAGTGTAGGTTTCTAAACATTGTTATGAGTTTGTCCTCCTGCCTGTGATGTGGTGCATAATGGGATGCACTGTAGCATGCAAATATACTGTGGATTCTTTGAAGCAGCACAAAGATGTGAATGGGCTCCAAGAGGTAGAACTAGATATTGGATGTCAAGGCCAGTGCTCGACGAATACCGGGCGCCAGGTCGCATTGGCGACTAGAATTACCGACCTGGGGCAGTACACCTGGGGGTATCCTGTCTCCATGGTGCGCGCGCCCCCCCCACAACACGATCGCGATGGGCCGCGCCGGCAGGTAATTGAGGCCCCGGCTTTGCGGCCTTGTGCAGTCCTACGGTAGCTTCTAGAATCTGGCGCCCTTGTGGTGGCCGTTGGTACGACACCCAGCAATGCTAGAGCTGTTTTTTTATTTTCACTGCCTGAATATCTCCTTCACTTAGAACCCCCAAACATTATATATATTAATTTTTCTAACACCGTAGAGAATAAAATAGCGGTCGTGTGGTTTGAACACGGCTTTCATATGCGGGCGCTACTCTTCTGCAAACAAGCTCGGCGGGACGGGCACGTTTAAAATTATTTATTTTTTCTTATTTATTTTAACTTTTAATTTTTTCACTGTTTTTGAAAAAAAAAAAATGGTGTAACTTTTATTCCTATTACAAGGAATGTAAACATCCCTTGTAATAGAAAAAAGCATGACAGGACCTCTTAAATATGAGATCTGGGGTCAAAAAGATCTCGGATCTCATATTTACACAAAAAAAAAAAAAAATTGCCATTTGAAAAAAAAAATAATAAAATGTCCTTTTTTAAGAGCTATGGGCAGAAGTAACGATTTGAAGTCACTTCTGCCCTGCAATGACAGAGACAGGCAGGGGCCATCTTCCCCTCACTCGTCTCCATGTCGTAAAAAAAAAAAGAAAAGAAAACCCGGCTCCTAACTTTTTTAGCTGACTAGTAGATTCCAAGCAAATTTGTCAAGCCCTGGTCAAGGCCATTGTTGGCTAGATCAGGGTAAAACAGTCAGTATATACACAGCAGACACAACCAACCCAAGACTTGCCGGGGGGAGAAGTGGTTCAACTGCTATTCCCCCCCCAACCCCTCTGATAAAAATCAGAACCTCTTCAAACTCCAACCATAGTTAGAAGTAAACATGTGTCATGACTATGGACAGTCAATTATTTACATACATTTTAAAACAAGCTCCCATGGATCTCTGTAGGTGTAAGCACTGTGGAGAAATTGGTCTTTAGAAGCACTCACCTTCTCTCAGCAGCTCAGCTCACCCCGTTAAACTCAGCAGTGACTTGATGCCCTGCCAGCCTTCCAATTTAAACACAGAAGATGCACACAAATACAGGTGCTCAGATGCCTAACTTGGAAGGCTTCACTGCTTCTCTTGTAAATATTGAGGATTACCTGCATCTACAAAAAATGTTAGCGAGGGTGTATTTTAAAAATGTTCATTTACCGTTTGTCAAGGCAAAAAGCAGTAAATGCATGACCACCCACTCTGGCCAGGGGTTCACTTTAAAACATACAACATTGTAGGATACAACAAAGTGCTGCATGCCCAAATGTTCTTTTAGGTCTAAGGCAGCTTTGAGATATTGTATGAAAACTTAGATAATGGCTTGCAGACTAGCACAAGCTTAAGAATATTGAAAGAGATTGGAATTAAAACAAAAATATATGAATACTTACCACATAGACCAGCAAGGGAAAAAGCAAGATAGATAGTCCACACATCACTATTATGGCCACAGCATAGCCAGGAAAGTTTGTATACTCATTATAAGGGCTTGATGTGGAATCTAGAGGTAAAAGGGCAATAAATCAGTGTAACAAAAATATTAAAGGAATTAAAAAAAAAAAAAACACACACGAATAAAAAAATAAGTTACTTCTGCCTCATTCTGCTTACTGTCTGCAAACTCGTGCTGGACCCTTTTTTGGTCCGCACCAGAATAGTCTTGCACGGGTGTTCACGATTCCTGTTAGACTTAACAGTTCACACTGCGATATGCAAATCGATTAGTGGGTCATTACCTTTGTATTGACACCCCCAGCAGTTCACATAGGGCAGTGTGAACCACGTAGGAGAAACACGATGCAGGAAATTTATAGGATATACACAGGGTTTCCACATCGCTGCAGTGTTAACCAAGCAATATGTGTCATAGCGTCTTCTACCCCACTTCAAATCACTCACCTCCACCACAGTATTATTCTCTTCCATCCCCTACGACACAACACCCCCCCCCCCCCAGTTATATACTATGCCCCCACACAAGCGAGTGTCTTCTGACCCCCCCCCCCCCCCCCCCCCCCCCCCCCCCCCCCCCCCCCCCCCCCCCCCCCCCCCCCCCCCCCCAACTGTAGTGTCCCCCCTCAAAGCAGTGTCCGCCTCTACTGTAGTGCTCTCTGCATCAAACCCCCTCCAGTAATGTCCTCTGCCGATCAACAGCACACAGCCCTGATCGAGAGCAACCTGTCAGCTTCCCGCAATCGAAAGTGGCTCGCGGTCGATGGGTTGCCGACCCAGGTTTAGATCAAAGCATATTCATGTGTTAGAATGGCCATGTCAAAGCCAGACCTAAATACAAATTGAAAATCTGTGGCAAGACTTGAAAATTTCAAGTTAGACTTACCGGTAACTTGTTTTCCAATAGACTTTCAGGACAGCCACCCAAGAGATCATGGCTCCACCTTACAAATGGAAACACCTCCTCCATCAGAGCTTTTAAAAAAGGAAAGCCTCCACACAGCCTCCTCAGTTGTTTGTAGAGATTGTCTGACCCTGGCTGCAACACAAGTGATAGTTATATCATAGTATTACAGCAACATCAAAACGGGGCGGGTTACTGCTGTCCTGAAAGTCTATTGGAAAACAAGTTACCGATAAGTCTAACTTGAAATTTCCAAAACGACTTTCAGGACAGCCACCCAAGAGGATTACCGAGACTTACTCCATTCAGGGCGGGACAACAGCCTGTAAGACTTTCCTTCCAAAAGCCTGATCCACAGCCGTCAAGAGATCTAATCTGTAATGGCGGGTAAATGTCGTCAGACTTGACCAGGTAGCTGCCTTACATATCTGCTCGGGGGTGGCACCAGCTTTCTCTGCCCAACTCACCGCTGTAGCCCTTGTGGAGTGAGCCTGGAAACTCACTGGACTCCTTTGACCTGCAGAGGAATAGGCTTCTGCAATAGCCATCCTCAACCATCTTGCTATGGTACTTCTGGAAGCTTGCTTTCCCTCTGTATTGCCTGAAAATAAAACAAATAGTGCATCTGCACGTCTAAAGTCCTTCGTGGCTTCCAAGTAACTTAGGACTGCTCTCTTAACGTCCAAGGTGTGGAATTCTTCCTTCTTTCCCTCTGGATTAGAGCTGAATGTAGGGAGAACCATCTGAGAACGTTTTTTTTTTTTTTTTTACTGACGCCACCTTGGGCAAAAAATTAGAAAAAACAGGTCCCTGATAGACAAAGCCTGCAACTCGCTGATTCTGCAAGCTGATGAAGTGGCCACTAAAATAACAATTTCAGGGAGGCCAATCCAATAGGTTCGAAAGGATCCTTAGTCAGGGCCTGTAGAACAGTCGTCAGGTCCCATGCTGGGCATTTCTTAGTCACTACTGGTCTAGACCGGGAGAGTGCTTTAAAAAAAAAAAAATCTAGTTACTAAAGGATTTGAAGCAATAGACGTTTCCAAGAAAACCCCTAGTGCCACAACTTTGACCTTGAGAGTGCTGGTCGCTAGGCCACCATCTGCCCCCTCTTGCAGAAACTCCAGCACTGAAGCAATCCGTTTGTGATCTTGCAGAAGTTGCGCACCAGGAGTTAAAGACCTTCCAATACTTAAAGCGGGGTGACACTGTTTTTTTTTTGTACAATGAGAAGGATTAGGAGATGTAAATTCATCACTCACGTGTTCCGTTTTCCAAGCGAACTGCTGCCAGTTACAAAAAAAAAAAAAAAAAAAAAAAAACGTATAAAAAAAAAAAAAAAATGTTGCTGCTGGGTGCCATCTTGCCTGTGGGCATGTGAAACCACACAGGCACCTTCTTCCTGGTTTCTGTTCTTCAGATGGCCCAGTATGCACCGCCGTTAGTGTGCAGATCTCGCGCGTGCGCAGTAACGGCAAAGTGTAGCCCAGACAACAGTTCAGGTTGCCATCACAATGGGCGGCGTCGTAGGAAGTCCTGCCCCGTTGTGATGGCAACCGACATAAACCAAGGATGAAACAAGAGCGGTGACTCAGAGGAGAGAGCGGCGCTGGAGGAAAGGTAACAGATCTTTCCAGCCAAAATTTTTCTATTCGATTAATTATATGCCTAACATGCAGCATGCCTCACGTTTGCCGAAATCTCACAAGATTTCAGCCACATCCGATGTCCGCACTGACTCCTGGGATCAATGACACCAGATCCCAGGAGACAGTGCGGCATAACGAGAATCGTCGCATAGACCCCGCCCACCCCCGAAGAGGCAGAGCAGCAAATACAAGGCAAGTAGAAAAAAAAAAAAAAACACACGCCATTTAGTACTCTTTGCCTGATTTGGAAGGCAAAGATTTACTAAATGAAGTGTGTGCAGGACTGCTTTAAAGTATATAGCTCTTGTGACTTTTTTCCTACTGGAAATCAGAGTAGCCACCAGCCTGAGAACCCCTTTCTCTTCAGGAGCTGCTCCTCAGAAACCAAGCTGCAAGTCTTAGCTTTCCTAGATCTTGATGAATCAGAGGGCCCTGCAAGAGGAGATCCTGTCTGTGGAAGATGCCAGTATGGTTTCAGCTGCATCTGCAGCAGGGACGAGAACCACAGCCTTTCAGGCCAGAATGGAGTGATCAAAATTATCGTTGGGTCCTCTCGTGATTTTGCTTATGACTTGAGGTATCAACTGGAATGGGGGAAAAGCACAACATAAGCAAAACCTCCACCTGTGTGCCAAGGCATATTCCCAGTGACGGCTTGTGCCTGTTCAAGGAAAAGAGGGACCTAGGCATTTCCCTGGGTCGCAAATAGATCTACACTTGGTTGTCCCCACCTTTTTACAATCAACCTGAAGACCTCCGGATTCAACTGCCACTCTGCCTCTAGAATCTGGTTCCTGCTGAGAAAGTCTGCCATTTGGTTTAGAGTTCCCTTTAGATGGACCGCTGACAAGGATAGCGTGCCGCTCTGCCCATGCCAGAATACCTCTTGCCACATCTTGTAGTGCCCGACTTTCTTCCCCCCTTCCGGTTTATGCAAGCCACCACCGTGGCGTTATCCTAAAGGACCTGAACATGTTGCCCCCAGACAAAACCTGGAAAGGCTAGAATTGCCATTTCCACTGCCTTCGGTTCTCTCCAATTTGAAGAACTCCCCGCCTCCTCTGCAGACAATGAGCCCTGAATCCACTGACTGCCCATGTGAGCCCCCCCCCCCCCCCAACCCCAGGCACTGGCATCGATCGTCAGCCGTACCTGGATTGGGAAGGACCACAACAGAGCCTCAGAGAACCTCCTGGTTCCTCTACCACCACAGACTTCCTTTTACTGAAAATCCAATGAAGTCTGCTGGTGGTCCCAAACCTTCAATAGAAAGGTTTGCAGAGGTCTGAAATGGTATCTTGCCCACTGGACCACCGGGATGGAAGAAGTCAAGGTCCCCAACACCGACATAACCTTCCTGATGGACAGGGTTTGATTGGATTGTAGTTGGGACACTATCAGCTTCTCCCGTTTCTCTTCTGGCAGGAAGATTTTCTGATCCAGATATACTGCTGGGAGGACTCTTCCTCCACCAGCTCCCTAATGCAAGTTTTGCAAAGGGCTTTTTGCCAAGATTCCTGCAATGGTATTTTGCACGAGGGGCATTTCTTCTGGCCTGGAGGGTTTGACCGTTTAGTTTTCCCCAAGACAGTCTCCTAGAAAGAAACCAAGAGGGATGTCTTACTGCTACTGCAGAGGGCCTACTAAAAACACACACACAGTGCTCACACCGACCACCAACAGGGAGAAGGACAAACACCCCACCGTGACAAATAAAAGGGAAAAAAAAAAAGACACAGCCACCATAAAAACCTACAGGTCTGAGCGACAGTGACCTCAGAAACCTGTAGGGGCAGGCTCCCCTGAGGGAGGGAAATACAGTCCAAGGAAAAAAAACACATAAGCCCATAAGGGTAAGAATCAAGAGCACCGTTGTGCCCCTCTTACCTGGGCCTGACCGGTGCTAGTGGTGCCTGCCTCCACCGACGCTGAAGATCTCTCCTCCATCATGCAGAGAGCGCAGCGGAGACTGAATCTGCACAGCTGATTTTTTTAAAACTCCCGGGCGTCGCATCATTACGCTGGCCGGAAGTTTACGCACAGTCTATGGACCCGCCCCCTAGCTCCTGCGTATCAGGCGACCTGAACCACTTGTCGCTCTGCCCAAACAGGAAGCTGCGTCATCCGCCCTCCAGAGGGAACCCGGAAGCCAACTCAGCACCAGCGCACGAGATACAAACTCAGGCTCCCGGGTCCAAGACGCCTCGACCTCCTGCTCGGCCATTGCTCCGAGCTGGACAAGGCTGGGCGCCCTGGAACACCCTCTGAACGTGCCAGGAAGGAGCTGGGATGGTTGTTTCTGCCGCAAACAGTACCTCACAGAGGTAAGGCCTTTCAACTCCCCCTGGAGAGATCGCAGCCCTGCTGGTTCCCACAAGTGCTTCCACATGGCGGAGAAAACACAAATAACTGAAGCCATGGTGGAAGGGGTGGGGTTTTAAAGGTCAAAGCAAGTGTTTCTTAAAAGTGGGCGGAGCTGCGCTCTCCAGAGTTGTCCTGAAAGGCGATTTGAGAAAAAAAAAAAAAAAAAAAGCTTACACAGGATTTTTCTTGACTGGAAACGACTTCTTGTCCGCCGTCCGGTCAAGAATAGATTCCAACTCTGTGCCAAACAAAAGATCCCCTGCAAAGGGGATACGGCATAGCCTATTCTTAGACGCCACATCCCCTGGCCACGTCTTCAGCCACAAGGCCCTTCTCACAGAGTTAGTCAGGGCGGCTGATCTGGCTGTCATGCAGACCGACTCGGCTGAAGCGTCTGCGATATAAGCAATCACAGCCGACAAGGTAGAGAAAGTCTAATATCTCCCGTTTAGGGGAATTAGCCGAAATGTGCGCTTTTAAATTGGTTAACACAATGGTCTAGATTCCTTGCCACACAGGTCGTTGCCATCGCCGGTTTCAAATTATTTATTACCGACTGCCAGGTTCTCTTTAAAAGGAGGTCCATTTTTTGTCCATGGGCTCTTTCAAAGTGCCCATGTCCTCAAAAGCTAAATCTGGGGACTTTGAAACTTGAGAGAAGGCAGATTCTAACCTTGTGCCAAATCAAATCTTCAAAGGGAAACCTTGTGTGCCTTAGAAAAAAAAAAAAAAAAAAAAAAAAAAAGGCTTCTTCTCGGGCTCTAACCATTCTTCTTGATCATATCTGCGATCATGCAAGGAGAGTTCCTTCCTTTCCTCAATTCCTAAAGTCGCATAGATCACCTTAAGGAGACCTCCCACTTCTTCTAAGGATAAATTAGACTTAGAGGCTGCTTCCAAATCATTTTTGTCTATCGCCAAAGAGACAGAATCCTGAGGAGGTGTCTTGTGACCATTTCCCCCCCCCCCCCGTCATCAACTGAGAACACCCCTGGAGCTACAAGGGTGACTGCGGGGTTCTAGGCTTTGACGTTCCAGGACCCTCTGCTAAATTAGACCTGGACGCCTGAAAAGTAGCCTTGAGCTCATCCTTAATGATTGTCAGTAAAATCACCACAAGTGGATGGGGATTCTTCCCTGACCAGACTTAAAATGCAAGAGGCACAGAGCGTCTTGATCCAGGATTCACTTAGTTTTTTCCTTGCAGACAGGGCATCTCCTCTTAACTGGTTGGGCAGCACTTTGTCTACACAAACAGAAAAGAGAAGAAAAAAAAAAAAAAACACGCTTTTTTTTTTTTTTTTTAACTCTGCAGAACTAATGCAGGTAACACCCAGGTGCATCTAGAAAAAAATAAAAATAAAATAATTCCAGCTGACACCCCCTTCATCACCAGCCACAGGCAAACCTACAGGTAAAAAAGGAAGGGGGAACGGGGGGGGGGGGGGGGCTGAGGGTGATACTTCCCTCCCCCCACAGGAGCAAAAGGATCCGGACCATTAAGAGACAGCTCCTACCTTCACCTTGCTGGCACCTTGGCTTGCCCCCTTGTCTGTATCGCTCTCCAGCTCCAACAGATGCGTGGTATCCTCACTGCCGGTCCCAGGATTCAAACACGCCACTGCGCTGACCCAGAAAAAAGGCACCAGGTGGTGGTCCTCTCCCCCTGCGTTTCAGCAGCCAGAAATGTGCGCCGTCGAAGTCCCGCCCCTTTTCTGAAGGATGTGGCCGAAGGCTCTCCTGGCCACCAGAATGATGGCAGCCATCCACTCCCACGATGCAGCTTGCGCTGCATGCGGGAAAAACAAACGCTGCGGCAGCCAGCTCTGATGCAAAAACAGGGGACAAGACAATCGGATGTACTGGCTCTCCCCGAGCACTGAAGGGAGAGAGAGAGCCCATAACGCTGTCCAGCTAGGAGGTAGATGGGAGGACCAGCTCCAGGGAAAAATAAAAATAAAAAACACAGGTGAGAACCTATTTTCTCCCAGGACCAGCCTAAGAGATCATGGCTCCCACCGGAGGTGTTCCTCCTAGTTGGAGGAAACACAAAACGTAGGCTACGTGGAGGCTTTCCTTTTAAAAGCTCTGATGGAGGAGTTTCCTTTTGGGAGGTGGAGCCATGATCTCTCGGGTGGCTGCACTGAAAGTCGTTTTGGAAATTGCTGTTCACAGACGCTCTCCATCCAATCTGACAGCGCTTAAGCCATTTTGCAAAGAAGAATGGGCAAAATGTCACTCTAGATGTGCAAAGCTGGTAGAGACATCCCCAAAAAGACCTGCAGCTGTTTCAGTTATTTGTTAAAAAAAAAAAAAAATTAAAAAAACGTTTATCATTTTCCTTCCACTTCACAATTATGTGCCACTTTGTGTTGGTCTATCACAAAAAATACATTTAAGGTTTCTGGTAACATGACAAAAATGTGAAAAATGTTAAGGGATATGAATACTTTAGAGGCACTGTACATGTGTGTTCATATGTGCATGCATGTACATTACATTTAATCCTGACCCCTGTTCCTGTACAATCAGAACAGATTTTTTAGGGCTTGTATATAATATCAGCAAGGACTGACACTCCTCTGAAAAACTCAGATTACTTTTAAGAGGTATTTGACAGGCAGTGAAGAGGCAATATGTTGTCTCCTCACTGCCCATTTTAACCGCTAAATGCAGCGACATGACTCTGCAACGGTGTGCAACGCAGGGTGGTTGCAGTGCAGCCCCATTCACCTGGGGGTATACTCCCAGTAACAAACTAAAAATGTGTACACTTCCACCTGTTGCCTCTACAAAGGGGGAGCAGTTGGGGATGGTAAACGCAGCTCCAGCATGTGGTTTTACCACTTTCCAACCTCCGGTGAACAAGCCCTTGGTTCACATTTGTGCAGCTGTGTATATGGTAGCCCCTTGATTCAATGGGCTGCTGCTCTGCAGAAACACAGGGAAAGAATTCCCTGAACCTTTTATTTTAAGGCTGGGTTGACACTACTGCGAATTGGATGAGTTTCCCCTGCATCCAATTCCCAAAGCAGGAGATTATGACCGACAGCCAGGAGCTGGTTCACACACCTCAGCGGCTCCGGTGCAAATTGCACAGGAGTCCAGTGAGCCTTTGGGTCAGTTTCACATCCAAATTCAGCCAAAAATTCAGGCTGAAAATCGGACCTTAACCACCTCAATACAGGGCACGTACACCCCCCTTTTCAGCGCTGTCACACTTTGAATGACATCTGCGCGTTCATGCGACACTATGTGAAATTGTCATTTTCTTCACACAATTAGAGCTTTCTTTTGGTGCCATTTAGTCACCCCTGGGTGTTTTTTTTTTTTTTTTTTTTTTTTAAAGGAAAAAAACACCAAAAGATTTTTTATAATTTTTTTTCCCTTCCGTCAGCTTCTGTCAGTAAATTTTGTAAATAAGTAATTTTTCTCCTTCACTGATGGGCGCTGATGAGGCAGCACTGATGGGCTGCACTTATGGGCACCGATTAGGTGGCACGAATATGCCACACTGATGGGTATAGATAGGCGAAACTGATGGGCAGCATTGATGGGCAGCACTGACTGGCATCACTAATGGCCACCAATTGCTGGCACAGATTGGTGGCAATCATTGCTGGCACTTAATTGTAATGATCAGTGCCCCGATTACATACCTAGCTGTCCCCTGTGAGGAGGTGCCACTGATCAGCTTTCCTCACACGTTCAGTGTGAGGCGAGGAGTGCCGATTACCTGCATCTCCGCGGCTCTTTACACAGATCAGGGGTCGTGCCTTGTCCTAGTAACACGGTGTGGCCATGATTGCTGCGCACCCCCGGGGAAGTGCGATCGTTCTGGGAGGCAGTCATGCGACGGCCACCCAGAACGAGAGCCGCACCGTCCAGCCGTCATTTGGACGGTGGACGGGCGGCAAGTGGTTAAACGATGAATGGAGATGCACCAGACTCCTTCTGTGAGCTGCTGCATTCTCTAGTGTGAACCTAGCCTTAAGCTTGCTGAAAACTGTTTGCTAATGCATGGGGGTACCATTAAGAATGACACCCTTGCAGGGCTGCTAAAAAGCACTGCGTTTGTCTGCATGTCAGGATTGCGCATTCCATGATATGCAGTAATATAAAGCAAGCTTTAGACAGGAGTGACTCAAAACTGAAAATACTTTGAAAAAGATTGAAAAAACACTGGTATAGAGAACCAGCTTCCCCCTATTCAGGTTTTATTACTCTTTATACACATCAAAATAAAATCCAAGTAGGGAAAATTCTAAATTTTACAGGTGTCAAACATATGCCATCTACTATTACTCAGTGACATCCATGGTTGGCTCAGAGGATTGTCTCAATAGATAAAATGATTGGAGACTGCCAACAGGCGAATCTTAGTATTGTATGGTAAAAAACAGACCTGGCGGCATTGACTTGATGCCTAAAATCACACTGAAAGGAGGTACAAAGTGCAATAGTCTCCTAGCCTAGGAAAACAGATTGGATGGGCTCCGCATAGAGTTTCTTTAACCGGTTCCTGACCGGCTCACGCACATGTACTGCGGCACAAAATGGTACCTCTGCGTGAAACTCCGTACAGGTACGGGCTCTCTAACCGCTTGCTGCCCGCCATATGACGGCCAGGGGGCACGGCTCTCATTCTGGGAGGGTGTCGTATGACCTCCCTCCATTTAAAAACAGGGAACGCGCTGTTGTGAATTTATGAAGAAATATATCTAATATTCGCTGGCAGAGATGGGAGATTCAGTAGGCCCAACAAAAAAAAATAGAAATTAACTTTTGCTCTTGAACAGCAGATGAACTGGTTGCCTATTTTACAAGTCTCAAATATATAAAGTTTACAAGCCTGTATTTAGACAGAAACTGCAGGACAATGAGGCCCCATTTCGAAAACAAAGGAAATAAGTTCCTATATGTGTGAGAGTAAATACAACTACAAGTCCCTTGGTTCAAGGGAAGGTTGAGCAAATAAACTGATTGTCTCAATACGGGCTCAGAAAGTGAGAGATAAATAAAACCAATGAGTCGGTATTGTCCATGCTTCTCATAAGACAATGACTAGGATAGAATGTGATGGCTTCTTTCAACAGGACAAATAATGAGAATAAACATGATAGATTGTTCACCCGAATGTTTAAAGTTCATTTGAGACATTGTAAGGAAAAAGACTTGAAATATGTGCAGGTCAGAGATATTTTAAAAATATCTATACGGTTGATATAAATCATTCAAACTCTATGTGATATGTGTAGGTCACAAAAGAAAAATATAATTTTAGTATCCGATGAAATCGGTTATAAAGAAAACAAAATAAATGGTGATTATTAATAGAATTGTTTTAGGAACAAATTAGTATTAAGACAAATATATGATTATGATATGAATGTATTAGAATTGAACTATGCTTAGATAAAGAAATATTGATTGGATACCCAAATTATACAGGTATCCAGATAGATAAAAATTGTATGTGGTGTTGACATACATACATATATAACTTGTGTCCTTTTCAAAAGGGACTACATTTTTACAAATATACAATGATATGCAGATATATCACCATTTTATGCAGGTGATTGATCAAAAATTATGCTAAGCGATTTGATAGTATGTGGTTAGTAGAATTCCCAAATACTCAAGATAGATATTTTCACTAAGGTACAATAGAAAATAAAATATATTAATGTTACAGAGCAGCCCCAAAACACATGTGGGACACCTGGTGGTTGAAGGTGCAATTACATTAAAAACATTTAGGCCAATAGGAAAGAGACACATACCTTTTGGGCTGAACATATTACAAGTTGTATAACCTTTTTGTGTGAGAGGGTATTTAAGAAGCAAGAGAGATGGAAGGAAGGAGGACAGCTCAGGGGATCCAACCTGAGAGCTCAGGGACCCACCCTGGGGAAGGGACAATGGGAGAAACATCTTCCCAGATAGACTGACAGCCATGCCTGGAAATATACTTTAACCTCCAAAGGAGATTCCTGAACCCGGTAGCCATCTTAAATCCAGACTAATAGCCATTTTGGAATGGGTAAATATAACATGTTGATTTTGTCTGATATGTTCTCTTAATTATTGATGTATTGAATATTCTATTATTGATAATCATTCTCCAGAAAGCAATAATCGCCTTTTCAGAGATTTTTCTCTAATATTCAATTTTTATTTATTACTTTTTGCATTGTTACCAAATTTTATTGACAAGCAAATGTCTAAATTATTTTTACATTGTTCAACGTTACTTACCTGCAGCATACTAACGGCTGGGTGTGTGTAAAATACAGACAGACATTGTTAAATTGTCAAGTATAAGGTTATTGATTCTACTGAAGAAGTTATCATGGTGATATTGTGTCCAAGGTACTACGCCCATTTTGAGAGTATTTCCATCAATTGTCAAATGTTCAAATAATGCAATCTGTATTTTAATTTCATGTAAATATTTGTTTTCTGTCAACCAATAAATGTGACTATTAAGTATGATCACTCGTCTCCGTGAACAAATTTCGCATATATAGACTGTCATAGATTGATTCTGTATCTTAAAAATATCTTCGTTAAAAATTACTTAATAAAAATGTGCGGGAAACTTTCCTTAAAAAAAAGTACAACAGCGCGTGATCGTGCACGCACATCCCTGTTCCTTCGGTGACGCCGTGTTACGGAAACACCACTCGCCACCAATGATGAAGTCACGCCACCAACGATGAAGTCACGGACAATCACAGATGGTACCGCCCTACTGTGCATGGCGCATGCATTCTGCACATCAGTGGCGGCGTGTTTCTCGGGAACACTGCTAGTCACCGACGCTGATCACGAAAGGATCACAGCTGATCACCAAATGTCAACAAACCGCGGTAACGAGATGTTACCGGGTTCTCCTCAGACACACCGATCGTGTGAGGGGGAGATTGCAGTAGCATCTCGTTACCGCTTACAGTGTACACCAATCACACTGCTTGCCCCCCCCCCTAATAAAGAGGACCTGTCCCCACCCAAAGTACCTGTCACCAGGCCATCAGAGTAACCGACTACCTGTCACCAGCCCATCAAAGTAACAGAGTACCTATTTGCAGCCCATGGCTCAGAATATATGTTGGGGTGTTTGCTTTCCAAAATGGGGTAATTTTGTGGGTAATTCCACTGTCCTGGTGCTCCAGGACCTTCAAAAATGTGATCGGTAGGAATGAAATGAGGTGTAATTTATGCTCCTAGAACGCCTGAAGGTCCTAAATTGCATTGATTACTGTAAAAATGTATGTGGCCAGGCTGTGTAAAAGTCTCACATGTGGCATTGCCATACACGGGAAGAGTAGCAGAATGTATTTTGGGGTGTAATTTGTTGTATGCATATGCTGTGTGAGAAATAACCTGATATGACAATTGTAATAAAAAAAAAAAAAAAAAAAAAAAAATCTTCATTTTGCAAAGAATTGTTTTTTCCCACAAAATTTACAGACTTTTATTTATAGCAGAAAAAAAAAAAAAAAAAAAAAAATTTACTAGCGATTTAATACCACCAAAAGAAATCTCTATTTGTGTGGGGAAAAAAAAAGGACGCAAGTTTCATATGGGTACAGTGTTGCATGAGTTGAATTGTCAAACTGAGCGATGAAAATTGGTCTGGGCAGGAAGGGGGGTGTAAGTGCACTGTATTGAGGTGGTTAAGAGCTGCATGTGGCCGGCGGTCGCAATCGCCGATTGTGTGCACGAGAGCCAGCATGGGGGATGTGTGTGTAAAAACGCACAAATCCCTGTTCTGGCAGGGGAGAGGAGACATGTCGTTGTCCCTACTGAGTAGGAACAACGATATGTCTCCTCCCCTAGTCAGTCCTATCCCCATACAGTTAAAACACACTGAGGGAACACTCATTTAAATCCCTTTATTGACCCCTAGTGTTAACCTCTTTCCTGCCAGTGACATTTTTACAGTAATCAGTGCATATTTATAGCACTGATCGCTGTATAAATGTCAATGGTCCCAAAAATGTGTCTAAAGTGTCAAATCTGTCCATCACAATGTCGCAGTACCGCAAAAAACCTTAGTTAGACTTACCGGTGACGGTATTTCTACGAGCCTTTCAGGACAGCACCTTTGAGAGAGCGCAGCTCCGCCTTTACCCAGGAAACACTGCGTGACAATGCCCCTTTTTAAGATCAGCTGCTTCCACCATGCCTTCAGTTGTTACCGAGAAATCCTCCGACATGCTGGAAAATATAAGCAGACAGTTACCATGCCCTATAATTATACATTATACCCTAGGGAGGGAAGTAGGCTGCTGTCCTGAAAGGCTCGTAGAAATACCGTCACCGGTAAGTCTAACTAAGGTTTTCTCTCTTCGCCTTTCAGGACAGCACCTTGGAGAGGATAACCGAGAAACTTACTTCAGGGTGGGACCACTGCCTGCAAAACCTTCCTACCAAAGGATTGGTCTGAGGCTGAGAGCAGATCCAAGCGGTAATGCTTTATAAAAGTTGAAAAACTGGACCATATGGCAGCCTTACAAATTTGCTCAGGCGATGCTCCGGCCTTTTCTGCCCATGATGCCGCTACTGCTCTGGTTGAATGAGGCAAGATTCCTTCTGGAGGCTCCAAACCCAGAGAGGTGTATGCTTCTTTAATAGCTTGTTTTAACCATCTTCCAAGGGTGTTTTTGGAAGCTTTACATCCCTTATGAGCGCCCTCCATTAAAACAAACAGTGAGGATGACTTTCTAAAGTCTTTTGTTATCTCCAGATACTTAAGACATCTCCTGACATCCAGGGTATGGAAGGTTTCTTCTCCTGGCCCCGAAGGTGAGGGGCAAAATGTAGGGAGAATAATCTCCTGTGCCCGATGAAATGCAGAGCTCACTTTCGGTAGGAATGCTGGGTCTGTCTTTAGAACTACCCTATCTGGTAGACACCTCATGAAGGGCTCCTTGATTGATAGAGCTTGTAACTCACTGACTCTACGAGCTGATGTTACTGCCACCAACAACACCGTTTTAAACGTTAAAAACTTAAGTGATGATCCTTCTATGGGTTCAAACGGAAGCTTTGTTAGTCCTTGAAGAACCAAAGATAAGTCCCATTTGGGAAAATTAATCACAGGTTTAGGCTTTACTTTAGCCATAGCTCTGAAGAAACGAATTATCAAAGGTTCCCCTGACAGGGTTCTTTCTAAGAAAACTGATAAGGCCGCTACTTGCGTCTTGAGCGTACTAGCTGCTAGGCCTTTCTCCAATCCTTGAAGAAATTCTAGAACTGAAATTGTACTAGACAAACTAAAGTCTTTTCTGGAACACCATGTATTATATACTTTCCAGACCTTAAAATAAATGTCTCTTGTCACCTTCTTCCTACTTGCAAGAAGGGTAGTAATGAGTTTTTCTGATAGACCTTTTTGTCTTAAGATTGGTTCTTCAGAAACCAGGCTGCTAGGTTGAGAAACGCTGGCTCTGGATGAAGAAACTTGCCCTGACTCAGTAGATCTGACCTGTTTGGTAACTTCCAAGGAGGTTTTACTGAGAGGTTCATGAGGGTTGCAAACCACGGCCTTTTTGGCCAATAAGGAGCTATCAGAATTAGTTCCGTGGATTCCAGTCTGAATTTGGCTAATACCCTTGGAATTAGTGGAAATGGGGGAAAAGCGTAGGACAGCTGGAAGTCCCATCTGTGGGCCAGAGCATCTAACCCCAGAGCTTGATCTTGTCTCTGAAGGGAGAAGAAAGCTGGTACTTTCGCGTTTTCCTGACTTGCGAATAGGTCCACCTGAGGAACACCCCAACTCTTGGCTATTGTCTCGAATAGATCCTGATTCAGAGACCACTCTGCTTCTCTTACTTCTCTCCTGCTGAGGAGATCTGCCAGGATGTTTTCCGTCCCTTTTAAGTGTACTGCCGATAGGGAGGCCAAATTGTTCTCTGCCCATCTCAGTATTTGGCAGGCTAAATCCAACAAAGTTCTGCTTTTTGTGCCCCCTTGTTTTGTTATGTATAACACTGCCGTCATATTGTCCGTCAAGACTTGGACATGCTGATTCTTTAGAAGTTCCTGGAAGGACAGAAGACTCAGATGAATAGCCTTCAACTCTCTCCAGTTCGATGACCTTCTCGCTTCTGGCTTGGACCAAACCCCCTGAATAGTTTGTTCTTCCAGGTGGGCTCCCCACCCCCATGCGCTGGCATCTGTGGTCAGTCTCTGGGTTACTGGGAATGACCAGTGAAGACCCTTTGAGATGTTTCTCTGGTTCCTCCACCACCAGAGTGATCTTTTTGCTCTTGCCCCTATGACAAACTTTTTCTCCAGAGATTCCTGGTAGGACCAATTTGTCAAAATGTCCGCCTGCAGCGGACGAGCATGCAGTCTGGCCCACTGTACTGCAGGGATTGCTGCTGTCAACAGACCCAGGGCTGACATGGCTTGTCTTACTGAGAACCTTGAATTGGACTGAAGTACCTTCAGAGCTGACTGCATCTTTTCTATTTTTTCTTGGGGCAGAAATATTTTCTGTTCTAGTGAGTCTATTTCGTACGCCAGGAACTTTACTCTGAGCTGGTATTAGGTTGGACTTCTGAATGTTGAGAAGCCAACCCAAACCTCTTAGATGTGCTTGAGTCACTTGAAGGTTGACTTCCACCGGACTTTTTGAGTCGGTGAAAAGTAGCAGATTGTCCAAGTAGGGCACTATTGGGATCCCTTTCAATCTCAGGGGTTCCAACGCTTCTGCCATCACTTTCGTGAAAACTCTGGGTGAGGAGGAGAGGCCGAATGGCAGGGCTCTGAACTGGAGATGCCAGACCTCCCCCCTCCCCAAATTGACTGCCAGACGTAGAAATTTCTGGGACTGGGGTGCTATTGGGATATGGAGATATGCATCCCTCAAATCGATGGAGGCCATGTGACACCTGGGGGTCAGCAAGTTCTTCACTGAAAAAATCGTGTCCATCCTGAATTTTTTGTACTTTATGGATCGATTCAACAGCTTCAAGTTGAGGATCAGACGGAACTTTCCCGATGGTTTGACCAAGAATATATGGGAATAAAAACTTTTCTTTTTGCCCCTCTGGGACCTGAGAGATGACCTTCTGTTGCATCAGCTCTTGAAGAAGAGACTTCATAGCCAGAGCCTTCTCCTGATCCTTCGGTAAGTTTGTTATGTAGAACCGACTTGGGGGGTCTTGTAAAAACTCTAGATGGTAACCCTGCTGGATTATCCCTAGGACAAATGGACTTCTTGTTGTTTCTTCCCAACTGAACAAGAAGTCCTGAAGCCTCCCGCCTACTGGGAGCTGGTCATTGTTTTTTAGGGGATTGCTCAGGGTTTCTGAACAATACCCCACCCCTGCCTCTTCCTCTCTGAGGGTTCCAAGGTCTTTTCTTTGTTTGGTCCTTTTCCTTATCGGTTTGTCGAAAAGGACGAAAATTCTTCCTCTGTTGTATCACTTTCTTTTTCTGAGGAAAAGCTTTCTTTTTGTCTGCTGTCCTATCAAGTACAGTCTCTAATTCTGGACCAAACAACAAGTCCCCTGAGAAGGGAATTCCACACAGTTTCCCTTTAGAGGCTGAATCCCCTGACCAAGTTTTAAGCCAGAGGGCTCTTCCTGCGGAATTAACCAATGCTGATGACCTGGCAGACATTTTGATGGACTCTGCAGAGGCATCAGCCATATATTTGACGGCTTTTAATAGAGTAGGGAAGGACTCTAATAATTCTTTCCTGGAGGTACCTGCCACCACATGATTTTTGAGTTGGTCTAACCAGCATTCCAAATTTCTGGCCACAACTGTGGCTGCCATTGCAGGTTTCAGATTGGCTAAGGAAGAGTCCCATGCTTTCTTCAGTAGCCCATCTGCTTTTTTGTCCATAGCGTCTTTAAGAATTCCCATATCCTCAAAGGCTAAGTCCGTTTTTCTGGATACTTGAGAGAAGGCAGCATCTATCTTTGGTTTCTTATTCCAAACACACTCCTCATTCTCCTCAAAAGGGAACCTTCTTTTAAGGGCTTTAGAGAAGAACTGTCCTTTCTCTGGATCCTTCCATTCCTTTTTAATGGAGTCTGTTAACACTTTGTGTACAGGAAAGACTATGTTTGACCTCCTCCAGCCCCTGGTACATTTTGTCATGTACTGACAGCTGAATTTTTTCTTCCTGGATCTCCAGTGTAGTATAAATTGCCTAAATCAACTTCCTCAAGTGACAGTTTATATCTAGAAGCTTTGGCTTCTTCTTCCTCTTCCTCATCATCATAATCAAACGTTGAGGGAGGAATGCTTTCCCTTTCTTCCTCAGACTCACTTTCAATTTGCACAGAAGTGGACGGAGGGAGACTGGATTGAGAACCCTGTTCTTGGCTGGAACTCTGACCACGTTTTTTCACAAGGGAGCGTACTGTCCCTAGGGCCTCTGCTAGTTCTTTTCTCACTGAAGACAGGAGTTCCTTGCACTCCTGTGAAGACTCCTCCTTCACTAAATCCACAATGCAGGATCTGCACAGGGGTTTGGGCCAAGAGTCCCTTAAAGGATTTTTGCATGAGGGGCATTTTCTTGAAGTTCTGACTTAGCAGTAACTTTCTGGAACGACAGAAATAAAAGAACCCACAGGTCCTCTTTAACTGCAGCCACTAAAGAGTACAACAGATAGACCCCCCAAAGCCAAACACCCTAAGTGCCCAGAGTCTCAATCCCTGCTGAACTGCTAATGGACCTTTACACCAAAGCAGACAGCTGCAGGTTAACCTAATACATAAACCAAACAAAAACACCCAGTGATGTAAAGGAAAGAGGTCCCTCTGTACCTCTCCTACCTGGGACTGGCCAGGAGCCTGGGCGCCTGCATCCGCCATAGCTGCTGATGATTCGTCCTCCATTCCGATCGTAGCAGCCGCCGTCCGCGCGCTTTTGAATGGCTTTCCGTCCATGCCAAACAAAAGGAAGTCCCGGCCAGAGGACCTGCCCCTTCCTCCTGCGTTCCAGCAGCTGGAACCAATTGCTGCTACGCCCTGCCGGAAGTCTCCACCCACCGGAACTGGCGTCCCCCGCCGTCCGGGATTCGGCGCCGCCATGCTGAGGCCTGGCATGGAACGCTCGTTTCTGAGCACAACCGCGGCCCCCCGAATGCACGGGCGATCAACCTCCGGCAGTCCATTACTCCTGTGAGCCGACGAAGGAAGGGAACACCGGAACACCTACCCCATCGTTCGGGAAGGTGCTGGGCTGGTCTTTACGAACGTAAGCACAAGGCACTGCCAAAACCCTCGTTTTTCTCCTTAAAGAGAGCGCAGCACCCCTGGTTCCCCAGCAGTGTTCCACCATGGCGGAGGAAACACTAAAACTGAAGGCATGGTGGAAGCAGCTGATCTTAAAAAGGGGCGTTGTCACGCAGTGTTTCCTGGGTAAAGGCGGAGCTGCGCTCTCTCCAAGGTGCTGTCCTGAAAGGCGAAGAGAGAAAACATAACAAAAAAAAACAAAAACAACAAACGCAGAGCTGGTCAAATACCACCAAAAGAAAGCTCTATTTGTGGGACAAAGATGCAAATTTTATTTGGGTGCAACATGACTGCGTAATTGTCAGTTAAAGCGACGCAGTGCTAAATTGTAAAAAGTGCTCTGGTCAGGAAGGGGTTAAAATCTTCCAGGGTTGAAGTGGTAAAATAGGCCAAGGAGCAGGTCCCTTAATTCCATGTTATGTATTCGCGGGAGGCAGGCTCACTGCCATGAAAGAAGCTGTGGTGAAAGTGTTCCAAGTCTGGTAAGAACCCAGAGCTTTGCTTCCTCATACTGCCAAATCTCTTTACTCAACAGACCCCAAAATTACTACAAATATCCTGGCACCCCTCTTCACTGGGTGGAGGAGTTTATTTATTTGGGGCTAAGGGTGGGTGGGGAGATCTATCTAGAGCTCAGCCTCTTATTACTCAAACTCACCTCCAAGTAACTCATGGAGAACTCTGTCCCCAATGGATAGGGTGCACCTCCTTAAAATGACCTTTCGCCAAAAGTTTAGGAACACCCATGCCAATCCTCAAGCAATTTTTCTTACCAAGTTTGACAGTACACCAGAGCAGCGATATTTCCATGATTATTCATTTTCAGCATATATCAATGATATTAGATTAGACTGAGAAATCAACATTCCATAAAATGTGTTCTAATACTCAAAACTATCTTTGGGTCACGGTGACCCTTATCTACAGGATGTAGCTTAAGCAAAACCACATATCAAAATAAGGACTAAATGAGTCTAAAGTATGTCAAAAGCGAATATCCATTTTGTAGAATAGTTAAAGCAGTACTTTGCGTGCCCATAACATTTCTCAGTAGTTTATTAGAGTAAGCAAACATCTATCGTATTCTGTAGAACATATCCTCGTTTAAAGGGTGAGGTAGGTTCACAAAAATAAACGTTCCTTACCTCCAATGGTTACAGATTGAAAATCCACTTTATAGGTTGATGACCCCAACATGCCATCAGATGTCAGAGCATTAAGAAATTTTCTTAATATTTCCCCACTGCCAGGAGCTGGAAACTGGTATATCATTTCGCCTTTGCACACTACAGAGCCACTACTAAAGCAAAACAGAATTAAAATAGTTGTTGTTTAAAGCACACAAATGTAAAAAAAAAAAAAAAAAAAAACTTTAAATTCATTTCAGTCTTCACTTTGGTCCCTTTCACACAGGCATTTTTTCAGGCGCTACAGCGCTAAAAAAGCAGTTCCTTTCACTTTAGTGTGAAAGCCAGAGGACTTTCACACTGGAACGGTGTGCTAGGACAGTTAAAAAAAAAAAAAAAAAAAGTCAGCATCTTTCGAGTGGTGAAGGAGCGGTGTATTGAAATCAATGGGACAGCGTGGCTATGCGGGCGGTTTTAACCCTTTTTCAGCCGATAGCGGGGGTTAAAACCACCCTGCTAGCGGCCGGATGGCACCGCTAAAACAGCGCTAAATATAGCGCTGCTTTACCGCCGATGCCCGCACAGCCCCAGTGTGAAAGGGGCCTAACTGTTACACAAAAGGTTAGTCAACAAGTGGATATATTCAGAACTACTAGTTGTACAAGGGCCATCTGAACGTTTTATAGACCTAACCACAATAGCCACAATGTCTGAAGGGTGACCCTGGTTTGTTATAGGTATCTCAGTGGCCACTCATCTGCATAAATATTTATAGTTGTAGACACACACACACACACACACACACACACACACACTTTTTTCAGCCAATCAGCAGGAGCTTCTTTGGCCGCCAAGAATGCTAGGAGAGGGTATTTATTCAGAGAAGGTCAGATCAGGGTTCTTTCCACCTCAGCTGCAGGCTGGGTGGGCGTGTGTGTGGAGCAGCAGCAGACGTTTAGACCCGACTGCTAGAGCCTTGCCACGCGTGTCAGGGGCACTGTCAGCGAGAGTCTGGTTATTGCCAGGAGACAGGAAGTTGCCAGATTAGTCAACTACTCTTGTTGCCGGAGGCATGTGTAGAGGGACGGAGTTTTGAAGGAGGAGATTTAGTCAGCCGGGGACCTGGAAAGCTTCAAGAGAACTCTTTCAAGTAATCATGTCAGAAGCACTGAGCTCAATGGACAGCTTGGAGTCTTGGACCAATGGTAAAAGTACCATTAGCCCCAGCTGTCCAATAAAAATGCTTCCAGCCCAGCCCTCCAACTACAAGGAAATACATGGGTTTATGGGTGTAAGATTTACCCACAACCCCATGTTTTCTTCAGAGTTAAGGAGAATGAGAATCTGCTGCTGTTGAAAAGGTGCCGTTATAAAAAAGTTAAATCATATTTATATGTTATAACATAATTCATTATTTATCTTTTAACTGAAATTACTGGTTTGAGTTATAACTTCAACTTCAGTAATTTCTTCGTTAAGCCACCTGCTTAAGTACAGTTTTTGAAAATATAGTAAAATTGCCTTAAAAACAATATATAATAATGATTTGTATATTACTTATGGTAATTAACCCCTTGTCACCCAGGCCAATTCCGACACTTCTTCTCTGAGAGGCCAAGACGGGCGCTCCCCACCCTTCCACAGCTCAGCACTCCAGTGAGCATAGAGGAGCAGAGCAGGAGAGCTGCTGATTGACAGTCCACAGCTCTCTTCTTGAGGAGGTGAGAGAACTGAGCCATCTGCGGTGTTTGGTGGCTCAGTTCTCAGTGAAGAGGTGGCGGGGCACAGATGCAGCATCGGAGGTCCTTGCCCTCATTAACGTGGGCAATAAGATGCTGGCACGGTACCTTTCCCCCACTTTGGGGGAATGTTGTATGGTTCAAAGGGGAGCCTTTTTCTCTTTTGTAAAGGTCAGTTTTGCGGCAGTAGGTTGGAAATAAAAAAAAAATAAACACACAACTAATTCTCCGATACCTGGAAACAAGGATTCCAGCGACATTAGGATAAAAGATAGACTGCTTTAGAAAAATATTGGAACTCACTAGAATTCTCGGACCACCACCTGGAGAAGACTTTTGTCATACAATGCCAACTCGATCTACAGAGAGAAAGAAAATCTTAACATCTTAATTGCAAAAGAAAAATGCTTGCAATTTAAAAAAAAAAAAAAAAAAACTGAAATCCTTGTAGCGTGCACAGAATTTTCAGCATTTATCCAGCTTTGCGTTCCTAATGCATTTTCTTAATTTACTGTAGTAGCAGCCCATCTGCTGAAAACACTGCAAAATTGAAGTTAGAAAAAGGTCATAAAAGGTGCAAAACAAAAAAAAAAAAAAAGTGAGAAAACTACACAAGCTTCAGGGGAGGTAAACATGTACAATGTGTGCTGAAAGAATACAGGCACCTGTTATTGATTAAAAAAAAAAAAAAGGGGGATCAGTTTCCATGGGCCATGTGATCTTGGACATCCATAGTGGGGTTTTGGCTGCGATTCATCAAGACGTTACAGCTGGCTCCCAAATAAAAGATGGTGGTGCTAGGGATCCAGCAGTGGTGAGAGGATAGCACTGGACCCCATAGGCTAGCAAGTACCTGCTGACCTAATACTGAGTGATGTTTCTCTAAGGAAGCACACCAGGAAAAATAAAAGTTAATAAAAAGTTATTGGGATACTAGGAGGATCCAAACACACACACACACACAGAGACAGAGAGAGACAGAGAGAGACAGAGAGAGACAGAGAGAGACAGAGAGAGACAGAGAGAGACAGAGAGAGACAGAGAGAGACAGAGAGAGACAGAGAGAGACAGAGAGAGACAGAGAGAGACAGAGAGAGACAGAGAGAGACAGAGAGAGACAGAGAGAGACAGAGAGAGACAGAGAGAGACAGAGAGAGACAGAGAGAGACAGAGAGAGACAGAGAGAGACAGAGAGAGACAGAGAGAGACAGAGAGAGACAGACACAGACAGAGACAGAGAGAGACAGAGAGAGACAGACACAGACAGACACAGACAGAGACAGAGAGAGACAGACACAGACAGACACAGACAGAGACAGAGAGAGACAGAGAGAGACAGAGAGAGACAGACAGAGACAGACAGAGACAGACAGAGACAGAGAGAGACAGAGAGAGACAGAGACAGAGACAGAGACAGAGACAGAGACAGAGACAGAGACAGAGACAGAGACAGAGACAGAGACAGAGACAGAGACAGAGACAGAGACAGAGACAGAGACAGAGACAGAGACAGAGACAGAGACAGAGACAGAGACAGAGACAGAGACAGAGACAGAGAGAGAGAGACAGAGAGAGAGAGAGAGAGACAGAGAGAGAGAGAGACAGAGAGAGAGAGAGACAGAGAGAGAGAGAGACAGAGAGAGAGAGACACAGAGAGAGACAGACACAGAGAGAGACAGACACAGAGAGAGACAGACACAGAGAGAGACAGACAGAGAGAGACAGACACAGAGAGAGAGAGTGAGAGAGAGAGAGAGACAGACAGACAGAGAGACAGACAGAGAGAGAGACAGACAGAGAGAGAGACAGACAGACAGAGAGAGAGACAGAGACAGAGACAGAGACAGAGACAGAGACAGAGACAGAGACAGAGACAGAGACAGAGACAGAGACAGAGACAGAGACAGAGACAGAGACAGAGACAGAGACAGAGACAGAGACAGAGACAGAGACGTGTCCTTATTTTAAAAAAGTCAGCAGCTGCATTATTTCTAGCTGTTGAAATTTTTTTAAATCGGCAGAACTCCGCTTTAATGAAACCTTGTCACCAACATAAAAATTGCAAGAAAAATCTTATATTTTAAGTGCTTACTTACATGGCATTGGTTTCCCCTTTCCAAAAACAAACTGACTTGCACCGTGCCGCTCTGACCTTGCTAGGAAATTTGAATACTTTAGGCCTAGTCAATTCCCTAGCACAGCCCCCTCCTGCCATCCGATAGCCCTCTCCCCTTCCAGGGGCATCCAATTACTATCTGTGCTGGCCAAGTTGCTCTGCCCCACCCTCTGGATCAAATAAATACCTTTAGCACATGTGATCTTATCTGAAGATTGCTGATAAAATGGTCTGCCAATGCAATACAATGTTCTGCTAATGAAATCAAAATTCACAAGAGGTGAAATGGCTCATATGGATAAAGCCCTTAAGGGCTGTAGTGCTAAAGATTATTGACTGTACAGTTCTATGGATAGGTGCATGGATGTTGACATGAAATTATAATTATGATTAATATCAGGGTGATTGAGATGAAGTGCACATTGCACAAATATTTCATAGATGAAAAAAACAAAAAAACAAAAACAAACACACACCTCATCTAGAGGAACTGTATACATTTACTCACCATTTTTGAAAGATCTTTGCTGAGCTTCTGAGACTCAGTGGAGGCCATATCCAGCAAATTTATAGCAAACTGCATGTTTGTTAGGCGCAAATTGAAAGGATAAACTTTTAATTCCTTATGCATGCCTAAAAAAAAAAAAAAAAAAAAATGCAGGAAGTCAAACCAAAATATCGAACACCCCCCCCCCCCCCCCCCCATTTTTTTTTTATATATAACTAACCATCCACAGTTATTGAAGAAAGGTCTACAGATGCATTGGCAAAGGGCGGCAGGGTGGATAAAAGATCCTGAACATTTGTAGACATGCTAGATTGTAGATACAAGAGTCCTCTGACTTCAAGATCTCCATAGAGATTCCTGGATAAAGACAAGGATGACAAAAAAAAATTTAAAGAATTATACATATTGGAACGGTTTCCCCAGGAGTGTTTTTGGAGGAGGATGTATTAACAGGAGTTTAATAGTGCTTTTTTTTTTTTTTTAAACCACAGGAAAAAGCAAATAAAATAAAAGGGAGGTCCAGGAACAATAAAAGCAGCTTCTGTAACTCAGGAGCCATTAAAGCCCACTGCACTCTTTACCAATTGTCTGTATGCATTTCACAAAAAAAAAAAAAAAAAAAAAAAAAAAAAAACTGGGCACCTTCCCACTTAGAGTACGCTGTGCAGACACCAAAAGATCTGTAATGTCACACACAGTATTTAAACAGGATGATTGTCAGTATAATCACTCAATACTTCCTCCTACAGTTTGTGGCAAGTGAAAGTAACACTAAGGCCTTACAGTAACGGATAAAGTCTCTTGTCTTCAGCTAGCCATTTATACTGCAGTATTTATAATCCGCAGAATCTCCAATTTAGTGTAAAACAGTAATTTTGACTGTGCAAAGTATTTGTGAACTCCTTCCCTGAAAAAGTACTTCCAGTGGCAGTTACTTGGTAAAGGCCTATGTAACTTTATTGAACTGAACTGTTCCGTGGGACTACTAGTCCCAGCAACACTATGCGAACAGTTTAACTGTGTAAAATGCGGTACAAAACTTCTGGGCAACAGCCCTCTCACCACACCAGGTCTGAATGGATGCCTCCGCTCAGATGGTCTCCTTCCTGCTGCCAATGCTGCACTGCTCCACAAGGCGACCAGGACCTCCTTCCGGCTCCGTGAGAGGACTCTGGATCCGCCCTGATCTGACCACACCGCTGCTCCAGCAGGCTGTAGTGTAGACCGTTTCCGGTGGCTTTAAATGTTGCTCCACACCGAGCAGGCTGCAGCTCTGGAACACCTTTTCACAGATCCTTGTAGGCAGGCCACGCATCCAGAAGAGAAGAAACTGGCCGATATTCGATCCCCGTATATGGCAGCTGGTCCGACAGAAGGGTCATGACCGAAAACTGTGTGCCAACCGCCTCCCGATTAGTACTTTCCACCAATGGGAGGATACAACAGGGGAGATAGCTATACCAACATCGGATTGTTAGTACAGCGACTCAGACCTGAGAGATTTTCTTTTAACTCAGCTAGTGGGTACTAGGCTTTAGGTATTCCTTAATATAGAAAATATGTATGCTGCCATTGCAGGCCTCTTGTGAAAAAGCCAATTGACAGTTTTTTCCCAGCTACACTACTTTGTGAAGCTGGGTCAGTAAAGGGTATTCTAGCAATTGCATTTATAAAAGCAAAAAAAAAAAAAAAAAAAAAAAAACCACATACCACATTTTCCCTGCAAGCTGCCTTCATTTTGCTCAGCAACAGATGGGGAGCCAGTGTGTATGATGAGGCCACAATGTAGTGCACTGTGAACAATATTAGTGAAAGCAAGAATTGGCCTTGCTGTAAAAAAAATTGCAGATATGCACCTGTCAAACAGGTGCAGAAGAATTACTCTTTGGGTGTCATGGGCGCCTTCCCACTGTAACCCTATAGAGGTGCTATTGGTGAAGGCAAAAGAAATTGCAATGATATGCACCTGTCAAACAGGTGCAGAAAATATTGTTTTTTTGGTCATACTTACCCATAAAAATACCTAGTTAGACTTACCGGTGACGGTATTTCTAAGAGCCTTTCAGGACAACCCTGGAGAGAGCGCAGCTCCGCCCACTTTGAGGAAACACTTGCATTTTTTCTTTAAAAAAATTGGCTCTTCTAGCCGACGTAATGGCTACTAGGAAAATTGTTTTTAAAACTAAATTTTTTAAACAAGGTGGTTCAAACGGAGCTCCCGTTAAACCCTGAAGGACTATGGATAAATCCCACCATAACCCTATAGAGGGTACTCTTGATGAAAGCAAGAATTGGCCTTGCTGTAAAAAAAATTGCAGATATGCACCTGTCAAACAGGTGCAGAAGAATTACTCTTTGGGTGTCATGGGCGCCTTCCCACTGTAACCCTATAGAGGTGCTATTGGTGAAGGCAAAAGAAATTGCAATGATATGCACCTGTCAAACAGGTGCAGAAAATATTTTTTTGGTCATACTTACCCATAAAATTTGTTCTTTGAGTAAATCGTGGGACACAAAGGCTAATATTCATTACCTGCTGGGTTATACTTAATCTCCAGGTGAATGGACACTGGTAGACCCAAAAGGTCTTTAGACAGGAAGTGATCCCCTAAATAACCCCTCCCATACAGGAAGTACTTCAGTTTTGTAGCACGCACTGAATCCTCAAAAAGAGGGGCAGGACCTCTGTCCCATGATGTACTCAAAGAAAAAAGTATTTTCTTATCCTTTCATACATCATGGGACACAGAGTTAGGCTAATATTCATTACCTGCTGGGACATCCGAGAGCAATAGCCTTGAGGGGAGGTAGACACCCTGCCTAAGGAGTCAGAGTCAGGTGACCTAAGCACGATCTCGGCCGGGGTCGGGCTTTGTTAATACCGCTGCCTGTATTTCTAATTACCAACTGTAAGTTTACAGTAATCTTTAAATAAAATTATATTTTTGAACTCTACACAATGGAATGTCTCCCTCTTTCTGCCCCTATGTCTGCGGGACCTATGGAGAGAATCTAAGAGGGCAGTAAGGACACACACTTGGAGAAATCACAAGGAAGTGATTTGTCTTCTTTTCTTCCTGCTTACTGAAAAGGCGGTTATCCTCTTGCCTAAAAAAGGTAAGAGGCTAGGGAAAACATTTTTTCGGCACTTTCTTGCATGGAAGAGTTCATCACCACTATACAAAGAGCACACTCTGAGTAGGAGGAACCATTACACAGGAGCTGTCGATTGTACCGTGTATGGGAGTTCTATTGCTAATGGCAATCCTGATTGCACTGGACACTATTTGTAGTATATCAATTTTGAACACACTGGACATTTATTTACTAAACACCGTCATTATTTGGATTTTCACATTCCTAGATGGTTGCGTTTGTTTTTTTTTTTTTTCACATGTCTGTCTGCACATTCTGGCTATTTTTGCATTTTTTATTAATTGGATCAACCCCCCCCCCCCCCCCCCTTTTTTTGCACTTGTCTATGGATCTTGTGCAAAATGCAAATAATGCAATTATTGCAATTTATTAGCACATAGATATTTGTGTACCATTCAGATATATTTTTTTTTATATCCATCTTTTTATTAATTCACGCATCGTGCCGGGCGTTTTTACTACCTATATTTATACACTTCATCATTTATTCATGTTTAATTTATGTATTCACTTCACGAATTTAGGTGTTATTTCCTCACCTTGGATTGATTTATTTGAATTATCTCATACATATTGATATAGCACGGTCCACTACATCGTTGCTATATATATTGGATTATTGCTATCATTAAGTAGACGCTTCTGTGGAACCGTTCCTTTGGAGTTCCCTCCCCCTCAGGATTGGTTTCCGGGCCTGGATGAAAGCGCCACATTTGTTTCTCAGAATTTTTATGAATCATGCTTATTAAGAATTTTAAATTATTGTTTTAAGTACTTGTTTTTTTATATACTTATATACTTAATTATTTATTCCACATAATTTAATTGTAGTGCATTTTACTGTGATTTTTGGTATTGTTCATTTATCTTGCAAGCGCCACATTTTTTATTACTTTTTCATTTACTATTGGTGTGGGAACACTTTAATGGTGGCTGCGGCATCTTCGTTTTGACTTAGATTTTTATATTGATACCTCCCTGGTGGTTTGCGCATTTTGTCTCCCCCCCTGTACGCATATTCTGCCAAACAATAGTCAGCAGACCTTTTACAGCAGCCCGCAGTACACTGTGGCCGAAAACCAAATGCTCGGCTGCTCGAACATCCACTTGATAACATTTTGTGATCGTATGCACTGAAGACCAGGTAGCAGCCTTACAAATCTGAGCCACAAATACCTGATGGCAAAAAGCCCAGGAGGTTCCTTCACCCCTGGTAGAATGAGCTCTTACCCTAAAAAGGGAGAAAGTTTACGTTTAAGACCATAGGCCTGAACGACCAATTGATGGACCCAATTGGCAATGGAAGCTGTCTGCCCCTTCTTAGGTCCCTTTAGTAAAACAAAAAAAATCCTGATCCTCGGATCTCTGCAGATCTAGAAAAATAAACCACGACTGCCCGGACAATGTCCAAAGAATGCAGTTGTCTCTTCCGCCAAATGAGGCTGAGAGAAAAAAAGGCAAAATAATGTCCCGATTTAAAAGGAAAGGCCAACACCACTTTTGGCAAAAAGGATGGAACCGGTCTTAACGCGACCGTTGTGGTGGAGGATCAAGTATGTTCCCTGCATGAAAGGGCCTCCAACTCAGACCCCCTTCTAGCGAAGAGAGAAAGAAAGAGAAAGAAAGAGAAAGAAGAATCAAATTTCCTTGAGAAAGAGAAAAAGGAGAAAAAGAAGAAGAATTCTCCCCATCACATTTCCAAGGATGCCATTTTTGGCTTCACATCAAGCAATACAAGTCTTTAAGACCTTATGATAGCTCTTCCTAGTGACAGCTTTTCTAGCATTCACTAGGGTAGACACCACTGGTCCCCAGATGCCACAGTCCTTTAACACCCTGGCTTCAATAGCCATGCCATCAAATTTACAGAATGTAAATTGGGGTGGAATATAGGACCTTGAGACAGTAGATTGGGGCCCCGTGGAAGGGTTCATGACCAGGGCCTTCTGGGCCAGGATGGTGCCACCAGAATGACTGGACCTCCCCTCTCTCTGAATCCTGTGCAACAAATGTGGAAGGAGAGGGATCGCAGAAAACAAGGGAGTACTGGCTCCATGGAACTACCAGAGCATCTGATTGCCAGAGGATCTCTTGTTCGGGACAAAATGCTATAGCTTGTTGAACCTGGATGCCAGTAGGTTGACCTCTGGCCATCCCCAATGTTTCCTGGAACACTCCTGGGTGTAGGAACCATTCCCCCGGGCAGATTTGCTGGCGGCTGAGATAATCTGCCTTCCAGTTCTCTACTCCAGGGATATGGACTGCCAATAGAATCAGCACATGTCCCTCTGCCCAGGCTAGTATGTGGTTCAGAGCTGAACGACTCCTGGTACCGCCTTGGTGATTTTTATAGGCCACTGCAGTGGCATTGTTGGACTGAACCCTGCCAGGGCAGTCCTGAAGCTCCACCGTCTGACTGTAGGGCCAGTTATACTGCCCTTAAGTCCAGGAAGTTGGACAGGATCTGTTCCATCCTTGACCATTTCTGTCGAGCTGTGAGCCCCTCTAGGGTCGCTCCCCAGCCTGAGAGACTGGCATATGCAGTCAGTACTCTCCAAGTTACCAGGAGGAAGGATCTTCCCTTTCGCAGGTTCTTATCCTGCAACCACCAGTTTAGGCTTAAGCGTGCCAGAGGAGAGAACATTGGATATCCAGGGCTTGTCCTCTCCTGTTCCAAGCCAACAAGATGTCTTGTTGTAGAGGCCTGGAATTGAACTGGGCATAGGGCACCGCCTCGAAGGAGGAGGATACCATCCTCCCTAGAAGACTCATACAGAGGCAAATGGAGGGTTTTCTGGTGCCCCTTCTGACTCCTGATTCTCCAGGGCACAGATCCTTGCGGGTGGCAAGAATACTTTTGCTTGGACCGTATCTAGGATCAGACCTAAATACTTTAGACCTTGAGCCTGTTTCAAGGTTGACTTTTCAGGATTTATGATCCAGCATAAGTTTTCCAAAATACCACACTGTGCATGTTATGCTCTGTTCTAGAGCCTGTAGTGAGTGATCTGAGCAGGAGGTTGAGGAGGATACCCAAGCACCAGGATCCCTTGGGTCCTTTAAAGACCCAGTACTGGTGCTAGGACCTTTGTGAACACCCGGGGAGCTGTAGCAAGCCCGAAGGGTAGAGCTACAAACAGAAAATTACATTCTACTGAAAATTGCAGGAACCTCTGAGGCTGAAAGATAGGTACGTGTAAATACACATCCTTTATATTGAAGAACGCTAGAAAGTCTCCCATCTGGAGTGAGGCTACTACTGAGCGGGCAGACTCCATCCGAAAGGACTGGATCAGTAGATACTAGTTCAGGGATCTTAGGTCCAAAATGGGTCTTGTGTCCCAGTTTGGTTTTTGAACCGTAAATAGGTTTGAGTAAAATCCAGCGCCCCTTTGTACAGGAACCTCTACAATCACTCCTTGATGCACTAGATGTAGTGCCTGAAGCAAGAAGAAGTCTTTGGAGGATCCGATGGAACGCTGATCCTAAAAACCTGTAGGGGAACCCCCCACAAATCCAGCTTGTAACCGCAGGGTTAGAGTCAATGTGATCCATTCGTCCGGAGCCATTGTTCTCCAAATGTCCGCAAAGTGCAGCAGCCATGTTGGCGGAAGAACTGCCTTAGCGTTGAGACATTTGAGGAAGCAGTGCAATGTTTTAAACAAGGGACACCTGGTGCTTTTCTTCACAGTTAGTAGAGAACCCTTCCCTCCGGAAATCATTTGGATATATTTGTCCAAGTGATCACCAAATAAATGTTCCCCATGAAAAGGGGAAACCTGCCAATAACGTTTTACAAGGAAGCTCGGCTGACCAGTTCTTAAGCCACAAAAGTCTGCTCATATGTACAGACAAGAGAGCCAAAATGAGAAACCTGCTGTATTGAATCCTTTTAAGGCGTCGTCAACAGCACTCAAGGAAAATGCCTTATTTTCAGGCAAATCATCCTCCTGGATAGGCCTGTTAGGCCGTCTGATCTGATCATTTACGGACTGGCAGATACCAATTGCTGCAATAGCTGGCTGAATAGCTGAACAGGCCAAAAAAAAAAAAAAAAAAGGAAGCCTTTAATAATGACTCCAATTTCTTGTCAACAGGGTCTTTCAAGCCCTGTGCGCTACTAACCGAACAAGTCAACTTCTTGTTTAACTCCTTCAGATCGGCGCTATAGCCGAATGACAGCTACAGCGCGGATCAATAGACATCCCCCCTTTGCAAGCTGGCCACGCCCCCTGAAGAAGGCACGCACTGATCACCTGAGTCAATGAGACTCGGGTGATCACAGATCGGAGTAAGGGGTCGATCCCGACCCCTTACCATGTGATCAGCTGTCAGCCAATGACAGCTGATCACGTGATGTAAACAAAAGATCTGTAATCGGCTTTTTTCCGTCTCATGCTGTCAGCATGAGAAAAAAAAAAAAAAAAAAAAGCAGATCACCGGCTTCTGTTGAAGGGACATCGGTCCAGAGCAGGGAGAGGCGAAGCCACCTCATATGTGCCTGCCAGTGCCCACGAGTACATCAGTGCCACCCATCAATGCCCACAAGTGTTGCCAGTGTCTCAGTGCCACCTAGCAGTGCTGCTCATCACCGTCACCTACCAGTGCCCATCAATGAAGGGGAAAAATTACCTGTTTGCAAAATTAACAAAATATAAAAAACAGTTTTTGTAATTTTATTTGGTCTTTAATTTTTTTCAACAAAAATAAATAAACCAGGAGGTGATCAAATACCACCAAAAGAAAGCTCCATTTGTGGGGGAAAAAATAAGATAAAAATGTCATTTGGGTACAGCGTTGTATGACCGCGCAATTGTCAGAGTGAAAGCGCTAAAAGATGAAAATTGGTCTGGGCAGGAAGGGGGTTAGGTGCCCAGTAAGCAAGTGGTTAAGGAAGAGACTGCTGCATCTACGGCTGGAATGCTCCACTTAAACTTTTCATCCATGGGATATAAAAAAAAGGGAAAACCTCTTAGAAGGAACAAAAATCCTGTCAGGATGTTCCCAATCAGCATACAATGCCCATTCCAACAGAGGGTGTAAGGGGAAAGCCTGTGTGGCCTGAAGAGGCCTCAGGTATCCCAAAGAGGGCCAGGGAAGCTCAGTAACCTCTGCAAGAGGCAACTTAGAAGGCAGAATGAACCATTTCGAGTCTGGATCAAAAGCCTCTGATTGAGAGGCAGATACCACCTGGATATCTTGTCCAGATTGCCCGGAAGGCAGACTCAACTGCCAGGCCATACAAAGAATCCTGAGCCTTTAGCTCTTCCACAACCGATTCCTGCTCCAGACTAGGAGGCTCCATGGGGGGGGGGGGTCCATCATGGTTCTTGCCACCCTGCGGGATGGAGGCAATAATGCCAGCAATCCTGTGCTCTAACCTGGCTGAGGACTGTTTATCCTTAGTGATAAAGGGTGAAGCGCAGAGTTTACTGTAGGCACAATCCCAGATAGGCGCAGTGGCTCAGATTGCCTAGAAGCCTCTGGTCCTTCAGGGGATACAACACTAGGGATACGACTAGGTTCATCAGGAACTGATGACATAGGTGTGCCCTTCCCTGTAGTGTTAGTCCAGTGCCTCTTTTTTGAAGACATTTACTAGCCACAAAAAGGGAGTACCTGGGTGTATTATTAAAACACCTCAGAAAGGAGACTCTTTAATAGGGCTTACCAAACCCCCTATGCAACAATCCTGCCAAGCAACACCTGGTGACTCACGTGACCCGGGTAAGAAGAAAATGAACTGCTGCAAATGCCTGGTTCATAGCCTGCTCGGTGTTCTACAGCTGCCTTCTGGAAGCACCCCATGCTTGGCATACACAGCCTAAATAAGCTGGCCGTGCGCGGTCCCAGCCGATACCTTGTATGACAAATCTTCCAGCACCCAGATAAAGGCTACAGCGCATGCTCCCTGGCCGCCAAACTGCTGGGCCCAGCGGTGCTCTTACAAATGCACCGTGGCGAACCAAGGCAAAATGGTGCACGACATGCGCCATCATACAGGTTAAAAAAAAAAAAAAAAAAAAAAAAGGTACACTTTGCAAACACCCACAGCTAGCCCAAAACTGTCTGGTCACCACACAGGTGTCCAGCCTCTAGCTAGCTTGACTGATGGTTACAATCACTGGGACACCCCACAATAATAAATAAAAGGGGTTTCACTTACCCGTCCAGGTGTAGGGCAGCTTATAAACTAAGAGCCCAATCTTCACCCTTCACAGCGTGTTCCTGTCAATTGAGGACCTTCAAAGACTGGGTACCCTTTTCATGTTTAGGGTCCACTCCCTTGGACCTGTAGAGCACCCTGCAGGAATGCCTTAGCACTGTGGTGTCTGGGATTCCACTTTGCAGGGTCCAGCGCCTGAAGGCCACATTACAGGCAAATCCTTGCCGGATCTGCAGTCTTTGCGATGCTCAGGTACCATTTATCTAAGCATATAATGCCTGTATCAAATGGATCAGATCTGTCAAAAACCTTGATTCATTCAGGAACCGTTTGTGGGACTAGAGACCTGGAGCTCCGACCTCAAAACAACCCTGCCATCCACCTTGCAGACACTGGTAAAAAATAAAAATAAAACTGAAGTACTAGGGGGGTTATAGGAGGTGATCACTTCCAGTCTAGAGACCCTTGGTCTACCAGTGTCCATTCACTTGTCCATTCACTTGTAGATTAAGTATAACCCAGCAGGTAATGATTACCCTGTGTCCCATGAACTATAAAAAAAAAAAAAAAAAAAAAAAAGAAGGTCTTTGGGCGTCGTTGGCGCCTTCCCATTGTAACCCCTATAGAAGTACTCTTGATGAAAGCAAGAATTGGCCTTGCTGTAAAAAATTGCAGTGATATGCACCTGTCAAACAGGTGCAGAAAAATTGGTCTTTGGGTGTTAATTGTGCCCATGAAACCTATACCAAAAACATTCTTCCAGATGAAATGATTGAACACCCTCAAAGCTAGGCAGCCTCGGAGTCCTGCAGAAATTCCACATCCAAAAGGCATCAGGGGCTTCATAGGTTGGACTTTTATAAAAATGAATCGGCCCTGGATTAAACAGTCCACAGAGTCTATGATCACCAACAAAACCTCCTGCAGCACCGAATGCCCGTTCTGAAAGCACAGTGGATGCAGGGCAGCCCAACAATAGCATACTGGGCAAGTTTTGGCCAGTGGCCTATTCTCATGACCCAGTAAGTCAGTGGATTGTCAGCTGGAAAGCGCTCCATCTCTGTTTTGGCCCTGAGGTAATCGTCCACCAGGGAATGCAGACGCTGCTGATGGGATATGGAAGCTGACAGCCCTGGGCGGCGATGAAAAATTTCCGAAATGCCTCACTTAGGCAGACGCCTTCTCTAACGCTCCTCTCTTGACCAACAGAGGTCTCAAAACATAATTTTCCACGACACTAACCTACTGGACTCAGGAAAAATGTTCAATAAGATCCTCTTTAACATGTCAAGAGATTTTAGCTTCTGCACTCTGGGGACGGGATGAGTTCTGAGACTTTCCCCTTAGAACAGTGGTCAAGGAGGGTTGCCAACCAGTAATCCTCCTTCCCCTTTATGTCACATATTCTTGGGTCCTTTTGCAGGCTTTGAAGCATGAGGTTGCCCATGTGCCTCAAATTTGCAGAGGCTTGAGAAGCAAACTCATCGGGGTCACTCAGGATAACAGCATCTGGAACTTCCTCCTCCCAGCCACATACTACCCCAAGGGTCCTGGGATCTGAAAGCCATTGCTTACAGATTGATGCATGTCTTCATCGAAACCTATGAAAGTGCCAGAATGCTCCTCCTCCCTCTTCTGTTTTGTGACATAGGAATGATAGTGTCTGGATAAAGTGGGCCTTGAGAGGAAAGGAAGTCCTCTTCCTCCTGCTGCTCTGCCGGCAGTGCCCGGTCCATAATGCCATGCAGAGTCTGCTCCAGCAGGAACACAAGGATTGTGTCACTGATGCATGCACTGTCATGGCTCACCATTCTTGTGGCCTCCTCAAATGGTGACAATATATAGTGTATGCATCCCTAATGATCAGAGGCGGCCTGAGCCTGTCGTGCCTCTGCTGCATGTATAGCCACTGCAGCATTGCCAAAGTCGAGTTCCACCTGGTGGGCACATCACAAATCAGGCGGTTTACGGGCAGGTGGAATTCCTGCTGAATTTCAGCCAACCGAGCACTGGCTGTGTATGACCGCCTGAAATGGCTACAGACTCTTCTGCCCAACTTTAGCACATTTTGAAACCCTGGGGACGTATTTAAGAAACGCTGCACCACCAAATTGAAGACATGTGCTACTCATTTGTTTAGATGATCACTGAACAAAAGTTCAGCTTATGCCGAACCGTTCGCCCATTCCTAGATGTAATCAGGTTTAGAACACTTTTGCTGTCTAGCACATTGCTTACCGAATTTGTGAAAATGAAACCTTGGTAACTGGAAATGTTGCATTAACAGCAAGCAGCACCTGAAAATATAAAAAAAAAAGGGGGGGGGGGGGGGGTTATATATCAGTGTCATATGGTTCTGAAAAAAATAAAAATAAAATAGAGTAATGCTTAAAATGGAACTATAGCCCTGGCTTTACATTTCAAAGAATGAAGGATGAACCCTGACTGGCAATTATGGCATTGCAATTTTGCTCCAGTCTTCATAACATTAAACCCACATTAGTGCAGGCTGTAGATCTATATCTCATAGTAGAACACTAGGATTGCTGCACAATAAAAATAGCCTTAGACAGTTACTAGACTGACTGTTCTACTGACCTCCAGTTACTCATGTTCCCAGAAAAGGGAAATAGTTTGGTCTGTTGCAAGGCTCGCATAGGTAAACACACATTAGCTTATTGGCCCTTAAAATCCAGGGAAAAAAAAAACACGCATGGGGTCCCCCACAATCCCCTTCATTACTTACCAAATACAATAGATGAACATTTTTAATTAAAAAGAACACAAAAATCATGGTGTTCAGGGATGTCGATCTACATTGTTGACAATGATCCCGAAAACCTGCCAGGAAGAGGGATTAAGAGGGTGGGGGGGGGGGGGGGGGGTCACATGTGTCCATCCCCGGTCCCATAGGTGGATATAAACTAGGGGGCAGCATGTCCCAAGTAATGCCATTGACCAAAAATTGTCAAAACCATTATTTGGGTCAATGACATCGCCTGAATACTTTATTTTACATTAAAATTGTCAGATAGAGAGTATAGATGATCATAATTGAAAAGAATCCACGACTATATAAAAGTTATGAACAATGAATTTAGATTGCAACACAAAGGCTTTTTAGAAAAGCACTTCGCTAGTGTTTGTTTTTCTTTAACCATTTGACTTTTGGAAGGTTTTACCCCCTTCATGACCAGGGCACCTGGATGTTCCACAGCAGTACTGGCAAAATACTCTGGACAGATGAAACCAAAGTTGAGTTGTTTGGAAGAAACACACAACACTATGTATGGAGAAAGACACAGCACACCAACATCAAAACCTCATCCCAACTGTGAAGTATGGTGGTGGGGCATCATTGCTGCGTCAGGGCCTGGATGGATTGCCATCATCGAAAGAAAAAATGAATTCCCAAGTTTATCAAGACATTTTGCAGGAGAAAATAAGGCCATCTGTCCACCAGCTGAAGCTCAACAGAAGATGGGTGTTGCAACAGGACCACGACCCAAAGCATAGATGTAAATCAGAATGGCTTAAACAGAAGAAAATACGCCATCTGGAGTGGCCCAGTCAGAGTCCTGACCTAAACCCAATTGAGACGCTGTGGCATGACCTCAAGAAAGCGATTCACACCAGACATCCCAAGAATATTGCTGAACTGAAACAGTTCTGTAAAGAGGAATGGTCAAGAATTACTTCTGAACGTTGCGCACGTCTGATCTGCAACTACAGGAAACATTTGGTTGAAGTTATTGCTGCCAAAAGGAGGTTCAGCCAGTTATTAAATCCAGGGGTTCACATAATTTTTCCACCTGCACTGTGAATGTTTACATGGCGTGTTCAATAAAAACATGGTAACATTTAATTGTGTGTGTTATTAGTTTAAGCAGACTGATTGTCTATTGTTGTGACTTAGATGAAGATCAGATCACATTTTATGACCAATTTGTGCAGAAATCCATCATTCCAAAAGGGTTCACTTTTTTTGCAACTGTAGTTCCAATCGTGACATTGCTCTGTAAAGACCCTATACTGTTAATGGCAGTGATCAGCTACTTAAAGTGCTACTGTGATATTGTGGTGGGCAACTGGACAGACATAGATATAGATATAGATATATTATCTCTATCTGGACAGACATAGATATAGATATAGATATATTATCTCTATCTGGACAGACATATATATAGATATAGATATATTATCTCTATCTGGACAGACATAGATATATAGATATAGATATATTATCTCTATCTGGACAGACATAGATATAGATATAGATATATTATATCTATCTCTATCTGGACAGATTATCTCTATCTAGATATCTGGACAGATATAGATATAGATAGATATAGATATTATCTCTATCTGGAGATAGACATATAGATATAGATATAGAGATATAGATAGATATATCTCTCTATCTGGACAGATATAGATATAGATATAGATATAGATATAGATCTCTATCTGATATATTATATAGATATATTATCTCTATATGGATATAGATATATTATCTCTATCTGATATAGATATAGATATAGATATAGATATATTATCTCTATCTGGACAGATATAGATATAGATATAGATATAGATATATTATCTCTATCTGGATATAGATATAGATATATTATCTCTATCTGGATAGATATATATAGATATATAGATATATTATCTCTATCTGGGATCGATATAGATTATAGATATAGTTATAGATATATTATCTCTATCTGGATATATAGATATAGATATAGATATAGATATATTATCTCTATCTGGATAGATATAGATATAGATATTATCTCTATCTGGATTAGATATAGATATAGATATAGATATAGATATATTATCTCTATCTGGATATAGATATATTATCTCTATCTGGATAGATATAGATATAGATATAGATATAGATATTATCTCTATCTGGATAGATATAGATATAGATATAGATATAGATATATATATTATCTCTATCTGGACAGATATAGATATAGATATAGATATAGATATATTATCTCTATCTGGATAGATATAGATATAGATATAGATATAGATATATTATCTCTATCTGGATAGATATAGATATATAGATATAGATATATATATCTCTATCTGGACAGATATAGATATAGATATATATTATCTCTATCTGGATAGATATAGATATAGATATAGATATAGATATATTATCTCTATCTGGACAGATATAGATATAGATATAGATATAGATATATTATCTCTATCTGGAGATATAGATATAGATATAGATATATATTATCTCTATCTGGACAGATAGATAGATATAGATAGATTAGATATATTATCTCTATCTGGACAGAAATAGATATAGATATAGATATATAGATATATCTCTATCTGGATAGATATAGATATAGATATAGATATATATTATCTCTATCTGGACAGGATATAGATATAGATATAGATATATTATCTCTATCTGGACAGATAGATAGATATAGATATATTATCTCTATAGATATAGATATAGATATAGATATATTATCTCTATCTGGATAGATATAGATAATAGATATAGATATAGATATAGATATAGATATATTATCTCTATCTGGACAGATATAGATATAGATATAGATATAGATATAGATATAGATATAGATATATCTCTATCTGGATATAGATATAGATATAGATATAGATATATTAACTCTATCTGGATAGATAGATAGATATAGATAGAGATATAGATATAGATATATTATCTCTATCTGGATATATAGATATAGATATAGATATATATTATCTCTATCTGGATAGATATAGAGATATAGATATAGATATAGATATATTATCTCTATCTGGATAGATATAGATATAGATATAGATATAGATATATAGATATCTGGATAGATAGATATATTATCTCTATTGGATAGATATAGATATAGATATAGATATAGGATATATAGATATAGATATAGATATATCTGATATAGATATAGATATAGATATTAGATATAGATATAGATATATCTCTATATAGATATAGATATAGATATAGATAGATATAGATATATTATTCTATCTGGATATAGATATAGATATAGATATAGATATAGATATAGATATATATAGATATATAGATATAACTAATCTGGATAGATATAGATATAGATATAGATATAGATATATAATATAGATATATTATCTCTATCTGGATAGATATAGATATAGATATAGATATAGATATAGATCTCTATCTGGATAGATATAGATATAGATATAGATATAGATATAGAATATATATATTATCTCTATCTGGATAGATATAGGATAGATATATATAGATATAGATATATTATCTCTATCTGGATAGATATAGATATAGATATAGATCTATAGATATATAGATATATAGATATATTATCTCTATCTGGATAGATATAGATATATAGATATAGATATATTATCTCTATCTGGATATAGATATAGATATAGATATAGATATATTATCTCTATCTGGATAGATATAGATATAGATATAGATATAGATATATTATCTCTATCTGATATAGATATAGATATAGATATTAGATATAGATATAGATATAGATATAGATATATATATCTCTATCTGGATAGATATAGATATAGATATAGATCTGGATAGATATTATAGATATAGATATAGATATATTATCTATCTGGATAGATATATAGATATAGATAGGATAGATATAGATATAGATATAGATTATATCTCTATCTGGATAGATATAGATATAGATATAGATATAGATATATTATCTCTATCTGGATAGATATAGATATATATAGATATAGATATAGATATATTATCTCTATATAGATATAGATATAGATATAGATATAGATATAGATATATTATCTCTATCTGGATAGATATAGATAGATATAGATATAGATATATTATCTCTATCTGGATAGATATAGATATAGATATAGATATATTATCTCTATCTGGATAGATATAGATATAGATATAGATTATTTATCTCTATCTGGATATAGATATATAGATATAGATATATTATTATAGATATAGATTTAGATTTAGTTATAGAATCTCTATCTGGATAGATATAGATATAGATATAGATATAGATATAGATATCTCTATCTGGATAGATATAGATATAGATATAGATATATATATTATCTATCTGATAGATCTAGATATAGATATATAGATATAGATATGATATAGATATATTATCTCTATCTGGATAGATATAGATATAGATATAGATATAGATATATTATCTCTATCTGGATAGATATAGATATAGATATAGATATAGATATATTATCTCTATCTGGATAGATATAGATATAGATATAGATATATATTATCTCTATCTGGATAGATATAGATATAGATATAGATATAGATATAGATATATTATCTCTATCTGGATAGATATAGATATAGATATAGATATAGATATAGATATATTATCTCTATCTGGATAGATATAGATATAGATATAGATATAGATATAGATATATTATCTCTATCTGGATAGATATAGATATAGATAGATAGATATAGATATCTCTAGATAGATAGATATAGATATATTATCTCTATCTGGATAGATATAGATATAGATATAGATATATTATCTCTATCTGGATAGATATAGATATATAGATATATTATCTCTATCTGGATAGATATAGATATAGATATTAGACTGACGTAATACAGGTGATCAGTAATACTGTATTAGTGTCACTAGCAACGTCATACTGGCAGGGAAGGGGTTAACCGTGCCCAACAAGTGTAATGTGTGCTGCTTTTACCAACAGATCTGTCTGCCATTTCTCCCTGAAATCATTGTTAAATTCAGGGAGAACAGGACAGATCACTGTCTGTGCACAACACACAGAACACTGTACTGGGATTGGCCACAGAGGATCAGCAGGTGTAAGCCACAATCATTGGCTGTACCCAGCTGACAAACTTGTGCTGTGTCCAATTACAGCACAGGTCAGCAGGGGGCGCACATGCACAACGTTCTGGTGTCTGGCTGTGCCACCTGCCACATTAAACACTGATTATATTTTATATGAATGCATTTGCTGATCGGTTTTGATGGCACTGATCACTTTAAAATAGGTTTCATATTGAGCATAATGTCATAAGTGGGTTCAATACTCTTTTTGCACTACAGCATGTTATTTAGAGTAACGGACTTATTTTGCACAGTCACAGCATTGGGGAAAGTATACAAGGACAATTTTTACACTGCGATTGTTTGATAGTGTCATGGTGACGCACGCCCAGGGTGACTAGCCAACATGGTCCGTGACTAGGGTATAGGAAATAAGGGGGACTTATGCCAAGTATGCAAGACTGGCTGTGATACACTTTCACAGCCAGCACTACCACTGGCCACCAATAGAGGGAGACTCCACTCCAATCCAGTTGGCTGATCACACAGATACAAATTTTACATACAATCTGGTGCACTCTAAGGGTTGGGGAGCAGTCTAGCAAATAGCACACACTTCTAGGGTTCCTCCAGCTATCCTACAAGCTAGAACCCCAGTGTTAATCACTCTTCCCACACAACAAATGTTGCCTGCCACCACCCATCAGTTTTTCCACAGACTGGTCTGCTGGGCCACCACACACCTCCATCTGGCAGTTTACAATCTGCAAATACATAGGATTGGCAACGACTGAGCATAGACACTAAAATGCAACAATCTCTCCAGAGATATGAGCTCTAGCTTAGTACACAGAAGTCGCTTATTAATTTTATAATTTAATATCCCAAAAGTGACACACACAAAAAAGTGATAACAGAAAAAAGCTTTACTGAAGTTCATCCTTTGGCAGAAGCATAATGAAACATCCGCAACTTCCCAGCTTGAACTGGCTTTGTGGAAATCACGCCGTTCTTATCCCATGATTTTTAATTTATTGAAATATGGATGTGGGCTGGACTTTAGCCCCTGGTTAATCTCAGCCCATCTCAGCCCATAGGACAGTTCGGTGTTCTGAAATTACCAGAGTTGAATTGGCCCAGAACAGCACTGATCGTTGTGTCGGGGCTAGGATTTCCAACACCAGCGCATCAGTCCGATCATGACAGTACCAATCTCTGCCTGCCGCAATCAGGCACCATATAATGGTTTTCTGTTCTTCTCTAGGATTCCACACATGCTACAAATCCAGATTTACATTTACTTGTAGCCCAACATGTGTACAATCAAAAGGATTTATCTGACGCTAATATTTTTGCTTTTATGAGAGATTCTTTAGATCTGTTGATATCAAAGCTTGCAAACCTACTACCCCCTGATACTTGTAGCCAAAAATGTCTGACTCTTCAGAAAGGTGACTATGTTTACTCGGATACGATACTTTATTGGCATCTAGGTGTCAACTCTATCCTAGAAGCCCTGTCCTTTTCAAATGCTAAATGGGAGGAACATGGGTGTATGACCGATTACTGCATCTTTAATAACACTGAATTAAACGACATCAGGGGTGCCCAACCAGTGGCCCGGGGGTCAAATGTGGCCCGCAACCTCTTACCCTGGGATGGAAGGTTGGCAAGCCCAGATTGCAGGTTGCCGACCAGCCATCCCAGAGCATCAGTGTTGTGAATGAAGCCGACAGTAGAGGAAGCAAGAGCCTGCAGAGCCGCATAAGCCAACGCTTTCTGTATAGTGCCTGCTCCTGTCATACGCGGAGTGATACCAAATGCGCTCTGCCTGGGACAGCAGTAGCTGGCGATAACTGAATGGAAGTCACTAAAATCAGTGTAAGGGCATATCTGTTCTGCAGTGGTTACTGGGCGTGCTTTCAAACTGGTCCGCAGGTGCACCTGCGGGTTACCTGCACTGAGCCATAGACTTCTGGTTTTACCTGTGAATTGGGGTGCTTTCAGAAAGTGCAACAAACCTGCAGGATATAATAGAATTGTATGGCAAAGTGCAGCTAACCCACAGGTGAACTGTGCTGCACCTGCGGCGTGGGCAGACCACAAACCATCAGGGTAAAAGCTGCCTTAGGCCCCTTTTACACGATCAGTCCAACCCAATCGGACCCTCTATTCACCTCTATGGAGCGGCAGATAAAAAACAGACTTGGGTCTGTTTACATCCCGCCTACTTCAGATCTGATAAAAAAAAAAAAAACACAGAAGTGGATCCATCGCCTTTCATCTGATCAGAGGGCCCATAGAGTAGAGTGGGCTGTGTCTGTCCACTCTGCATACGCAGAGTGGACACGGACCTGTCATCCGCCCACTCCGCTCCTTGTGGCCCACGACTGGTTAAGTCGCTTAAGAGGCCCTCGCTCTTCAAAAGGTTGGGCACCCCTGAACTACATCTACAAATACACTACTTCAGATCACATCCCATCTCAGCTACTGCCACAATTACCCTACTCTTATATTTCTGTTACATCCACGTTTAGGTTACAGGTAATGTAGCACATTTTAGTTGGTTTTAGTTTAAAATTTTAGTGCTGCAAATTATAAGATAAATTTAAGATATCAAGGGGAGTTTCCTTGAGAAGGTATAAAGAGGGCATGGACACTTTTCTAAACATTCGATAAAGAAAACTTGCCAGAAACATTTGGAGATACAGGCATCCCGTTTTACCTCTTTTTGTAAACTCTCCAGGTAACTCTGCTTTTGAAAATTTGGTGAAGTGGCAATAAACCCAAAATGGAGAACAACAAAACTGATGGACAAAGACTCTTGCTGCAAGTTCTTTGGGGTATATCCTAAAAAAAATAAACATTTTATTACATAGAATTCACAAGTTCTTGTTCACTATCCTAAAAAGTCATGCCACGAAACATGAACTCAAGTTATGCTGGAGTCCCAACACATACACAATGTATTGACACTCGACAGTTCACATATGGCAGTGTAAACTGCTGCGCGAGTCTGGTGCGATGCGGGAATCTGCAGTGGATTTGCACGGCTCCTGGATCGCACAAGTGTGAACCGAGCCTAAAAATCGGTGAAACTCCCAGTGCAGTAAACTTGAAGGATGTTCATGGTTATCCGACATGCCACATGTCAGTAATTCACTCAAGTTCTGTGCAAACCAAACAGCCAATGATCTGCCTGCTAGACATGTGCAATTTGTTTTTTTTTTTTTTTTCGTTTTTCGTTATTTTCGTTTGAATGAACGAATCTTTCGAATTGTACGAATTCGAACAACGAATCATTTGAATCGAACAAATCCGAAAAACAACGAAAATCCGAACACAACAATTTAGAAACGAATGTACTAATGAAGAAAATCCGACGAAAAACGAAAAAATTCGTAACTTTTTTGTTGAATTGGTAATTTTCCGTGTCCCTTACAATGGTGCTGCTAAACGTGCTTCGAATGGATTGAACAAAAAAATTTGTACAGTCGTAACTTTTTTCGATTCGTAAATTATTAAAATGTAATAGCATACACATTACATAAAATTATGAATTATGCTCCGAATGTACGAATAAATACGAATGCGTCCGAAAATTAAAGAAAAAACGAATCAACGAAAAAATAACTTACGAATGTACGAATCCAAACACCGACGACTTACGAATGTACGAATCAACGGAAACGAAGAAAAACGAAAAAAAAAAAAACACGAATTTTTTTTGTTGTGCACATGTCTACTGCCTGCAGGCATTGGAAACCTGTATACAAGTAAAATATTTCTGGTCATATTTGCAGTGAAGAGACTATTTTTGGCGGGGATAAAAATCTATTTAAATGGAAGCTAATCTTCCATTAAAGCACATCAGATCAATAGAACATTTACAAGCTTGCTAGTAAGTTAAAGTGGTGCTGCCACCAAAAAAATAAAGGGCTTAAATAAAAAAAAAAAAAAAGTAAAAAAAAAAAAATATTACTCACCTCTAAAAGCCTGTTGCTAGGGGGGTCCCTCGTAGTCTGCCACCTTCAGTGCCCGGGCACTGACATCACTTCCCCTCGGTGCCGCACAGTCATCTGGGACCTGTCACGTGTCCCAGATGACTGAGTGTGGTATCACGGCGCAGCTCGTGCATGCGCAGTGGGTGCAAGGCTGTGGCTTCACCCACAGTAAGGATGCCGGCGCCGCGAGCGGAGCGGGGAATGAGGGGGGGGGGCTTTTCTCCCCCGCATCGCTGGACCCCAGTACAGGTAAGTGTCCGATTATTAAAAGTCAGCAGCTGCAGTATTTGTAGCTGCTGACTTTAACCACTTGACATCCGGCCATTGCCAAATGCGGATGTCAATTCCCGGGAGGCCGTCATATGACGGTCTCCCCTTTCCTCGTTCCCTGTGCGCGCAGCAGGGAAATTGTGTTGGCCGTGTCCCTCGGACACAGCCAATCACAGATCGCTGTAAACGGCCAATCACAGCGGCAGTTTACAGCGCAATCGGCGTGTCCAATGGGAGATGATCTCATATGTAAACATATGAGATCATCTCTCAGCACCGCTCCTCCTCACACAGACAGCGTGTGAGGAGGGGGGAGATGAACGGCTGCAGCACCACAAGTGGAAAAAAAAAAAAAAAAAAAAAAAAAAAAATGTGCCATCTGTGCCCACTGCTATCTGTCCCCAATGCCATCTGCCAGTGCCAAATGTCCCCAATGCCATCTGCCAATGCCACCTGTCAGTGCCACATGTCATCAGTGCCGTATCAGTGTCACATATATTAGTGCCATCTGTCAGTGTCACGTATTAGTGCCATCTGTCATCAGTGCCACCTGTCAGTGTCACGTGCCATCTGTTATCAGTGTCACCTGTCAATGCCACGTATCAGTGCCATCTGTCATCAGTGTCATGTGTCATCAGTGCCACGTATTAGTGCCATGTGATATCAGGGCCACGTATAAGTGCCATCTCTCATCAGTGTCACGCGTCATCAGTGCCCCGTATTAGTACCATCTGTCATCAGTGCCACGTGTCAGTGCCACGTGTCATTGTCCTGGTGCTCCAGGGCCTTCAAAAGTGTACTAGGTAGTCAACAAGTTAGATGTGTAATTTATGCTCCTAGTACACGTGATTGCCCCCCCCCCCCTTCATGTTGGGCCTCTCCAAGTGGCCAGGCTGTGAAAAAGTCCCACACATGTGGTATCGTAATACTCAGGAGCAGCAGAATTTATTTTGGGGTGTCATTTGTGGTATACACATGCCATGTGAGAGAAATAACCTATTACAATGACAATTTTGTGGAAAAAAAATAATTCATTTTGCAAAGAATTGTGGGAAAAAAAAATGACAACATCAAAAACCTCACCACGCCTCTTACTAAATACCTTGGAATGTCAACTTTCAAAAAAGGGGTCATTTGGGGGGTATTTGTACTTTCCTGGCTTGTTTGGGTCACAAGAAATGATAGGCCACCAGTACATCAGGTGTGATCAGTTTTGTATAATTTGCACCACAGTTTGTAGACTCTCTAACTTTCACAAAGAGCAAATAATATTCACTAATTTGGGTTATTTTTACTAAAGATATGTGGCAGTATAAATTGCGGCCAAAATTTATGAAGAAAAAATTAAATAATTTCCTAAATTTTATCACAGAAACAAAAAAATTAGTTTTTTTCAAAATTTTTCGGTCTTTTTTCATTTATAGCGCAAAAACTAAAAAACCCAGAGGTGATCAAATACCACCAAAAGAAAGCTCTATTTGTGGGGGGAAAAAAAAAAAAAAAAAAAACAGACAAAAAATTCATTTGGGTACAGTGTTACATGACTGAGTAATTGTCAGTCAAAGCGTGAGAGCACCGAAAGCTGAAAATTGGTCTGGATGGGAGGGGGGGTTTAAGTGCCTGGTAAGCAAATGTTTAAAAAAAATATATATATATATATATATATATATATATATATATATATATATATATATATATATATATATATATATATATATATATATATATATATATATATATATATATATATATATATATATATATATATATATATATATATATATATATATATATATATTAGTGGGCCATCTTTAAATTTGATAACACTGTTCACTTACCCATATGACCATATTTCAGAACAAGAAAAAAATATATAAAAAATTCTGCCCCCTCCAAAAATTGAGCACCAGCCGCCACTGTTTGCCCCATCAACCCAGATATGCAGGTTGTCACACCTTTGAGCAGCGTTTTAGCGCTGTTTAAGCGTTTTTCAGCCACTAGCAGGGCACTTTTAAGCAGCCGAAGGTTAAAAGCGCCCGTGTTTCATCGCTTCCAAATCGCTTTAGGCACCTTGGAAGCGCTGCCCATTCATTTCAATGGGCAGGACATTTTGGGAGCTCCCAAACTGCCCCAAAGATGCTGCTTGCAGGACTTTTTCTATCATCCCGCAAGCACACCGCCCCAGTGTAAACGCACTCTGGCTTTCACCTTCGGGTGGCATGGGAGGCAGTTTTCAGGTGCTATTTCTAGCCCCAAACCTGCCTCAGTGTGAAAGGGGTCCAAGTCATCTTTAGATCTAGATACATTTTACATTACACAAGAATTTTGATTTTTAAGGCTACTTGCACATTAGAATTTCTAATATATAGGATATTTTGACATTCATGAATGAATGTTGCATTTAAAGTTTAATTGTTTAGGGTATTTATACATTATCTACAAAAATGAATTGTGCAAAATGCACAAGAGACGCTTCTGAGGTGAGCTGATTGCAATATTCAATCAATAGTGATTGTAGTACCAGGAAGAAATGGGAGACATGTGGCCACACAATGAATTTGGACAGGAAGCGGTTTAACCTTAAAGGCCAAGTTCACCTTCATCTTTAATTAGAGACTGTGAGGGCTCCGGTTGATGTACTTTGTCCATTGACACCGCCATCAGCTTTCTAACTAAAAGCCCATACAGGGGTACAGATGGAAAACTGGAGGGCAAGTGTGCAGTAAACACAGAACAAAGAACATGCTCTATTGCACATTACCTTGGAGAATGGAAACCAGTGATCTGACCAAGATTCCTTTGAACTTTAGCAATAATCCTCTAATACAGTGGTCTCAAAACTGTGGCCCTTTGCTAGCCTTTATCTGGCCTTCGGGCACTATTCCTCCCACTTACATCAATAGTGGGGCATAATTCCAAGTTTGATCCCAGTCCACCTATCCTTTAGTGACTCCAGTATGCCCTCTGACCCAAAGTATGATCACAGTCTGCCTATTTAGTGACTCCGGTGGCCGGGCATTATTCCTCAAAATAATATCAATGATGGGGCACTATTCCTCCAACTGATAGCAACAACGAGGCACCATTTCTTCCACTGATACCAATGATGGGGTACTACTCATCCTCCTACTGACCACCAACCCTGAGGCAAGGTTTATTCTCATGGATGCTGGGTCTGGGACATTTTCTACCCCCACTGGCAACAATCCAAATCCCTTACTGAAAGACCGTAAGCTGGCCCTTGTTTAAAAGTTTGGAGAAACCTGCTCCAATACTATGAACCCAGCTACTCGATAACATCCATTGCAACAATTTTTTATTGGCTACATGGCAGAATACAGCAATAACACACCAACGTGTTTTGGCCGAAGCCCCCACTCCTAGCCTGATGCCATGAGTAAGGATTCGGCTGAAACTCAGAGTTATTTCTGTATCCTGCCATGTCGCCAATAAAAAGAATTGTTGCAATATATGGGGGGGGGGGGGAGACACCACCTCCCCCCCCCCTGCAAAAATGTGCATTTATTTTTCTAGGGCTGTGGAAATTAACGATTAATTGTTCGAGTAATCGTTAATTTTGATAGAGGACGATCCGCGGAGTGAGCTCCGCGGTCTCGCCCATAGGAAAGGCCGCGGCTTCAGCCTAGCTCCGGAGCTGTGGCCATCTTGGTCCACCCAACGGCAGCTTAGTAGCGACGCGCTGACGTCATTGCCTGCCTGCTTGTGCAGTCTACTCTGAGGATGGCCGGGTCTGCCTGCTGTCTATTCCGGACTTAGCAGACAATTGTGAATATAAGGTATGGGGAGATGTGGACAGTACAGTATGGGGGAAAATTTTTTGAAAAAAAATGTATACGAGTTATAATTAATCGAAATTAGTAGATTCAAATTTTTGTGTTCAATTAATCAATTTTTTTTTTTTTTTTAATCACCAACAGCCATATATTTTTCCTTAAAAGTTAACTTGGCCTTTAACCTGCATAAGGGTTTTTTTTACTGTTAGAGCTGTAAAGATTTAGAACTCCCTTTCACAGTTGGGTTTCTTCAACCCAGTATTCTTCCCCCGGGAAGCCCACCCACCCATAAACAGGAATGGCTTTGCACGGCTGTACTAGGGTATATGCCAGGAGGGAAAATACACCGGGACTTACATTGCATAGACTAAGACACCAGTGTGCAAGAGGCCTAGAGGATATTCTCTGCGTTTCTCAGTAAACACAATTTAGCAACCTTATCAACTCCAACTATATTTGGGGAGCTCCTTTATCATTTAGTCATATTATCCTTGACTGGTACATTAGTTGCAGCATTTGTGGGTGGTACAGGCCAACATTTATACATTTACAGATTTTTTTGGTTAAACCACATAAAAAAAAAAAAAATAAAAAAAATTAAAAATCATGTTTTAGACAAAGTTTTATAAAAAAAAAATAAAGTAAACCAGCATCAGAAAAAATAAATAAACTTTGTGGTATCAAAACACATTCCTTCCAGAACTATGGTGAAATATTTTACACATTAAAAGCCATTAGGCCAGTTGTAATCAACTGTTTGAAAGTAAAGATTTTGTGATGGCACAGACCCTTTTATATCCAGAAAAATACATTGACCATACCATTGCACTGCACAGTAGACGTATTAATGTTCCACCCAAAATAATTATTCTTTATTGCAACGTTATCCGATAGAACGGTCCTCACTATGTCAGAGGCGCTAGGAGCAGATGATCCGCTACTAAATGCAATTTTACTTTTAACAACAACTGAGCCATTCCTATATAAAACAAAAAAAGGAGTGAAAAAAAAAAAAAAAACACATTTAAGAAAAATTACAAAACAATGGTTTAAGCCACACACACACACACTTTTTTTAATCCATTGTACACGCATTGTAAAAAGTAGGCAAAGCCTTAGAAATACAATCTTGTGACAAAGTATTCTGTACATTTATCACAAGATTTGTGTTTCTATGGCTTTTCTTATACAATTAAACTATTGTTTAGTCATGATTTTTAAGTGGTGCCTTAAAAATCCAAAACAGTCTCTTTTTCAGTGTTGGTCCTATGTCATTTCAGATGCAACATGCATACAATTTCTTGTAAAGAAAAAAATTATATGGGTTTTTCCTTGAAAACAAATAAAATAATTAAAAATGTCTGAATTTACCATGACATAAGGCCACCATTATATATGCTGCTCATCTAACTGGGCAGAGACCCAACATGTTTGCTGCAAAACCCTCTACTTCAAATTGCCTAAAGGAGGGAGGCAATTTGAGGTGGAATAATAAATACGCATGTGCAGGGGGTGGGGTGTCAGGTGTGCCTGCCAACTCCCCCTACTGCCTGGGCTCCCCCCCCCCCCTTCCCTCTGCAGTGCTGCTGGCTTCCCTCCTTATTCCTCAGCTGTTGCGGGGGACATCTCAGGATGGAGAGTGGGAAGGGGCTAGTCAATGTGTCATTTACTGGCCCCTTCCTTTTCTAAATTAACACAACCTGGGCCTATCCGTAACTGAAGCAAAGTAAAATGCGTTTACTATGCTTCAGTTTGTAAATGAATGGGAAGCCGCTTAGCAGAGCACTTCCTATTCCTTCACTGTGCAGTGCAGCTGAGGCTACATTGAAAGGTGCGTGTGTGTGAGCCTTGTGGGGCATGCAATTTGTTACATCTCAGAGTATTTTTGGTGTTAGATTTTATATACACTGCTTGGTATCTGCAACAAGCAAAAATAAATCACCTCCTTGGTTGCACATATTGAGCAGTATGGTTTGAAACTAACACCAAATGTAATCTGCAATTATTTGGAGGTTTACTACAAATTTCTCTATGTTTATATAAGAATTTGTTGTACTCTTGCTGCCTTTTTTCTTGGCACTTTATTGCATGAATGATAGCTTTCCTCCTCTCCATCTAACAATACAACAAACTTCTGTAATTGTTCCATCTTTCCATCTATTAAATCTTCTGCCCTTATTAATCTTGGATAGTAAAACATTTATTTTCTGCCAGTAAATACCTTATACAGCCCACTTCCGGTTTCTTGTCATTAGCCTAGGCCCTAGGCTTATGCACAGCTCTCACTCAGTGTTTGCCAGGAAGGGGGGGGGGGTGTGAGTCATAAGAGGGTAAATGAGAGCTGGAGGTGTGCTTCTGTGTAAATTCAGGAAGTGAACAGGCAGCAGCTTCAGCTGCCCACAGTTAAAATGGATGCAGCCAGACTCAGTGGAGGGAGATTTCTGCAGCATATTTGGCAAGTACAGAATCACAGTATATATAAAATATGCAAAGTGGTTGGAGGAAAGCTTCAGAATGGCAAAGAAATTTTTATTACAAATTATGTGAACAGACTGCAGTTCCTCTTAAATAAAATTTGCATGCAATGCCTATGAGCTTGAAAATTTAGTTAGTTACTGCAATATCGTGTCCCACCACTAGATGTTGACAACATGCTAGTAAATGCATTTTCTTGCAGGGTCACTAGAAAAAAAAAAAAAAAACTCAAGATTTTTTTTTTTTTTTTTAAATACTCACGAAAACCCAAGTATTTCTGCGTTAACATATCCTTGTGGGTATTTGCCAGTAAAAACTTTGTTCAGCTGTAGAATAAAAAAAAAAAAAAAAAAAAATCATGTTTCCATAATTATATGCCAAAACATACAAGGATACTAGGCTATAGATAACGCATGGATTACAATAACCTGCTATAATAAACCAAAGTGTAAGTCAATAGGAGAAACTAAAAGGGATAGGAAAAAAATGTGGCATTTCATTTTTTTTTTAAAACTTAAAATCTCTGATCATGAGTAAACAAAAACACACACGAGGATGCATTTCCCCAAACGTGGGAAAGGGGCACAGAAAACAATACAAACCTGACCAAAAAGTAATTCTTTTAACCACCTCAATACCGGGCACTTTCACCCCCTTCCTGCCCAGGCCATCTTCAGCTTTCAGCGCTGTCACACTTTGAATTGCGCAGTCATGCTACACTGTAACGAGAGCGGTCGTTCTGGGAAGCCGTCATATGACGTCCAACCAGAACAAGAGCCACACCGCCCAGCCGTTATTTGGTGGTGGGCAGCCGGCAAGTGGTTAATATAACAAAACATATTATACTTACCTACTCTGCAATTGTATTGCACAGAGCCGCCCAGAACCTGTTTCTTGGGTCCCCCGCCAGTGCTCCTGGCCTTCACTTCTCAGGGTGCCACCATAGGAAGCTGCTTCCAATGCATGAAAAGATAAATATCTGCAGCAGCCCCCCCTCCCCCCCAATACTTACCTGAGCCCAATCTTAATCCAGTGCTGTGCATGAGACCCTTGGCTCTCCAGGGACTCTCCCTCATTGGCAGAGAGAGCAGTGGAAGCTATTGGCTCCCACTGCTGTCAATCACAGCCAGCGAACCAATGAGAGAGAGGGGCAGGGCCAAGTTGTGGCTGTGTGAATGGACACGCAAAGCAGCAACTCCGGAGCGAGCCTGCTAAGGTGCCCCCAGTAAGTTGGCACTCAGGGAGGGGCCAGGAGCACTGGCAGAGGACCCAAAAAAAGGATTGGATTGCAAAACCACAGAGCAGGCAAGTATAACATGTTTATCATTTTAACGTAAAAAACAAATCAGAAGCTTTAAAATCACTTTAAGATATTGCCAACGGCATGGGCCTCAGAGCAAGATTTAGCAGCAGTTGGGGGGGGGGGGGGGGCTAGACCTACTTAAGCTGGCCAAAGACTGACCAAAATTAGGCCAGTTCAGTGCAGAAATGTCAATAGCACAAGTTGGAAAACTTGTCGATCAGAAACTTGACCGGCGGTGGGGGGGGGGGGATTCCTCATCTGTGTGAATAGAGAAATACTTGCTTTTTAATCACTCAGCCTGCTGGCTATTACTCAACTTTGGCCAGCTTTAGGTAAAAGGGAGCAAAAAAAAAAAAAAAAAAAAAAAAAAAAAGAGTAGGGAAACTGAAAAATGTTACTTCCCTTTAAAAAGACAGCTGCAAATTTAAATAGCAAGTCAATTCTGAAACGGTTTTCAATGTTAAAGCTTATATGAGATTTGAGTGATCGAGCATTGACCTGCTTTAAAATTACTACAAACCATGGGTATCTATACTTACCACAAGTTTTACTTCATATTCCAGTCTCTTGTACTCCTCAGTCGTGTTGTCACTAAGCTGCTCACTGTATGGCACACCATTGAGATGGAAGGTCAGTGGCATGGTAGCTAAAACTGAAATGGAGGACGACATGGTGTGATAAGTTGTCAGGATCTCTCCAAGGCCCTTGCTTATAGTGAAAGAAGTGGTAGATTTTGTAGGAATTCCATCTGAAGATTGGGGTATCCAAATTTTAGGAGCAGGAGCCTCTGATGTATTCCCAGGGATACGAGTTGAGAAGACACCAGATTTGAAGGTTGTAGCAGAAACACTATAGCTTTGACGTTTAGCTTGTGTTAGGCGTTTTGCTGTTCTTTCTGTAGATTTTGAATGGGGAAGTTCAGATGTAACAGATTTTGAAGGGGCAACAGGAGATTGGCGTTTCCATATTATAGCAGTAGATGTTTGAGAGGTCTTATAAGCTGCACTAGTAGAATTTATATGCATTATGGTGGTTTTGTTTCTTAAATGGGATACTGTGAAGGGTGAATTTATAGCTGTGGTTGTTTTGTTTCTTGATTGGGATGCTGTGAAGAGTGGATTCATGGCTGTGGAAAAAAGAGACTGGGAGCCTGCAGACCTCATGTATTTTGTGCTGGGTATGGCTTGGCTTTGTGGAGTGATGTAAGTTGAGGAATAAAAGATACTGGATTTTTGTGGCATGGTAGACATATTATGGCCTTGACTAGTTTTAGATTGAGGTCTTGATATTTTAGAAGCAAATACTCCAGAGGTACTAGTAGAGCTTAAATGTTTTATGGTCGTTCCGTTTCTTAACTGGGATATGGTAAAGACAGAAGGGGAAGTAACATAACGGGAAACTGTAGAAGTCACACGTGTTGGGCCAAGATTTGCTTGGCTTTGCGGAGTGATCCGAAGTCCTGTCGATTTTTGAGTTGAGTAGACACCAGATTTGAAGGCTGTGGCAGAAACACTATAGCTTTGACGTTTTGCTGTGGTTGCTGTAGATTTTGAATGGGAAAGTTCAGATGTAACAGATTTTGAAGGGGCAACAGGAGATTGGCGTTTCCATATTATAGCAGTAGACGTTTGAGAGGTCTTATAAGCTGCACTAGTATAATTTATATGCGTTATGGTGGCCGGGTTTCTTAAATGGGATGCTGTGGTCAAGACAGAAGGGGAAGTAACATGACGGGAAACTGTAGAAGTCACATGTGTTGGGCCAAGATTTGCTTGGCTTCGTGGAGTGATCTGAAGTGCTGTAGATATTTCTCTTTGAAAGAAAGGGCTTGTAGATTTCCATGATGGTGTTACAGATGTTAAGGAGTTACTGAACCAAAATGGCAAGACTGTAGAACTCATTGTTTTGGTCACAAGAGGGGTCATTTGGTCTGAATTCACATTTCCATTTATAGCATCTTGAAAGATCTCATAGTCTGATAAGGAAATAGTTGCTGTGTTGGGGAAGGTTGTTGACTCAGGGGACACAGGAACTGTACCTGTAAATGAAGGGAAAGTTGCAGTGGGATCCAATTTTGGTGGCTCAGGGGAATGTGTACTCACTAAGTAATTGAAGGGTACAATACTGGCATTTTCTTTTTGGTCAGTAGAGTACGAGTCTGTAAATAGGGAGAGAGCCACAGTGCTTGCCAATTCTGTTGAAGAGAGTGGGTCAGTATATGGGGCATCACTTTTGGGGTTATGAGAAGTGCTTATTCTGGCCAAAAACACAGTGCTTTTATTTTCATATTCAGTCTGTTCTGTAAAAGGTGTCTGCACAGTGGTTGTTGTATTAGAAACTTTCAGTTTACATGCTCCACAATCCCTTGCCATAGTGGGTAAAGGAGTAACACTGGAAAGCATTTCATAATCTGTTTCAAAAGAAACTGCTTCCGTTGATACAGGGTTTCCCTCTGTAGAACTGAAATGTTTTGGAGAGGATAAGGTGGAGCTCATCAGTGTTCCTGCAGTGTTTGTCAGCTGCCCATCATTGCTAGTATTTTCAGATGTTCCAGCAGTAGTGGATTTAGGTGTAGAACTTATTTGTGTTACAGTAAGGTCAGATTCAATTGTCATTTCGGAAGTTATTTTTGTGCTAGTTATTTGATCAACATTGTTGGCGTGAAGACCAATACTTCTTAAAAAATGAACTTCTGCATCTGATGACAAGCTTCCAGTATTTTCACTGACCCTTGACCAAAGAGCTGACATGTCAGACTGAGAAAGGGCTCTGTGTTCCACAAGAATCTCTCTTAAAGCTTCCTTTATAGCAGATTTAAAAGCATCCATAAATGTATCTGGATTTTCCGCTGCCCTCCTAAAGAGTCTCCTACTGTACCACTTTTGAGACCTTGGTAAATTTTCATACTGACCAGAAACAGGGTATCTCTTCAGCAAATCTGATATTACCCGAGACTTCCAAAAGGGTAATTTACTGACAGGATGCTGCACATCAGGGGACTGCAAAGATCTGAATATTATTTTTAAAAAAGAATCATCCTCAATTGTTTGCAAGTTCAGTGAATCATTGGAGAGGGATCCCTCTCTTTGGGCAGTGGAGCATGTAATAGCACAGAAGAAAAGAAGACTCTGCCACCAAGGATACATTGTTACTCTGGGAAGCACAGCTTGAATCAAATAATTCGATATTCCAACTTTCTGCTTTTTGGGAATGTGAGGGGAACTCCACATTTCAGTTAAATCGGCAAGGTACTGAAACGTTAAACAGATAAAAGTCAGTTAGCATTTACGTTCACTTTTTAGAGCAACACTTACAATATGAAACCCTCTGTCCTCCTCCAAACCACCCAACAGCCCCCCCCCCCCCCAAAATAAATAAAAGCACCAGGCACCACTGCCATCGTAGTTCATTGAAGACTACAAGCTGACAGCCGCGAAGGTGTAGTTTTCATTTCACAGAGAACTGAATAAGTAACGTGGACAGGCCATGTTTTTTATTTTTATTTTGACAGCTAGTAGGGGGTGGGGGGGGGGGGGTAAGGGAGCAAGGTGTCCTTTTATGAAACTGAGATCAGCTGCGATCCCAAGTCTCACAGCTGATCTCAGGTCATTACCAGTTTATGAAACTGAGATAATCAGAGGAGAACATGTTCTGCACTGATTATCTCAGCACAGTGAGAATCTAAACTGACTGTCACAGAAACGGCCAGTGTATGAAGGTGCGATCTCAGCACCTCACTGGCGATCTGTGACAAAATTCTTACTTTCCGATTGACCATCTCAGAGGTGGAGAATCCGAGAGAAGCGCAAAGCTGCCTCAGTATTCTGGAGAAAGCAGGAAGTCTTTTGATTTCCTTCCTTCACTCAGGAGCAGCCATACAGTGAGAGCACATCTTCCCCACCATTACACACCCCAAAACGAGCAGGTTAGCAATCTAGTGTGAATATGTGTCTACATACATACATGTATTATTCTACCTGCATTTAAATGCTATTATTAATGTCATTTTTAATTTATTAGCAAATAAAATTTTGTAAACCCTGAAATATAGTTTTACCCATGGCATGTTGCATAAGGCCACCTTCACACTGAGGCGCTGGCGGTAAAGCGGCGCTATATTTAGCGGCACTTTACAGTCGTTATAGCGGCGCTTTTCGGACGCTAGCAGGGCAGTTTTACCCCCGCTAGTGGCCGAAAAAGGGTTAAAACCGCCCGCAAAGCGCCACTGCAGCGGCGCTTTGCAGGGGGGTTTGGAGCGCTGCCCCATTGTTTTCAATGGGAAGGGGCGCTTTAGGAGCAGTAAATACACAGCTCCTACAGCGCTCCAAAGATGCGGCTTGCAGAACATTTTTCAGAATCCTGCAAACGCACCGCTCCAGTGTGAAAGCCCGCGGCTGTTTGAAGGCGCTATATTTAGAACAGACAGTAAGGCCCCTTTCAGACTGGGGCGTTTTTCAGGCGCTACAGCGCTAAAAATATCACCTGTATAGCGCCTGAAAAAATCCGGCCCCTTTCACTCCAGTGTGAAAGCCGGAGGGCTTTCACACTGGAGCGGTGCGCTAGTAGGACGGTCAAAAAAGTCCTGCTAGCAGCATCTTTGGAGCGGTGTATTCACCTCTCCTACCCATTGAAATCAATGGGACAGCGTGGCAATACTGCCGGCAAAGCGCTGCTGCAGCAGCGCTTTGCGGGCAGTTTTACCCCCTTTTCAGCCATTAGCGGGGTTAAAACTGCACTGCTAGCGGACAAAAAACGTTGCTAAAAGGACAGTAAAGCAGCGCTAAATAAAGCGCTGATTTACCGCTGACGCTGCTCCCGCCCCAGTGTGAAAGGGGTCTTATACAGGGGTTTATCAATTATGAAATACATTTTATTTTTAATTTTTTAATAAATATTTATACTTGTATACTTTATTAAAATTATTTTTTAATGATTATAAATGTATTTTACATTTATATGAATGGTGTATAGCTGCATTACATATGTGGATTACATTAATTTACTATACACCATTCACATTTAAATATTGATAAAAACAATGCTTTATAATAATTAGGTTAATGTATATTGTGTAGGGGGAATTTAACTTTATTTTATTAATATGTTGGGGAAATGTGTGGTGATTAGTGTTCAACTTTTGTATTTTACATCTCCTCACACTGTAATCCCGCAAGATTACAGTGCGAGGAGAAGTTCTGAGGAGTTCCCGGCGTTTGTAGATCGCTTCTCAACTCAACATGAGAAGTGATCTACAGACCATCATAAACAGGCACTCAGAGGAGAGCGATCTCCTCTGAGAATGCCTGAGAACTAAATAGCGGTATTTTACCGCACTTTCATAAAAGGACACCCAAGTGCATTCATAACATGTTACACCCTGAATATGGATGCAACATGTTATTAAAGGTGAACTTATCCTTTAACCCTTTCGCTGCTAGAGTCCCTTTTATGTTTTTTGCACATTTAAAAAAATCATTCTAGGCCTGAAGATTGTGCAAAACTTGGGCTGACACAACTAAAGATATTTGATTATAAAAATAGTCAACTAATTTCATTATCGATTAGTTGGTCAGCTGATTAACTGGCCTGCATACAGAATGCATCATTTGTTTACATATTAGAAAAAATAGTGCAGCACACCATCCATACATGTCAGCAAGTGCCTGAGAACTTGTGAATGTGTGAGGAGCAAAGCCTCATGGGACATGTAGTCCTGGGCAGGAGACTGAAGTGCTTTAAAGTGATTCTAAACGGCAGAATGTTTTTTTATCTTGCTATAGGGGCACTCTATACTAGGGGTCAGCAACTGCCAGGCTGCGGCCCACTACCAAGCCGTGGCCACTCTGCAGCTGGGCCATGGGTGCGGGCAGCATGACACAGCTGGGTGGATGAGAGAAGCGAGCTGGCAAGCAGAAATTACATCTTCCCCCCGCCCCCCCCCCCCATCACTGCTCTCCCACCCTCACAGCTGGTGTCCTGTCAGCTTCAATGCCAGCGGTGCGGCGGGGAGCAGAGCGAGAGGACTTCTCTCACCACCCACCCCGCATCACCACTCTTCTGCCTTCACCTTGGCACCCACCAATGCACAGAGGCCTGCCTCTGTGCTAAACGGACCAGTGCTGCCAATTCACATCTGGTGACAGGCAACATGGCAAGTGACATTCTGCATCTGGTGGTGACAGGCAACATGGCAGGTGACATGGCAAGTGGCAGTCCACATCTGGTGGCAGGCTGACCCACTGATTCGGCATTATGGCGAGTTGAACTATTTCATTTAGTACTACAATGTAATATAAATAAATACGCTTCAAATCACCCCATCATATCAAGCATGGTGCCATGATGGATTGAAGTGCTAACACCAGCCATTGCCCTGAAATTGGCCGCAAAAAAGGGCTTTGTGCAGGGAAGATCAGCATCTGAACCCAGAGAAGGTGGAGGCCGATAGACTGGAGGGAATATAAAAGCATTACAATTACATTTAAAGTTTACCAGTATTCTGCATTATATTTAAAATGACTATACCCATGCAAAATAGTCCCAGCCTTTAGACACACACACCTTGGAAATTAAATACATCCTTCCAGGCTAGAAAATCAAAACGGTTATCTGTGATTAAGGCTGGTTTCACACTAGGGCGGTTTGCAGGCACTATTGCGCTAAAAATAGCGCCTGCAAACCGACCTGAAACAGCTGCTGCTGTGTCTCCAGTGTGAAAGCCCTGAGGGACTGTCTGGAGCAGTGCGCTAGACAGTCCTGCTAGCAGCATCTTTGGAGCAGTGTATTCACCGCTCCTACACATTGAAATCAATGGGGCACCGCGGGGATACCGCGGTAACACCGATGGAACGCAGCGGCGCTTTTCGGGGGGTTTAATCCTTTTTGGACCACTAGCGGGGGTTAAAACCACCCCGCTAGCGGTCGCATACCGCAGCTAAAACGACGGTAAAGTCGTTTATCGCCGCCGCCCGCACTGCTCCGGTGTGAAACCAGCCTAATTGTAGTTTGAGTCAATCACCCAAAAAAAAAAAAAAAAACACATGCATATGACAAAAGCACTGAACTCTACAGACAACTAGCATTTTCAGCAGAATGAAGCAATGGCAGCTCCCATCAAAACGAAAACTTTCTATAATCACTTTTCATTGGCAGAGCCAATTGATTCTTTAGCTTTAGGCCCCTTTCACACATACGGACCGTTCGTTTGTTTTTCATCCATCCGATGAAAAATGGACAGCAATGCATCTCTATGGAAAAACAGATCATCCATTTACATAAGATTGCATGCGCCAACATCCGTTTTTTGGAGCGAATCAAAAAGCCTATTTTTTAATCCTGACAAAAAAATAAAAATAAAATATAACACAGCTTATGGGAAACGGATGAGCAGCTGATGAAAAAATTAGAACCCTTTCACACTGAGGCCACAGGGCTTTTCGGACACTAGCGGGGTGCTTTTAACCCCACACAAGGGGTTAAAAACTCCAGTATTGCCGCACTTCCGAATCGCTTTTCAGGCGCTTCCGAATCGCTGCCCATTTGTTACAAACAGGCAGGGCATTTTAGGAGCGCTAAATACAACGCTCCCAACTGGCGGATGTCAGTGGTGACATGTCTGCTGAATCCGAACAGATAGAAACCCTATTCAATCGGATGGAAACAGACAGGCGGTACATTTTCATCCAATCCCCCATAGAGAACAGCAGGGCTCTAACAGGTCCGTCTCGGCACAGTGAGCGGAGATGGACCTGTCATCCGCCGACTCAGCGGGGGATCAATGGATCGGATCCCTGCTGAGCAAGCGGAGTCCGTGAAAAAAACGGACATTAATGTGTCAAAGGGGCCTAAGCTTTCTCAGCTTCTGGAGCTGGAGGATTGCACATGAAATAGCAGATTAGGTAAAGCAGACACTCACCAGATGCGGCGAGTTGCATTTTTGAGTGAATTCCCCCTGTATAGGCAATACAAGTTCTCACACCATTACAAAAAAAATAAATAAAAAAAATGTATTTAATATACATACATATATATATATATATATATATATATATATATATATATATATATAGTTTTTTAGTTTTGTTTTTTTTTTGAGAATTGTCATCCATCTGCGCCGCAACACAACACTAGAAATCACATTATTGTCAATGGTGCACATTAATGTGACATAGTGAGCAGATATTTTTGAAAAAAGTGCATGTGCTTCTTTTGGTGCGTTTATGGTCTCATAGGCTTTAATAGGATCACATTAAAACACGTGAGGCATTTTGTTTTTGCTTAAAGGAAAGGCTCTTCCTCCTAGCAAAAATTGTCATAGGACATTTCACTAGTCATTGGAAAAAACAAAAATTAATTATAAATTGGCTACAAAAAAATATGCACAATGAGGCAGCATTAGTGTGAACCTAGGCAAGAAACAGAGGCTGCCATTGCGGATCTCTTCTAAAATGCGGGTTGTCATGCAGACACACTTGCTGCAATGCTTGGAGCCAATGACCCAGAGCAGGTATGCAGGGAAGAATTTATGACTTTACCCTGATTTTCCAGATCTCTATCCGCATTTTAAGAAGGCCAGCAATGATAGCCCATATTTCAACACTTTCCAGATATAGACTGAGTTTAGTGTAACCCACTATGGCCTAATTGTGTATTACTGGCATACATTGAGGAAGAGGCTGTGTGCTTGTTTAGCAGTTATTTTTATACATGATTTTTATAACCCCAGCACTTTGCAAAATACTTACACATGCAACAGTTTTTTTTTTTGCATATTATTACATTAGAGAAACTTTTTTCAGACCAAGAATATATAAATAGAACAAACAGGAGTATATATGTTTTATACTTACCATAAACCTTACACATTCTGCTGAGATAAAAGATCAGTGACACCATGAACAACTCTCCTAATTTAAAAACCAAAAATATTCTGATTGCAATGGTTAATGATGCAAGAGGAACAGTGCTTCCTCTAGTCTGTTTATACCTTCTGTGCTACTGGTAGTGTTAATGCAAGTCAGGTGAAGTCAGAGCTCACACAGCTGCCAGCTAATCTAAATTATGGTGCAGCAGCAACTTACCCAGTACAGCCTTTTATAGTATGGAGGTTGTGTTCACATTGGCTTCAGCTTATATAAGAACAGAAAGACTTTGCAAAACTTTTGGCAAGCTTCAAGCAACTTTGTTGAAGCCCCTCCTAACCATTTCTTCTCACTATTCCATACGTGTTATTATGCTCTATATAATGCACACTGGTGCGCACTGTGTAGGAGCACTGTTTAACATCTTTCACATTTTAATTTGAAATTCAAACACTTCATTGAACCTTATGTAGCACAGTACAACTCTTTGCAGTGATTTGAACTGTGTAAAGAAATAGAGACGCTGCATTGTTACCCAACATACCTCACTGCACGTTTATAATATGAAGCCACCTTGTGCAGCCAGAGTTAAAATTGCCGTAGCCACAAAGCAAAGCTGTTTATGGAATGTGTACAGCCCTATCAGGCTCTAATATTAAAAATCAGGTGGGCAGCCAGGGGGCAGTAAAACTGCAGCTCAGTCACCTGTTTTTTGCCCCCCTAGCTGCCAGTGTGAAAGAGCCCCAAAAGGCAATTCAGCTTTGAGATGCTTTATATATGCAGAGTGAGTAGCTGCTTAAAGCATCATAAACACTATGCAGATGTAGCGCTACCCCTGAAGGAGCCATCTGGTAATTTGGGTTCTCTGTTCTGCACCTCGACCCCAAGAATAACCTCAGTCCCTCTGACACATCTGGTTCAGCAAGTTACTGCACGCACCTGTAGCACCTTCTAGTTAGGTAGGTGCTAGAGTGAGGGTATTTCTAGAGAGGGGGGGAATTTAGGCAGGCCTAGCTGGTGGCTAGGCCTGTTTGTTTTCATTCTGGGCTAGGAGTGGCCTAGGGCAGGGCTGGGTGACTCACAGTTGGCATCACTGTCACCTCTCTTTGGCAAAGAACTCTCTGGGGATCTGAAAAAAAGAATTATTGCTCTAAATAAAGATGGCCTAGACTATAAGAAGATTGCCAAGACCCTGAAACTGAGCTGCAGCACGGTGGCAAGACCATACAGCGGTTTAGCAGGACAGGTTCCAATCAGAACAGGCCTCACCATGGTCGACCAAAGAAGTTGAGTGCATCTGCTCAGCGTCATATCCAGAGGATGTCTTTGGGAAATAGATGTATGAGTGCTGCCAGCATTGCTGCAGAAGTTGAAGGGGTGGGGGGTCAGCCTGTCCGTGCCCAGACCATACGCCGCACACTGCATCAAATTGGTCTGCATGGCTGTCGTCCCAGAAGGAAGACTCATTCTAAAGATGATGCACAAGAAATGCCGCAAAAATTTGCTGAAAACAAGCAGACTAAGGACATGGACTACTGGAACCATATTTAGTTCAGATGGTATCAAGCGTGTGTAGCGGCAACCAGGTGAGGAGTACAAAGATAAGTGTGTCTTGCCTACAGTCAAGCATGGTGGTGGGAGTGTCATGGTCTGGGGCTGCATGAGTGCTGCCGGCACTGGGGAGCTACATTTTACCTTGGGGAACCATGAATACCAACATGTACTGTGACATACTGAAGCAGAGAATGATCCCTTCTGTTTGGAGACTGGACCGCAGGGCAGTATTCCAACATGATAACGACCCCAAACATACCTCCAAGACGACCACTGCCTTGCTAAAGAAGCTGGGGGTAAAGGTGATGGACTGGCCAAGCATGTCTCCAGACCTAAACCCTATTAAGCATCTGTGGGGCATCCTCAAACGGAAGGTGGAGGAGTGCAAGGTCTGTAACATTCACCAGTTCCGTGATGTCGTCATGGAAGAGTGGAAGAGGACTCCAGTGGCAACCTGTGAAACTTGGGTGAACTCCATGCCCAAGAGGGTTAAGGCAGTGCTGGAAAATAATGGTGGCCACACAAAATATTGACACTTTGGGACCAAACACTTAGGGGTGTACTCACTTTTGTTGCCAGTAGTTTAGACATTAATAGCAGTTAGGGATGAGCCCGATGTTCGAGTCGATCGTAATTTTCGAGTCGAACATCAGGTGTTCGCCTGTTCGCCGAATAGCGAACAATTTGGGGTGTTCGCGGCAAATTCACACCCTTTAAAAGTCTATGGGAGGAATCAAAAGTGCTAATTTTAAAGGCTTATATGCATGGTATTGTCCACTGGGTCCTGCCCTAGGGGACATGTATCAATGCAAAAAAAAGTTTTAAAAACGTCATTTTTTTCGGGAGCAGTGATTTTATTAATGCTTAAAGTGAAACAACAAAAGTGCAATATTCCTTTAAATTTCATACCTGGGGGGGTGTCTATAGTATGCCTGTTGAGTAGCGCATGTTTCCCGTGTTTACAACAGTCCCTGCTCAAAATGACATTTCTAAAGGAAAAAAAGTAATTCAAAAGTACGCTATAATGAATTGTCGGTCCCGGCAATGCACATAAAAGTCATTTAAGAAAAGGCATGGGATTCCCCCACAGTCCATTACCAGGCCCTTTGGGTTTGGTATGAATATTAACCACTTTCAGACCGGACCAATTTGCAGCCAAAGGACCAGGCCCCTTTTTGCGATTCGCCACTGCGTCGCTTTTACTGACAATTGCGCAATCGTGCGACATGGCTCCCAAACAAAATTGACGTCCTTTTTTTCCCACATATAGAGCTTTCTTTTGGTGGTATTTGATCACCCCTTGCGGTTTTTATTTTTTGCGCTATAAACAAAAAAGAGCGACAATTTAGAAAAACACACATTCTTTTTTATTTTTTGCTATAACAAATATCCCCCAAAAATATATAAAAAAAAATGTTTTTTCCCTCAGTTTAGGTCGATATGTATTCTTCTACATATTTTTGGTAAAAAAAATCGCAATAAGCGATTATTGATTGGTTTGCGCAGAAGTTATAGCGTTTAGAAGATAGGGGATAGTTTTATAGCATTTTTATTAATATTTTTTTTTTTTATTAGTAATGGCGGCGATCAGCAATTTTTATTGTGACTGCGACATTATGGCGGACACATCGGACATTTTTGACACATTTTTGGGACCATTGTCATTTATACAGCAATCAATGCTATTTAAATGCATTGATTCCTGTATAAATGACACTGGCAGTGAAGGATTTAACCACTAGGGGACGGGGAGGGGTTAAGTATGCCTAGCGGTGTGATTCTTACTGTGGGGGGGGGCGTGGCTGTCAGCTAGTGAATGCTGATCTCTGCTCCAATCACAGGGAGCAGAGATCGGCGTCACTAGTTGCTAGGCAGAACGGGGAGATGCTGTTTATTTCCGCATCTCCCCGTTCAGCCTTCGGGGGTCCCGATGGCACGGCGGCATCTTAACCACTATAGACCGGCGCTATAGCCAAATGACGGCTACAGCGCGGATCTGATGTGCCGGGACTACGTCTATTGACGTTGTCCCGGCAACGAGCTGCCCGTGCGCCCCCTGAAGGGCGCGCACGGCGCGCTCTGTGATCCGCGAGTCTGTGAGACTCGCTGGATCACAGATCCGAGTAAGGGGTCGATCCCGACCCCTTACCACATGATCAGCTGTCAGCCAATGACAGCTGATCATGTGATATTAACCGAGCCGGTAATCAGCTTTTTTTCCTGCTCGCGCTCACAGCGCGAGGAGAAAAAAAAAAGCCGATCACCGGCTGCAGTGAGAGGGACATCAGTCCCTCTCACTGCAATATGCCCAGGGTGCCCACATTTGCTAATAAAAGTGCCCCCAGTGCCATCTGTCAGTGCCCCCAGTGCCATCTGTCAGTGCCCCCAGTGCCATATGTCAGTGCCCACAGTGCCAGTGCTGCACATCAGTGTCACCTACCAGTGCTCATCAGTGTCCCCTACCAGTGCTCATCAGTGTCCCCTACCAGTGCCCAGTGCCACCTATCAGTGCCACCTATCAGTGCCCATTAGTGCCATCTATCAGTGCCACCTATCAGTGCCATCTATCAGTGCCCATCAGTGCCATCTATCAGTGCCATCCATCAGTGCCCATCCGTGCCACCCATCCGTGCCCATCAGTGCCATCTTTGCTGTGCCCATCAGTACCGACTTATCTGTCCCCACCAGTGCAGCCTATCAGTGCACACCAGTGCCGCCTATCAGTGCCCACCAGTGCCGCCTATCAGTGCCCACCAGTGCCGCCTCATCAGCGCATATCAATGAAGCAGAAAAATTACCTGTTTGCTAAATTTTATAACAAACTATTAAACATGATTTTATTTTATTTTTTAATTTTCCATCTTTTTTTATTTGTTTAGCAAAAAATAAAAACCCCAGCTGTGATTAAATACCACCAAAAGAAAGCTCTATTTGTGGGGAAAAAATTGTAAAAATTTCATTTGGGTACAGTGTTGTATGACCGCGCAATTGTCATTCCAAGTGCGTTAGCGCCGAAAGCTGAAAATTGGTCTGGTCACGAGGGGGGTTTAAGTGCAAAGTAATCAGGTGGTTAAAGGGGACACATATATACGCCCTTATGCCTGTCCGTGCCATTCTGGTCCGTATATCGTCGTGCGCCGGTCGGGAAGCAGTTAAGAGGAACCCCGAACCAAAATGAAAAAATGCGTGGGGATCGCCTCAAATTCCATTCCAGGCCCTTCAGGTCTGGCATGGATATTAAGGGGAACCCCGCACCAATTTTTTTAAAAAAATGGCATGGGGGTCCCCCTCAAAATCCATACCAGACCCTGCAGGTCTGGTATGGATTTTAAGGGTAACCCCACACCAAAATGTAAAAAAAAATGGCGTGAGGGTCCCCCCAGACCCTTATCCGAGCATGCAACCTGGAAGGCCGCAGGAAAAGAAGGGGGGACGAGAGAGCCGGGTGACTCTGCACCCTCTGACGCATGGAGACATCCCTATGGCTTCCCCGTAGCGTCAGAAGGGGCGGGACCACCCGGTGACGGATCGGTGGCGGATCGGTGGTGGCGTGTGGGTTTTTTTTTTTTCTTTTTCGGTCTGTCGGATCGAGAGAAGAAGAAGATGAATGGACTTTGTGGGACATTTTTATTTTTTTATTTTTTAATAAAGGCCGTGCCATGTCATTTTTACAGTGAAATGGTAGCGGTACATTTGTACCCCATTACCATTTCACACAGGGGGGGCCGGGATCTGGGGGTCCCCTTGTTAAAGAGGCTTCCAGATTTCGATAAGCCCCCCGCCCGCAGACCCCCACAACCACCGGGCAAGGGTTGTGGGGATGAGGCCCTTGCCTCCATCAACAAGGGGACAAGGTGCTTTGGGGGGCTTCCCCAAATCACCCTCCCATGTTGAGGGCATGTGGCACCAAAATGTAAAAAAAAATGGCGTGAGGGTCCCCCCAGACCCTTATCCGAGCATGCAACCTGGAAGGCCGCAGGAAAAGAAGGGGGGACGAGAGAGCCGGGTGACCCTGCACCCTCTGACGCATGGAGACATCCCTATGGCTTCCCCGTAGCGTCAGAAGGGGCGGGACCACCCGGTGACGGATCGGTGGCGGATCGGTGGTGGCGTGCAGGTTTTTTTTTTTCTTTTTCGGTCTGTCGGATTGAGAGAAGAAGAAGATGAATGGACTTCGTGGGACATTTTTATTTTTTTAATCCATGCAGGTCTGACATGGATTTTAAGGGTAACCCCGCACCAAAATGTAAAAAAAATGGCGTGAGGGTCCCCCCAGACCCTTATCCGAGCATGCAACCTGGAAGGCCGCAGGAAAAGAAGGGGGGACGAGAGAGCCGGGTGACCCTGCACCCTCTGACGCATGGAGACATCCCTATGGCTTCCCCGTAGCGTCAGAAGGGGCGGGACCACCCGGTGACGGATCGGTGGCGGATCGGTGGTGGCGTGCGGGTTTTTTTTTTCTTTTTCGGTCTGTCGGATCGAGAGAAGAAGAAGATGAATGGACTTCGTGGGACATTTTTATTTTTTATTTTTTAATAAAGGCCGTGTCATGTCATTTTTACAGTGAAATGGTAGCGGTACATTTGTACCCCATTACCATTTCACACAGAGGGGGCTGGGATCTGGGGGTCCCCTTGTTAAAGAGGCTTCCAGATTTCGATAAGCCCCCCTGCCCGCAGACCCCCACAACTACCGGGCAAGGGTTGTGGGGATGAGGCCCTTGCCTCCATCAACAAGGGGACAAGGTGCTTTGGGGGGCTTCCCCAAATCACCCTCCCATGTTGAGGGCATGTGGCACCAAAATATAAAAAAAAAATGGCGTGAGGGTCCCCCCAGACCCTTATCCGAGCATGCAACCTGGAAGGCCGCAGGAAAAGAAGGGGGGACGAGAGAGCCGGGTGACCCTGCACCCTCTGTCGCATGGAGACATCCCTATGGCTTCCCCGTAGCGTCAGAAGGGGCGGGACCACCCGGTGACGGATCGATGGCGGATCGGTGGTGGCTTGCAGGTTTTTTTTTTCTTTTTCAGTCTGTCGGATCGAGAGAAGAAGAAGATGAATGGACTTCGTGGGACATTTTTATTTTTTTAATCCATGCAGGTCTGGTATGGATTTTAAGGGTAACCCCGCACCAAAATGTAAAAAAAAAATGGCGTGAGGGTCCCCCCAGACCCTTATCCGAGCATGCAACCTGGAAGGCCGCAGGAAAAGAAGGGGGGACGAGAGAGCCGGGTGACCCTGCACCCTCTGACGCATGGAGACATCCCTATGGCTTCCCCGTAGCGTCAGAAGGGGCGGGACCACCCGGTGACGGATCGGTGGCGGATCGGTGGTGGCGTGCGGGTTTTTTTTTTTTCTTTTTCGGTCTGTCGGATCGAGAGAAGAAGAAGATGAATGGACTTCGTGGGACATTTTTATTTTTTTATTTTTTAATAAAGGCTGTGTCATGTCATTTTTACAGTGAAATGGTAGCGGTACATTTGTACCCCATTACCATTTCACACAGGGGGGGCCGGGATCTGGGGGTCCCCTTGTTAAAGAGGCTTCCAGATTTCGATAAGCCCCCCGCCCGCAGACCCCCACAACCACCGGGCAAGGGTTGTGGGGATGAGGCCCTTGCCTCCATCAACAAGGGGACAAGGTGCTTTGGGGGGCTTCCCCAAATCACCCTCCCATGTTGAGGGCATGTGGCCTGGTGCTGTTCAGGAGGGGGGGCACTTCATTCGGCCTGCCAGGTTGCGTGCTCGGATAAGGGTCTGGTATGGATTTTTGGGGGAACCCCCACGCCATTTTTTTTCTTTACATTTTGGCGCGGGGTTCCCCTTAACCACTTTAAGACCAGCCTCGTTTTGGATTTTAGGTGTTTACATGTTTAAAACAGTTTTTTTTTTTGCTAAAAAATTACTTAGAACCCCCAAACATTATATATTGTTTTTAACACTCTAGAGAATAAAATGGTGGTCATTGCAATACTTTTTTTTCACACCGTATTTTGCGCAGCGGTCTTACAAGCGCACTTTTTTTGAAAAAAATTCACTTTTTTTAATAAAAAAATAAGACAACAGTAAAGTCCAATTTTATATATCGTGAAAGATAATGTTACGCCGAGTAAATTGATACACAACATGTCACGCTTCAAAATTGCGCCCGCAGTGATCAGTGCATTTTTTTTAGCTGTGTTGGTGTCACCGGTCCCCAAAAAGTGTCACTTAGGGTCAGATTTGTCTGTCGCAGTCATGGTAAACAGACAGATCCCTGTTCTGACATTGGAGTTAGAGAGAGATTGGCTGTTCCTAGTGATTATGAACAGCGATCTTTCTCCTCCTCCAGTCAGCCCAGTCCCCATACAGTTAGAAACACTCCCAAGAAACACACTTAACCCCTTGATCGCCCCAGTGTTAACCCCTTCCCTGCCAGTGACATTTATACAGTAATCAGTGGCTATTTTTAGGTCTAATCGCTGTATAAATGTCAATGGTCCCAAAAAAGTGTCAAAAGTGTCCACTAGTATGCTGCAATGTCGCAGTCCCGCAAAAATCGCAGATCACCATTACTAGTAAAAAATAAATAAATAATAAAAATGCCATAAAAGTTTCCCCTATTTTGTAGACGCTATAACTTTTGCACAAAACAATCAATATACACTTATTGCATAACCCCCAGTTTGGTTCGCACCAGAACTTGAGAACATCGCGAAAGTTCGGAACCGAATAACAAACTCCATTGAAGTCTGTGTGACCCGAATGTGAAAAATCTAAATTTTTAAGACTTGTATGCAAGTAATTGGGCATACAATGGTTATGATTGTCTGGGTACTGCCCTGGAGGACATGTATCAATGAAAAAAAAGTTTATAAAAAATTAAAATTTTTAAATGAGCAGTGATTTATTGATTCATAAAGTGAAAGCATAAAAATGAAAAAATCCTTTTAATATAGTGCCTGGGGGGTCCCCTTAGTCTACCTGTAAAGTGGCACATCTGTACTGTGTATGGAAGCTGCTGCAGAAATAATTGCATTTATAAAGCCAAAAAAATTTAAATTTTCCCTGCAAACTTTTCTTATTTTGTAAGCCACAGCTTGCGCAGCCAGTCCGTATGATGAGGACAATATGTAGTGCACTGGGAACAAGAATAAAGTTTTTTTTGGATAAGTTGTCGGTGTCGGTGGCGTCTTCACACCATAAACCTATAGAGGGTGCTCTTGATGAAAGCAAGAATTGGCCTTGCTGTCAGAAATTGCAATGATATGCACTCGTCAAACAGGTGCGGAAAAATAGTTTTTTTTGGTGACAGTAGCACCTTCACACCGTAACACTATTGAGGTACTTTTGATGAAAGCAAGAATTAGCCTTGCTGTCAAAAATTGAAATGATATGCACCTGTCAGACAGGTGCGGAAAAATTGGTCTTTGGATTTCGCTGGCGCCTTCACACCATATAGAGGTGCTCTTGATGAAAGCAAGAATTGCTTTCGCCCCTAGATTATCGTCCGCCGTGTCATGCAGACGCTACCAATAGGATGTGGAAGCTGACAGCCCTGGGTGGCGAGGACTAAAAAAAAATGTGAAATGTAATCTATTCTCCACTACTCCCCTCTTGACCAACAGAAGCCTCAAAACTACATTTTCCACAACACTGTAACCTACCAGAGTCAGGAAAAGCATTAGATAAACTCCCCTTTAAGGTGTCCTCAAGAGATTTCATCTTCTGCACTCTCTGTGTAGACGGGATGAGTTTTGAGACTTTCCCCCTGTAACTGTGGTCAAGGAGGGTTGCCAACCAATAGTGATCCTTCTCCTTTACACCACATATTCTTTGGTCTTTTCTCAGGCTTTGAAGCATGAGGGAGCCAATGCACCGCAAATTTGTGGAGGCATGACAAGCAGACTCCTCTGGGTCACTGAGGATTATAGTATATGGTACTGCCTCCTCCCAGCCACGCACTACTCCCAAGGGTTCTGTGGATGGAAAACGATCTCTTACTGTTTGAAGTCGGTCTTTCCCTGCTTCAATGCCTCCAAAACTGCCAGAATCCTCCTCCTCCCTCTCTGTTTCATAGGAGCAATGGTGTCTGCATAAAGTGGGCCTTGAGAGGAAAGGAAGTCCTCCTCTTCCTCCCGCTGCTCTGCCTCAAGTGCCCTGTCCATAATACCATGCAGAGTCTGCTCCAGCAGAAACACAACAGGGATTGTGTCATTGATGCATGTATTGTCACGGCTCACCATCCTTGTGGCCTCCTCAAATGGGGACAGTATAGTGCGTGCATCCTTTATGAGCAGCCATTGGTGTGGGGAAAAAAAGCCGAGCCGGCCTGAGCCTGTTGTTGTGCCATACTCACACAGGTACTCGTTGATGGCCCTCCGCTGCAGCATTGCCAAAGTCGAGTTCCACCTGGTGGGCATGTAACAAATCAGGCGGCTTTCAGGGAGGTGGAATTCCTGCTGAATTTCAGCCAACCGAGCACTGGCTGTGTATGACCACCTGAAATGGCTACAGACTCTTCTGGCCTTCTTTAGCAGATATTCCAACCCATGGTACCTATATAGGAAACGCACCACCAAATTAAGGACATATGCCAGAAATGGCACATGTGTCAACTTTCCCTGTCTAATGTGCCATTATCACACACCACCATTCCTGGCTCCAGCTGGTGTGACGTGAACCACCTCTGGACCTGGGCCTGCCACTGCAGAGCTGCAAGAATCTCTGCCCCGGTGTGGTTCCTGTCCCCTAGAACCACCAGCTGAAGCACTGCATGGCACCTTTTAGCCTGACACATTGAATAGCCCCTTGAATGCTTAGGGGGTACTTGTGGTTCATAGGACAATTCAGCAGGAGAGGGCATGGAGGTGGAGGAGCGAGAGGAGGAAGAGGAGGGGGTAGAGCTGACAAATCTGGCATCATCACCACTAGCTATATGGAGACATGGGGCACAACTAGCTGCAGCACTGAGCCCTGTCCTGCATCTTTCTGAGTTGCAAGCAGAGTTACCCAGTGTGCTGTGAACTAAATATATCATCCCTGACCATGCTTACTGTCGGCAGTACCATGGACTTTATGGCTGACTGCCTTGCCCAACGATGACACAACATTGCCTTCCATGTGATGGTACAGAGCTGGAAGGGCCTTACGTGAAAAGAAATAGCAACTGGGAACCTGTCATTCAGAAGTTGTAGAGTCAGCAGCTTTGACAAGCTTGCATTTAGACTCTGGGAATGTGGGTGGCAGTGACTGTATTTTTTTTTCCGCTGCAGCAGATGGGGCAGATAGATTTGCCAGCTATAGTCTACAGCTGGTGGTGTGCTGCTGGCAGATGTGCTGCAAGGACCTGGGTCACCCTGCACTATACCATCATCCCTGTCAGTGGAGGCTGCTGAGAGGTCATGAGGTATAGCGGGGGAAGACTGAAGTGAGTAAGGAGGAGGAATAGATTTGTGGCCCTTTTGTGTGGCTTTCAGGTGCTCTTGCCAACGGGCGGTGGTGGGAGCTTAAATGCCTTGTCAAGCATGTGGTACCAAATGGCTGGTGTTTTTGCCACGCTTGATGTGCTTGAGACAAAGCTTGCGAATTGCAACAGTGTGATTAGCTGCACATGTGCTAAAAAAAGGTCCAGACAGCTGAGCTGTGGGAAGAGGGCGATAACAGCTCCACAATGTGATGGATTAGGGTGGCTGCTCTCTACTCTTGCATGATGGCTGCCTCGTTGGGGTTGTGCCTCACCCTCACTTTCCTCCTCTGCTCCACCTGGCACCCAAGTCACGTCAGTGACCTCATCATCTCCTCCATCCTCATTACCACTGGAGACAACTTGGCTATACGCTTCAGCTGGAGGAACATGACTGCCAATTTGTGTACCTGTGTTCTTCCCTCTCTGTAGGCTCATGTTCCTGCCTTCCTCAACCTCAACCTCAGAACCACCATCTGATTCAAGTAATGGCTGTGCATCGTCAAGGGGCAAGTGGCTAACGCTGTGTTCAAATAACTCAGCTGACTCCTCAATGCGTGATGCTGGGGCTATGGCAGGCATAGCGGTGGACAAGGAGGCAGGTTTATCCACTCTGGCAGCTGCAGTGGACTGTGCTCCAGTCTCTGCTTGGGTGACGGAGGATGAGGAGGATGAGGATGGTTTAATAAGCTAGTCCACCACCTCCTCTGCATGCTGTGGCTGGATAGCATGGGCAACAACACTAAACAGAGGAAATGATGCCCTGCCTGAGAACTGACCGCGTCCACCTTTTATGGAAAAGAACTTGCATATAAGCCTTCAGTGAGAACTTTCGATTTTGCAGGTTTGAGTCCCATTGACTTCCACTGTTCCCACATATGTGATCTGACAGGCATGTTTGTGAGCAATAGCACTGCTTTCCATTTGCATCAGCGCCCAGTTTCTGACAGTTGAAGTCTTAATTGGCCTTAATTAAGCGTTATTTTCCGGGACTGCAGGATCATTTATCGGCACTATAGTAAATGACCCCCACACTGTATCTATTGGTATCTATAAAATTCTTCTGTGATAATCATCACTCTTTCTCTGATAAGTAACAGCCATGAGTTATAAAGTAATGTCACAGGCAATGACAAAGCACAAAGTTGAGAACCTACAGTACATCGCACAATCAGAAATCACTTCTTATTTGATTTAACTTTATTATTCTACAGAAATCTACTTGTTGGCACGAATGAATGCACACATTCATGAATAAGCCCATTATTGTTTAATGAAAAAATATCAGAATAGCAAGTTAGTAATTTTTTGTTAGACTTTATATGATATATGCATGTATTTTATGTCCATCTGCAGAATACACAGCTTTGTTTGTTCCAGCGCTATACCATACATAGGACCATTTGCACGAGTCCCTGTCTCCTGAAGGAACTCTCATTTTTAAAACACACTTAAAAATGGGCACTTTTCTTCTGCCAGTAAATGCCAATGACAGGAAAAGGTTGAAAGTAAAAAATATGCCTGCGCATGCAGTGCTTACTTACTATATCGAAAATAAAATAGGAAATATGATTTTTGCCTTAATATCTACCTTAATGAGATATTAAAGTCTTGTTTTGTTGTTGCTTAAAAATAACAAACATGTTATACTTACCTGCTCTGTGTAGTGGTTTTGCACAGAGTAGTCTAGATCCTCCTCTTCTTGGGACCCTTGCCGGTGCTCCTGGCCCCTCCTTCCTGCCGAGTGACGCGGTTTTGGCCTCACCCCCTCTCTCTCCTGATTGGCTCACTAATTGATTGACAGCAGCGAGAGTCAATGGCGCTCATTGCTATGTCTCAACCAATCAGGAGGAAGAGTCCCGATAACTGAGGCACTCCTGCAACATCGGTGTATCAAGATGGGCTCAGTTAAGTATTAGGGGGGCTGAGGGGGGGCTGCTGCACACAGAAGGTTTTTTATCTTAATGCATTAAGATTAAAAAACCTTCCCGAACCACTTTACATCACATTCCTAATTGCATATTGTACTTGTTTGTAGCCTAAATACTGAAATTTTTACTTAAAACTGCAAAGTAAATTTTGTGTGTCGTGTCAGTAAATTTCAATCTGGTAGGTTGGCAACACTGCTTTAGGGACCAATTTAATAATTGTTATAAAAGCCATTAAACCTACCAGTATGTTTTTGGCTTTTGGGAGAAAAGCAGAACACACAGAGGAAACCCGCACAGACACAGGAAGATCACACAAACCACAATCGGGTTGTGTACAAAGACAAGAATGTCTAAGTAGTTTTTTATTATAATGAAGTAAACGTTAGGTTCTCTGAATACCACATCAGAAAGGACTTGTGCATATGGTGTCTACCCTGCCTCTTGAGGTTGAAATGAGTTGCACCTTGTTGTGTTCAGTTTGACTCCAGACAATGTAAGTTGGAATTTCATTATTCATTATTATATTCTGAACATTTAATAGGGGTGTTAAAACGGCAAATGTTTTTGACTATAATGATGAGAAAATTACAATGAACAAAAAAGAAAAAAAAAATTCTGAAAAAACATCCTTGTTGTAAAGTGCATGTTCTAGGCACAAAAGAAACCTGTTTAAAGTGGAACTAATTTCAAAATGACAATGTTTTTGAGCAGGCAGGCTATTTATTGCAATGTTGCAATGTCTCTTCTGCAATAAAATAAATCTGTCTGATTACTTTCAGTCTTCCTAAAGAGGAACACTGAGCTGCGCATACACAGCTTAATTTAAAACATCGGCATGGCCTCTGTGTGCCAGGAGTGACATCATCCAGCACTGGCCATCGAGATGGCCAAAGACTATTACCCAGAAAATGTTGGTAAAAAGCAGCAAAAAAAACCCTTACGGACATTGGTTCATTGGAAAGGAGGTAAGTATTGTGACTTCGGGTTCACTTTAATACTTCTGGGGTTCCATTCAATTAGCAGATCTGGACAAAATTTTGAGGTCTTCAAACAAAGTTAGATGGCTCATCATCTGCTCCGAAGCCTGCAACCATATAATATTTATATTTATTAAAGAAGAGTGGACCTGTAACCAAGTGCTTGGCTAAGAATAAAGAGCGAGAGAAACACTGGCTGCAGCTGCTCTCTGTAGCTTTTGCCCTGCGGTGCTAAACTGGTTAACAGCTATATCAGCAAGAGGAGGGAGCTGTCCAGTGTGCACCACCACTGCTGCATATCAATGGCCTGAGCAGGATCCGGATTGCTGAGTGCAGACAGCGTCACCTGGGTACAAAGCAGAGAGTGGACTAATCGCTATGTGTGACCGGATTGTGAGCTGCAATATCGCTGGGACTGGTGAGCTGCTGCTGTGGGGATTTACTACAACCATCTAGTAGCCTTTTTGCTGCCTGCATGCTTGAATGGGACTGTACTCAGGTCCATGAACAGTACAATTGGGCCCCAACGCTAGTCAGCTGAGTATTTAGGACTAAAGGCTGTCCCTTTACAGTTGCTACACAGAGACCATTACTTATTGTTTATGAGGTATCTCTCAGGGGACATTGTACCATACCATAGCCATGCTCCTTGAATGCACTCTAGACTAGTTTTAGTATTATTAGTCACATTGCAGTTAATGCTTATATACACTGTTTATTGTGGATTCATGTGTTAATCACAGCCTAGTGGTACAGAATTCTATTCTAAGTTAAAAACTAAACATAAACTCTAAGGGGTAAGTGGGACTTTAAATGTATCTCACCAGTGTTATACATAGTAGTTCTCTTAACATAAAAACATTTTATTCTGTATTTTTTTGTCAATATGTTTTATGACAAATGGTACGTTGTGAGAAATCTATATATAATAAGGGCAGTGGTGTCGCTAGGGGGGGATTCTGGGGCTATAGCCCTGAGTCTGGGGCCCATAGCCCCAAGTCTCTATGGCAGGGGTGGGCAACCTGTGGCCCACGGGGCGCACCCGGCCCGCCACCGCTGAATGCAGGCACGGCACTGTCCTCTTCATTGGACAGCGGCGAGTTGCCAGTATCACACAGCTGGATGGGGCAGGAACTGCTGGAGTTAACTTTTTTCTTTTTCAATCCAATCATTTGTTATTATTTTTTTTTCACTATTTACAAAACAAAAAATAAGAATGGACAGTAGTGTCAATTACATCACATTACCCCACCTGCCTTGTGTATATAAACAAAGAACATGCCTCAAACATCCTAACATTCAAGACAATCCCAAAAAAAGGAAAAATGTCCCCTCTTTATCTATGTTCATCAGTCCCTTTTACTTTCCCCACCTTCACAATCTTCCTATTTAATAACAGTTTTATTTATATTCATTTCGCTCCTGTGTTGCTTTCTTACCTGATGGCCCTTATTCATATGGTCATCGTATTTCGCAACCAAATCAGACACAAACCACCAATGTCAGATCTTTTCAAATTTCTTAGAGCATCTCCTATTTTTTTAGGCCAGTTACTCTCATCTTAAATTAAGATTAATTGCTTTAATTCATTGATCTGTGTTTGGTGGGGAGTTTGATATCCATTTTTGCAATATAAGTTTCTGTGCCATGTACATAGTTCTCAGCCACATCACTTGTACCTCCTCTGGGAAAGTATCTACTGAAAACAATGCTACTTTTGGATTGGGCTGTACCTGTGTAGAGCACATGGAATTTAAAATATCAAATATGGATTCCCAATAGTGGTGCAATTTGGGGCATCGCCACAACATGTGTATGAGTGTACCAGTACCATTTATACAACTTTGGCAATTAAATGTAGTTGCTTTACCCCAAGAATACAGTTTTAACGGAGTATAGTGAACTCTGTGAATAATGAATAATTGAGTCATACATTGTGTGGAGGATAAGGATACCTTAAATACATTTTTCAAGGCTTGCCCCATTCCTCATCACTAAGTGTCTCTACGTCTCTTCGCCACTGTCCATAGCTACCTTCTTGTGAGTTGATTCTTGTTATCATTTTAAAAGAAGAGTGTATCTTTCCCATTAGTCCCTGTTTAGAACATCTAGTAGTAACTGCCATAGTTAAGATTAATGAAGGATTTATATTCATTAATCTCTCTCCGCCTGTCACAGCCGTGGCCGCGGCCGCGCAGTGACGCCACGGGGGGGCGGGGGGGGCGCTCCGTGGCCGAGCCCGACTCGTTTAGAACAGAGCGTGTGTGATGCTTGTGCTGGTGGGCAGAAGGCGGAAGTTAAACACAGGACTCCTCCTGTGTTTAACTTCCGCCTCCCGCCCACCAGCACCAGCATCACACACGCTCTGTTCTAAACGAGTCGGGCTCGGCCACGGAGCGCCCCCCCCCCCCCCCGTGGCGTCACTGCGCGGCCACGGCTGTGACAGGTGGAGAGAGCCGCGCCGCCTACAGACAAGGAGAGGAGGAGGGAGCGGAGCACTCTGGCGCTTCAGCGCCCCCACCTCTGTGGCGCCTGGGTGCACTGCACCCCGTGCACCCCGGGACGGATTGTCCCTGCCAAGGGGTCCACTGGTAGGAGTACCGACTTATCTTAAAGCCAGAAAAGGTGCCATATGTTTTAATTAAATACATTACTGCCTCCAATGAGGACGAGGTATCTCCCAGGAATAAAAGTGTATCATCGGTGTATAACGCGATTTTTGTCCTCTCCCATAGATCTACAAAACCCAGTAATATTCTTTGATTGGTGAATAGAAGCAGCCAGTGGTTCTAAAACTAAAGCAAACAACAGAGGTGATAATGGGTACCCCTGTCTTGTTCCTCTTTGCAATGAAAAAGGTGCTGATATATGTCCATTTACCTGCACGTGCCACTGGGGCAGTATAAAATAGTTGTTTCCATCTAAACTGGGGTCCAAAACCAAATTTTTCTAAACAATACCACAAAAAGTCCCATTCTATGCTATCAAAAGCTTTAGCTGCATCAAGTGACAATATAGCTCTAGTACCCAAGTTCTTTGTTGGAACCTGTAAATTAAGAAATAAATGCCTTATATTCACTGCCGTGGATCTATTTGGTATAAAGCCTGATTGATCCTTATGCGCTATCTTAGAAAAGATTTTCGTCAACCTAGTAACTAATACTTTTGCCAATAGTTTAACATCTGAAGTAATGAAATTGACTGATATTATTCTGGATTACTAGGGATTTTATCGGGTTTTTACAACACTACAATAATTGCTTCATTCATAGAAGATGACAGATGACCACTCTCAAATGCGGTATTAAAGACCTCCAACAATTCAGGCAGCAAGTCTTCTCCAAAAAACCTTGTAGACATCCCCTGGTAGCCCATCTGCACCTAAGGCTTTATTATTAGGCAAATTAGCTAAAGTTTCAGATCAGTCTTCATATAGGATACTTTACTGCTATACAAGTTTTTATAGAAATCAACAAAAGCTGATGAGATCTCCAAAGTTGTTCGCACAGTTTCAGTAGGAGAAATTTGCAATTCCACTATTTGTGACATTGGTTTTTGGGATTTTACGATTGCAGATAAGAGGTGACCCGTAATTTCCCCATCCTCAAAACAGGGTTGCTGAAGATATATCTATTGTTTTTGTATCCATATCTGCTGTGTTTCTTTAGTAGGGTTCCCTATTAAGGATGAGCTGAACACCCCCCAGTTCAGTTTGCATCAGAACATGCGAACGGGCAATTAATTTGTGCGAACATCCGAACACCATTAAAGTCTATGGGACTCGAACATGAAAAATCTAAAGTGCTAATTTTAAAGGCTTATATGCAAGTTATTGTCATAAAAAGTGTTTGGGGACCTGGGTCCTGCCCCAGGGGACGTGTATCAATGCAAAAATGTTTTTTTTAAAACTGCAGTTTTTTCGGGAGCAATGATTTTAATAATGCTTAACGTGAAACAATAAAAGTGAAATATTCCTTTAAATTTCGTACCTAGGGGGTGTGTATAGTATGCCTGTAAAGTAGCGCTTGTTTCCCGTGCTTAGAACTGTCCCTGCACAAAGTGTCATTTCTGAAGGAAAAAAAGTCATTTAAAAGCACTTGCGGCTATAATGAATTGTCGGCTTCCGGTAATACAGAGAACAGGCATTGAAAGTCATTGATTAAAAAAAAAAAATGTGTGGGGGTCCCCCCAAATTCAATTACCAGGCCCTTCAGGTCTGGTATGGATATTAAGGGGAACCCTGCGTCAAATTAAAAAAAAAAAATGATGTGGGGTTCCCCCCAAATATCCATACCAGACCCTTCAGGTCTGGTATGGATTTTAAGGGGAACTCCACGACAATTTTTAAAAAAAAATGGCGTGGAGTCCCCCCCAAAAATCCATACCAGACCCTTTATCCGAGCACACAACCTGGCAGGCCACAGGAAAAGAGGGGAGGACGAGAGAGTGCCCCCCCTCCTGAACCGTACCAGGCCACATGCCCTCAACATGGGGAGGATGCTTTGGGGGTCTGTGACCCCTCAAAGCACCATGTCCCCATGTTGACGGGGACAATGGCCTCATCCCCACAACCCTTGTCCGGGTTTATCAGAATCTGGGTTTATCAGAATCTGGAAGCCCCCTTTATCAAGGGGACCCCCAGATCCCTCCCCCCCCTGTTTGAAATGGTAACGGGTAACGCAGGTTTCCGTTACATCAGAGGGGGGCGGGGTCACCCGCACGTCACTGGGGAAGCCCGGGTTTCCCCTTGCATCAGAGGGGGATAGGGTCATGTGACGGGTGGCCCCATCCTCAGCTAAGAGACCTGTCAGGCTGCCGGGATTACCGCGGTGTCTCCGGTGGAGACAGGATGTGCTGCGCTGGACATCATCGTTGGACCCTGGACCTGGAGAGGAGAGATCATCCATCACTGGACCCCGGATAAGAGATGACCCATCGCAGGATACCGAGAGTGGATGACCCATCGCAGGATACCGAGAGTGGATTACCACCGCTGGAATCTTTTTTTTCTTTTTTTTCTTTTTAATAAAGGACTTATCCCAACGTTGTCTGTGTGTTTTTTTTACAATTTTTTACACATTCTTTGTGAAATGGTAGGGTTACAATGTACCCGTTACCATTTCAAACAGGGGGGGCGGGATCTAGGGGTCCCCTTGTTAAAGGGGGCTTCCAGTTTCCGATAAGCCCCCTGCCCACAGACCCCCACAACCACGGGCAAGGGTTGTGGGGATGAGGCCCTTGTCCCCATCAACATGGGGCATGGTGCTTTGTTGAGGGCATGTGCCTGGTACGGTTCAGGAGGGGGGGCCGCTCTTTAGTTCCCCCTCTTTTCCTGCGGCGTGCCAGGTTGCGTGCTCGGATAAAGGGTCTGGTATGGATTTTTGGGGGGAAGTCCACTGCATTTTTTCTTTAAATTTGGCGTGGAGTTCCCCTTAAAATCAATACCAGACCTGAAGGGTCTGGTATGGATATTTGGGGGAACCCAACGTAATTTTTTTTTTAATTTGACGCAGGGTTCCCCTTAATATCCATACCAGACCTGAAGGGCCTGGTAATTGAATTTGGGGGAACCCCCAAGCATTTTTTTATTTTTTTTTATTAATGACTTTCAATAACTGTTCTCTGTATTACCGGGAGCCAACAATTCATTATAGCCGCGAGTGCTTTTAAATTACTTTTTTCCCTTCAGTTCTAAGCACGGGAAACAAGCGCTACTTTACATGCATACTATAGACACCCCCGAGGTACGAAATTTAAAGGAATATTTCACTTTTATTGTTTCACTTTAAGCATTATTAAAATCACTGCTCCCGAAAAAAACGGCAGTTTTAAAAAAAATAATTGCATTGATACATGTCTCCTGGGGCAGGACCCAGGTCCCCAAACACTTTTTATGACAATAACTTGCATATAAGCCTTTAAAATTAGCACCTTAGATTTCTCCCATAGACTTTTACAGGGTGTTCCACGACTTTTCGTATTTGCTGCGCACACCCCAAATCGTCTAGCTGCATATGTAACTTCAGATACGACAGGGAACATTGTAGGTGTAACCAGTGCCATATCTATTCTAGATGGAGTCCCATGGGTACTAAAGAAGCAAGAGAACACTATCTCATTAGGATGATGCATTCCTCAGACATCCACAAGGCCTATCTCCTGGATAAATCCAGAAAAAGGAGTACATACTGAATTTCCTGGAATTGTATCCAAGCTAAATCTATTATCTAAGGAGGAGTCAAGATAATTGTTAAAATCTCCTATTATTAACCAAGGAACTTCCATTTTATCAGACGTAAAGTTCAATAGCTCTTTAAGTACCTCTGATGAATATGTGGGGGGGGGGGGGGGTATATATATATTATTAGCCAAGACATATGACTAGCCAAGCCACTAGCCATTATTAGCCAAGACATACAGTGGTGTGAAAAAGTGTTTGCCCCCTTCCTCATTTCCTGTTCCTTTGCATGTTTGTCACACTTAAGTGTTTCGAACATCAAACCAATTTAAACAATAGTCAAGGACAACACAAGTAAACACAAAATGCAATTTGTAAGTGTTTATTATTAAAGGTGAAAAAAAATCCAAACCATCATGGCCCTGTGTAAAAAGTGATTGCCCCCTAAACCTAATAACTGGTTGGGCCACCCTTAGCAGCAACAACTGAACCAAGCGTTTGCGATAACATGCAATGAGGCTTTTACAGCGTCCTGGAGGAATTTTGGCCCACTCATCTTTGCAGAATTATCCTAATTCAGTTACATTAGGGGTTTTCGAGCATGAACGGCCTTTTTAAGGTCATACCACAACATCTCATAGGATTCAGGTCAGGACTTTGGCCACTCCAAAGTCTTCAAAGACTTGCTGGTGTGTTTAGGATCATTGCAGAACCCAAGTTCGTTTCAGCTTGAGTACACGAACAGATGGTCGGACATTCTCCTTCAGGATCTCTTGGTAGACAACAGAATTCATAGTTCCTTTTATCAGCAAGTCTTCCAGGTCCTGAAGCAGCAAAACAGCCCCAGACCATCACACTACCACCACCATATTTTACTGTTGGTATAATGTTCTTTTTCTGAAATGCAGTGTTCCTTCTATATACTTGGACACACACCTTCAAAGAGTTCCACTTTTGTCTCATCGGTCCACAGAATGTTGTCCCAAAAGTCTTGGGGATCATCAAGATGTGTTGTGGAGCAATTGAGACGAGCTTTGATGTTCTTTTTGCTCAGCAGTGGTTTTCTCCTTGGAACTCTGCCATGCAGGCCATTTTTGCCAGTCTTTTCCTGATGGTGGAGGCATGATCGCTGACCTTAACTGAGGCAAGTGAGGCCTGCAGTTCCTTGGACGTTGTTGTGTCTTTTGTGACCTCTTGGATGAGTCGTCGCTGCGCTCTTGGGGTAATTTTGGGCGGCCGGCCACTCCTGGGAAGGTTCACCACTGTTCCATGTCTTCGCCATTTGTGGATAATGGCTCTCACTGTGGTTCGCTGGATTCAAAGCTTTGGAAATGGCTTTATAACCCTTTCCAGACTGATAGATCTCAATTACTTTCTTTCTCAATTGTTCCTGAATTTCTAAGGGTCTCGGCATGATGTGTAGCTTTTAAGGATGGTGGACCTTACTGTGTCAAGCAGCTCCTATTTAAGTGATCTTTTGGCAATAATCAGGCCTGGGTGTGGCTATTGAACTCAGGTGTGGACAACCACAGTTTTAACAAGGGGGGCAATCACACAGGGCCATGATGGTTTGGATTTTTTTACACCTTTAATAATAAACACCTTCATTTACAAATGCATTTTGTGTTTACTTGTGTTGTCCTTGATTGTTTAAATTGGTTTGATGTCCGAAACACTTAAGTGTGACAAACATGCAAAGGAACAGGAAATGAGGACGGGGGCAAACACTTTTTCACACCACTGTATGACCTTCTGTACATGAGTACATACAGTGCAATACAGTGCAGTACCGAAAAACATATCAGCCTTTTGTATCTGTTTGTACCTGCCTACAGGAGAAATACAATTCATTTGCTAGCAATGTAGATACTCCTCTAGAATAAGTGGTATATATGGAATGATATTGTCTTTTATATTGCGCTCATTTCAAGTAATTTAATTTATGTATGTTTAGATGGGTCTCCTGCAGGTGGATAATAGACGGAGACACTTGTTTTAGTGTAGTAAACATGGCTTGTCTTTTTACTGATTCACTAAGCCCCCTAATATTTCAAGATACTAATACTTGCTTTGAAGCTGACATATTGCTCCTATGTTAAGTTTTTGGGACAAATCCTTGGAAGAAGTATTTTTTTATTAACAATACCAGGGAGATTATTTAAAGTGCTTTGTGGTAAGCAAATTTCAATATTTATTTTAACCAGCTGATGAACGCATAGTAGATATCTATGTAGAGATAAAAAAAAATCCATATTCATAAAAAATAGAAAATAAAAAACAAATAGGACAAAAAAATCCCCCAAACTTGTGCAAATCATTTCTCTGATGAGCTACCCCCCCCCCTCCATAGCCTTCCTTCACAAAGTGCACACCTCATAAGTTTTTACCATCTCCATTGGTAATCTGACTGGTCAAGTACAGGAGCCCAAAGAAGAATACTTTTTTTGCGCCAAGAAGTACAGAAAATAAGGGAGAGAACGTCTGTACTGGAAAACCAGTACAAAGAATTAGAGGATTCAATGTAGCCATTGGGCAAAGTTGTTAAAGAAGCAATGAAAAAATTTGATGCTAATGCCCATAAGTTGGAGGATCTCGAAAATAGATTTTGACGTAACAATATAAGGCTGATGGGTCTCCCAGAGAAATCTGAGGGAGCAAACAGAATTTGCAGATACATATATTTGGGAGACAATTGGAAAAGAATATCTTTCTATGTCTTTCTCGGTTGAAAGAGCACATTGAGTACCAAGTAGGCCATTACCTGCAGGAGTCCCCCACACGGCCATTCCTAATACGACTTCTTAACCAACGAAATAGAGATCACATTACATTAAACAGCCGGTGATTGGTTGCTGGGCGATCCTAGCAACCAATCCCCAGCCTGTTAATGTGAAAAGTTAACTTCAGTAGTTCCCGCCCCATCCAGCCCTGTGATACCGATCTCTGCTGCTCTGCTTGCTGTACACCCGTGTAAGGTAGGAGAGTTCTACCTACACAGTGTGTATTTGTGGGGTGGGGAGCAGGGGACAGAGGACACTATAGTGGGGGTGCAGGGGACAGAGGACACTACAGTGGGGGGGCGGTTCTGTGTTAGCAAAGCAAGTATTCATTTGCAACCAAGTGTGTCAGAGGGACTGAGGTTGTTCTTGGAGTCGACGTGCAGAACAGAGAACTCAAATTACTGGGGTGGCACTACATATGAAAAATGCCCATGTGAACGAGTCTGCATTCCTGTATGTACTCTCCTGCTTCTTAGCATCTCATAGTTGAGCAAGGCTGGGATATCCAAATCTATGAACTTAAATTTATTATGTTGCAGCTTAACAGTGCTTAAAAAAGGTGGATGTTTTAGTTTTAATTTTTCAAGCTAAGGACTTTTCCAGCTAGATCAGAAAATGCCTGTTTAGTTAGCCAGAAATGCATTGCCCTTTCACTTCCTATTAGGAACTAATTGGGGGAAGGGCTTAGGACAGTAATGTTGTCAGGTCTGAGGACAGTAACCAGGGGGGTGGAATGCAATGTAAGGGGGTGTGGTGAGGACCAGTGGCAGCTGGTGCTCAAAATTTGGGGGAGGGGGCGTAAACGAACAGAAACATCAATTGCAGCCTCACTGTGCCATCAATTGCAGCCTCACTGTGCCATCAATTGCAGCCACTGTGTCCATCATATGCAGCCCCTGTGCCATCAAATGCAGCCACTGTGCCCATCATATGCAGCCAACTGTGCCCATCATATGAAGCCAACTGTGTCCGTCATATGCAGACTCTGTGCCCATTATATGCAGCCAACTGTGCCCATGATATGCAGCCATTGTGCCCATCATATGCAGCCACTGTGCCCATCATATGCAGCCACTGTGCCATCAAAGGCAGCCACTGTGCACATCATATGCAGCCAACTATGCCATCATATAAAGCCAACTGTGCCCATCATATACAGACTCTGTGTCCATCATATGCAGCCAACTGTGCCCATAATATGCAGCCTCTGTGCTCATCAAATGCAGCCAACTGTGCCCCATCATATGCAGCTACTGTGCCCATCATATGCAGACTCTGTGCCCATAATATGCAGCCAACTGTGCCCATTCAAATGCAGCCAACTGTGCCCCATCATATACAGCCACTGTGCCCATCATATGCAGACTATGTGCCCATAATATGCAGACTTTGTGCTCATCAAATGCAGCCAACTGTGCCCCATCAATTGTAGAAAAATATGCAGCCACTGTGCCCTGTAAATGCAGCCAACTGTGCTCCATCAATTGCAGGCTTTGTGCCCATAATATGCAGCCACTGTGCCCGCCCGCCCGCTGTCTGCCCAGCCCCATCATGGTGGCGTGTCAGGCAGCTGGTCAGGCAATGAGCTGTGGGACGGGTAGCTCGGCGATGGACTCCTCCGTGCATGTCTTCTTCCTGTAACCCTTGGCGCCAATGGGATCGCCTCTGCCTTCAGCCAATCAGGTGCCCGGTTTGCTTGCTAGGTCTCCGCAAACTGGCGATTTCTCTCCTGCTGCGCTGTAGTGGCCTTCTGCTAAATCTCTGCCATGCTGCTGAATCTCTGTGGACTGGCGGTAGGTATCCTGCTAGCTTGCAGTGGCCTGCAACAAGGCTCTTATCACATCCTCAATCTTTCCACTTGCTCAGGAAGTTGCCCACATCCTTCACCATATGTTGGGGGTTAGCTCAATTGGGGATCACCTTCTCTGGGAAAAAGGCAGTGCAAACGGCAGGTCTTTTCTTAGAATTCTGACTTTTACGTAGTCAATTTTATCTCTGACAGATGAAGGGCTTTTCCCAGTCACCAACCAAAAAAAAGAGGCATTTTGCAAACATTTTCTTTCTTTCAGCCTAGGTTCACACTGAGTGCGGGAATAAAATCATGCGATTTCATTCCCGCATGTCAGTCCCGATTTCGGGGACAATTTCAGAGACATCTGTGTGGGTTTATGCACAGATGTCAATGGAAATCGCACCCTGAAATTGCCAAAAGTAGTACAGAAACTACTTTTGGAAAACGGTGCGGCGTCACACCGATTAGGACGGTGCCATTGTCAAATCGCATGCCAAATTGCACCAATGTGAACCAGGACTCACCGAGCGATTTCCACATGTAGCTGTCTCTCAGATGGTTTCCTGAGTCCCAGGCCAGAGCACCCTCTTGCTTCAGCCCTTCCTTATTTATCTCACCTGCTGCTGGTCACAAGTGGGAAGCAAAACCCGGTTCGGATTCCACAATGCCAAGGTGGCCGAGAAAACTCAGACCAGATTCCACCTTAGTCTCCCACCTATGAAAGCATGCGAGGTGACACATAGCATCCCTCGCCTTTTATTATTTCACAATGCATATTTGTTAAGGAAGTTTACTTTGGCATCACACAATGTAAAATAATTTAGTTACATAGTTGGTAAGGTTGAATAAAAACAACAGTCCATCCAGGTCAACCTGTGTATGTATGTGTGTGAAAAAAATATATATATGTATATATATTTCATTTTCCATATCCCCGTATATTGTTTTCACTAAGATGCTCATCCAAGAGTCTTTTAAAACTATTCATACTCCCTGCCGACACCACCGGTTGAGAAAGGGAGTTCCACATCCGTTCCACCCTGACAGTAAAAAACTCCCTAAGCAGCTTAAGGTTAAACCGCTTCTCTTCCAGTCTCATCGTGTGGCCCCGTGTCCTCTTACACTCCCTGGGACTGAAAAGTTTCATATTTACGCTGGGACCACCGTTGAGATATTTGTATATCACTATCATATCTCCTCTCAAGTCTCTCTTCTCCAGGAAGAATAGATTTAGCGCTTACAGTCGTTCCTCATAATTGAGGTCCTCCAGTCCCCATATTAATTTGGTTGCCCTTCTCTGGACTCTCTCCAGCTCCAGCACATCCTTTCTGAGGATTGGTGACCAGAACTGGACGGAATATTCCAGATGCGGCCAAACCAAAGTCTGAGTAAAGTGTCAGTATTATAATTTTATCTCTGGTGTAAATTCCCTTTTTAATGCATGTTAATATTCTGCTGGCTTTGGTTGCCATAGCTTGACACTGCATGCTATTGCTCAGTCTATCCTCTACTAGGACCCATAGATCCTTATCCATCCTGGAAGCCCCTAGGGGTTCTCCTCCTAATGAGTAACTTGCGTTTATATTGTTACCCCCCAAATGCATTACCTTACATTTTTCAGTGTTATATTTAATTTGCCATGCATTAGCCCACTCCATTAATTTATTCAGGTCTTCTTATAAAGTTTCTATATCCTGCTGTGTTGCTATTGCACTGCATATTTTTGTGTCGTCAGCAAACACTGAGATCAAGCTATTTATCCCACCCTCTATATTTTTTATAAGAAATTAAGCAGAATTGGTCCCAGGACAGAGTCTTGGGATACCCCATTAACCACTCTAGACCATTCTGAGTATACGTTATTTATCACAACCGTTTGTATTTTTTTATATATTATGTTAATGTTCTTTACTCAGAACTGTTTTTGTTCTTCAAGTTTTCTTTTTTAGCTACTACTTCCAGGGCTTAAGCTATTAGTACCCCATGACGCTAACTGAAGGAGGAAGTACATTGCAACAAAATAAATGTTCTTGTAAGACAATGGCTCACTGCATGACTAAAGGAATTTTTCTCATGCTTGACTTTTGCTCTATAACAATATGGAGTGAGAGTTAGGGCCTGACAAAGAAGGATGGGCAGCAGCCCCAGGGGCAGTGTTTCAGGTGGGAGGGGGTGCTGAGTTGTGAGTTGCACCCTACTGATCACATGCTGGGAAAACTGTCCACAAATTTCTCTCACAAATCTTGCACCGACCTCTGCTACTGATACAGCCCGCACAGAAACTGAGCTGAGGATGTGCTTGTGGCAAGTGTGCCTGCCAATGTGCCAGTTTATCAGATGGGAGAAGGATGTTCTCTCATAGCTTTGGCTGCTGTCTGTCTGGCTGGATCAGTGCTGTCACAGTCCTAATACAGGTGTGCAGAGCAGGCAAGAGAAAATGTTAAATATGCATAGACACTGTAGCACCGATCTCCCATCCGGAAGCCACCAGAACATGCCCCAGGCAAGCATGAAAATGTCAGACAGAGGGAAGACTGTATCTGCTACTGCGAGTCCCGAGCTGCTTCCCCTTCCAGCCTCTATCATGCTGTAATGTAAATCTGCATTGTAAGTCAAATTTTCACATAAGTTATGAACATACTGGGACTTCTCAGGTGTTACATAGATGTGTAGCCAGGAGCTGGCTATTATGCCTGCAATCCAGAAACATTTTCCCTGTGTTATTAATGTGGGGTTAGCTCCCTCTAGTGTTTGCTGGACTCTATGTGTCACTTCCTTTTCTTGTGATAAGATTCAGAGCAAAGCATTATGGGATGTGTAGTTCAGAATGCTGACGTTTTAATGCCAGCAGGACTGATCTGAACTTCAATTAACAGAATTGTCAGGGAAATACCAGGTCTCTCCGCCGGGTTCCTGGGTTGCGCACGCGCGGTAGAGCGGCGCAACGAAGTTTACAGGTACGCCGGGTAACACGTGCGCATGCGCGGGTTCGCGGCTCTCGGGTATCTGTCACAACCCAGCCAGTACGCCTCACCACTGTGCGCGGCGCTGACGGAAGACGAGTGCGCATGCGCACTCGTCCGGGTATCCCACCTGACCAGTTACCTGGCCTATAAAAGGCCTTCCCTGTCCGCTTCCAAATTGCTGGTTTGTTGTCTCTTCTGAGTCCTGTCTCCAGTCCAGTATCCTGTATCCTGTATCCTGTATCCTGTATCCTGTACCCTGCATCTACCTGACTACCAGTGCCGACCCGGAATCCTCCTGACTACCGCTACCGCTACTTACCTGTGTTTGAACCCCTGGCTTGCTTCCTGGATTCCTCTACTGCTTGATTACCTGTGCTTGACCCTCGGCTTGTCTACTGGTCCTTCCGTGAGTTACTTACCTGTGTTTGACCTCTGGCTTGCTTCCTGGATACCTCTCTGCCTGATTACCTGTGTTTGACCCTCGGCCTGCCTACTGGACTTCCTCTGAGTTACTTACCTGTGTTTGACCCTCGGCTTGCCTTTTGGACACCTCTACTGCCTGATTACCTGTGCTTGACCCCCGGCTTGCCTACTGGACATTCTCTGAGTTACTTACCTGTGTTTGACCCCTGGCTTGCCTTCTGGACACCTCTACTGCCTGATTACCTGTGCTTGACCCCCGGCTTGCCTCCTGGACATTCTCTGAGTTACTTACCTGTGTTTGACCCCCGGCTTGCCTTTGGATACTTCTACTGCCTGGTTGCCTGTGTTTGACCCTCGGCCTGCTTGCTGGACTATCTCCTGCTCAGTGTTTAGGACTTGCAGTTCTCTTATGCTTCCGAGGGTCCTCCTTCAGTATACGTGTTGGTACCTCTGCAACCTCTACCTGATCGCAACCCTGCCAGGTGTCTACTCCCAGTGCAGCTTCAGCCTCTCCTGGTCTACGACGCTACTGCACACCACCTGCTACACTCCTGCTGGCAACCCGTGCATCTTTGAGCCCGGTGTCCTCTGTACCCACTCCAGAGGCATCGTGCGCTTAGTCGCAAGGGGAGCAGCTCTCAGCATATCGGCCCGGGTGAGTACCTCTGACAGTACAAACCAGCCAATGTCCGAGGCCGACAGAGCTGGTTCACCCCTTGAGGCCTTATGCCAGCAGGTGACAACCCTTACCCAGGCTGTACAACGCCTCCAGGATGGATACTTTCAGATCGAGGGGCGTCTTCAGCATCTGACCTTATCCCCCAACCAAGCGGACCAGTCACCCCCGGTAGCCAGCACCTCCACTCTTCTATCAACACCTGGAGGTGCTCTCCCTGCCTATGATGTGTCCCATCCTGATCCCAGGGTTCCCACACCAGAACGTTTTTCCGGGGACCGAAGGAAATTTCGCTCTTTTAAAAACTCCTGTTTGCTTCACCTAGCCCTACAACCCAGAACCTTCCAGTTGGAATCCACTAAAGTAGGGTTGATCATCTCTCTCCTTTCTGATGACCCTCAATCCTGGGCGCACCATTTGATGGAACAGAAAAGCCCACAATTGAATTCTGTAGAGACTTTCTTTTCCGCTATGGCAGTACTCTACGAGGACTCCCAACGCACAGTTACAGCAGAAACCACCCTGCATACCCTATCCCAGGGGAGAAGACCTGTAGAGGACTATGTAGTAGATTTCCGCAAATGGGCAGCTGATACTGACTGGAACGAATCAGCCCTAAAATATCAATTCCGTTTAGGGCTATCCGAGGTATTAAAGGATGAACTGGCTCGAGGAGAGATCCCAAGTACCTTCACAGATCTCTGCCAACTTGTCATTAAACTTGACCGTCGACTACGAGAACGGCGAGCAGAGAGACTGCAGAGCCCTCGTCCCACCTGGACGATGCCCCGGGTCCCTCCAGCACCGTCTCCTTCTTGGAACTCTCGCTCCCCTCCTCATGGGGAACCCATGCAGCTGGGCCTGGCACGGTCCCCCCTATCTGCTGAAGAAAGGCTCTGTCGTCGTCAAGCCAACCTCTGCCTCTACTGTGGGGGCACGGGGCACTACCTACAGAAATGCCCCATAAGACCCAGTAAGTGTCCTTCTGGGTCCCTCTCAAGTTCACACTCTGTTAAAGTGCCGCATTTTCATCTGTCTGTTCCACTCTCCCTACAGGTAGCGGGAGAGTCTTTCCAGTTGGGAGCCATCCTTGACTCTGGAGCCTGCAGTTGCTTCATGGACCTGACCCTGGCACGACACCTGAACCTCCCTTTAGCTACCAAGAAACAACCTCTTCAGATCCAGCTAGCTGATGGCTCTCCACCCTGCTCGGGACCGGTTACCCAGGAAACCGCTCCCATCCTGACCTGCACCAAATCAGGTCATCAGGAACTTTTACGTTTTGACATTATCCACTCTCCCATGTTCCCCATCATCCTGGGGTACCCCTGGCTACTGGCTCACAACCCTCGGATTGACTGGGTCAACAAGGAAGTGGAGTTCTCCTCCTCTTACTGCTTACAGCACTGCTTTCCGGATCAACCCGCAGTACCTCTCACCCATCTTGCCTTGCAACCCAGTGCCAAGGACCTGCAACACGTCCCAACACCCTACCAAGACTTTATGGACATCTTCGATGAAAAAAAGGCCGAAGTTCTTCCCCCTCATCGCTCATACGATTGTCCGATTGATCTCCTACCCGGGGCTGAGATCCCCTTCGGAAGGATTTTCCCTTTGTCTGAAACTGAGCTTGAAGCCCTACGGGTATATATCGACGAGAATCTTGCCAAAGGGTTCATCCAACCATCTTCTTCGCCAGCAGGGGCTGGGATCTTCTTTGTTGAAAAAAAAGACGGTTCCCTCAGACCCTGTGTAGATTACAGGGAACTCAATAAAATTACTATCAAGAACAGGTACCCACTTCCGCTCATTCCCGAACTTTTTCAACGGCTCAGGACTGCCAAAGTGTTTACCAAGCTGGATCTTCGTGGGGCCTACAATTTAGTTAGAATACGCTCTGGGGATGAGTGGAAGACGGCTTTTAGGTCCAGATTCGGCCATTTTGAGTACCTGGTCATGCCGTTTGGACTTTGTAATGCCCCAGCTACTTTCCAGCACCTTGTCAATGACATTTTTCGTGAGTATTTGGATAACTTCCTCATTGTATATCTTGATGATATCTTGATTTTCTCCGATTCCCTAGAAGCCCATCGTCAACATGTCCGGAAAGTTCTTCTCATCCTCCGCAAACACGGGCTCTACGTCAAAGGAGAGAAATGCGAGTTCGAGACTGATACCATCCAGTTCCTGGGCTTCATCATAACCACCGGAGGAGTACTGATGGATCCCCAAAAAGTGAAGGCCATCCAGGATTGGCCTGCTCCCACGGACAAGAGGTCAGTCCAACGTTTTATCGGCTTTGCCAACTTTTATAGACGGTTCATTCAGGGATTTTCTGCCATTGTGTCCCCAATCACCCAACTGACTCGCCAACAAGTTAAGTTCCAGTGGACTCCCCAAGCGCAGAGCGCTTTTGAGAAGCTCAAGGAACTCTTTTCCTCTGCACCCATCCTACAGCACCCTGACCCCGAACTCCCTTACGTCCTAGAGGTGGACGCTTCAGACTCTGCTTTAGGAGCAATCCTATCGCAGAGAAGTGGCCCAAAGGCCCTCCTTCACCCAGTCGCCTTTTCCTCCCGAAAACTAAGTCCCCCTGAAAAGAATTATGATGTAGGCGACCGGGAATTACTTGCGATTAAATTCGCTCTCGAGGAATGGAGATACCTGCTTGAAGGAGCTTCCCAACCCATCCTCATCTTCACTGACCACCGCAATTTGGAGTACCTCAGGGCTGCAAAACGCCTTAGACCCAGACAGGCCCGCTGGGCCTTGTTTTTCTCCCGATTTAATTTCCACATCACTTACCGTCCTGGCTCCAAGAATGGCAAGGCGGATGCCTTATCCCGTATGTTTCTGGACACTGAATCCTCGAAAGAACCTGCTACTATCCTGTCCGGCCACAATTTCCTCCATGCCATTCAGCCTGACTTAACCACAGCCCTCAAACAGGCTTCCAACCAGTTCTCTTCTCCCACATTACCTTTTCTTGAAAGGAAGCAGGATTTACTCTGGGCCCATGCCCGAATCTTTGTCCCTCCTCCTGTCAGACTCCAAGTTCTGCAGACCCTTCATGACCACAAGATGTCCGGCCATTTTGGAGTACAGAAAACAGTGGACTTGGTAGGTCGATCTTACTGGTGGCCGGGCTGGAGAAAAGACTGTCAGGAATACGTTCTCTCTTGCAACATTTGTCAAAGGAACAAGGGGTCCAACACTAAATCCTGGGGTCTGTTACGTCCATTATCTGTCCCGGAACGTCCATGGAAGGAGATTTCCATGGACTTCATCGTGGATTTATCCCCTTCAGACTCCTTCACCACGATTCTGGTTGTCATTGACCGTCTCTCAAAGATGGCTCACTTCCTACCCATGAAAGGTACCCCCTCGCCCTCTGCTACTACTGACATCTTCATCAGGGAAATTATAAGGTTACACGGAGTTCCAGCTAACATCACCTCGGACCGAGGGGTACAATTCACCTCTAGGTTCTGGAGAGACCTATGCAAATCCCTTGAAATCAGGACTTCCATGTCTTCAGCATATCACCCCCAATCCAACGGTCAAACTGAACGCACGAATCAAACCCTCGAGCAATACCTGAGGTGTTTTTGCTCTTACTCCCAAGATGACTGGTCAGGCTTACTACCCTACGCGGAGTTTGCCTACAATAATTCTTTGCATTCTGCCATTAATCAGACGCCCTTCTGGGCAAACTACGGTTATCACCCTTCTTTTCTTCCAGATTCCATTCCAGACGTCCCTACTCCAGCTGCACAGGACCTAGTCAAAAGTATCCAAGACAACTTCACCCGGATCCAACAGGCCATGAAGGAAGCACAGAAGGGTTATGAGGTACAATACAACCGGGGCAGGAAGGAATGTCCGCCTTTCCAGATTGGTGAGAAAGTTTGGTTATCAACCGCTAATTTAAAACTCCCTTGTCCTTCTCGGAAATTGGGTCCCAGGTTCATCGGCCCCTTTGAGGTCAAGAGGGTGATCAACCCAGTGGCCTTTGAACTAGATCTCCCCAGTTCCTATAGGATTCACCCAGTTTTTCATGCCTCTTTGCTGAAACCCATAATTGCTAATTCTTTCCCTGATAGGCAAACGCCACTTCCTCCTCCCATCACCATCCAAGGAGAGGAAGAATTCGAGGTTGAGAAAATTCTGGATCTCCGAAGAAGAAGAGGGCAGGTCCAATATCTTGTTAAATGGAAGGGGTATCCCCCAGAAGACTGCTCCTGGGAGCCATCCGAAAACATTCATGCCCCCCGCTTAATCCGGGAATATCACCAAAGACATCCTGAAGTGGGCATCCGGAGGCTGCCCTTAGGGGGGGGGCACTGTCAGGGAAATACCAGGTCTCTCCGCCGGGTTCCTGGGTTGCGCACACGCGGTAGAGCGGCGCAACGAAGTTTACAGGTACGCCGGGTAACACGTGCGCATGCGCGGGTTCGCGGCTCTCGGGTATCTGTCACAACCCAGCCAGTACGCCTCACCACTGTGCGCGGCGCTGACGGAAGACGAGTGCGCATGCGCACTCGTCCGGGTATCCCACCTGACCAGTTACCTGGCCTATAAAAGGCCTTCCCTGTCCGCTTCCAAATTGCTGGTTTGTTGTCTCTTCTGAGTCCTGTCTCCAGTCCAGTATCCTGTATCCTGTATCCTGTATCCTGTATCCTGTACCCTGCATCTACCTGACTACCAGTGCCGACCCGGAATCCTCCTGACTACCGCTACCGCTACTTACCTGTGTTTGAACCCCTGGCTTGCTTCCTGGATTCCTCTACTGCTTGATTACCTGTGCTTGACCCTCGGCTTGTCTACTGGTCCTTCCGTGAGTTACTTACCTGTGTTTGACCTCTGGCTTGCTTCCTGGATACCTCTCTGCCTGATTACCTGTGTTTGACCCTCGGCCTGCCTACTGGACTTCCTCTGAGTTACTTACCTGTGTTTGACCCTCGGCTTGCCTTTTGGACACCTCTACTGCCTGATTACCTGTGCTTGACCCCCGGCTTGCCTACTGGACATTCTCTGAGTTACTTACCTGTGTTTGACCCCTGGCTTGCCTTCTGGACACCTCTACTGCCTGATTACCTGTGCTTGACCCCCGGCTTGCCTCCTGGACATTCTCTGAGTTACTTACCTGTGTTTGACCCCCGGCTTGCCTTTGGATACTTCTACTGCCTGGTTGCCTGTGTTTGACCCTCGGCCTGCTTGCTGGACTATCTCCTGCTCAGTGTTTAGGACTTGCAGTTCTCTTATGCTTCCGAGGGTCCTCCTTCAGTATACGTGTTGGTACCTCTGCAACCTCTACCTGATCGCAACCCTGCCAGGTGTCTACTCCCAGTGCAGCTTCAGCCTCTCCTGGTCTACGACGCTACTGCACACCACCTGCTACACTCCTGCTGGCAACCCGTGCATCTTTGAGCCCGGTGTCCTCTGTACCCACTCCAGAGGCATCGTGCGCTTAGTCGCAAGGGGAGCAGCTCTCAGCATATCGGCCCGGGTGAGTACCTCTGACAAGAATGCTGAGTGGACAGAACAAAATGCTGGGAAAGGATATAAAAAGGGCTGGCGTGGCCTAGATCGGTCTCTTGGGACACCGTTTGACCGTGAGCTGCTGTTGATTTGCGGCCTACACAGTGGGGAGCCATTCAGCTATACCCAGAGGGATCTCTGTGGACAGCATCGCTTCTTCCCTGCAGGTCATCCAGAGACACCTTCACTTCAGATCCAAGTGGGCCACAGCGTGGCGCAGCAGGAGCCATTTCCCAGAGTCTTCTCCATCACCTATATCTGGCCAGCTGTATCTGAGTTCCAGAGGGGTGAGCAGGCATAGCCCATCTTGTTGTTAAAGACACCGCTTTCAGACATCATTCACACAGTTCAGCTTGGTGGTACTTGTAGTTCCACCGGAAGTCAGTTCTTATTTTATAACGAACACTGAAATCAGACACCTATGCCCAGTTCACAATATTGATTTGTGTAGCTATACTGGATAACACCATTAGGATCATATCAGAGGAAGTTACAATACAACAAGTATACCTTAAATTTCTGCCAAATTGGCTATACCATGTTATCAAGGATTACCTTAGTTACAATACAACAAGGCTAGCTGAAGACATCTGGATTTAAAAGAATACCCTTTTACCTTTTGCTATCCTTTTCCCTCATTTGCTCTAATTGCAGCCAGCCAATTTGAATATAATAGTCTGCATATTGTTTTCTTTATGTTGTGCAAGTTTTAATGGCCTGTGGGTTGAGGAGACAGAAGGGAGGAGCCTGACACAGAAGATATAGTGCCAGCTCTCTACCCTTCTGCTGACCTGTTCACAGGTTTCTGTGATTGAGTTAATATCTGTGTTCATTTACAGTTAAAGGAACTTCGTATCATTATATTGCCTTTTTAATAAGTATAGATAAAGTATTTGTTTGTAAGCGTGCCTTTTTATTATCTTACTGTGTTGAGATATACTTATTTTTTGTGTCCCCACAAATACAGTAAACATACTTGAACTGTTTCTTTACTGTGTGAGTCTCTACTTATTGATACAGTTGGTAAGATGACTGAACCCAGGGTGGCAGAGGTAATGGAGGATTTGCAGAGTCGAGGTAATCAGTGGGGTACAGAGTCTATTAGCAGCCCTTGGGGGGGTACCGCTACAGATGTAGTCCACATACACCTTATATCTTATTGAAAAATCTTTCTATGTAACACCTGAAAAGTCCCAGTATATTCCTAACCTGTTCGACACTTTTAAGCGGAGGTCCGCTGAAATTTGTTTTTTTAAAAGTCAGCAGCTACAAATACTGCAGCTGCTGACTTTTAAAATATGGATACTTACCTGTCCAGGGCGCCCGCGATGTCGGCACCCAAAGCCGATTCTTTCACTCGGCTCTCGGGTGCTGCCGCCGCCATCTTCGGTAAGGGAATCAGGAAGTGAAGCCTTGTAGCTTCACTCCCCGTTTCCCTACTGCGCAAGTCGCGCAGCGCAATCCGGATGGTCCCTGCTGTCTCTGGGACCCGTGTGTTTCCCAGCAGACAGCGGAGGGGACAGGAAGAGGCATAGACTACTGCAGGAGACTATGCCCAGAAGTGGGTGCAAATACCTGTATAATACACAGCCCTCAAATTTTCCACTCGCCTACTCGCATTTTGCGAGTGGAAAATGAGGGCTTGCGAGCTGGGCTGCTTGGGAGTGGTGGGGCTAGCACCATGGGCGTCCGCAGAACTTTTTTCAGGGGGGGGCATAATTTTAGGGTCACCCATGCACCGCCCCTTTTCGACAATGTCATTATCACATTATTATGGTCAGAGTCTGCAGACGTATTACAGTCCCTAGGATAAGTAATGGGTAATGACCAACAGGCTCTCTTACCAGACCCAGCGAAACTACAGCAGTGATCACTCCGGCTGGACGATCGTTCACTCTGGGTTCCCCGGGGGCGACACTGGCCAGTAGTGTAGCATGTCTGTACCCTGGTAGTGGCTCACTCTTTCTCTCTCTGGTGGTGCTGGCCAGTGTGGCTCTCTCTCTGGTGGTGCTGGACAGCATGACTCTCTTTTGTGGCCCTGGCAGGCTCTCTCTCTGGCTTCCGCCCAGCACACTCCTCGTCCTGTAGCACTCTCTCCCTCAGCTTCTTTTCAGGCTGCAGTCTCTCAATCTCTCTCTTGATCGAGCTGTAGCCTCCTCCCTGTGGAAAATGGAGCCGCCAATCTTTTGGGACTACCTGTACCATGAAGCTTATCTCTCCTAATCGCCTTTGATTGGCCCTCAGTTATGGCCAATAGGGAAGGAACGGAGCAGGGCAGGAAGCTGGGTGGGGAACCTGGTGAGAGCTGCTGTCTCTTTTAATCTCCAATGGGGGTACAATGAATCTGCAATGCTGGGCACAATGAATCTGCAATGCTGGGCACAATGAATCTGCAATGCTGGGCACAATGAGTCTGCAATGGGGGCACAATGAGTCAGCAATGGGGGCACAATGAGTCTGCAATGGGGGCACAATGAGTCAGCAATGGGGGCACAATGAGTCTGCAAAGAGGGCACAATGAGTCTGCAAAGGGGGGCACGGTGAGTCTGCAAAGGGGGCACGGTGAGTCTGCAAAGGGGGGCACGGTGAGGCTGCAAAGGGGGGCACGGTGAGACTGCAAAGGGGGACACGGTGAGGCTGCAATGGCGGGCACGGTGAGGCTGCAATGGCGGGCACGGTGCGGCTGCAATGGCTGGCGCGGTGAGGTTGCAATGGTGGGCACGGTGAGGCTGCAATGGTGGGCATGGGTCACGCTGCAATAATGGGCACAGGTGAGCCTGCATTGATGGACACTGATGAGGCTGTGCTGAGGGGAACTAATAAAGTTGTTAATATTTAGTTTTGTAACTTAATTCTGCATAAAACATTTAGGTGTCATTTCACAAGATCATTTGTGAGGGCGTGATTAGTGGCAGAAGTAGGGGCAGGGCATGGTAGGGGTTGGGTGGGGAAACTGGTGGCGAGTAACCCTTGAGGCCTGGCTAGTGGCTCAGGACTTGAAATTTTGAGCCCTGTAATACAGGTATTTGCACCCCCTACCCCCTGAAAGGTGCCAAATGTGACGGAGGGGGGGAGGGTTCCGAAAAGCGGAGGTTACATTTTTGTGTGAACCTCCGCTTTAAGTATAAATAGTGAGGTATGTGGTGCACTGACCCAGTAGGCCAGCTTGAAGCCCAAATTCAGGAAAATAAAAAACAACCCTTGAAGCGGGACCTCTCATACTGCAAGGGTTATTTGCTCATTATGTCTAGGGTCAGCTAACTCTAGGACTCTTCTCTTCCACCCAAAACTCAGGTCTGTGGGCAGAGCCTCAGTGTCATCACGTACCATATAGGGGCAATAAACCTGTATGGTATACCAAGGAGGCTGGAGCAAGGAATACGGTAAGTATTTACAGCTACATTAAATGTAGGTGTGTGCATTTTAGAAATGCCTCGTGTGGTGGTCTGCTGTGCACTCCTGACCTCTGCTTTCTTTATGTTTTATAGTTACATAGTTAATCTGGTTGAAAAAAGACACAAATCCATCCAGTTCAACCAACACAGGAAAAAAAACATAAGTTACATAATCTCGACCTCTGCACTCTGTATGTTTCATGCGCCTAACTTCTGCACTCTGTATGCTACATACTCCTGACCCCTGCACTCTGTATCTCACATATTCCTGACTCCTGCACTTTGTGCATTACTTTTAATCCTGACTCTTGCATCAAAATGCATCCAGCCCTGACCTCTGCACTCTTCAATATGTTAATTGGGTTTGATTATTGGGCAGGGGTATTGGCAGTTAACACAGAAGAGGGGGATGTAGTTTGGCATGTTTATCCTGGGCACTGGATGATGTTGTCCCAGCACTAAGTGACAAACTAAGACTTGATAATTTATACACATGAAGAATGCTTTGGATGAAAGGAAGAAATTAAATTACTAGGGCACATTGTGTTAATTTTTCAAAGAGATACATAGAGATATAACCTTGAAAGCTCTACGGCAGTTGTAGCCTTTTAATATGGTTGGATGAAGCCTGGACTGTTACCCCTATTGCCCCTCCAGCGAAAGGACGACTGTGATCTCTGTATATTGAGGTACAAGTATGATCTGCTGATCTTACCTTGCGTCAATAAAACACCAGTTGATACACTTCAATTTTCAGACAACCAATGTATAATGTGGATTGTTGGTATACATTGCATAATGCACTAACAAGCGAACCATATATAACTACTACTGATAAAGAGTATGTACAGTGGAACCTCGGATTGCGAGTAACGCGGTTTACGAGCGTTTTGCAATACAAGCTATTTAAAAAAAATCCTGACTTGCTTTGCAAACATTGTCTCGCAAGACGAGCAGTATTCAAGCCGCTGGGGTGTGCAGTATCGCAGTTGGCCAGAGGTTCAAGGGCGCCGGTGACGCTCGGAGACACTCGAAAACACTCCTTTCCTGAGTGTCTCTGCAGCTCTGGCCACATGCGGTACTGCATAGACAAGCAGTGGCTGTGGAACGGATTATCTGAGTTTCCATTCTTTCCTATGGGAAAACTCACTTTGATATATGAGTGCTTTGGATTACAAGCATTCTTCTGGAACAAATTATGCTCATAATCCAAGGTATTACTGTATAACATATGCTGAACTACTGACAATTGACTCCTAGCAATCATGTTTGTGTAAATACCAAGAAACACTGGTGCATAAAGGCGATTAGAACAATTCATGCACATTCAACTGCCCTTAGACTTTTATTGCAGTTCCAGAAAGCAACACAATTGTAGACTACTAAAAAAAAGGAACCCAATTTCCAATGTTCATAAAAAAAAACCTGCCATATCAAGCAGCCCTCTAATGGAGTTGTCTTTCACATTTGTGGAAACTGTGCTCTACATTAATTATTAAGCCCGATGATAATATTGTTAAGATTACCAAAATTATCTATTGCAGAAATCAGTGCAGTGATAATCCACTTCCTTTAGTGACATTTGGCTTACTTGAGAAACTGCAAGTCAGGAAAAATAATACCAGACAGTGTCTAGAGTCAAAAATATCTGTTCGCTCACTAAACAAGAAAGAGCCACAGGTCAAGGGCTTGTGATTTTAAAGACGAGCAATATAGCATTAGCATATTGTGGCGCAATGTGGAATATGGCATAATAATAGAGAAATCATTTATTGTTAATATCCAACTGCATGCCTTGCATTCTTTTGTTTATCTCCACCAGAGTTGCAGTTGTGTTTTTTCTTGTTTTTCTCCTACTAGCTATTATGTTTTTGAAATCAATCATCTCAATATAACTGCGCTACCTAGCACACTCTCTCGCCAATAATGCAGCAAGCTATTATCTTTGTCTTTACCCTGAAATTGTATGTCATGCACTACTGGTGACGTCCAATCAAAGAGGGTTGAGTTGGAGATCGAATCAGTCAGATTAGGGCTTGGCTTGCTTGCAACCCGGCCCAACCAGATGCTTCCTGGGTATTCCACTGAGAATGTTCACCATCCTGGTATTTTGATTGATCATCATGTTATTTGCATGATTAAAAAGGTAAAGAAAGTAAAAACAGGGCATTCAATTTTAAATAAAAACTGTGAGCTTTGTCCTTACAATTCACAAAGGAAAGGACATTTGGCAAGCACAAATAATAGGTGTCACCAAGTAAGACACAGGACTATACCTCAGGCAATGGCAAACAGTAAAAAAAGTTTAATCATATCTAATTTGTAGCTTAAATTGTAGTCTAAATTGATACTTTTTATTTGTCAGCTCATTTTAATTACTTATTCAATGATTCTTTCACGGGATCCAAGCTCCATAACCTACAAACAATTAGGGTCTTTTAACATGAGCGTGCTCCACTCCATTCAGCAGGTGATCCATGAGCAGATCTCCTACTGAATCAAAGAAGAACAGGACAGATATCACATTTTTGACATCCGTGCATGTTTATTTTTTTGTCCGTATTTTGACAGTGGACTGTGGTGGATCTATGGACTGCTGGATGTAAACCGACTTGTGTCCATTTGCATCAGTGTACCAACAATCTGTCCCATTTCAGTCCCTAAAAATTTAAAAAGGAGGCAGTTCTTTTCCTTTTTTTCTGGACCTAGATGGGCTCAGAGGTAGATGAACACAAGTTTGTTTACATCCACCTGCCCATAGACTTGAATAAAGCTTCAGATTAGGTCTGCCTGAAAAACCAACAGTTGGACTTGATCGGAAAGCCCATGTGAAAGGGGACTAAAGCTGGGTATACAATAGAATTTCATTTCACATTTGTCATTGGAAGAATGTTGTAAGAGCATTTATTCATTTTTCTAAACATTCATTTTTGACTGCAGTGATGAGAAAATTTAAAAGAGCTAAATTTTCTCGAATATACTGTACAGCTTGGTCTGTGCTCGGCAAAGTCTATTCATTCCATAAATAACTGTTAAAAGCATACAAAATCTTTCCAATGACATTTGCATGTTCTGAGAATTTTCAAACTAATTTTCATTCAAAAGTTTTATCAGTGAATACCCAGCTTGACTCTGTATCCTGCAGCAAGAGATAATTAACCACTTGCCTACCAGGCACGAACACCCCCTTCCTGACCAAGCCATTTTTCAGCTTTCAGCGCTGTCGCATTTTTTCCCCACTAATAGAGCTTTCTTTTGGTGGTATTTGATCACCTCTGCGGTTTTTATTTCTTGCGCTATAAAGAAAAGAAGAGGGACAAGTTTGAAAAAAAACAATATTTTTTACTTTTTACTATAATAAATATCCATTTTTTTTTAAACTAATTTTTTCCTCAGTTTAGACCGATACGTATTCTTCTACATATTTATAAAAATCGCAATAAGCGTATATTGATTGGTTTGCGCAAAAGTTATAGCGTCTACAAAATAGGGGATAGATGTATAGAATTTTTTTTTTTTTACTAGTAATGGCCAGGGCCAGATTAAGAACATCATGGGCCTGGTGCTGAGGATTTTGGTGGGGCCTTTTATAAACAAATAAATAAAAATGCAAACTATTTTTTGTTATAACAAATTAAATTAAAGAGAGAGAGGGAGGATGAGAGAGAGAAAGGGGATGAAAGAGGTGTGAGGGGTAAGGGAGGGAGGATGAGAGAGAAAGGGGGGATGAGAGAAAGAGGATGCACATGAGCATGTGTGGGAATGACATCAACGCAGCCCAGCCAAGGCAAGTGACCAAAGGCACAGAACCCAGAAGGAAGACCGGGTGAAGATGGAAGTGCCTGGGCCCTGCCGGATTGATCACAGCACAGCACTTGAGGGCTCAGTCTGACAATTTAAGTGTACCTTAATGTGCTAATATGCTGTGCATACTTGTAAATTATGGCATAACCTACCCCAGGGCCTCTAAAAAGTTGTAATGTTAGAAAAGTTTACTACCGCTTTAATATCACAGGAGCCTCTCATGGGGCCCCCTACTGACCCGTGGCCCTTGGGCAGTGCCTAAGTGCATAGTTGTCAACATTTCAAAAATATTTTCAGGGACGCTTTTTTTACAAGTGGTATATTTAGAGTAGCTGACATCCCCTATGTTCCTCTATACATCACAGTAGTAATTACAAAATTAAATAAGTACTAATAATGGGCAGAACAAATATGAGGACTGTGAGATTTCCTTTAGTTGAACTAACAAAAGTGTGCCAATTCTAGAGCTGGTAACATTGAGGATATTCAGTATGATTGTAAAGAACAGTTTTTGTGGGTAAGAGGCATAGGGGAGGAGTATTGATGGTATAAAAGTGGGAAGTATTTGCAGGTGAGGGAGAGGAATGTGGAGGGTCTAACAGTGGGCACTATGTACATGAGAGGAGTGCAGAGGGTATGGCAGAAGGCACTATGTACAGGAGAGGAGTGTGAAGGGTATGACAGTGAGCAGTATGCACAGCAGAGGAGTGTAGAGGGTATGCCAGTGGGCACTATGTATAAGAGAAGAGTGTGGAGGTTATGACAGTGAACAATATGTACAGGAGTGTGGAGGGTATGACAGTGGGCACTATGTACAGGAGAGAAGTGTGGAGAGTAGGACAGTAAGCAGTAATTACAGGAGAGGAGTGTGGAGGGAGGGTATGACGGTGGACACTATGTATAGGAGAGAAGTATGGAGGATATGACAGTGAGTAGTATGTATAGGAGAGGAGTGTGGAGGGTATGACAGTGGGCACTATGTATAGGAGAGAAGTGTGGAGGGTATGACAGTAGGCTCTATGTATAGGAGAGAAGTGTGGAGGGTATGACAGTGGGCACTATGTATAGGAGAGGAGTATGGAGGGTATGACAGTGAGTAGTATGTACAGGAGAGGAGTGTGGAGGGTATGACAGTGGGTACTATGTATAGGAGAGAAGTGTTGGAGGTATGACAGTGGGCAATATGTATAGGAGAGGAGTGTGGAGGGTATGACAGCCAGTAGTATGTACAGGAGAGGAGTGTTGGAGGTATGACAGTGGGCACTATGTATAGGAGAGGAGTGTGGAGGGTATGACAGTGAGCAGTATGTACAGGAGAGGAGTGTGGAGGGTATGACAGTGGGCACTATGTATAGGAGAGGAGTGTGGAGGGTACGACAGTGGGCACTATGTACAGGAGAGAAGTGTATGACAGCGGCCGCTATGTATAAGACAGAAGTGTGGAGGGTATGACAGTGAGCAGTATGTACAGGAGAGAAGTGTGGAGAGTATGTAAGTGGGCACTATGTATAGGAGAGAAGTGTGAAGAGTATGACAGTGGGCACTATGCATAGGAGAGGAGAATGAAGTAATCTGGGAAGGAAAAATCTAAAGGTTTGTGGAAGGATTTTTAGGGACTGCGTAGTGGTTAGGTGGGCCATACATGGATTGAAATTACACCAATTAAGCAGAGACCAGCTGTAGTCGATCTATGTATGGGCTAGCTGGTTTTACACAAGTCAACCTATTAACCGACTTGAGTACAACCAGCCTGTCAGGTTTTCCCCAAAACAATCAGTGCTGCCAGCTATAGTTAGCAACACTAATCATTGTATTCACTGGCAGAACACAATAACACTGCGGGAGTGATTGCCCCATTCACAGGTCAGCAGGTGAGAGGGTGTGTGGGGACAGGCTGGGGAGAGATACTAGTCAGTGGCTGGGTTGGCACTGGCTAGTATCACAGCCAGATACACACAGGTTACATACGGTTACATACGCCCCACGTTTGTTAGAGCGAGAGCAATAATTCTAGCACTAGACCTTTGTAACTCTAAACATGTAACCTGTAAAAAAATTTAAAGCATCGCTTGGTACACAAAAAAAATCCTGCTAACTTTAGTGTTTTTTTTTATGAATGAAACAGTTTCTTTCCAAAAAAAGTTTGAAAAATTGCTGCGCAAATATCGTGTAACATAAAAAGTTGCAAAGACCACCATTTTATTCCGTAGGGTGTCTGCTAAAACAACATATATAATGCTTGAGGCTTCTGAGTAATTTTCTAGCATAAAAAAAAATTATGATTTTTACATGAAGGAGAGAAGTGTCAGAATTGGCCTGGGTGGCAAGGGGTTAATTATAAGTAATATACAAATTATTATTATAAGCACTGTGAGCTCATCCTCTCAGTCTGCTGCAGAGTGTTCCAGCTTGTATTTAAACTGGCCGCCCTGTATGTAGCTTCTGACAGGCTGCGCAAGGAGCCCTGTATCTCCGGAACCATAGATGAAAGCAGCCCCATATTTTAACCAGTACTGGAGTAGGTCTTTAGCTACCTACTGGTCGCCGAGCTACAACCCTCGAAGTCGATCTTTTATTTTTATTTTATTTTTGGATTTATTTTTTTTGGGCAAATGGGCCTATCTTGAGAAAGGGGCCTGGAGCTGCAGCTCCAATTGCCCCTATGTTAATCCGGCCCTGGTAATGGCGGCGATCTGCGATTTTTATCGTGACTGCGATATTGCGGCGGACATATCGGACAATTATGACACATTTTTGAGACCGTTCACATTTATACAGCGATCCGTGCTATAAAAAAGCATTGATTTCTGTATAAATGTGACTGGCAGGGAAGCGGTTAACACTAGGGGGTGATCAAGGGGTTAATATCTTCCCTATGTCAGTGATTCTAACTGTGGGGGGAGGGGACTGACTGGGGGAGGAGACCGATCGGTGTCCCTATGTACAAGGGACACACCATCGGTCTCCTCTCCTCTGACAGAACGTGGATGTGCTCAGTTACTGGGCAATTGCGGGTGCCAGGCGGACATCGCGGCCGCCAGGCACACGCTCCGGTTCCCCAGCGACGCGGCGGGCGTGCGCGCCTCCCGCAGTGCGCGTGCGCCCCCTAGTGGCCGAAAAGTTAGTGCGGTCATATGAACAACTGAATGTCAGTCAACTCTACCTATGTACATGTGTCAGTGGTGCCCCCTTAACTTGATACTTAACTAGCTGGAGGGATAAAAACTATAGTTCTTATGTCTCCATATTCCTATCCTAACTTGAAAGGGGGAAAAAAAATATGTTCTGCATTTGGGCAGCACAATGGCTATAGCAGCCCATAAGTGACTTGATTTTCTTTCCTTCCATTACGGGTGGAAGGAAAGAAAATCGCTCGATTCCCTTACCAACACAGTCAATGTTGATGGGGGAATGCCTCCTGAAGTGCTATTGTGTTCTGCCAGTATGTGTGTGTGTGTGTGGGGAGCCTTCCTGGCCAGCAGAACACAATGATTACTGCTAGCGGCTACAGCTACAGGCAGTAATCAAATGCAAATATTAATCAGCCTGCCCATACACAGTTCAAACCTCGGCCGGTCCCTGCTTTTCTGAATTTCAATCCATGTATGGCTTAAGTGAGCACTTGTACCTGGCAGCATTAGGGTTCAAATCCCAACCATGGCACACTCAAAAGACATGCTGATAGGTTAATTGACTCCTGTCTCAATTGACCCTAGTATGTGTATGTATGAATGTGAGTTAGGGACTTTAGATTGTAAGCTCCTTGAGGGCAGGGACTGATGTGAATGTGCAATATATATGTAAAGCACTGTGTAAAATGTTGGTTCTATATAAATACCTATAATATAAAATACTTTCCAAATTAAGAAGTTGAATCTCACCAATGTAAAGGCTAAGTCCACCTTTTGTAAAAATATAAATGCCCCCGCAGAAAAAAAATTATGCATTTATAAATTTTTGCATATGAGTTTGCAAAGTATTGCAGTCAAGGTCAGTGGACTGTATGTGCAATGCACAGAGTACAGCAGACTCTTCCTCCAACTGTATGTCTGTACCAATTTATATACTTTCGGTAAAGCAGGGTATACACGCAAAGTTTTTTTCCTTCAACCAGCAGGTTAAAGTTGTGTGGGCTTTACCTGCATGGTTGTGCAAAATGTAAGATGTGACAGGAGCTTCTGATGACAAAACCCCCCACGATCTACAAGGGTGGGACTTTGTAGCACCATGTTACATGTTACACCCTAAATATGAATGTAACATGGTATAAAAGTTTAAAGCAGAGTTCCACCCAAAAGTGGAAGCTCCGCTTATATGCCTCCCCCTCCCCTCCGGTGCCACATTTGGCACCTTTTAGGGGGCAGGGGGGAGAAGGTACCTGTTTTTGTTGCATAAATAGTTTATTGAATTTTTCACGGTAATACAAAAGGAAAAAGGGTTACATACAGTTTACAAAGTCACAAGCGCATGTAATAACAGTGGAGCTCAGACTGGGAAAGCCCAGAAAGTAAGTGAAAAAGAAAAGAAGAAGGAAGACCAAATGAACCAGTTCTAAAGTACCTGTTTTTGACAGGTACCCGTCCCCACTTCCGAGAGATCTCACCATGCTGAGATCACTCTGAAGTTCAGCCAACCTTCTCCTTCCCCCACCGCCGCCGGGCCAGTAGGCTTCACTGCTGGTTTCCCCTTACCAGGGGAAGTGCCGATGGAAACATTGGCTGGGGTGCTGACATCACTGGATTCCAGGACAGGTAAGTGTCCTAATACTAAAAGTCTTCAGCCACAGTATGTGCAGCTGTTGACTTTAATTACTGGGGGGGGGGGGGGGCGTAACTCCGCTTTAAATTGGCCCTTAAAAATTGGCAGGTAGACATACAGAAAAATCAAGTATTTTTAAATGCTAAAGCCTCATTCACCTGGGCATACCTACCCATACACCCATGCAAATGGACTTCTTTGCCAGCACAGGATGCACGGCTGTTCCATGCATCCAAGTGCAGACCGTCCCATTCATGTTTATTGGACAATTTGACAGCTGTGTGGGTGCATGTCTCTGAGTGCAAACATTGTACAGCAAAATGTCTACATAAGAGAGACTTTTACAGATAAAAAAAAATGCATAAAATATAATAGATAAAGATATAACCCCGTGTGAAGATTGTTGAAATGAATGACCTTGCAACATTTTACTTCTTTTTTTTTTTAGTCCACCATACCATAACCCAAAAGTTTTTCTTTGCAAATCATTCCAATAAACAGGAAAAGGAAAGAAAAGTCATTGTAAGCAAACATAAAAAAAATATTGCTGTTTACTAGAGTAGCCCTACATTTCCCCTCGAAGCCTGGTAAAAATAATGCCTTTGAGGACCAAAAAAAGCTAATGAAGCCATTACTATCTTATCTTCATCCTTATCTTGTCCTGGTCCTGCAGCAATCCTCCTTAAAGAAAGCCATCAGAATTCAGAGCAATTAAATCTTATCAGTTAGAGTTTTATTTCCCTACCATAAATTTTTGGAAACCTAAATAGTAATATAAATCACAGACATTGATTGCCCATTCGTACATCTGCCAAAGATTAGGGATTCCTGACCTTTCTGTGTCATATCTGTGTCCTCTCAAATAATAAACCCAGACAACTATTTTTTGGCAGAAAAAGCAATGGAATAATAGTGGGCTAGTTGTGTTTATTTTAAGCAAACAAAAAAAAAAAAAAGATGGATCTTCTTCTATGCTAGGGCGTTTTTGTGCAGAACATTTTGCAGAGGGGAGCACAGCATATTGGCCCTTACAATTGGGGGATTTAAATTGATGCTAAACAATATTCTTGTTCTCCAAAAATAGTCCATATACACTCACTACTTACCTGTGCTGTAATCAATTTTTCATAAAATTGTTTATTGATTTGTTTCTCTGCCTCCTTGTAACATCTTCCTTAAGCTCCCGAGCCTCTTCTTTCCTCTCACTTCTGTTTGTTTGGAGCAAGCAGTGCATGTTAGTTGAAGTCATGTGCACTGCTCTATGTACATTACAAATCCAATTGTCCATAGCCCATAGTCCAACGGGAGCCCAACTCAAGAGAAAGCAAGAGAGGGTGGCTACAGAATACAGACTGACTGCTCTCAATGTCTTTATGGTAAACTTTGCAAAGTTTGCTCTTCTAGCTGTGTGCCTATTATTGACTCCTGATAGATTAATTGTCGAATCCCATCCAAACCCACCATAATATAAAGCTAGACCACCTTTATGGGGGGAGCACATGCTAGGGCAGTGAATGTGAGGGTCTTTTTCCGATAAAGTGAGCATGGCATGTCCACTCTTGGACTTCAGTGATTGCACAAAGTTAAAATCTACAGCAAGCTACATTTCAAAACACCAGAATGCAGGTAACTTTGTTTCCCTGTCAAACAGGAGTGTTGACACTTTTTTCAGATTTTATGGACACAGAGATTTGCTGACATTCATCTGTAGATGGACTTATTGATTTATATTATATCAGCACTTTTTATGAATAGATTGTATGCACCAACAGCCAGAGCCCTCTGATTCCTTCTGTATTGAATTGTATTGTTCTGTAACTGTACTGTCCACCTTCATGTTGTAAAGTGCTGCGCAAACTGTTTGTGCTATATAAATCTTGTATAATAATAATAATACTAATATGTTGTAGTATATTTACAAATTTATCATCTTGTATAAGGATTATTATTATTTTTGGCAGTCTAGCTGCGTACAGGACCCAGAAAACCAAGCACCACCTTCAGGCTTTCTAAGGGCGTAAATTGTTGATTTTACTCCTCACTACCTATTTCAGTTTCAAAGGCAATGAAATGGCACAAAACCCCCCAAAATTAACCCATTTTGGAAAGTAGACACCCCAAGCTATTTGCTGAGAGGCATGTTGAGTCCATGGAATATTTTATATTTTGCCACAAGTTTTGAGGCTGTCTAGTTCAAAAAAATGGGGTCATGTGGGGGGGGGTTGAACTGTCCTGGTATTTTATGCACAACATTAGAAGCTTATGCCATACATCACCCACTCTTCTAACCACTTGAAGACAAAGCCCTTTCTGACACTTTTTGTTTACATTAAAAAAAAAAAATTTTTTGCTAGAAAATTACTTTGAACCCCCAAACATTATATATTTTTTGAAAACAAAGGCCCTACAGATTAAAATGGTGGGTGTATTTTTTTTCACACAGTATTTGCACAGCGATTTTTCCAAATATATATATTTTTTTATTGTTAGCATTTGCAGTACAAGAGTACGTAAAATGAGAATATACAAATCATATCATGCATTGGTTTATCAGACGTATGCTCGAAATTTCTTTCAATATGTCCTAAGACAGCAGCAGTCACATTTCTGAAATTGTTGTATATGCATTTTAGTGTCATGTAACAACATATAGGGGGTTATTTTTGAAAGGAAAATCCCCTATGCACTGCCAGTGCACTTGGAAGTGCAGTCAATCTAAATCTAAGGGGTAGATCTGAAATGAGTGGAAGCTCTGCTGATTTTATCATCCAATCATGTGCAAGCTAAAATGCTGTTTTCATTTTCCTTGCATATCCCCCTCGGATCTACAGTGACTTTACTTTCAAGTGCACTTGCAGTGCAAAGTGGATTTGCCTTTAGTAAATAACCACCATAGTATCCTATGTAAGGTAGTGAGAGTCACAAGAATATTCAAAGTGAAGGAAAAAGAGAGGGATAGAAAAAGAAGAAGGAAGAGGTCACCTCAGTAGCTCATTTGCCTGGTCATGGTGGGTCCTCCCGAAGGTGCCACAGCTCCCATACCTTGTCATGGGCATCCAATCTGTCCTGCATCCTGGCCGTCATCTTCTCCATCAGCTTCACGTCTGTAATTCTGGCATATAAGGCCTCAGGAGTAGGGGGGGGGGGGGGGGGCGTTTTTTCCAGTTTAGGGCGATAAGACAACGTGCTGCTGTGAGGATGTGGTGTATTCGTTTTTTGTAGGGTGTGGAGACCCTTAGTGGCGATAAGCCCAATAGGAAAAATTTGGGGGTCATGGGGACTGGTGTTTCTAGAAGATTGGTCAGCAGCTGTTGGACCTCCTTCCAGAAGGGGGTAATTAGTGCGCAGCTCCAATAAATGTGGAGGAGGGTGCCCTTATCTCCTTGGCATCGCCAGCATCAATCCGAACTGGTGGGATAGATGGTGTGAAGCACATCTGGAGTCATGTACCAAAAAAAGATTATTTTATACGCATTCTCTTTATATAGCGTGCAGAGTGAGCTCTTTGCCGCCTGTGACCATATCACCTGCCATTGTTCTACAGGGATTTCCTCATTGAGGGCTTTCTCCCACTTAATCATATAGGTGTGTTTACCTGTAACGCCGAGCGCTCCGGGTGCCCCATCCATCCCGGAGCGCTCGCGGCGTCTGTCCTCCTGCAGCGCCCCGGCCAGCTCCCCTGGCCGTGGGCGCTGTTCTGTCTCTGGGATGCGATCCACGCGGCGCCCCCGGTCCGCCGTGGATCGCGTCCCGCTCTGCTGCCTCGTCCCCGCTGGCTCTTCTGCCTGCCTCCCCCTGCGCGCTCGCCTCCTCTCCCCAGGCGCGCGCGCGCGGCTCCTTCCTGCTCTTAAAGGGCCAGTGCACAATTGATTGGTGCCTGGTTCAATCTGGCTTCACCCTCTCCCTTATTAACCCACTTCCCCTTCCTGTCATTGCCGGATCTTGAGTTGCCTATAGTGCCCAGTGAAAGCGTGTTTTGTGTTTGCTCCTACTGTGTATCCAGACCTCTGCCGTTGCCCCCGACTACGAACCTTTGCTACCTGCCCTGACCTTTTGCTACGTCTGACCTTGCCTCTGCCTTATCCTTGTGTACCGCGCCTATCTCAGCTGTCAGTGGGGTCGAGTTGCTATTGGAAGACACGACCTGGTTGCTACCGCCACAGCAAGTCCATCCCGCCTTGCGGCGGGCTCTGGTGAAAACCAGTAGCAACATTAGAACCGGTCCTCCAATACAACCCGTGCTATCGCCTCATTGACATAAGGGATCCACCTCCTGTTCCCCGCCATACCCAAAACGTGACAGTAGATCCGGCCATGGATCCTGCTGAGGTCCCTCTGCCAAGCCTCTCGGATCTGACCACGGTGGTCGCTCAACAGGGACAGCAATTGGCACAGTTGACTGCCATGCTACAGCAGCTTCTACCGCCTCCACCGCCAGCTCCTACATCTCCTCCACGAGTTGCTGCTGCCGCTAGAATCCGCCTGTCCCTCCCTGACAAGTTCAATGGGGATCCTAAGCTATGCCGAGGGTTCCTATCCCAGTGTTCCCTCCATCTGGAGATGTTGTCGGACCAGTTCCCCTCCGAACGGTCTAAAGTGGCGTTCGTGGTTAGCCTGCTTTCAGATAAGGCCCTAGCCTGGGCTACACCGCTCTGGGACCGTGGCGACCCTGCCACAGCTTCTATTCCAGCCTTCCTTTCCGAAGTTCGTAGTGTCTTCGAGGAGCCAGCCCGGGCCTCCTCTGCCGAGACGGCCCTCCTGAACCTGGTCCAGGGAGATTCTTCAGTGGGCGATTACGCCATCCAATTCCGCACCCTGGCATCTGAACTCTCCTGGAACAATGCGGCCCTTTGCGCGACCTTTAAAAAGGGTCTATCCAGCCACGTCAAAGATGTGCTGGCTGCTCGAGAAATTCCTGCCACTCTGTCTGAACTCATCCAGCTGGCCACCCGCATTGACATGCGTTATACCGAGAGACGCCTTGAGCTACGCCAAGAAAAGGACTTTTGTCGCGTCAGGCGGATTCCTCGCCTGGCACCTCTCTTCCAGAATCCTCTACAACCCGTACCTGTGCCTCCCGCTGAGGAGGCTATGCAAGTAGATCGGTCACGCCTGACCACACAAGAGAGGACTCGCCGCCGAGACCATAATCTGTGCCTATATTGCGCCAGTCCTGACCATTTCTTAAAGGATTGCTCTATCCGCCCTCAGCGTCAGGGAAACGCTCGCACCTAGCTAACGTGGGAGAGGTGTTGCTAGGTGTGGACTCTTCCTCTCCACGTCTGACTGTTCCAGTGAAGTTTTCTTTGCCCAAGAAGTCCTCTTTCTCCGCCGTGGCCTTTTTGGATTCTGGTTCTGCAGGGAACTTCATTGAAGCCTCACTCATCGACAAATTCGATATTCCAGTCACTCGTCTTGTCAAGCCATTTTTTATCACCTCGGTAAATGGTCAAAATCTGGACTGCGTCGTGCGTTACCGCACCGAACCTCTCCTCATAAGAATTGGAGTTCTCCATCATGAAAAGATAGACTTTTTTTGTATTGCCCAACTGCACCTCTGAGATCCTTTTGGGCCTACCCTGGCTCCAGCTTCCTTCTCCTACCCTCGACTGGACCTCGGGGGACATCAAAAGTTGGGGTCCTTCCTGCCACAGGCATTGCCTCAAAGCGGTACCCACTAGGCAAGTTTCCATCGCTACCTCTCGGTCTGATCTCCCCAAGCCTTACAGGGACTTTGCTGACGTTTTTTGCAAAAAACAAGCTGAGATCTTGCCGCCACATAGACTCTTCGATTGTCCTATCGATCTTCTTCCTGGGACCACGCCATCCCGTGGCAGGATCTACCCTCTCTCCATCCCGGAGACTAAAGCTATGACGGAGTACATCCAGGAGAACCTCAAAAAAGGTTTCATCCGCAAGTCTTCCTCCCCTGCTGGAGCTGGATTCTTCTTTGTCGCCAAAAAAGACGGGTCCTTACGTCCCTGCATTGACTATCGTGGTCTTAACAAGATCACGATAAAAAATCGCTACCCGCTGCCCCTTATCTCGGAACTTTTTGATCGTTTGCGCGGAGCAAGAATCTTCACCAAATTGGACCTCCGGGGCGCATATAATCTCATCCGTATCCGTAAAGGCGATGAGTGGAAAACCGCCTTTAACACTCGTGACGGACACTTCGAGTATCTCGTCATGCCCTTCGGTTTATGCAATGCCCCGGCGGTCTTCCAAGACTTCGTGAATGAGATTTTCAGAGACTTGCTATACTCCTGCGTCATTGTCTATCTGGATGATATCCTGATTTTTTCCGCTAGCTTGGAGGAACACCGTCTTCAAGTCCGTCAAGTGCTCCAACGGCTTCGGGAGAACCATCTTTATGCCAAACTAGAGAAATGTCTCTTTGAACGTTGCAGTCTTCCCTTCCTAGGTTACTTGGTCTCTGGACAAGGCCTCCAAATGGACCCGGAGAAGCTTTCTGCCGTCTTGAACTGGCCACGCCCTACCGGACTACGGGCCATCCAGCGTTTCCTTGGTTTCGCCAATTACTATCGCCAGTTTATCCCTCACTTCTCCACCATTGTCGCGCCTATTGTGGCATTAACCAAAAAGGATGCTAATCCTAGGTCCTGGCCCCCTCCAGCTGAGGAGGCCTTTAACCACCTCAAATCTGTCTTTGCCTCTGCACCCGTTTTGTCCAGGCCCGATCCTCGCAAACCATTTCTCCTGGAAGTCGATGCCTCCTCTGTGGGAGCAGGAGCTGTGCTTCTTCAGAAAGACCCCAAGGGCAAGAACGTCACCTGTGGTTTCTTCTCCAAGACCTTCTCTCCCCCCGAAAAGAACTACTCCATCGGAGACCGTGAATTACTGGCCATCAAGCTAGCACTTGAGGAATGGAGACATCTCCTTGAGGGGTCCGTTCACCTCATCACGATCCTCACGGATCACAAAAATCTTTCTTACCTCCAATCCGCCCAACGATTAAACCCACGCCAAGCTAGGTGGTCGTTGTTTTTTGCCCGCTTCAACTTCGAGATCCATTTCCGTCCTGCAGACAAGAATATCAGGGCTGACGCCCTATCACGTGCCACCGATTCTTCTGAGTCTGAGTCTCCTGTACAACACATTGTACCCCCTGAGTGTCTGATCTCTTCTGCTCCTGCCTCCTTGCTGCAAGTTCCTTCTGGGAAAACCTTGGTCCCTCCACGCCTTCGTCTTCAGATCCTCAAATGGGGTCACCCTTCTCATCTCGCTGGTCATCCTGGAATCAAGAAATCCTTCCAACTGATTTCCAAGTATTACTGGTGGCCCTCCTTAAAAAAGGATGTGACGGACTTCGTACAGGCCTGTACTATATGTGCCCGAGACAAGACCCCTCATCAAAAGCCTGCTGGCCTTCTTCTCCCTCTGCCTGTGCCTGAACGACCTTGGGCCCACGTAGCCATGGACTTCATCACGGACCTTCCTTCTTCCCACGGCCACACTACCATATGGGTGGTCGTGGATCGTTTCTCCAAAATGGCACACTTTGTCCCGCTTCCAGGCCTCCCTTCTGCACCCATACTTGCTAAACATTTCTTCCTCCAGATTTTTCGTCTTCATGGACTTCCATCTCACATCGTCTCGGATAGAGGCGTCCAGTTTGTATCTAAGTTTTGGAGAGCCCTCTGCAGTCAATTGAAAGTCAAGCTGGACTTCTCCTCTGCCTATCATCCACAGTCCAATGGACAAGTGGAGAGAGTCAACCAAATCCTTGGGGCCTACCTGCGACACTTTGTCTCTGCTCGTCAAGACGACTGGGCTGACCTCCTGCCCTGGGCCGAATTTTCTTACAACCTGAAAGAATCTGAGTCCTCCTCTAAATCACCCTTCTTTGTGGTTTACGGCCGTCATCCTCTTCCCCCCCTACCCATCCCCACTTCTTCCGGAGTTCCCGCTGTAGACGGGGTCACCCAAGAGCTTTCGTCCATCTGGAGAGAGACCCAAAAATCGCTTGCCCTGGCCTCTTCCCGCATGAAGAAACATGCCGACAGTAGGAGAAGACCTCCTCCTGTATTCTCCCCTGGTGATAGGGTGTGGCTTTCCTCCAGGTACATCAGGTTCCGCATCCCCAGTTATAAGTTGGGTCCCCGTTACCTCGGCCCATTCAAGATCAAGGCTCGGATCAATTCCGTTTCCTACAAACTGCACCTTCCTCCTTCCCTCTGCATCCCCAACTCTTTCCATGTTTCCCTCCTCAAACCCCTTGTTCTTAATCGCTTTTCCCCCAAGGTCACCGCTCCTGCTCCGGTCACCGGCTCCTCCGACATCTTCTCTGTTAAAGAGATCCTCGCCTCTAGAACCGTCCGAGGTAAACGCTTCTATCTTGTTGACTGGGAGAATTGTGGTCCTGAGGAGAGGTCCTGGGAACCTGAGGGTAACATCATTGATAAGGATCTCATCCGCAGGTTCTTGGGTTCCAGGAGGAGGGGGAGGCCCAAGAAGAGGGGGAGACCCAAGGGGGGGGGGGGTACTGTAACGCCGAGCGCTCCGGGTGCCCCATCCATCCCGGAGCGCTCACGGCGTCTGTCCTCCTGCAGCGCCCCGGCCAGCTCCCCTGGCCGTGGGCGCTGTTCTGTCTCTGGGATGCGATCCACGCGGCGCCCCCGGTCCGCCGTGGATCGTGTCCCGCTCTGCTGCCTCGTCCCCGCTGGCTCTTCTGCCTGCCTTCCCCTGCGCGCTCGCCTCCTCTCCCCAGGCGCGCGTGCGCGGCTCCTTCCTGCTCTTAAAGGGCCAGTGCACAATTGATTGGTGCCTGGCCCAATCTGGCTTCACCCTTTCCCTTATTAACCCACTTCCCCTTCCTGTCATTGCCGGATCTTGAGTTGCCTATAGTGCCCAGTGAAAGCGTGTTTTGTGTTTGCTCCTACTGTGTATCCAGACCTCTGCCGTTGCCCCCGACTACGAACCTTTGCTACCTGCCCTGACCTTTTGCTACGTCTGACCTTGCCTCTGCCTTATCCTTGTGTACCGCGCCTATCTCAGCTGTCAGTGGGGTCGAGTTGCTATTGGAAGACACGACCTGGTTGCTACCGCCGCAGCAAGTCCATCCCGCCTTGCGGCGGGCTCTGGTGAAAACCAGTAGCAACATTAGAACCGGTCCTCCAATACAACCCGTGCTATCGCCTCATTGACATAGGGGATCCACCTCCTGTTCCCCGCCATACCCAAAACGTGACATTACCTTTTGTGTCTAGTGGGTAAGCATTTAATATTTTATAAATATCGGAGATTAAGCCCTTCTGGGCAGATCCTGCCAGGATTAGATTTTCAAAAGGGGTTGAAGGGGAGAATTGCAGGCCAGGTGCTATGGTCAAGGCATAGTGGCGTATTTGTAGATAGCTATAAAACACCTGCCGAAGCGGGTCATATTTAGTCTGAAGTTCGGAGAAGGGTAATAACTTGCGTGATCTAGGGTCCACTAGGTTCCCATAGTGAAATAAATTTTGTGATGACCATGGATGTGATATTTGGTGAGTGAGACAATCTGGCACCTTGGGATTGCAGACAAATGAGGCCAGAACTGACCTTTCTGAGAATAGCCCGTGTGGCGGCGACAGTTTGCGCCAGAGCTGGTGGAGTTGGGACATAGATCCCAGTAAAATTCAGGGGGAACCTCCGCATTCGCATTCCAAGGTAAGTTATTTGGGTGGGTCGGGGCCAGACAGATTTTTTTCGATTTCTGTCGCACAGCGATTTTTCAAAGGCAATTTTTTGGGGGAAAAATAACCTTTTTGAATTTTAATGCACTCAAACACACTAAATTGCCTAAATGTTTGATAAAATATAAAAGATGATCTTATGCCGAGTAGATAGATACCAAACACGTCATGCTTTAAAATTGCGCACAACCGTGCAGTGGCGACAAACTACATACCTTTTAAAGCCTTTAAAAGCCCTTTATAGGTTACCACTTTAGATTTACTGAGGAGATTTATTGCCCTTGATATGTCGTTTGCGGTGATACCTCACATGCATGGTGCAATTGCTTTTTACATATGACACGAGATCGTGCTTGCTTTTTTTTTTTTATCATTTTTATTGTTATCACAGGGAATGTAAATATCCCCTATGATAGCAATAGGTAGTGACAGGTACTCTTTTTTTAAAAAACATTGGGGTCTATTAGAATCTAGAGCTTTCCTTTACCCTTAAAGCATCTGACCACACCAATATTGGTGTGATAAGATGATTTCCCAATATCCCAATGGCGCTGTTTTTATCTGGCTAAACTGAAGTCATGAAATCCTTGTAGCTTCTAGTTTCTTAGGCCATAGAGATGATTGGAGCCATTCTGGTCCTCGATCAGCTCTATGGTCAGCTGGCGGAACCAAAGGCTGCATTCATTCTCAGGTTCCCTGGTGGGACAGGAGAGGCCAAGAAATCCATGGAAGACAGTGGGAGGGGGTAACGTTCCCTCCCACTGCTTGTAAAAGCAGTCTAGCGACTAATTAGCCACTAGGATTGCTTTTACATGAAAGCCGACCGCTGTCTGAAAAGAATGATACCAAGATGATACCTAAACCTGCAGGCATCATTCTGGTAAACCTACTCAAAGTCCAGCAACATACCAGTACGTTGCTGGTCCTTGTTGGGCATATATTGTAATGTACCTGAAAAGCAAACAATGGTTAACAATAAAACACATTAAACAATAACATTTAAAAGAATTAGAGTTAAAAAATACAGTAAAAAGAGCAGAACAATAGAGAGAGAACAATAGAGAGAGAATAGGGAGAAAACAATAAAGCTACAACTATTTTTGGCTTTTTATTTTATAGAACAATTTTGGGTGTTCGCAGCAAATTCGAAAGCCGCGGAACACCCTTTAAAATTCTATGGGAGAAGTCAAAAGTGCTAATTTTAAAGGCTTATATGCATGGTATTGTCATAAAAAGTGTTTGGGGACGGTATCAATGCAAAAAAAAGTTTTAAAAACTGACGTTTTTTTGGGAGCAGTGATTATACTCGCGGCTACAATGAATTGTTGGGTCTGACAATACACATAACAGTTCATTGATAAAAATGGCATGAGGATTTCCCCACAGGGGAACCCCGAACCAAAATACAAAAAAAAATGCGTGGGGGTCCCCCTAAATTCCATACCAGGCCCTTCAGGTCTGGTATGGATATTAAGGGGAACCCTGTGCCAAAATTTAAAAAAAATGGCATGGGGCCCCTCTCAAAATCCACACCAGACCTGAAGGGTCTGCTGTGGATTTTAAGGGGAACCCCGCACCATAATTTAAAAAAAAAATGGCGTGGGGTCCCCCCAAAAATCCATACCAGACCCTTATCCGAGTACACAACCTGGCAGGCCGCAGGAAAAGAGGGGGGGACGAGAGCGCCCCCCCTCCTGAACCGTACCAGGCCACATGCCCTCAACATTGGGAGGGTGCTTTGAGGTAGCCATGTTGATGGGGAGAAGGGTCTCATTCCCACAACCCTTGCCCGGTGGTTATGGGGGTCTGTGGGCGTGGGGCTTATCGAAATCTGGTGACCCCGCCCTCCTCTGATGCACAGGGACTTCCTTATGGCTTTCCCCGTGATGTCAGAGGGGGGTTGGGTCACCTGACCCCATTTAGTTTTTAAAACTGTTTTTTGCATTGATACATGTCCCCTGGGGCAGGACCCAGGTCCCCAAACACTTTTTATGACAATACCATGCATATAAGCCTTTAAAATTAGCACTTTTGATTATTCATGTTCGTGTCCCATAGACAACGGAGTTCAAACACATTTTTTGCCTGTTCGCATGTTCTGGTGCTAACCGAACGGGGGGGGGGGGGGTGGATGTTTGTGTTCGGCTCATCCCTAATTCACAGATGCAAAGACCAGGTTTGCCAGGACAGGAGGGACAATAATAGCGGGTGTCACGCCTATTTCCGCGCTTGCTACAGACACAACATCTTCTTTGGGGTGATTGTCGGGTAGGGTTACCAGGGAGGACATACAGAAAATGCCTATCATGCAGCCGGCTCACTTCATTTGTATTGGGAAGCTGGGCCACAGCACCAGCTGGAAACTGAAGGCCTGTGATGATCTCTTCCTGGAATTTAAGGAAGGATCCAGTTTGTCTTGAAGCTTTGTATAGCACATAAGCATTCAGCAGAGCCAATTGGAATAAGTATAAAGACACTTTTTTGTACCAGCATCTGGCCTTATGGGCAATTAGGTACAGCGCCATCAACTGGTCGTTGAGGTCCACCCCTCCCGTATTAAGGTTGTATTCGTGGAGACAGAGGGGTTTCTCCTCAACACCAGTCGCCGCTAGAATTTGGACTGTCATATCTGCTTGAAGGAAGGACAGAACCAAAACATTCCGCTTATCCCTCCACTTCACTGCAAGCAAATTATTACTTCTCAAGCAGGCTCTCTCCCCCAGTCTAAATCGGGACTCTATAAACTGCTGGGGTAAGCCCTGGAGATTAGATCGCACGGTGCCACATGCACCAATTCCATGATCAAACAAGTGACTAAAAAGTGTCACGCTCGTGTAATAATTGTACAAGTGGTACCCCTTTCCGAATAAGGGTGACACCAAGTCCCAAACAATCTTGCCAGCGCTCCCTATGTAGTCTGGGCAGTTCTCGGGCCTCACGTGATTATCTTTTACCTTGTAAACCATAAAACTATATGTATAGCCTGTTGCCCTGTCACAGAGTTTATACATCTTGACCCCATATCTGGCACGCTTGCTGGGAAGATACTGTTTGAAAGACAAGCGGCCAGAAAATGTAATCAGGCACTCATGCAAACTGTTGGTTGAAATGGTTTCTGAGGGGCCGAATTTTGTGGAGCCGATCGTATTAAGGGTCACTCTGAGGATGACAGAGATCTGCTCGTATCTAGCCCTGATCATGGATGCAGAGAACACGGGCATATGGTGAATTGGGTCAGTGGACCAATATGACCGCAACTCACTTTTTTTAACTATGCCTATGAGAAGGGATAGGCCCAGGAAGGTCTTAAATTCGGAGACCATAATAGGATTCCAATCTCTGGCAAGGGTCAACTGGAGATTAGCGGCGATGAATTGACAAGCATACAAATTGCTTTGGTCCACACTAGATCTATAGAGATCTTCCGAGAAAAACAGCGAATAAAAATCAAGTGACGTAAAATCAACTGTTTCCACCTCAATTCTGGTTTAGCCAGTGAATGGGGGAAGTACGGGTGCTGCAGAAGTGGTGGGCTCCCAATTAGGATTGGCATAATCTGCATGAAGGGCACTATGGGCTTGACGGGCCTGTGTTTGTCTTTCTGTGCTAGCCACCGTACCAGCTTGAACTTCACTTATGGGACTCGCCACATCACCACGTGATACTGCAGTGCTGGATGTATGAGCAGTGTGTACTAGGCCACTGGTGCTTGCCAGTTTACTAGAAGGATGAGCGGCACTAGTACTGGCTCTCTGCTCCATACGAGAGCCCTGCGGTTCTTGCACTTCAACAACAGAAGAAAAACAGGGTCGGGTATGGCTGACCTTTGCAGGGACCATTACTCTGTCATCAGAGCTATCTGTCAGGGTGCCGCTGCTGTCTCCTGGATCGTATTCTGAGCCTGAATCACTCTCATCTATCATGCTCAGAAACGTGTAGGCCTCTTTACTAGTGTACCTCCGATTGGACATTGTGGCCTCTAAATTTATAGGTAAACTAGTGCGACTCACAGGTAAAAAGAGCACCTGATTGTCAGAGCCTGCTTTAATCGCTACCAAAAAAACTGTTAACGATTGCAGGGATCAGGCCAGGGCTCAAGTCCTGCGTGAACGCATGGGAACGGAGTTCCTGTACTTTTTCCACAACAGGAACTCAGTTCCCGTTAGCAGCCGTGTCCTGCAAGACTTTGAAGTATGCGAGCTGTGTGGCAGGTGCTACACCAGCAGCTGCCGACACAGCTCGCAATAGTAAGTGCCGCACACCTGACCATTCAGGCATTGCCAGTAGGGGGCCCCATGACAGCTTCCGCTTCGATCTACCTGTCAATCACTGCTGCTAAGATATTGTATTTAGTCAGACCTCTCGTGATGCGCTCCTCCCCCCCCCCCCCCCCCGCCGGCCCCTCCTGATTTTCTGTCTCCTCATCCCCCCCCCCCCCCCCCCCCCCCCCCCCCCCCCCCCCAGTCTCCTGCATACTTTCTCTGTGTGTCCTGCTGAATCCCCCCTTCCTCTATCTTCAGTGCCATATGATGAGAGAACCCAGAGGAGGAGCACAGCTATTCTGCTCACAGGACATTGTGTTGGAGCCCTGCAGAGTTTGCAGCCCCCCCAGCTAACATACATCTCCTAAGCAGGAACACATCACCATCTCCCCAAGCATTCTGTCCAGATAATGTGCAGTTCATTTATGACCTTTCCGTTTAACCCTGTGTTATCCAAACTCTGTTCAATGAAAAGTGTAAACTCACCACATAAACACTCTATATACAAAATAAAATTCCCCAATAAAGATCAGAACATGATGTTCACATTTGCATGGAAGCACAACTGAATGAATGCTGATTGATGCTGAGGATTGTTTTTTTTTATGTACTAACAGTTAAGCTTCATACACACAATCCGAAAATTGGATGAAAAATACCACTTTTGAAGTGTTCGTGCATATGGGCGTATCATTTTTTTTTTTTTTTTTGGTGGGCGAGTGGATCTTGGGTGGGAGTTCCAACACTTTTTTCCCCAGGACTTGACCCCTGGATCAGGCCTGACTCTGCGAACGCTGCAGTTATGTGTGTTGTGTTTTGTAAGTGACAGTGATCGATTGATACTGCACACTTGGGTGAGCTGGGCTGGGCGGAGGGGCTAAATGCAGGTGCTACCAGGTATCTGTGCTGATCCCGCTAACGCTGCATTTTTGGGAACCCTAAAATACTGGGGACGCTAGTATAGATCTGATCAGATCAAATATATTCATCCGTTCAGACACTATACTACTAAGGGAGGTGTACGATGCGTGCGTGGGTGTTAGCGCTACTGCCACTAATCTGACGCTGCCTGGGGCTGACGCAGACCCTAAACCCTTACCTGTCGGGTGATCAGGGGGTTAAACCTTTATTTGGTAATATACGGCAGGTACCCTGACGCTATAAAAAAATAACTAACTAACTATCGCCACCCGTGACACTAATGCGGCGATCAGAAAATTGATCTACTAGTGACAATTGTGACAAGGGGTGAAAGGGTTAACCGGGGGTTAAACCTTTATTTAGGGGGGTACCCTAGACCTACCTGGGCCTACTACTAGCTGCCCTAACGCTGATTAGTGTCACAAGTGACACCAATGCAGTGATCAGGAAAAATCTGAAAATTGCAATTGGTGACACAGTGAAGGGGTTAACTGGAGGGGGGTGATCAGGGGGGTGAAATGTGTGCCTACATGTACTGTGTCAGTGTAGTGTTGGTGCAACCAGGGCCGGATTAACATAGGGGCTATTGGAGCTGCAGCTCCAGGCCCCTTTCTCAAGATAGGCCCATTTGCCCAAAAAAAAAAAATCCAAAAATAAAATAAAAATAAAAGATCGACTTCGAGGGTTGTAGCTCGGCGACCAGTAGGTAGCTAAAGACCTACTCCAGTACTGGTTAAAATATGGGGCTGCTTTCATCTATGGTTCCGGAGATACAGGGCTCCTTGCGCAGCCTGTCAGAAGCTACATACAGAGCGGCCAGTTTAAATACAAGCTGGAACACTCTGCAGCAGACTGAGAGGATGAGCTCACAGTGCTTATAATAATAATTTGTATATTACTTATAATTAACCCCTTGCCACCCAGGCCAATTCTGACACTTCTCTCCTACATGTAAAAAAATAATTTTTATGCTAGAAAATTACTCAGAAGCCTCAAGCATTATATATGTTGTTTTAGCAGACACCCTACGGAATAAAATGGTGGTCTTTGCAACTTTTTATGTTACACGATATTTGCGCAGCAATTTTTCAAACTTTTTTTGGAAAGAAACTGTTTAATTCATAAAAAAAAACACTAAAGTTAGCACGATTTTTTTTGTGTACCAAGCGATGCTTTAAATTTTTTTACAGGTTACATGTTTAGAGTTACAGAGAAGGTCTAGTGCTAGAATTATTGCTCTCGCTCTAACAATCGTGGGGCGTATGTAACCTGTGTGTATCTGGCTGTGATACTAACCAGTGCCTACCCAGCCACTGACTAGTATCTCTCCCCAGCCTGTCCCCACACACCCTCTCACCTGCTGACCTGTGAATGGGGCAATCACTCCCGCAGTGTTATTGTGTTCTGCCAGTGAATACAATGATTAGTGTTGCTAACTATAGCTGGCAGCACTGATTGTTTTGGGGAAAACCTGACAGGCTGGTTGTACTCAAGTCGGTTAATAGGTTTACTTGTGTAAAACCAGCTAGCCCATACATAGATCGACTACGGCTGGTCTCTGCTTAATTGGTGTAATTTCAATCCATGTATGGCCCACCTAACCACTACGCAGTCCCTAAAATCCTTCCACAAACCTTTAGATTTTTCCTTCCCAGATTACTTCATTCTCCTCTCCTATACATAGTGCCCACTGTCATAATCTTCACACTTCTATCCTATACATAGTGCCCACTTTCATACTCTCCACACTTCTCTCCTGTACATACTGCTCACTGTCATACCCTCCACACTTCTGTCTTATACATAGCGCCCGCTGTCATACACTTCTCTCCTGTACATAGTGCCCACTGTCGTACCCTCCACACTCCTCTCCTATACATAGTGCCCACTGTCATACCCTCCACACTCCTCTCCTGTACATACTGCTCACTGTCATACCCTCCACACTCCTCTCCTATACATAGTGCCCACTGTCATACCTCCAACACTCCTCTCCTGTACATACTACTCGCTGTCATACCCTCCACACTCCTCTCCTATACATAGTGCCCACTGTCATACCTCCAACACTTCTCTCCTATACATAGTGCCCACTGTCATACCCTCCACACTCCTCTCCTGTACATACTACTCACTGTCATACCCTCCACACTCCTCTCCTATACATAGTGCCCACTGTCATACCCTCCACACTTCTCTCCTATACATAGAGCCCACTGTCATACCCTCCACACTTCTCTCCTATACATAGTGCTCACTGTCATACCCTCCACACTCCTCTCCTATACATACTACTCACTGTCATATCCTCCATACTTCTCTCCTATACATAGTGCCCACCGTCATACCCTCCCTCCACACTCCTCTCCTGTAATTACTGCTTACTGTCCTACTCTCCACACTTCTCTCCTGTACATAGTGCCCACTGGCATACCCCCCACACTCCTGTACATATTGCTCACTGTCATAACCTCCACACTCTTCTCTTATACATAGTGCCCACTGGCATACCCTCTACACTCCTCTGCTGTGCATACTGCTCACTGTCATACCCTTCACACTCCTCTCCTGTACATAGTACCTTCTGCCATACCCTCTGCACTCCTCTCATGTACATAGTGCCCACTGTTAGACCCTCCACATTCCTCTCCCTCACCTGCAAATACTTCCCACTTTTATACCATCAATACTCCTCCCCTATGCCTCTTACCCACAAAAACTGTTCTTTACAATCATACTGAATATCCTCAATGTTACCAGCTCTAGAATGGGCACACTTTTGTTAGTTCAACTAAAGGAAATCTCACAGTCCTCATATTTGTTCTGCCCCATTATTAGTACTTATTTAATTTTGTAATTACTACTGTGATGTATAGAGGAACATAGGGGATGTCAGCTTCTCTAAATATACCACTTGTAAAACAAGCGTCCCTGAAAATATTTTTGAAATGTTGACAACTATGCACTTAGGCACTGCCCAAGGGCCACGGGGTCAGTAGGGGGCCCCATGAGAGGCTCCTGTGATATTAAAGCGGTAGTAAACTTTTCTAACATTACAACTTTTTAGAGGCCCTGGGGTAGGTTATGCCATAATTTACAAGTATGCACAGCATATTAGCACATTAAGGTACACTTAAATTGTCAGACTGAGCCCTCAAGTGCTGTGCTGTGATCAATCCGGCAGGGCCCAGGCACTTCCATCTTCACCCGGTCTTCCTTCTGGGTTCTGTGCCTTCGGTCACTTGCCTTGGCTGGGCTGCGTTGATGTCATTCCCACACATGCTCATGTGCATCCTCTTTCTCTCATCCCCCCTTTCTCTCTCATCCTCCCTCCCTTACCCCTTACACCTCTTCCATCCCCTTTCTCTCTCTCATCCTCCCTCTCTCTCTTTAATTTAATTTGTTATAACAAAAAATAGTTTGCATTTTTATTTATTTGTTTATAAAAGGCCCCACCAAAATCCTCAGCACCAGGCCCATGATGTTCTTAATCTGGCCCTGGGTGCAACTCACTTTTAGATGTCCTCTCTCCTCTCTCTGGAACCAAAAATAATTCCAGGAGGGGAGATGACATCACTTCCCCTGCCTGTGTTTACACTTACAGGCAGGTGAAGCATTTTATTGGTCAGAACTGATCAGCAGGTCCAGGTCAGAAATCATTGGCCTGGACCTGAGGACTGATCGGTTCTGCCCGCAGGCACGAGCGACGTACGGGTACCTGGTTTTGCACACCTGTGCCATTTTGCAGACGTATATCAGCGCAAGCCAGTCGGAAACCGGTTAAGAGTGTTTAGTTCCACTTTTAGCCTGGATTCACACCTATGCGAATTTGCAGCGGCCTAAAACACTGCAAATTCACAGGACATTTCAAAATACATTGTTTTTAATGAGGCATGTTCACATATCTCCGATGCATGCGCACTGCGCATTGCAGAAAAAACGCGTGCGACTTTTGGGCAGTGCGGTGCGGATCAGGTGTGAATTCAGGCCAATTATCTTCTATGGGCACGCATCTGATTCGCACCTGACTTGCGTTGTGAACAAAAATTCGCAACTCATTGCACTACTTCTGAGGGGGAAGTCCATGCCAAATTAAAAAAAAAAAAAACGCCATGGATTCCCCCTCCAGGAGCATACCAGGCCCTTAGGTCTGGTATGGATTTTAAGGGTACCCCCTACACCGAAAAAACGGCGTGGGGGTCCCCCCAAAATCCATACCAGACCCTTATCCGAGCACGCAGCCTGGCAGGTCAGGAAAGGGGGTGGGGACGAGCGAGCGCCCCCCCCCCCCCTGAACCGTACCAGGCCGCATGCCCTCAACATGGGGGGTGGGTGCTTTGGGGAAGGGGGCGCCCTGCGGCCCCCCACCCCAAAGCACCTTGTCCCCATGTTGATGAGGACAAGTGCCTCTTCCCGACAACCCTGGCCGTTGGTTGTCGGGTCTGCGGGCGGTGGGCTTATCGGAATCCAGGAGCCCCCTTTAATAAGGGGGCCCCCAGAACCCGGTCCCCCACCCTATGTGAATGAGTATGGGGTACGATGTACCCCTACCCATTCACCTAAGGTGTAAAAGTGTAAATAAAAAAACACACACAATTTTTAAAAATATTTTATTGCACTGCTCCGGGGGTCTTCTTCCGTCTTGGGGGGTCTTCTCGCAGGACTCCTCCGCTCTCTTCTGCTCTTTTACTTAGCTCTTTCATGAGCGGAGAAGCCCGGCTTTCTTCTTCGTCATCGCCGCCGTCGTCTGGGGGTCTGGTTCCGCCTTTGGGGGTCTTCGGGGGTCTTCCGGGGTCTCTTCTGTTCTTGCCACTGTCGCCGTCTTCTGTGCCGCCGCCGCCTTCTTCTTCTTCTTCAGATGTTGACTCGTCAATCTCTCTGGCCGGAATGGCACAGACACGCGGTGTTGTGACTTATATAGGGACAAGGGGGCGGGCTCACCATATGACCCCGCCCCCTTGTCCTCCGGGACTGTGACATCATATGTGGGCGGGGTCACCATGTGACATGAGCATGTGACCCCGCCCCCTTGTCCCTATATAAGTCACAACAACGCGTGTCTGTGCCATTCCGGCCAGAGAGAGCGACGAGTCAACATCTGAAGAAGAAGAAGAAGAAGAAGGCGGCGGCGGCGCAGAAGACGGCGACAGCGGCAAGAACAGAAGAGACCCGGAAGACCCCTGAAGGCGGAACGAGACCCCCAGACGACGGCATCGACGACGAAGAAGAAAGCCAGGCTTCTCCGCTCGTGAAAGAGCTAAGCAAAAGAGCAGAAGAGAGCGGAGGAGTCCGGCGAGAAGACCCCCCAAGACGGAAGAAGACCCCCGTGGCAGTGCAATAAAATATTTTTAAAAAATTGTGTGTGTTTTTTTTATTTACACTTTTACACCTTAGTTGAATGGGTAGGGGTACATCGTACCCCATACTCATTCACATAGGGTGGGGGGCCGGGATCTGGGGGCCCCCTTATTAAAGGGGGCTCCCGGATTCCGATAAGCCCCCCGCCCGCAGACCCCGACAACCAACGGCCAGGGTGTCGGGAAGAGGCCCTTTGTCCTCATCAACATGGGGTACAAGGTGCTTTGGGGTGGGGGGGCCGCAGGGCGCCCCCTTCCCCAAAGCACCCATGTTGAGGGCATGCGGCCTGGTACGGTTCTGGAGGGGGGGGGCGCTCGCTCGTCCCCACCCCCTTTTCTGACCTGCCAGGCTGCATGCTCGGATAAGGGTCAGGCATGGATTTTGGGGGGATCCCCACGCCGTTTTTTCGGCATAGGGGGTACCCTTAAAATCCATACCAGACCTAAGGGCCTGGTATGCTCCTGGAGGGGGAATCCATGCCGGTTTTTAAAAAAAAATTGGCATGGATTTCCCCCTCAGAAGTAGTACAATGAGTTGCGAATTTATGTTTGCAGCTGATTCGCACCTAATACGCTGACAAACCACAAAACAACAGACGTTTCAGTGCTCAGTCACGCCGGGCATTAAATTCGCACCGCACTGGTCTGAACCCAGGCTAAAGGAAATTAATTTTTCTCTCACAGTTAACAGAAGTAGTTATCACGTATAATCTTATTTGCACATTCCCACAAGATAGTTATGCCAGGTAACCAGTAAAACAAGAAAATGTTCTGTGTACAAGAGATGATTCTAGCAGAAAGGTGTGAAGGGTTGTGTGCCAACAAAGAACAAATAATGCAGAGACACTTATCCTCGCCCTCATGCTTAAAGTCTATGTAAGCCAAAAAAAATTATGTTTAGTTTTGGTTAGTGTAATGAGTGGTTGGAGCCCATGCAAGATTTATTATTGCCACCTGAGATTCACCCTCTCTATTAGGCCTGGAAACTATTATCACGTTAATGGAAAGTAATGGGCAAATCCAAAAAGAACACTTTTTCCAGTGACAACTGTCCAAGGGGTTTCCATAATTTTTAAGAAAAGTGAAGAAAAATCTCTCCAATGACACATAGATGGCAACAATTCTAAAGCTGGCCATACACTTGTAGAATTTTGTTTGAAATGTTTTCATTATAAGAACATTAGTTCAACATTCTAATGGAAATTTTTTCTTGAACTAACAAATTTCTAACAGCCTATATGGTTTGAGGTTTGGAAATTACATCCATTCCAAAATTAAATGTTAAAAGCAAACAACATTTTTAAGTTCTTCTAAACAACATTTGCCCAGTCATCAAATGTACATAGAATTTGCATACGAAAATCTTATGCCGCGTACACACGGTCGGAATTCTCGTCGGAAAAAGCTCTGATGGTTTTCCCGTCGGAATTCCGACGGAATTTCGCTCAAACCATCTTGCCTACACACGGTCACACCAAATTCCGACGGTCAATAACACAGCAGCATACAACACGTTCAACTTCACTATAAAAAGGAAGATTAATGCTTCCGAGCATGTGTCATATACACACGATCGGAAAATTCGATTGAAAGGTTTTCCGTCGGAAAAATTAAGAACAGGTTCTCAATCCAAAGTCCGTCAGAAATTCCAACAGAAAAAGGCCAATGGGCATACACACGGTCGGAAAATCCGATGAAAAGCTCCCATCGGACTGTTTCCATCGGAAATTCCGACCGTGTGTACGTGGCATAAGTGTATGGCCAGCTTTACTCATTTTCTACTCTATCCAAGTCAAAAATAAAGTTTTGGCTTTAAATGTTCTCTGATCTTCTATCCCAAATTTGTAATGTGTCCCTCTCACAGGCTGTGTGTGTTTTGCTCTGTACCGGTACACTAAAGCCCCATACACACTATCAGTTTTTCTGCTGAGTTTTTCCTTCAGATTTACCAAAACCATATAATATGAGGTCAAACCTTAGGATTTTCAATTTGTATGCAATCAGGCAGGCCCTTGCACTACATGGTTTTGGTAAACCTGAAGGAAAAACTCAGCAGAAAAACTGATAGTGTGTATGGGGCTTTAGAGTTGTAGTACAGAGTGCAAATGTTGCAGAGATGCAGACAGGACTCCATAGGTAACGACTGTAAAGGGGGAAACAGAGAGAATGATGAAACTGAAAAAAAAAATAAAAATCAAATGGATAGTAGTTATGTCTTTTTATCTGATTTTAGGAAAAAATCTTCAAAACCACTTTAATTTCTACATCAATTTTTTTAGTTTTTTTGTTGGTGGTATTGTTCTTATTTGGGAAACTTTCAAGTTTCAATAACATTAACCAGTGAGAACCTATAAGGCTACATGGACACGACTGTAAGAATTTACCGATCATAAAAGGTGGTTGCACTCAATAAAATAGTTTGTAAACAAAAAAAAAAAAAGAATTTACCGATCATATAGGCAAGGTTTTTCTGGCACAAAAGTTCCTGAATGATCAGTAAAATTCTTGCCTTTAGATAGATTTTTTTTTTTTTTGAAATGTGTATAATTGCAGTTGTATATCCTCCTGATTTTTTTTTAATAACAGAATGTACTTTTTGTATTTGGTATATGCATATACATGCCTTTACATGTGTTTACATTCATATGCGCATAAAATTCAAGTCCTCAGACACAGAATTTTAAATTTTGCAGTGCATGTTTACACATCAGTGTGCATGTCCCCATTGAAAACAATAAACCTGCAATAAACCTGCGTTCAGATCCATAAATAAAAAATACTTTGAAATGCATTTATTTGTTTTACACCCGTGTATATGAGGCCTTAGAAAAGTATAGAAAAAATTGTTATTATGCAATTGCACGGGGAGTAAGTACAATGCAGATGAGGGTATTCAATAAGTTTGCTTTGATTAGCTGGGGCCACTTGTACATTTTTATAGTTTAAATGGGAATGAAACTAATGCTGGCTATACACGGTCATTTTTTTAATTCAGTCAGGGAGCTGAATGAAAAAAAAATTACCATATATGCAGTGCCAAAATTTAAATACGGTATGTAAATAAATAATTACCTCTTCAAATTTCATCATGCTATGTAAAAAATATATAACTAGTATAATGCAAAGCGTGAAAAATGTGTAAATAATAATACTAAATAAATAGAAATAAATATATAAATAAATGAGTTTCACCAGTTCATTCAAAGGTGTAAAGATATTGTAACCTGGGGGACAGGTAGCAGGTATAAAGCTCCCTGGGATGAGCTGTTTATTTAGGCACAGATACCAAATCCACTTGAGGTAGTGAAAACAGTGCTGGGTTTATTTAAATACAAGTCCATGCACAGGTGCTGCACAGTCTTCCAAAAAACACATCAAAACAGAAATAACCAAACAAAAGTCCTAGCCGTGTCTCGGCTCTAACTATACCCTACACCGTCTCTAACTATCAGGCTGAGCAAGCCTACCGCTTGTCAGTTTTCTGTAAAGATTTTTAAAGGGTTTTACCAACCTTTTGGCTCCTCACAAACCATCCCTGTTTGTGTGTCCCAGGCAGAGAGCAAAGGCTGTTTGCTCAGGTGAGCTTAAATTAGCCTGGAGAGGAGGACTAAGATCCGAACTGGATCATGTCTCAGAGACCTCTGAACGTGTATGAGAGGAGCCTGGGAGATGTATAAACCCCAAACAGGACTTCTCCTGGCTCTCTCTGGGACGCTCTGCTACAATATAAAGAAATAAAACTTCCTCCCCCCTTGTTTCAACCCCAGGGTTGGAACACCTGTGGCCCAACAGGAGTGAACACGGGACAGGGCATCTACATTCCCCATCTCCACACCTGGCCTGTGTTTTACTGTGAAGGAGTAATCCTGTAGAGCCAAAAACCACCGGTTCACCCGTCTATTAGTCTCCTTCTTTTGGGCCATCCATTTCAGGGGAGCATGGTCAGTTATTAAGTCAAACTGACGCCCTAACAAATAGTATCTGAGTGCGTCCACGGCCCATTTTATGGCTAAACATTCTTTTTCAATGACCGCATACTTTTTCTCATGGTCATTGAGCTTTCTGCTTAGGTACACGACAGGGTGTTCTTCCCCATTGTATACCTGTGACAGTACCGCCCCGATACCAACATCAGACGCATCCGTCTGAACAAAAAACTCTCTGGTACAGTACTGGCTGTGCACACAGAGCCTTCTTCAGGACCTGAAAAGACTCCTCTGCTACTGGGGACCATTTCACCATTACTGAGTCTTTCCCTTTTGTAAGGTCTGTCAGAGGGGCAGCTATAGTTGCAAAATTTGGGATAAATCTTCTATAATACCCCGCAATACCAAGAAAGGCCCTGACCTGCTTTTTGTTTGCAGGGCGTGGCCATTCCTGGATGGCTGCTATTTTACTCACTTGTGGTTTTATGACACCACGGCCAATAGTGTAGCCCAAATACTTGGCTTCCTCTAGACCAATGGCACATTTTTTGGGATTTGCTGTAAAACCTTCTTTGAAGAGGAAATCAAGAACAGCCTGGACACGAGGCAAGTGAGACTCCCAATCAGTACTATGTACCACTATGTCATCTAGATAGGCTGCTGCATATCGTCGGTGGGGTTTTAGGGTCCTGTCCATGGCCCTCTGAAATGTCGCGGGGGCATTTTGCAACCCAAAAGGCATTTTTTTATATTGAAAGGAACCGTCTGGGGTCACGAACGCAGTCTTCTCTTTGGCGCTACCAGTTAGGGGTATTTGCCAATACCCTTTTGTCAAGTCCAAAGTGGTAAGATAGCGAGCCTTGCCAAGTCGGTCTATAAGTTCGTCTACTCTGGGCATTGGGTATGTGTCAAACTTTGTCACCGCATTAAGCTTCATGAAGTCGTTACAGAACCTCCACGTGCTATCCGGTTTTGGGACTAACACGATGGGGCTAGACCAGTCACTATTGGATTCCTCAATGACATCTAGCTCCAACATTTTTTTAACTTCCTTGCTGATGTCCTTTCTCCTCGCTTCAGGAATTCGGTAAGGTTTGAGCTTGACACGTACCCTAGGTTCAGTAACAATATCATGCTGAACTGCTGAAGTCGTGCCAGGTAACTCTGAAAACTTCTCTCTATTCCTTATCAGGAATTCTCTAGTGTCCTGTTTTTGGGAATATGAGAGGGTGTCTGGAATCGTGACCTCAGGGATGAGAGGGGACTCAGTACCCGTAGGTGTTACTGGGAGAGGCCTCGCAGTTAACGGCATTCTATCCTTCCAGGGTTTTAACAGGTTTATATGGTAAACCTGTTCGGGCTTCCTTTTTCCTGGTTGATAAACCTTGTAGTTGACCTCCCCAACTCTCTCAATTACTTCAAAGGGACCCTGCCACTTAGCCAGGAACTTGCTCTCAACAGTGGGAACTAACACCAGGACCCTGTCACCAGGTGAGAAAACACGGATTTGGGCCCCCCTGTTGTATATTCTCTGTTGGGCTGCCTGGGCCTGCAGTAAGTGTTCTTTTACCACTGGCATGATTGCTGCAATCCTCTCCTGCATTTGGGCAATATGCTCAATTACACTTTTATGGGGTGTTTGTTCTCCCTCCCAAGTTTCTTTGGCTATGTCTAAGAGTCCCCGAGGGTGTCTCCCATAAAGCAACTCAAATGTAGTACCCCGTAGAGGACTGGGGAAATGTAGTACCCCGTAGAGGACTGGGGAACCTCCCTGATGGCAAACATCAAGTATGGTATCAGGAAGTCCCAGTTTTTCCCATCCTTGTCCACAACCTTTTTAAACATGCTTTTTAACGTCTTATTGAAGCGTTCCACTAAGCCATCCGTTTGAGGATGATACACTGAGGTTCGCAGCTGCGTCACTTTAAATAACTTGCAGAGCTCCCTAGTTATTCGCGACATAAACGGGGTGCCCTGGTCTGTAAGGATTTCTTTTGGGATGCCAACCCGACTGAACACCATAAACAGTTCTTTGGCAATGTTTTTAGCAGACGCGGCACGTAAGGGAACTGCTTCAGGGTAACGGGTAGCATAATCCATGATTACGAGGATATGCTGATGACCCCGGGCAGACTTGGGAAGTGGGCCCACAAGGTCCATGGCAATCCTCTCAAAGGGCACTTCAATGATAGGCAAGGGCACTAAAGGACTTCGGAAGTGGGATAGTGGGGCTGACATCTGACACACAGGACAGGATTGACAGTAATTCTTAACATCTTTCTGTATCCCGGGCCAGTAAAACCTGCGCAACACCCTTTCAGTAGTTTTTTTCAACCCCTAAATGGCCTCCTAGCAAGTGCCCATGGGCAAGTTCTAACACCAGCCGTCTGTATGGCTTAGGGACCACCAACTGCTCAACCACTTCATCATTCATTTTACATACACGATACAGTAAATCCTCATTGGTGCTGAAATAAGGAAAACAGGGCCTGTCCCCGGGTTCGACAGGTACGTCATTAATCACTATTACATTTTCCCAGGCCCTGGAAAGGGTATGGTCTTTTCTCTGCTCAGTACCAAAATTTTCCTTATGCACATTAAGGTCATCAAACTCTAACATAGGCTCGGTGTCAGCAGACGGCTGTCCGGCTCTACTGGTAGTGGGGACCTCCTCAGGGTCCTCCAGCTCTCCTGCCATAACCGATAGAGGAAAAGCCGGGGAGCCCTGAGAAGAGTCCCCTGACCCCACATTGTCAGTAGTGGCCAGGAATTCTGGCTCTGCGACTGAGTCAGGTACTGCGACCGAGTTGGGATGATCCCACAGTTCCCAAAACTTAGGGAAGTCCCTACCAATGATGGCCTCATGCACTAAGTGGGGAACAAGTCCAACCGGATGGGTCACTGTACCTAAACCAGTTTTAAACTGAACAGTGGTTACAGGATAATCCCGGGTATTCCCATGTATACAGATCACAGCAATATTTTTAGCATGATAATTCACAGGTTCAATCATTTCAGCTGTAACCAAAGTCACTAGACTTCCAGAGTCCAGCAAGGCTGTAATAGGCTTATCATTCACAGTCATTTGGCACATTGGTTTTCTCATATTTGGGGTTGCAGTACATGAAACCGCTGCAAACATAGACTGCCTTCTAATAGATAAATCACACTGCATTGGTTCATCTGTCAATGGACAATTTGCCGCAACATGTCCCATTTCTTGGCAACGAAAACACCTGACGTTTCCCCAGTTTGGTTTGCTGACAGGCACTGGCTTCCCTTGTTTGGGATGCCAAGCTTCAGTCCTGGCACCAAAACAGTCTTACCGGTTGCCTGGGGAGACCGTGGCTTTGGGCGGAAAGTCCGTGCGGCTGTAGGGGTGGTGACCAGGTTCTTTGCAGCAAAATACCTTTCAACAAGTTCCACCAGGTGGTTTGCCGAATTGGGGTCTCCTTGACTCACCCACTCCTGCAGGGAAATGGGTAGTGACCTCAGAAACTGGTCCATGACCACACGCTCCACTATTTGTGGCCCAGACAGGGACTCCGACTGTAGCCATTTCCTCACCAGGTGAATTAGGTCGAACATCTGCGATCTTGGAGGCTTCTCGTCTTGGAAGGACCAGCTGTGGACCCGCTGTGCTCGAACTGCCAAAGTGACACCAAGTCGTGCCAGTATTTCCTGTTTGACCTTTTCATAGTCTGCTGCTTCTGCTGACTCCAAATCATAGTAGGCCTTCTGCGATTCCCCAGTAAGCAACGGGGCGACCAGTCCTGCCCACTGGGTTTTAGGCCAACCTTCCCTCTCAGCGGTCCGTTCAAACGTTAGCAGAAAGGCCTCTGGATCATCATCTGTAGTCATCTTAGACAAAAAGCGAGCCACATGGATGGCTGAGGGCTTGTCTCCAACATTATCAACGTTAGCAGGTGACCACTGTGCTATTGTCTCCACAACCTCAGACAAGGTTTTCCTATCTGCTTTTGCATCAGTGGCTAGCTGTTCAAACAGCCTCTGCGTTTGTTCCTGTGCGATAGCATTAGCTTGCTGTTGTGCAGCGTTTGCTTGCTGTTGTGCCGCGTGGAGTGCAGCGTTTGTTTTCTGCTGTTCAGCGTGGATTGCAGCATTAGCTTGCTGTTGTGCAGCGTTTGCTTGCTGTTGTGCAGCGTGGAGTGCAGCGTTTGTTTTCTGCTGTTCAGCGTTTGCATGCTGTTGTGCAGCACGGAGTGCAGCGTTTGTTTTCTGCTGTTCAGCGTGGAGTGCAGCATTTGTTTTCTGCTGTACAGCGTTTGCTTGCTGCAGTGCAGCGTTGGATATCATCAATTGTTTTAGGATTTCCTCCATGTTTAGTCACTCTAGGTACTGGCCTTTTAAGTAGTAACTTACTACAGCTGCCCGCATTCTCCACCATATGTAACCTGGGGGACAGGTAGCAGGTATAAAGCTCCCTGGGATGAGCTGTTTATTTAGGCACATATACCAAATCCACTTGAGGTAGTGAAAACAGTGCTGGGTTTATTTAAATACAAGTCCATACACAGGTGCTGCACAGTCTTCCAAAAAACACATCAAAACAGAAATAACCAAACAAAAGTCCTAGCCGTGTCTCGGCTCTAACTATACCCTACACCGTCTCTAACTATCAGGCTGAGCAAGCCTACCGCTTGTCAGTTTTCTGTAAAGATTTTTAAAGGGTTTTACCAACCTTTTGGCTCCTCACAAACCATCCCTGTTTGTGTGTCCCAGGCAGAGAGCAAAGGCTGTTTGCTCAGGTGAGCTTAAATTAGCCTGGAGAGGAGGACTAAGATCCGAACTGGATCATGTCTCAGTGACCTCTGAACGTGTATGAGAGGAGCCTGGGAGATGTATAAACCCCAAACAGGACTTCTCCTGGCTCTCTCTGGGACGCTCTGCTACAATATAAAGAAATAAAACTTCCACCAGTTCATCCAACAATTTATCTGGTGAAGAAACAAACTTCAGGCTGTGGACATCATCAAACTACTACCATCAGTGGACACTTACCAGAAAGATAAGCTTCAAAGTAGTGAGCAGCACAAATCACTTTAGTAAACAATATGCTTAGACTCCCCCTCTTAGGTCAGCTCTGGTCCCTTTAAACAGCACCCGGCTATGTTCCGCTTCTTCTCTGGGGGGCAGTATAAGCTGTGTAAGCTAAAAGCTTCCTTCAATTGAATTTGGTAGGGGCTTTATGACTTCTATTATGGATGCCACTACATTCTCAGCATCTATTCCATCACAATGTGTTAAACAAATGGCCCCACTCCCTGTGTGCCTGAGCACTATAATGTATTGCCATCTTCAGACCCAAGAACAGATATTAAGCTGTCATTTGGAGTAGTAGCAGCCAGTTCCCTTTGATGAATGTATATACAGCCTTTAGGTCCAAATATTAGTAATGGTTGACCGGTTAGCTCTTGGGCTCGCTCCTTAATCTGACCATGCACCTGTATAACCCGGACAATGGGTTAGCTGACATCGAGCCTCTAACTCCCAATCAACAAAGGCCTTGCATTATGCATGATACTAGTTATATATTTTTTTACATGGCATGATGAAATTATAAGAGGTATTTAAATATTTACGTATTAATATTTTTGTAGGTCTATGCTAGAGGGTTTTGTATTTTTACCTTGTTTTGCTAGCTGCTCATTTCCTCTAAGCGCCGACTTTTCCTTTTGCAGAAAAAATTTTAAATAATAGTTTCCTCCATCCAACCACAACACCCTGCTGACATCACACGCCCAGAAGCGTCGCTCCCTGAGCTGATGATCTTCATCTCCTCCAGCCATTCACAAGGATCAGCCGGCTCCCTCTTTGGTTCATTGCGGCTCCCACAGCTGGATTCACTGCTCACCCAGGACACGCTATAGACGTTGTAGACAATCCCAGGACAATTGATCTCTCATGAGCATAACATTCCTTACCTTGATGTTATGCCGCATACACACGGTCGGACTTTCTGCCAGAAAAAGTCAGACGGAATCTTCTCATCGGATATTCTGATCGTGTGTGGGTCTCATCTGACTTTTTTATTTAGAAAATTCTGATGGACCTAGAAATAGAACATGTTTTAAATATTTCCGACGGAATCAATTCCTATCGGGAAATCAGCTCGTCTGTCTGCTGTTCCGACGGACCAAAAACAACGCATGCTCTGAAGCAAGTACGAGATGGCAGCTATTGGCTATTGAACTTCTTTTTTCTAGTCCCGTCGTACGGGTTGTACGTCACCGCATTCTAGACGGTCGGATTTTGGTGTGATCGTGTGTAGGCAAGACAGTTTCAGCAAAACTCAGTCGAAACTCTGCCGGAAAAACTGTGAGAGTTTATTCCGACAGAAAAAACGGTTGTGTGTACGCGGCATAAGTGTTGGATATTTTATATTACTGCATATTAAACATTGCACTCAGGCGCTTTTCTGTTTCTTTTTTTATCATTCTGCTATAGGCCAGGCAGAAAGTTGTTAAACAATCAACTTCTGTTGAATGGGGGAGCCCACATGCTGATTAACATTTTGATCGAATTTCAATCAGTGTATTATTAGCTTAAGTCTAGCCATAGATGGATTCCTCCATCCACACAACTAAGGTAGATAGAGGAATCCTCCCCACTGAGACATTGTATTCTGACATGGAAGACTCTCCACTGTCAGAAGAAACTGATCAGTGTCTGCAGCCATTGATTGAGAAAAAAATTCAAACAAAACCCATTTGAAGGAATGCAGTGGAAAACAAGTACGATGAACACTACAGTCGTAGTCCATTGGCCTTCCTCCAGCCTGTAAGGGGGGGGGGGGGGGGGGCAGTTCTTTTCCACATGGTTGACACATGCAGTCAGGCTTTGCTTATACATACAGAGTTGGAGGGCATCACGCATGTGTTCCGCCCAAACCCACATACTATTACGTGCATGGATGCCAGTCCTAGACCGTTCTCCTGGTCACTGTCCACATTATCCCTTCACACCTTCAGTACTCTTACATAGACCTATGTTTTACACATGGTCCAGATAAAAGCTCCAAAAGCCCAACTGACTACCCTGGACCCAAGACCATGGGGGCACAAGCCACCTGACACATGATATATGAGGCGATTCTATCTCATCATCAGACGGGGGGCTCCTTTACCTCTATCACCACACACTCCAGATTCAGGTTTGCTACAGTAAAGCACAACACCCCCCCCCCCCCCCCCCCAGGCATTGGCTGTACTAAACACATTAATCCCAGAAGAACATCACTCAGAGACTCCTTGTTGCAAAGGTAGTTTCTTTAACTGGCAATAATGCAAACTCAAAGTGAAAGTAAACCCTCCTATTGTTTCCAGCAAAGGAAGCTGCCATCTTGGCCTCCGTTTAACCTTTAACTGCCATGAAGCTGCACATGTGATCAGTTATGACACCATCTATTGGATGGTTTGACAGTATGGTTGCAACCAATGTGACAGTTAGCATTTCCGGCATGCCAGGAATGTAACTGTTTTTTCAAACTGTTAGATCGATGGGTTTACATCCGCTTTAACAGTCCAAATTCTGATCACATAACTTCCATATTATAGTGAGTAAACTTGCTCCAAAACTTTATGACATGGTCCCTTTAGAGCAGAGGTCTCAAACTGGCGGCCCTCCAGCTGTTGCGAAACTACAAGTCCCATGAGGCATTGCAAGCCTGACAGTTACAAGCATGACTCCCACAGGCAGAGGCATGATGGGACTTGTAGTTTTGCAACAGCTGGAGGGCCGCCAGTTTGAGACCCCTGCTTTAGAGCAAAGAGGGAACATAGTGGTATTCATACTTTCCATAATTCTTGATTTTTATGGCAAATCTTGCTCTAAGATTTCCTTTCACATGTCCCCCTCTACAGCTCTCGCCCCGAATAAACCCCAAACTTGATACTCTTCCCACCCTATAAAGGGGCAACCCATATCACTAGGAGGAGCAACCCTTAAAGGGGAAATCTTCAACCTGCCTACAAGCTCTTCAACTGAAAGTCTGTACCTAGGTATAGACATAGAGTTGGAGGAAGAGTCTGCAGGAGCCTGGAGGTGCACCCATGACCCACTGATCTATTGCATGAATCTATCTTTGGTCGCCGCTGAAACCCCCTATTCAGGTGCTCGGCCCCTTTTCGGGCACCGGGTACCTGAACCACAGTGGCGGGGGTGTTTTTGGAAGCACCTGATTAGAGCCTTAGGCTCTAATAGGCGCCCAAAAAGGTGAACAGCGAGCGCAATGCTGTGCATTTGCTGTTCACTCAGCTGTGTGTTAGCAAAGCGAAGGAATTTGCTTTGCTAACACTGAACCGCCTCTCAGCCACACACTGAGCACAGTGTCTGCTTTTGATGGGCACAGTGGCTGCGTTTGATGGCACAGTGGCAGCATTTGAATGGCACAGTGACTGTGTTTAATGGCACAGTGGCTGCGTTTGATGGCACAGTGGCAGCTTTTGATGGGCACAGTTGCTGAGTTTGATGGCACAGTGGCTACTCTTGATGGGCACAGTGGATGCATTTGATGGGCACAGTGGCTGTGTTTGATGGGCACAGTGGCTGCGTTTGATGGCACAGTGGCGGAATTTGATGGACACAGTGGCTGCATTTGATGGGCACAGTGGCTGTGTTTAATGGCACAGTGGCTGCGTTTGATGGCCCAGTGGCAGCATTTGATGGGCACAGTGATTGCGTTTAATGGCGCAGTGGCTGCGTTTGATGGCACAGTGGCAGCTTTTGATGGGCACAGTTGCTGAGTTTGATGGGCACAGTGGCTGCGTTTGATGGGCACAGTGGCGGCAATTGATGGTCACTGTAGCTGCGTTTGATGGCACAGTGGCTGCAATTAATGTTTTTTTTTTTTTCGTTTGTTTGCGCCCCCCAAAATAATTTTGAGCACCAGCCGCCACTCTATGTACATGTATTCTTTTTTGCAAATGCGTGGACTTAGGCTTTAAGCCATTTATTTTACAGAACTGTTCCTCTTCCTGCTTCTTGCATTTTCTGAAAAGGAAAAATATCTTTTGTTGCAGCTACAATTTTACTTCAAGAGCCCACCCCCAGGGAGAAGTTATCTTTGCCTTATTGCTGGCCTTTAAATAAATACTATACAAGTAATTATACTCCTCTCTTTTTAGCACTGTATGTATTATTAAACTTCACCTGTAGTGTCAAGGGATGAAAGGATTACATCTTGAAAACAAGACTTTTAGTTAACCCTTAACAGAGAAGTATAGTCTAAGCTCATTTGGCTGTACTTCTCCTATGGATCACAGGAGTGCAATTTGTTTTCAGTAGAGAGTGGGCTGAAGTTTGCTGTCTGCTGACGTCACAGAAGTCGATCCAGGCACCGCGTCATTGTGACAATGGAGTCTGGATCGACACCCGGCTCAGCCTCTCAGTGAGGCACTGAGAGCCTGAGCCGGCCACCCCGCCCCCTCCACAGCTCAGCGATCCAATGAGTGAGGAGGGAGCAAAGCAGAGAGCTGTGACTGACAGTTTGCAGCTCTCTGCTTGGGGAGCTGTCAGAACCGAGTGATCGGCGATGTTCGATCGCTCAGTTCTCAGTGCAGAGGCGCCAGGAGACAGAGGCAGCAATGGACCCATGCTGCATCCACCTAGGTAAGTATGAATAAAAAAAAGTCCAAACCCACACTTCTCTTTTAAGGGACTGCCCATGACACATTTTCTAAATATTGTATTTCAGTGACTGCTAAAAAAATATGACGTAGTGACCAATGTCAGTCATAAAATTGCATTATTATCAGATCAAGTTTTTTTCCGCATCACATCACTGATAAATTTTAGTTTTCTGGATAGTGTGTTTAATTTCAGTCTCAGAGTTTCACGTAATTGCTATTATTATTATTATACAGGATTTACAGTATATAGCGCCAACAGTTTACGCAGCGCTTTACAATATAAAAAGGGAGAAAATACAGTTATAATAAGATAAAATACAAGAGGATTAAGAGGGCCCTGCTCAGAAGAGCTTACAATCTAATAGGGTGGAGCAGGTGGTACAAAAGGTTGTAACTGTGGGGAATGAGCTGATGGAAGTGGTGGGAGATTAGTTGGAGACGTGATAGGCTTTCCTGAATTGTGCTGGGCTGATCTCTGAATGGATGGTGCAGATTACTGCATATGACCCTTCTTTTTTAGGGACAACCTAAATTACTGGAAACATTACTTTTTGTAAGACCCCTTTCAAACTGAGCGGCGGCCGCGATAGCGACGCTTGTTTTAACAGTGCTTTACCACTGATTAAGCGTCGCCTTTGCGCCGCTTTTCGCCGCTAGCGGAGCACTTTTAACCCCAAAGAAGGGGTTAAATGTGCCTGTGTTGCAGCACTTCCGAATCGCTTTTCAGGCACTTTGGAGGCGCTGCTCATTCATTTCAAACTGCCCCAAAGATGCTGCTTGGAGTACTTTTCTTAATGTCCCACAAGTGTACCGCCCTAGTGTGAAAAGTCACACTGAAATGAATGGGAAGCGGTTTTCAGGTGCTTTTTCTAGCGCTAAAGCACCTGAAAACCACCTCAGCGTAAAAGGGGTCTAATTGTCTAAACACAATTGCGCATTTAGATTTTTGTCATTACTGAGCTGCTGCTTTAGGCATCAGTTAGACAGGCATTGACACCCGCTCTGTGTTTAGGCCATGTCTGTTATTGCCCCTGCATCAACCCTGAGCTGTGCTCAAGCGGCTTGCAGAGGTGGATGCCGCATGTCAAAATCTGACATCCGTGCATAAGCGTGGGAATGGAACCTGAGTACCTGAACACAGGCAGTGCTACAAAACTTGAAGGCTGCCAGTTAATAGTTGATAGGGATTGTGGCACCTGTTGTAGCAAACTCTCTTGCGTGCAATGGATGTATGCACAAAAATAAGTACAATATTGAATTAAAGGGAATGTATAGTTATTCTGTATATGCACATTTTTTACTTTCAACCTTTTTTATTTTTTCAAGAATAAAATTATACATTTTAGTAGAATGTGAAATAAATTACAAGTATCAATGCCTGGTAAATGCCAGCTTAGAAAAAAACACTTACACTTGAATATAGAGAAGTAAAAGAGGGAAAAAATTAGGCATTAAAGCAGTAAATATAAATTAAGGGAGTTATATAAATACATAAAAATGATGGAGTAGAGAGAAAAAAAAAAGGAATATAGAAGCTTCCCTAGATGAACATAGAGAGTGAAGAAGAAGGGCACAGAATCATCCTCCTGGAGCCCCTATCAGGAACAGACTGCACCAGGAGGGGAAACTTCTAACTGAAATCTCTCATTTGAGTATAAAGAGTTCCTAAGTTACTTCTGAGAAGGGACCTGCTTTAATTTAAAAAAAAAAGTGAAATATGAAAAACGGGGAAGAAGGGAAGGGGATGGAAGATGGTAGAGAGGATATCTTAACCAAGATTTGTGAAACATCCTGAAGCTCCCTTTATTTAAAGAGGAAGTAAACCCTAATGGGTTTACTTCCTCTTTGTTTCCCTGCAAAGGTAAAGCATAATGAGGCGATTCAGTTCGCATTTGCAGCGCTATACAAATCATTCATTCATTCATTCATAATGGACTACTAAGCATCGCATAGTAGTCCATTATGTGTCACTTACCTGACACAGGAGCCAGCAAAGTCACCGATGTCCCCTTGTGTACGGAGCCTCCATCTTCTTGGTGGGTCTCGTCGCTCCGGCGCTGTCATTCGACGGCGCCCCGATGACGTCACTTCCGCGCATGCGCACGGGAGCCGCCACTCGCGACATTTCGCCATTGAGCGGTGCCTGTCTTTTGGCAAATATCTCTTTGACCTACAGGTAAGCCTTAATCTAGGCTTACCTGTAGGTCCAAGTGGTTTGTAAGGGGTTACAACCACTTTAAGGTATATACCAACATATTTAGCCCATGGGTCCCATATGTTTTTTAATTTTATTACTGTATCATTCAGAATGCTAGTTAAAAAGCTCAAGCTGAAATTTACACACACGTTTGAAAGTCAAAGCAGTGACTCATCATTTATTGGATGGCTTTGTCCTAGGTTTTAGTGAGAGACAAAGATCAATATTGCAGATCAATATTGCAGCGCTGTATTTTTGGCTAACCCATAGAGCTCTGATAATACTTTTTTGTGCATTACATATATTACAGGTACAGTATAAGATGACAGTTGTATACAATTAAATTACACTGTTGTCCCTTGAAGTTAAGGTTTATGTATGAGAAATCGTCACATGTTAGCCATATGATCCCAGCTAACATTATCTTAGTTTTAATACCAGCCAAAACTATTCCTAAAATTATAACAGTTGTCAATGACATTAATTTGTGTATATTTCTGTGTTATATTATTTCCTAAAATGGTTATTAGCAGCCGCTAGCAATAATTGCAGGTAAAACCTGGCATGCTGGTTGTACCCAAGTTGATTGATTGAGCAACTTGGTACATTCAGCCTGCCCATATACGGTCCGAATCTCGGCCGGTTCCTGCTGCACCATGTTTGGCCTGAATCTTTGACCTTTTGTTAGGACAAACAGTGGTTAAATCTAGTTTACAACTCATAATGTGTTTCGCCAACATAGTACAGACAGGTTTATTTTATGGCAAATACAACTCCCCACTCATAGCCAAAATTAGGTAAGTAGGATTTTTCAGCGATGGAGTAATCACTGAGCAGTTTAGAAAATGTATTTCCAATCATAATTGTATCCTTCCTGTGTCATTGGAACAGCATAGGGGTTAACACCCTTCTTATGTTTGTTTTGCTGTCTGTGCCGCTGTTCAGATTTCACCTCACTTTCTGTCCCTATGACAATTTTGATTTAGAAAATTTTGGGTTGTCGTGGAAACAAGGATTGGTGATAAACCTTCAGAGGAGATTTCTTTTTCCAGGATAACTCTTACAGGAGTAAATTTCCCCTCCTAGGGGTAGATTTCCTCTCACTTCCTGTTGTTTCCCTCCATTTGTACATATGAGTCGTATGTAAGTCGGATGTATGTAACTTGGGGACTGCCTGTATTGTACTTGTGTTAAATGTTTGTAACTGCATGTCAAATTGCAGATCACCTGGAAACCTCTAAATATTCCTGTAGGTGTTAATGATGAAGGAAATGGTGCTATGGGTGGCAATAAACAGGTCTTGTTATGTTACCACCTTATTTTATCACCATTCACATAAAATTTGCCAAGCAATAGCATTATATGGTACACTCACCATGTTTTGCAGCGATATATTTCAAATTTTTAATTAAATGCAAATAATATAATAACATCAATTAATCAACAATTAAATTCAAAATACTAACAACAAATTATAAAGCCATCCACAACTCTGCCCCAGCTACACTAACCTAGTCTCAAAATACCAACCATATCATTCTCTTCATTCCCCCAAGACCTCCTGCTCTCTAGCTCCCTTGTCCCCTCCTCCCATGCTCGCCTCCAGGACTTCTCCCAGGCCTCTCCCATCCTCTGGAAATCCCTAGCCCAATCTGTCCAAATATCTCCTACTCTGTCCATTTTTAGACGATCCCTGAAAACCCTTCTCTTCAGAGAGGCTTACCCTGTCCCAACCTAACAACTGTGTTTACGCTTCCCCTATCAGCTCCTTCAGCCCCACCCAGTTTTGATTTTAGGTATCTCTTGACCCTCCCTCTTAGATTGTGAGCTTTAAAGAGCAGGGCCCTCTGTTTCCTCTTGTATTAAATTGTATTATAACTGTACTGTCTGCCCTAATGTTGTAAAGCGATGCATAAACTGTTGGTGCTATAAAAAAGCTGTATAATAATAATAATGTTATAGAAAAGTCATGTAGGAACTTTAACCTACTGGTCACAGCTGTGATTTACACTTACTAAGGGAGGCAGTGGTCAGTGAGACAGTCTTATCTTCAAAGGCATTTCTTTTACCATGATATACTATGCCTGTCAGATTATAACAGTGGATTGGCCCACCTAACACAGATCCATTATAACACATTGATAGGAATGCCTGTCTCTATTATGTAAAGATCACTTTTCATTTCTTCTTTTAAAATCCCAGGTTGAACATCAGGAACCTGTTTTTTTTTCTGTATTCAGTGAAAATTACTTTCAGCTTCAGCCTCTGGCAACCCATGTGAAAGGAGCCTTATTCTGCTATAAGTATGTTTAAAGTATCCACTGCTCTTTTGGTTAATACTTGCCAACATTACCCTTGCACTAAACAATAAACACATAGGATAAAGATGCCATGCTACCTCTTAAGTGATTACATAAAAGTAATTACATCACATTAAACAATGCATCACCATCAGTGTAACATGTACTAAACAATAAATAGTGAATAATAATGACCTAATAATCTTCTCTTTAGTCAAATTAGTATTCCAAGGAAGTTTTTTCCCTGACGAAGTTATGTGACACAACACGTAGGGCAGAGTCTGTAGGATAGAAGACTGGAAGTGATGTCATACCAGGAAGACCGGTATCCCTGATATGCCTGTGTAATTTTTTTATTGATGTAAGCAGCATTTTAGGCATAAATAAAGCATATTACACTATAGGGCTATCCTCTATGCCCCCACAAGGTATGTGAGTGCACCCCAGTATGCAGACCATACGTTCTTAAAGGGACCACAACCCCATTACTGAGGAGGGAGATCTAGGTCAGTGATGGCGAACCTTGGCACCCCAGATGTTTTGGAACTACATTTCCCATGATGCGCCACTACATTGCAGAGTGCCAGAGCATCATGGAAAATGTAGTTCCAAAACATCTGGGGGGCCAAGGTTCACCAATCAGGGATCTAGGTGAATAAGAGTACCCTGATGAGTGGGAGACATTACTACAGAGTACCCTGGGATCTTGGATCACCTATCTGACCAGAGAGAAGTGAGCTGGATATTACTGTACATGCGTGTATACAATATTATTGAGGTGAGCGCAATGAGAGCCCTGAGGTGATTGGGAAAGAGGCTTGAAGATTTTTGTAAAGATGAAGTCACGTTTATTTCACATTTTATGAACTGCAAGACCATTGTTTCCATTATTGGATGAATATTATTCACTTTTTATTGTTTAGTACATGTATTTACTGATGGTGATACACTGTTAAATTTGATGTAATTATCTTTATGTAATCACTTAAAAGGTAGCACAGCATTTTTATCCTATTTGTTTACTGTTTAGTGATTGCTTGAACGCCATTTGATACAAGCTGCAACCCATCATTTATGTCACATTAATTTATATGTATATGTTATATGTTTTAAATTGTGGTAACGTAGGAGTTATACACTATTACACATTACCCTTGCACTACCTACAGTACCTGCTAGTTCCATGTCATGCCCCCATGTTCTGTTGAGCTCCAGTCTTGGTCCTTGGGCGGAAACAAGGTATAAAGTTATAATTTAGTTCTAGGATATTGAAGGAGCACTCCAGTGATTATCCTTTACAGTGCTAGACTAGACAGTTAAAATGTTGACTACCACTATGGTAACCTCATAAATGAAGAGATGTGAAAATGCAGGGTCCCTGTTATATTAATACCAGTCAATCAGCTATGGTAGCTATTAAAGAAAGAGACCCAAGAAACACTGAATATTTTCCAAAATTCATATGTAGTGCTGAATTCTGAATGCGCTCTTCAGCACCTTACAGGCATAGAGAAGGTACAAAGTCCTGGAGATCGGGGATTTAGGTACAACTTACCTATCCTCAACTGTGTGTTAAAGCTGGCCCCCAAGAGAATATAAACAATACCCTCCAAACCAGTTATTAAGTCAATAAATAAAAGTAAAGCCCGAGAGATTACCAAGCATTATTCCTGAGTAAGTGTGATAAGACCTATTCTTGCAGGGAAGTGCTTCTGACACATGAAGGAGTAATGCCTGAGGACATAAGACAAACAACCCAGGTGGAGGCATCATTACTTATTTTTCAGAAATGCAAATGTAGCGGGGTTCTACCCCTTTTACTGGAAGAGACTACATCTCCCATGATTCCCCAGGCCCCCGGGCTGCTGACTTCCGCCCGGGAGGCTGCTGGGGGAGATTATAAAAAGGAAGAGCGGAGACCGCCTCTTCCTCTTGGGACACTTCCTCTTCAGAGGCCTGACAGGACTGGCCTGCCTCTGCTGACAGAGCGTGTGACGCGGAGACTGCAGCCAGCAGAGACACCTGTGCGGACCGGAGCTGAAGGCCTGAAGCCTGGGCCTTGCAGCCGATGGAGTGAGACTCTCACCCCTCAGAGTCCACAGCAGCGGAGCGGAGACTTCCCCTTACTGTCGGTCGGACGGAGCTGATGACCGGAGTTCAGGGCTGTGACTGAGGAGACCGGACGCCGCCATTGAAGAGACCAGAGCCACCATTGGAGGGACCGGAGCTGAGGACGGTACCCAAGGATTGGTGAGAGAGCCGAGAGGCTCATCCTACATTGACACACAAGTTTTATGCCTATTGAACTGCCTAGGCGCAATTTACCTCAGAGCAGCAATGTTACTTTTTGTGGATTACAAATGACACCATTTAAAGCTACATGTGCACCACCTCTACAGATTTATTGCCGGTGAAGAACACTGTACTAGTACAAGGACTGAGCTCTATTGCTAGGGATCAGGCCTGGTCCATTAGGTAGGCGCAGATAGATTTATTGCACCTCAGGGGTGCATAGCAGACGGTCGCCACACTGGGCGCTCCGTTTCCCCATTACCAGTTGTTACATATGTGTGTACATGTTAAAGTGCATATTGCAGGGACCTGCTAAAGTATTGTAAGTCATATGTTCAAACGCATGTTGCTATTTCTTTTCCTTACTGACAAAAGTAAAGCCAGTTATTCTTATTTCAGCAGTCTGCTTGTGAGTTCATACCAATTACACTTAGAGTATAAGCTAAGTTTTATGTGCATAGGGACGTACCCCTTTACTAACTGTGCCAGAGCGGGTAGAGCCAAATTGCCGGGGGTTGGTGGAGCTGTACTCAGGGACCCAAAACAAACCAGCGGCTCTCTTAACTGGGGGTAGCGCTACACGTGGGGGCTCGTAATCCGGGATCCTGAGTCAGCGGGAAAAGCCGCCAGGAGGTACCGGCATGGACCCAATAGAAGTGGGACGGTGGTCCGCAACATGGGCCGCTGACCCAGCCGCAGCAGCAGTTATTGAACTGCCAGGGATGTGGCAGAGAGAGGCAGTCAAGCAGCTCATAATGTCATTATCCCCATGCCAGAAGTCATGGATAATGGACATGAGAAACGATGCTGGGTACACATACGCCTTAATAGAATGGAAGGAAGAGACTCCAGAGCAGTTCAGGAGCCAGAGCATACAGGCACCAAATGGTCAGGCCTACCAATTGCTGCATGCGCTGCCGCGCAAGGGAGAAGGTTCTCCTATGAAAGCCATTCTATCCCCAAAGAAGGAGGAGCAGAAGGGCGCGGAAAGTCCCGCACCCGCACACACTACTCTTAGTGCAGAACTGTGTGCTGTCCTAGGGGAGATTGTGACCCAGTGCAGAAGAGACCCCGGGGACTACCCAATGTCGGGATACAGGAAACTCCGGATGTTTTCAGGGAGGACACCTGTACCCTCGGGAGAAGAGGGATTTGAAGAGTGGTTAGATGGTGCCACGCAGGCCCTAGAAGAATGGGAGGTCTCAGAGGGCCGAAAGAAACAAAGGATTGTTGAGAGCCTAAAAGGACCTGCCCTAGAGGCCATACGCAATCTGAAGACGAGTAAAAAGGATTGCACTGCCCAGGACTACATAGACATCCTGGAGGGTGTGTTTGGTGGGACAGAAAAAGTCACAGAACTTACCTATCAACTGGAACACTGTTACCAGAAGACAGGGGAGAAGCTGTCAGAGTACATGGGACGCATAGACAAGATCCTGCATAGGATTATCCTGAAGAAGGGGATAGATCCAGGGAAGGTAGATGAAGCCCGTGCCCAGCAGGTGATGAGGGGAGCCCAACCCCTGGACCCTGTCGCACTAGTACTACGTACCCGGCAGGATGGGAAGAGCCGGGACTACCCTGACCTCATCCGAATGGTCAGAGAAGAAGAGGCCATGTTGGAAGAGAAAAGGGAGAAGCAAGTGATGGGGTCTACAAGGCTTCCAGTGGCCACGGTCAGGTCGGCCTTAACCCCTGAAAGAGACACAGAGGTAGATGCCCTGAAGTTGCAGATGTCCCAGATGATGGAGATACTGACGTCTCTAGTGGCGAAAGAGACGCCCAGTCCCAAGAAGGAAACAAGCAGGAAGGAATTGTTTCCAGCTGTTTCAGCACCAGCATCCCCACCTGACTACGGTGAGATGATCTGCTTTAATTGTGGAGGAATTGGTCATATTGCAGCTGTATGTTCCAGTCCCAAGAAGAAGAAGGCAGAAAGCCGCCAGCCGGCGGGAAACGCCAAAGGGCCCCGGTGAAGGAGTCAACCGGGTGCCCATCACCTTCAGTGAGCTCCAAGAAGCACAACAGGAAGAGAAAGCGAGGAGACCAAACCCCTCAGAAGGGGTCCAGGGATCCTCAACCAAGGTGCACTCCAGAGAAAGGGGGCAAGACCCCTCCGGAGAGACATAGCACCCCAAAGCGAGAACTCTTCAAAGTGAGAGATAACAATATCCCTCAACGGGTTCACACTCCCACGAAGAGGGAGAAAATTAATGCATACCAGGCTCAAGAAAGGAGCAAGTGCAAATCAAGTGCTGGTAAAGCAAAGAGTCCAAAGAAGAGGACAGCATCAACTAGGCCCTACCCAGAGGAGCTAGTTGGTCCATCTCCTACTGTACCCATCCAAGTGGAAGGAGTGTACACGAAGGCCCTTCTAGACACTGGAGCACAAGTGACCCTGTTGTACAGGGACTTCTATGACAGATACCTGAGTCATCTGCCAATACAGAAGATAGAAGAGTTGGAGATAAGGGGATTGGGAACCCAGAGTTTCCCCTATGATGGCTACCTACCCATAAGGCTGACGTTTGACCCATCCGTAGCTGGGAAGTCTGAAGTGTTCGACACCTTAGCAGTGGTGTGTCCCCGCCCACCAGGAACCAGCAAGACTTCCCTGATCATAGGGACGAACACGGACCTAGTCAGAAGGCTTCTGACCCCCCTGGTGAAGAAAGAGAATCTTTCAACTCCCAAGATCCATCCCATGCTGAAGGCAGCCTACCAGCGGTTGGTCCTAGAGCAGAAGACCCCAAGTGAGGGGATAGGAAGGGTATGGAGGCTTGGAAAGGAAGGAGCAGTGTTACAGCCTGGAGAGGTGACCTGCATGAGAGCCACGGTGAAACTTACTTGGGAGCAGCCTGGCCCCTTTGTAATGTTGGAACCCGACCCAATGGAGGGTCACTCAGGTCTGGAAGTGATACCAGAAGTAATTTCACTGAAGGACCTGAAGAAGGCAAGAGGAAGAGTCCCTGTCAGTGTGAGGAACCCCACGGAGAGGCCCGTGGAGATCCCTGCCAGGATGCTTCTGGGACAAGTGAGTCCTGCTGTCCCAGTTGGCTGGTCAGAAGTGAAGGGGACGGGTAAAGGAGAAGATGTTTGGAAGAAACTCTCCATGGAAAACCCAAACCTACCTGGAGCTTGGAAAGAGAGAGCCAAGGCCCAGCTGACCAGATGGGAGAAGATTTTCTCCAAAGATGAGTTTGATGTGGGGTGTGCGAGGAGTGCCACCCATCGAATCCGCATGCAAGAGGACAAGCCATTCAGAGAGAGAGTGAGGCGAGTCCCGCTAGCAGATCTGGAGGATCTGAGGGAGCAGCTTGCGGAATTGAAGAAGACGGGAGTGATTAGGGAGTCCAGAAGCCCCTATGCCTCCCCAATAGTGGTAGTCAGGAAGAAGAATGGGTCATTGAGGCTCTGCATTGACTACAGAACTCTCAACAGGAGGACCATTCCTGACCAGTACACCACGCCAAGGATAGAAGATGCCTTGCAGAGTTTATCTGGAGCTAAGTGGTTCAGTGTGATGGACCTCAAGAGTGGGTATTACCAAATCCCCATGCATCCAGAAGATAGAGAAAAGACTGCCTTCATAACCCCAGTGGGATTCTTTGAGTTCAACAGGATGCCCCAGGGCCTATCTGGAGCTCCTGCCACGTTTCAACGCCTAATGGAAAGGACAGTTGGAGACATGAACCTCATAGAAGTCCTTGTGTATCTGGACGATGTCATTGTCTTTGGAAAGACTTTGGAAGAACATGAAGCCAGATTGGAGAAAGTACTGAAGAGGCTCAGTGAAGAGGGACTTAAACTTTCTCCAGAGAAGTGTCGGTTCTATCAGTCCTCTGTGAACTATCTGGGACACATAGTGTCTGAAAAAGGAGTGTCTACAGACCCTGAGAAGCTGGAGGCAGTTACTTCGTGGCCAAGGCCCACAACAGTTACAGAACTTCGGTCTTTCTTGGGGTTCTGCTCCTACTACCGCAGGTTTGTGGATGGATTTGCCCGCATTGCCAAACCCCTCAACGAGCTGCTGAAGACAGAAGGAGAGGAGGATGGGATGGGGCCTAGGAGGTCCAGTGAGTCGGTCAAAGACCAGTGGAATTCAAGGTGTGAAGAGGCTTTCAGAACCTTGAAGAGAAGTCTCACCACAGCCCCAGTTTTGGCCTACGCTGATCCCACTAGACCATATGAGCTACACGTTGATGCCAGCCATGAGGGCCTAGGTGGAGTACTCTACCAGGAGTATGAAGACCAGCTACGACCAGTGGCTTATGTGAGCCGGAGCCTGACCCCCTCCGAGAAGAACTATCCCACCCACAAGTTGGAGTTCTTAGCCCTCAAGTGGGCAGTTGTTGACAAATTGAGAGACTATCTGTATGGGGCCGAGTTTACTGTAAAGACAGATAACAACCCCTTGACCTATCTATTCACCACCGCCAAGCTGGATGCAACTGGACACAGATGGTTGGCGGCGTTGTCTGGATTCAATTTCAGCCTCAAGTACAGACCAGGGGCTGGAAATAGGGATGCAGATGCCCTGTCCCGAAGATCCCATGTCATGGTCGATGACTGGGAAGACTGGACCCAAGTGGCACCAGATGGAGTGCGAGCCCTTTGTCAAGGGGCTGAACTCCAAGCCAGAGGAGGATCCAGAGCTGAAGAGATAGGAGTTACCACAGTGGGAGTTCCGAAGTGTTACTGTGGGGTAACTCAACTAGCAGAAGAGTGCCTACCGAAGCTGTCCAAGAAAGAGTTAAGGTGTGACCAATTGGAAGATCCCATGGGGAAATTGGTCCTGGAAGCCCTGGAAGACAAGAGTCCAGAGGGACTTCGCCTTCACCCTTCTAAAGAAGCTCGCCTACTGAGGAGAGAGTTGGACAAACTACAGGTGCATCAGGGGGTAGTCTACCGAAGGGGCCCCTCTGATGGCCCAGAAGACAAGTGGCAGTTGTTTCTCCCAGAGAAGCATCGAGAGACGGTGCTGATTGCCTTACATGACCAGCATGGTCACTTGGGAGCAGAGAGAACCTTCCAACTTGTCAGAGACCGGTTTTACTGGCCCTGCATGAGGGCCGAAGTGGAGGAGTATTGCCATTCCTGTGCAAGATGCATTCAGAGAAAGACTTTACCCCATCAAGCTGCCCCAATGGGCCACCTACAGAGTGAAGGCCCAATGGATCTGGTATGCATTGATTTTCTCTGCCTTGAACCCGATTTGAGCGGATTGGGAAATGTTCTGGTGGTAACCGACCATTTCACTCGTTATGCTCAGGCTTTCCCAACCAAGGACCAGAAGGCCTCTACAGTAGCCAAGGTACTTTTGGAGAAGTACTTTGTTCACTATGGACTGCCACAGAGAATCCATTCAGACCAAGGAAGGGACTTTGAGAGTCGCCTGATCAGGAAGCTACTAGATTCTCTGGGAGTAGAGAAGACTAGAACCACACCGTATCACCCTCAAGGTGATGCCCAGCCTGAAAGGTTCAACAGGACCCTGTTGAACATGTTGGGAACTTTGGAAGCAGAGAAGAAGCAACATTGGAGTCAACACATATCAGCTCTGGTGCATGCCTACAATTGCACCACAAGTGATGTGACAGGTTTCTCCCCTTACCGACTTATGTTTGGGAGAGAAGCAAGATTGCCAGTGGATTTGGCCTTCGGCATTTCTTTGGACCATGCCTCTGCTGCCTCCCACAAAGGATATGTGGACAGACTGAGGCACAGTCTGAAGATAGCTTATGGGAAAGCTCAAGCGGCCTCCGACCAGAGGGGGGCCCGAAACAAGAGGAACTTTGATTTGAAAGTTAGAGTACAGGACCTACAACCTGGGGACCGTGTACTGTTACGCAACCTAGGGATCCCTGGAAAACACAAGATTGCTGATAGATGGAGATCAGAGCCATATATCATCTGTAGGAAACTTCCAGGATTGCCTGTCTATAAGTTGAAGCCAGAAGGAAGAGTGGGGCCTTTGAAGACCTGGCATAGGAATCACTTGCTCCCACTCACTGAAGCAGTCAGAATGCCTCCAGCAAGAGACGTACCTGAATCTGTTTCCATTCTGGATACCCCCAGGCCTAACACTAGGTCCCAGACCTCCCAAGTTAGGGGTGGACAGGACCCCCAACCTGAGGAAGAAAGAGGAGAACTTGAATGGCTATGGCCTTCCTCAACCCCAGGAAATTCTGCCATAGATCTTCCACCTACTGAAGATATGGAAGATGACACATTGAACCCAGAAGCTACAGAGTTTGTTCCATTCAGTGTTGTGCCTGAGTGCTGGGAAGATATCCCTGGTCTCTACCCAGAACAAGAAGAAGATGTTCCAGAACCAGAGATGTTGCCAGAATGTGTTCCTGAAGAAGTTCCAAGAGAACAGAGAGCTCGCAGGAGTGTGAAGCCTCCCAAGAAGTTAACTTACCCCAAGATGGGAGAAAGTTCAGAGGACTCTGTTACTACAGCAAGGAGAAGTGCTGAAAGCCCTGACCCTTCCGCTGTTCATTTAGTGGAGGGCAACCCCAGCTCACTCTCTGGCACAGTTAAACAGGTCGCCCACACTGAAGTGACCTGTAGACAGGACAGCTCCCCATCTTATGCTAATTGGTGGGAGGCTCCTCTGTCCAAATTATGTGAAAATGTTGTTCCCGAGAAAGTTTGTAGTTTGAACACTGTCTTTGGGGACCAAAGATTCAAAGTGGGGGGAGTGTGTAGCGGGGTTCTACCCCTTTTACTGGAAGAGACTACATCTCCCATGATTCCCCAGGCCCCCGGGCTGCTGACTTCCGCCCGGGAGGCTGCTGGGGGAGATTATAAAAAGGAAGAGCGGAGACCGCCTCTTCCTCTTGGGACACTTCCTCTTCAGAGGCCTGACAGGACTGGCCTGCCTCTGCTGACAGAGCGTGTGACGCGGAGACTGCAGCCAGCAGAGACACCTGTGCGGACTGGAGCTGAAGGCCTGAAGCCTGGGCCTTGCAGCCGATGGAGTGAGACTCTCACCCCTCAGAGTCCACAGCAGCGGAGCGGAGACTTCCCCTTACTGTCGGTCGGACGGAGCTGATGACCGGAGTTCAGGGCTGTGACTGAGGAGACCGGACGCCGCCATTGAAGAGACCAGAGCCACCATTGGAGGGACCGGAGCTGAGGACGGTACCCAAGGATTGGTGAGAGAGCCGAGAGGCTCATCCTACATTGACACACAAGTTTTATGCCTATTGAACTGCCTAGGCGCAATTTACCTCAGAGCAGCAATGTTACTTTTTGTGGATTACAAATGACACCATTTAAAGCTACATGTGCACCACCTCTACAGATTTATTGCCGGTGAAGAACACTGTACTAGTACAAGGACTGAGCTCTATTGCTAGGGATCAGGCCTGGTCCATTAGGTAGGCGCAGATAGATTTATTGCACCTCAGGGGTGCATAGCAGACGGTCGCCACACTGGGCGCTCCGTTTCCCCATTACCAGTTGTTACATATGTGTGTACATGTTAAAGTGCATATTGCAGGGACCTGCTAAAGTATTGTAAGTCATATGTTCAAACGCATGTTGCTATTTCTTTTCCTTACTGACAAAAGTAAAGCCAGTTATTCTTATTTCAGCAGTCTGCTTGTGAGTTCATACCAATTACACTTAGAGTATAAGCTAAGTTTTATGTGCATAGGGACGTACCCCTTTACTAACTGTGCCAGAGCGGGTAGAGCCAAATTGCCGGGGGTTGGTGGAGCTGTACTCAGGGACCCAAAACAAACCAGCGGCTCTCTTAACTGGGGGTAGCGCTACACAAACACTGTTTTTTTTTCTTCCGAACAGTCATTGTGACTTGTCTGATAATAATTTGATTACATGTAACACTTTGAGGATAACCTTGCAATTTTTCTCTGTGAGAAGGAGCTGAACAAATGAAACAGACTGTGGATACTAGGTTTTAATTCCTTAACCACTTCCGGACCGCCGCATGCCGATATACTTCCTAACTTTGAAGAGGGATATCTTTGTTATGGCAGCAGCTAGCTGCCATAACCCCGGTATCCTCTTCTTCAGAGGGCGGTCCGGTTTTTGATAATAGTGGTCTCTGTGGCGGATTTGTTGCGAGATCACTTTTATCAGCGCCCCTCCCTCCAGCCGCTCTCTGGTGCCCTCCACCGATTGCCGGAGCCATCGGTATCGGCAGAGGCGATTGGATCCTTCTCCTTCCTGGGTATGGAGATGAGTGAGGGGAAGATGGCCCCACCCGTCTCCATAACATTGCAGGGCGGAGGCGACGTCAAAACATCACTTCGGCCCATAGCTCTTAAAGGGACATTTAAAAAAAAAAAATTCAAATGAACAAATTCATTTTTTTTGGGCATTTTTGTGTAAATTTGAGATCTGAGGTCTTTTTGACCCCAGATCTCAAATTTAAGAGGTCCTGTCATGCTTTTTTTCAATTACAAGGGATGTTTACATTCCTTGTAATAGGAATAAAAGTGACACTATTTTTTTTTAAAGGACAGTGTAAAAATAAAAAATCAAAGGTAAAATAAATAAGAAAAAATATTTTTTTTTAAACGCGCCCCATCCCGCCGAGCTTGCGTGCAGAAGCGAATGCATAGGTAAGTAGCATATGAGAACAGTGTTCAAACCACACAGGTGGGGTATCGCCGGAATCTAACCCTACACCTCCTCTGTAACTCAAAACATGCAACCTGTAGAATTTTTTAAATGTCGCCTATGGAGATTTTTAAGGGTTAAAGTTTGTCGCCATTCCACTAGCGGTCAGAATTTTGAAGCATGATATGTTGGGTATCAATTTACTCGGCATAACTTTAATCTTTCACAATATAAAAAAAATTGGGCTAACTTTACAGTTTTTTTTCCCAAAAAAGTGCGCTTGTAAGACCGCTGCGCAAATATGGTGTGACAGAAAGTATTGCAACGACCGCCATTTTATTCTCTAGGGTGTTAGAAAAAAAATGTATAATGTTTGAGGGTTCTAAGTAATTTTCTAGCAAAAAAAAGAGGCTCGGCCCTTAAGTGGTTAAACAAAAAATCAGCAGAAACTGTATCTAAAATTCTTCTTTCTAGTATTACCCAATTGCTTTCATTATGAATTAACTTGTACAAATTTTGTTTGTTATTTCTTGTGACCTCTTACATCCCTGAAGATTCTGGCAATTACATGTCCAGATCATGTCCAGATCATGTTCCCCTGAGACATAGGGTCATAACCTTGGTATGCTATGTTTATCACAAGTTTACTTACTTCACTGTGTTTTAGTATTTTACTCAAGTTTCCTCCTTTATTAGATGGGCATATATCATCTCTGCTTGTTTACATTATTAGCCATTACAGATAGCTTTTATGGCCAGATTGAAGATGGCATTTAAAGATTGAAGGTCAAAGGTTATCATGTACTATAGAAAAGTATCACCAGCCAATACCCCTGTGTTGCTTTCACCTTAGAATTTTAAACTGCACTGATCACCATTTCCTTTGTAAGGTGGAAGTTTATGCTTAGGAGTGGACATCTTTAACCGCTTCAGCACCGGGCCATTTTACACCCTTCCTACCAGAGCACTTTTTGCGATTCGGCACTGCGTCGCTTTAACTAACAATTGCGCGGTCGTGCGACGTTACACCCAAACAAAATTTACGTCCTTTTTTCCCCACAAATAGAGCTTTCTTTTGGTGGCATTTGATCACCTCTGCGGTTTTTATTTTTTGCGCTATAAACAAAATAAGAGCGACAATTTTGAAAAAAAACACAATATTTTTTACTTTTTGCTATAATAAATAGCCCATTTTTTTTTAAAAAACAATTTTTTTCCTCAGTTTAGGCCGATACGTATTCTTCTACATATTTTTGGTAAAAAAAATCCCAATAAGCGTATATAGATCGGTTTGCGCAAAAGTTATAGCGTCTACAATATAGGGGATAGATTTATTGCATTTTTTTTTTTTACTAGTAATGGCGGTGATCTGCGATTTTTTTTTCGTGACTGCGACATTGCGGCGGACACTTCGGAAACTTTTGACACATTTTTGGGACCATGCACAGCAGTCGTTGCTATAAAATTGCAGTGATTACTGTGTAAATGTGACTGGCAGGGAAGGGGTTAACACTAGGGGGCGCTGCAGGGGTTAATGTGTTCCCTAAAGGTAGTGATTCTAACTGTGGGGGAGGGGACTCACAAGGGGAGGAGACCGATCAGTGTTCCTCCGTACTGGGAACACATGATCGGTCTCCTCGCCACTGACAGGACGTGGGGGGGTGTGTTTACACACACAGCTCCACGGTCCCGCTGTTTTAACGGGCAATCGCGGCCGCCGGGCACGCGCATCGGGTCCCAAGCGACGCCACAGGCGCGCGCGCCCCCTAGGCGGCCGGGAATGGGAGGATGTCATATGACGCCCACCCAGGATGGGAGATCCACCTTGTGGGCATCATATGCCAGTGGGCGGTAGGGAAGTGGTTAAGAAACAACACAATATAACCCACGCAAAATTACAACTCTTCCTGTGGAAAATGTATATTTGATCTTAATGCTTCCAACAGCCATGCATGTGTGGGGAAAAAAAATTGTATATGGATATGGCCATAACTCGTCATCAAATAGTTCCCGAATGATCTCAGGATAAGGTTTTCAATATCTAATTTTTATTTATATTTAGTAAATTAAGCTGTTTCTTTTAAAACAATAAAAAGGTCTTTTGTACCATTATGTTCCCTACCTTAAGAATGCAATACCTAAGAATGCAATCTCTAAAATAATTAAATCCATGCATGCATGCCTTGTGTTTAATTTAAATAATGTACGAATCAGAACACAAAAAGGTGTCAGGTCAGTTCTCTTATGCCCTGTACACACGATTGGAAATTCTGCCAGCAAAAGTCTGCTGAGAGCTTTTGGTCGGAAAATGCGATTGTGTGTATGCTCCATCGAACTTTTGCTGGCGGAATTTAGGCCAGCAAAAGATTGAGAGCAGAAATTCCGATCGTCTGTACAAATTCCGACGCGCAAAATTCCTACGCATGCTTGGAAACAATTCGACGCATGCTCGGAAGCATTGAACTTAAGTTTCTCGGCTCGTCGTAGTGTTGACCGTCACCGCGTTCTTGGTGGTCGAAAGTTCAAAGAATTTTTGTGTGACCGTGTGTATGCAAGCCAAGCTTGAGCAGAATTCCATCAGAAAAACCGTCAAGTTTTTTCCGACGGAAAATCCGCTCATGTGTACGGGGCATTAGATACTCTTGACAGCAAGATCTCCTGCCATAATTTCTGCCTCTGTTCCTTCCCACCTTTGCATTCGCCATAATATAAAATTAATAAAAGAAATCCAGTATGGAAAGGGTAACCCTCTCGTAATGGTCACATCAATTCTGAAGACACAGAAACTCCCCAATACAGGCCCCCAAGATGAATGAAAAAAATTCCAAGCATCTTCCAAAACGGAATTCAGTTTTGGGTAGACCAACCGTTTACATACAGTATGATTCATAAACTCTATCTCTATTCAGCATTTTTGATCAACAGTTAAAGCGTTTCTAAACCCAAAAACAAAAGTTGTATGAATTGCAGCTTACCAGTCTCCTTAGACTAGGTGGCTACATTTGTTTTCCTTTTTAAGGAAGGCTAACAGGTAAGTAACTTATGTACTTGCTAAAAATGTTCTTAGCCTGAAAATGACTGTTAAGCAGCAATATATACAAATTTTATTTTTGGGTTTAGATATGATTTAAGCAGAATCTATTGATGCTACTACAATGTAATAAAATAAAGTATTACAGATACAACGTAATAAAATAAAGTATTACAGATACTACTTGTCATTATGTTGTAATCACTTTGTCCTACCTGGAGAATTCATATATTTAACCACCCGAGCTCCTGAAGGTTTTAACCCCTTCATGGCCAGGCCATTTTTTGCTATTCAGCCCTGTGCTCCTTTAACTGGCTATTGTGTCATCATGTAACACTGTAGGCAAGTTCAATGTATTAAAAAAAAAATTCACACAAATAGAGCTTTTTTTGGTGGTATTTGATACCACTGTTTTTTCTTATTTTTTGCTATATATAGATGAAAAAAGGCTGAACATTTTGAAAAAGAAAAATATTTCTACTTTCTTAAAACATATCTAATGAGATCAAATTTCTTCATACATTTGGGCTAAAATATATTTTGCTACATGGTACAAAAAAAAATCCCAATAAGCATACATTATTTGGTTTGTGTGAAAGTTATAGCGTCTACAAACTATGAAATATATATTTGAAAATTTATCAATCCTGATGTACTGATGGCCTATCTCATTCCTAGAGGCCCTTAAAATGCCAGGACAGTATAAATTATCCCCAAGTGAACCCACTTTGTAGACAGTAGACAGTCTGAGATATATAATAAGAGGTATGCTGAGTTTTTTTTATGTTTTTGTCACAATTTTTTGGAAAATGAAGAAATTAAATATTTATTTTTACATTTTTTTATTTACATACTGTCAATGCAGTACAGCGTCACCATATGACTGGTGTGGCAGGGATAATGACTGGTGACAGTATGTTAAAAAAAATATACATTTTTTTTCTTTAATTTTTTTAAACTTTTTTTTACATACTCTCATCAGAGTAGTTCAGTGTCACCATAGTACCATTGTAACAGCAATGTTTTGAATGGTCATGAATGGGTTATTATTATTATTATACAAGATTTATGTAGCGCCAACAGTTTGCGCAGAGCTTTACAACATGAGGGTAGACTGTACAGTTACAATTAAATAGTATTGTACAAAGATGTTTTTCTGTTTTTCTGTAGAAACTCACTCTAATTCTGTTTATCTCACACTCATACTTTCTCATAACAAATTTACTTTCTCATAACAAGTTTACTTCTCATAACAAATTTACTGTTCTGTGCTTCTGTTTACCAAAAATGCTGAGAACCTTGTCAAGGACATATATTGCGTGGGACATTTTTAGAGTAAATACGACGCTGAGTCTGAAGGAAGAAATATTATGAATCTTGCAGATCAATATTGATTGTATAACAAAATGCTTGAATGTGATTGGTTGTTCAATAGCGTTCTCCCTATGCAACCTCCCCCTTTGATTATTGTATATGCTCTGTATAGCGGGAAGTAAAGGTATTCTTCTTTGATCAACCACACACGGTGTATGGTGTCTTTTTGCCTGTCCAGACAGACAAGGGGGGAAAAAGGGCGAGAGTTTTCCATTGACCGTTAAAGTCCAGTTGAGGGAAAGAGGAGCTGATGCAGAGGACAACTTAACAACAATACAATTCAGTAAAGGAGGAATCAGAGGGTCCTGCTCCTTAGAACTTAAAATCTAAGAGGGAGGGTCAAGGGATACAAAAGGTAAAAACTGTGGGGGATGAGATAATGGAGAAAGTCAAAGTAAAGTTGTTAGGAGGAGGCAGGATAGGCTTCTCTGAAGAGGATGGTTTTTAGGGATCGTCTAAAAGCAAACAGAGTAGAAGATAATCAGACAGATTTGGGGTAAGGAGTTCCATAGGATGGGAGAAGCTCTGGAAAAGTCCTGGAGGTGAGGATGGGAGGTGGTGATGAGGGAGCTAGAGAGCAGGAGGTCTTGGGAGGAACGAAGTAAACAATTAGGTTGCTATTTTGACACTAAGTTAGTGGGGGCTGAATTATGGATGACTTTGTAAGTTGTTGTTAGTATTTTTAATTTAATTTGTTGGGTGAGCGGGAGCCAATAGAGGGATTGACAGAGAGGGGTAGCAGGCACAGAGTGTTTGGTAAGGTGGATGAGCCTGGCAGCAGCATTCATGATGGACTGGATGTCCTATGTAAAGGTAGCCAATAAGGAGGGAGTTGAAGTAGATCAGGGGAAGGGGCATGTGGAGGAGGAAATATAATGAGTTTGGTTTTCGATAGATTGAGTTTGCTGAAGTGGTGTGACATCCAGACTGATATGTCTGTTAGTAAATTAGTGATACGTGAGGAGACTGAAGGAGTTTGCTGAGGGGTAGAGAGATAAATTTGGGTGTAGTCAGCATAGAGATGGTATTGGTCAGCTGACCCAGGGAGGAGGTGTGGATTGCGAAAAGGGGAGGTCCAAGAACAGGTCCAAGAACAGAACCTTGGGGGACCCTAACAGAGAAAGGAAAAGGAGAGGAGGAACTAAAATTGTAAGAAACGCTAAAGGTGCGGTTGGATAAGCAGAAAGAGAACCAGCGAAAAGTACAGTCACGGAAACCAAAGGCATGGTGTTTTTTGAGGAGGAGGAGGTGGGTAACTGTATCAAAGGCAGCAAAGAGGTCCAGGAGCAGGAGTAAAGAATAATGTCCATTCGTTTTATCCATTAGTAGATCGTTTGTTAGTTTTAGGAGAGCAGTTCTGTGGAGTGTTGAGGGCGAAATCCAAACTGAAGGGGATCAAGAAGGTAGTTCTCGGTGAGGTGGTCGCTCAATCGGTTGTAGACCAGATGTTCAAGGAGTTTGGATAAAAATGGGAGCAGGGAGATGGGGAGTAGGTTGTTAAGATTGGTGGGGTGCAGTCAGGGCTTTTTAAGTATGGGGGTGACTAGAGCATGTTTAAGAGAGTTGGGGAAGATGCCATAATAGAGGGATAGATTGAAGATGTGAGTTAGAGAGTGTAGAATAGAGGGTTACATTCATAACAGCTGTGATTACTAGTGATCTGTGATTGGCTACAGCTAATCACATGGCACAGGATGCTGTGATTAGCTCAGGAACCATGTGATAGTTGTGGGCCAATAACAGCATCACTCTATAGAAAACACAGCTGTTATGAATTAAATTAATTTATAATAGCTTTGTTGACATTGTGATTTTGTGATCACATGATACCCCGACTGCCAAAAGCGTCCAGGTACCAGGATCCGTAATCCACTGTGTCCGGTGGACATGTGTCCGTGCTGCATACTGCTAACCTGGAACAGGCTGGATGATGTACATGTACGTGATACAGCCTACCCGTGGTGGCCACCTGCAGAAAATGTTCTGTGGGCGGTTGGCAAGTGGTTAAATTGTTAGCATCTGGATGAGCAGAGGTTGACAGAAGTCCAGACAATATCTTCCAACTAGGGTAGTGCCAATCCACTGGGTTCTGCAAATTCAGTTTAAAATCTGCAAACCCTGAACTAAGCACCAAGCGCCAATGAAGTGTGTGGGGGAGGGAAGGGGCAGTTTTTTTTACTGGCAATTTGCAAGAATAGAATGCAAGCTATTTTTGAAAAAATGGTGCAGGGAGCTGGGCAACATACAACAGGGAGGTCATTTCATGCAATTTAGAGGGTGACATTGACAACACACAAATTCTTAAAATAACATTTTTGGGGATGCCTAAAAACTGCATGTGGTAATACAGAACAGTATGATTTTCACAGACAGTATTCATTAGAAAAAAAAAAAAAACTGGGGAAAAAAAACAGCAAGGGGTTCCTTGTAGACCCTTATCCAGGCATGCAGCCAGGGTGGCCAGAAAAAGCAGGGCAGTGCATGTGTGAACCCCCTTCTTTGACCAGATCAGGTCATATACCTTTCCATGTTGGGGGGGAGGGGGTGCAATGTGGGCAGGGCAGGAAAGCCTCCCCTCCCCTGTAAAGCACCCTTGTCAAAATGTTGTGGGACAATGATCTCTTCCCCACTTCTGATGCTCCAAGAAGGAGGTGGGTGTAAAATGGGGGCAGTGCTGAATACAGGGGTACTCCCTTACCCATTCCCACAAAAAGTTAAAAGTAAATAAACACACACTCACAAAAAATCCTTAGATTGAAATAAAACACATAAAAAGAAATGTTATTGTAGCGCCGGGCTCCTGAAGAGCGAATGAAGAATGTGTTTTATGAATTGAAATGTTCCTAAAACCACAGTTGGGTTTTGGGGTTAATTGTTCTAAATTATGGTCTCAGTATCAGTTTGGCTGGATTGCACTGTGTTCTGCGCTACTGTGTTCTGCTTGGCCATAGGTGTCAGTGTCACCTCTGGCAAGCACAAGAACGCGGTCCGGTTGGATGCATTGGGTGCCAATCTCTCTCGGAACCAACCAGTGAGCATGTTTTCTCGCTGTGCTTCTGGGAGAGGGTACTTAAGGTGCTGAGATCACATGCTTCTGGGTTTCCGGTCCAGAAGATCTTTCTGTCTGTTTGGTCCTGGTCCTCCTGACCAGCCCTCAGGGGCCCTCATGGCCTGGGGTGCAGATCCATCCATTTCCGAGTCTCTGGGCTGGCTAGCCCGAGGCACAGGATTGGAAGGAGGGTGCCATCTCGTCTTGGGAGAGGCCCAGCAACTGAGAACGCAACCAGGGGAGTGAATCCACACTCGTACGGTATCGCCGGACTGGCTGCAAGATACTGGTACCGTACGAGAGTTCTCTACATCTTTCAGTTACAACTAAGTCTGTGGCAGAGACTTTGCTCTATCCGAATAAGCTATCGGCTGCTAAATTTACTGCAAGGAGATTTATCTGATAGCTGTAATATCCAGTTGCGAATGACTATTCCCTGCATTCTATAGGGAGAGGCATACCGTTTCAAGCAGTTCCAAGAGTACCTGAACTTTCTACCTATACCCTACTATCCTTTATTGAGAGACTGTGTTTTGTCTACCATTTTTGCAAATAAAAATCCCAAAGTGGATCCAGTGTCAGTTTTCTACAGTTCTTTGGACCATCTACCTCAGGAAACCCCTAGACGCATACGAGGTCAAGAAGGTAACGGTAAGCCCAAATCAAACCAGCAGCTCCTTCGGGAGTTACTGCTACATTATTATTGTCCCTTGATGCAATGAAGCTTCATAAAAATAAACTATGGATCAGACAGCTATAGATCTGCTAAAATAATAAATATATTAATAATCAAATAATAATAACTATTAAAATAATAAGCAAAAATCATCAAGGAGGTTGATTGCCCACAGAGCTAGCAATCAGAAATAATGTAGTTTCCTAACTGACCTCAATCTCTTCCTATGCAGTTTGACAGCTTTCTCTGTCCTTTCCCTGCAACAGTTTTCAATACAGTGACACTATAGCTGTTTGACTGTGTTCACCTCAAACCCAACATTGTCCTGAACACCTCACCAATCTCACTTCAAACCTATCATATCTTTTGCCACACAGATGTTGGTTTCCCAGCGTGATTATTTGTAACATTGGTGGTTAGATTGTAACATGATAAATTGTATTGCGTGACAATTTCCTTTTGTGCTTGGCTTTCCTTTACCTGGCAATTTTAGTTCATTAAATAGATCAGAACGTGTCTGGGAACCAGAGTAAATACTGATAAAATGCACGGGAAAAACATGATGTTAAAGGATGGTATAGTCATTATTTGTAGATCCATAATCAGTTTTCTTCATAATTGACCTGAAAATGTGCAATTTTGATCTTAAAGTAAACCTGTTATTAAAAGAAATACAATGTACATGATATTCCATTTTTGATCTCCATCTAAAAATGCTAGTTGGTTGGCTGTTATATGAACCTACAGCTTTCATTTCCTTCTAATTTACTGCCCCAGAACAGATATACAGAACAGTACTATTATATATATATATATTTATTATATTGGTAAAGTCTTACTTCTTGGGAATAACCCATTTTTTTCATCCTAGACTGTAAGACTCTGTAGACTCTAATGTGCAGGGCTCTCTGATTCCTCCTGTAATGAATTGTATTGTAACTGTACTGTCTGCCCTCATGTTGTAAAGCGCTGGGCAAACTGTTGGTGCTATATAAATCCTGTATGATGTAAAACCCTGATGTTTAGGCAGGGCTGCTCTTAAATTTACCTGCCAGGTGTAGTTACCTTGGTTCATTGTTAGGGATCAATTGAGTTCACCCTAAGTCTGGAATTGCTGCACTTCTCTCTTCTGCCACTAGGTGTCCGGGTACCTGGTGACATTAGATAAGACAAGGGCAAAGCAAGGACAGATTAGGAGTATATGGGGTATCTCAACCAATGGGCAGGGGTTTTCTTAAATCCCTTTGGCCTGCTGGGAGAACCAGGGGGAGTCAGGTGATCGGGGGTTCTGTGCCACCTGGACAGCAGTCTGGGTGGACGTGTGTTGTACTGCCCAGGCTGCTAGGCCAGAGTTTGAGCCTATACCGGGCACATCTTGCTGCTGGGCTGTCTGAGGGCCTATCCAGAAGCAACAGAGCAGCGTAGGGTTGGGATTGCAGCTTGCTGTCCAACCAGAAGTGACGGTTCTGCCGGCCGGAGAACCCGTCGTGGTCAGAGGTAGAGGGGAAACTGTCGCCACTAAGGGACCAACTAGCTTATTACAAGGGACCACAGTGAGTAGCTGAATCAAGTACTAGAGCAGTATTCTCACCAACCAAGGACGATGAAGAAGTGGGATATTTCAGCAGGTGTCAAGCCAGGGACCCAGCCATCAGAGGTGACGCTTGCAGAGCAGTCTTGTGTGTCAAGCCAGGGACCGAGCAGGCCAGTGGGGTGAAGCTTGAAAGGTATCTGGAGTGCCAAGCTAGGGACCCAGCAGAGAGGGTGATGCTTGAGGAAGATACTAAAGTGAAGATTGGAAGAGCTCAAGGGATTTGGTGGCAGTGAATCAGCAAGTCTAGTGAGAGAGACTGGGAGCTCAGTGGGTTGAGAACCTACAAGAAGTCACTGTAGAGAAAATAAACAACTTGTGTTAGGAACTGTTCTAAGACTGTTGCCATAGGAGACAGCATTCCTACACATGCAGATGTGGTCTCTTGCTGGATGCCTTTCCCTGCATGGCTGTCTACCAGTAGAAGTCTCGAAGTCTGCTAATTAACATTGCAACTACCTAAGGGTGTCCTGGCCCTAACTCTCTCTCCCAAAGTTCTGTTCAAGAGAAATAAAATCTCTTTGCATTCAAGAAGTGTCTGGCGCCCATGAATCTATCTTGCATTATACACCCACTATGCCTTACAACCCACTCTACACAGAAGGATGTCAGCAACTCTTGGAACCTGGAGGTTCTCATTAGACTAAAGGTGGACTGGGATCTTGCTACAATAATTATCGCTTGTCTTTCTTGATCAGACTTAGGACCCCCATACAGGCTATCCTATCCATTTTCTGGAGTTAGGTTGAAGGGAGGTAAAACTGTCAAAGTCTTTGTTTTCCTTGAGCACTCATGCACACTGCAGCTCAAAAAAAGCTGCTTTTACAGGCATGTGAGCTTTTATTTCAGCTCGAAAAAGCTTTTCCTTGTTTGTGCTCTTGTGCATGTTTTATTGAGCCTCTTCAAGCTCCTTTGAGCTTTTTTGAACATAAGCATGTTTTTTTTTTTCCACAAACCCTAGAGGTTTTCTTAACCACTGTATAAACAAAACAAAAAGCTGGAACATACGTTTTTTTGCGTGTTTTCGAGCTTCTTTAAGATTTTTCAAGCTCTCTAGGGCACTAGCTCCTCTCAAAAACGCAAGTTTGATGGGGGGGTTTCTTCTGCCTGTAGGAGCATATGCCTGAAATTGCCTGAAAAAGCCATAGTGTGCATGGACACATTGCCTAACATAGAGGGGCGTTTCTAGGCAGAAAAAATAAAAGCTCAAAAGAGCTCAAAAGCCTGTAGGAGACGCTTGTTTGAGCTCCTTTGAGTTGCAGTGTGCATGAGCCCTTATGCCTCTTTCACACTGCAGCTTGAAAAAGTTCAGTACAGCTTTTTTTTTTTTTTACTGAGCTAAAATACAACTCATTAATTGTAATGTGCCTATGCACATAGGCGTGTAAACAAGAGCTGTGCATTCAGTAAAAAAAAAAAAAGTAGAAAAATCTGCATTTTTGGTCAGTAATTTACGCCTCATGCACGCATATGCGCGCAAAATGTATGCAAATACAAATTTACATATTGTGAATAACAAAACAAAACGCACGTGCGTGAATTTGCGTGAAATCGCACAAATACATACACAAAAAACTTCTGAAAAAGTAGATGCTCAAACAGGAGTATTGTGTGCAAGAGTCCTTAGGCTTGAAAAAGCTCAGTACAGCTTCTTTTTTTTCTGAGCTAAAATACAACCGATTAATTGTAATTTGCCTATTCACACTGGCGCATAAACAAGCACTGTGTATTTATCAGTAAAGAAAAAATAGAAAAATTTGCATTTTTGGTCAATAATTTATGCCTTATGCGTGCATATGCGTACATTTGTACGCGAATGTTCATTAGCATAGGGTGGACGCGAGAATAAGTTTGCTCGCGAAAATGCGCAAAAGTGCATGAATACAAATGCGCGCAAATATATACAAAAAAAAAATGATGCTTAAACAGGAGAATCGTGTGCAAGAGGCCTTATGTTTGAACAAAGTGCACTGATCGGTCATTCATAACAGTAACAGATAACTGATTGCTCATTCATAATGCTGAGAGTTCACACAGTGCTGCAGCGATGTGTCATCCAATGGCCAGGTTATGTATGAGTAAAAGCATCCCTGATAGACACACAGCACCGCAGGCCATGTGATCTTGTTTGTAAATAGCAGCTTTGGTCTTGAACGACCCCTTCTGTCAGAGATCAAAGCAGTCACTCACAAATCTGTCTCCTTTCTAGCAGCGTTATCGGATGGTGGAGAAACTTGTCTGACCATGCTGCTTAGAAACAAAGTCTCCTAAGTCCCCTACGGATTTTAACAACAATTACAAAAAATTGTATAGATAGATCTTCTACAAAATCTGCAGAAAACATTAAATCAAATGTGGTCTTGTCTTGATAAGACTTCTCCATCTAGCGTAGCAACTTTTCCCCCATACATTCCGACCACAAAATCCGTCGGATTTTTTCCAACGGAATTTGTCTGAAACTGGTGTTGCATACACACGTTCGGACAAAGTTGTCGGAAAATCCGATCATTCCAAATGCGTTGACGTTCGTTGCGTACGACGGAACTACGTAGAGGCTAGTAGCCAATAGCTTTGGTCTCATAGTTTGATCTGAGCATGCATGGCACTTTGTCCGTCGGAAAAAGTCCGATCGGATTTTGTTGTGGGAAAATTTGAGAGCAGGAAATTCCGATGGAAAAAAGTCAGATGGAGCCCACACACGGGCAGATTTTCCGACACCATGGTCCGATCGGACATTTTCCGTCGGAATTTCCGACCGTGTGTACAGGGCATTAGTCTAACATCATGAACTTTATTTCACCCCAATCTACATGTTAAAGAAGAAGTAAACTGGCAGGGTTCATTTGTTTTTTTTTTTGACCTGCAAGTAATGCCATAATGTGCTAGTATGCATCTCATACTAGCACATTATGTGAAACGTACCTGCAAACAAAGCCCTCCACCGATGCGTTGTGACCGCTGGAGGCCGCATACATCTTCACCTGTCTTCCTTGCGAGGGAGCCGCCGTTCACGGCACATGAATCTGAAGGAACGGGTCTCGTCATCGGCTGCATATACAGTAAAACCTCGTACACACAGCAAATATTCACAAGAGAAGGGTTCCAATTCAAGCTTTCGGAATAACTGTGTCGCAAAGCTCTTCTTTCAGCCCAAAAAAGGAAAGAGTTTCCAACCAACCAAACGGACAAGAAATTACCTGAAATCAGAAATGATAGTTAGGCTGCTTTCACACTGAGGTGGACGGGCACTGGCGGTTTACCGTCGTTTTAGCGGTGCCATTCGGCCGCTAGCGGGGTGGTTTTAACCCCCGCTAGCAGCCGAAAAAGGGTTAAAACTGCAGTGGCGCTTTGCCGGCGGGTTTGCATCGCTGCCCCATTGTTTTCAATGGGCGGGGGTGCTTTAGGAGTGTGAATACACTGCTCCTACAGCGCCCCAAAGATGCAGCTTGCAGGACTTTTTTGACCATCCTGGAAGCGCACCTCTCCAGTGTGAAAGCCCTTGGGGCTTTCACATTGGAGTGAATTGAGCGGTTCTTTCAGGGCGCTTTGCAGGCGCTATTTTTAGCACTTTAGCGCCTGCAAAGTGCCTCAGTGTGAAAGTAGCCTTAGGGTGCATATGCAATTTATATGCATCAGACTGCCACCTCCCAATTTTTTAAATAGGAGACGCATGAATCTGAATAGAAAAAAACGCCCTAAATAAACTTGCCTTATAAGGGGAAAAACAAACTGAATTGGCTGCCCTACAAAGCTGACTAAGAATAGAAGGCGTGATAGCTGATCTAGTGGGTGGAAGGATCCCTTTTTGTAACCCTTCAATGCCTGCTTTACATTTGGCAAGCAGGGTGATTATGTAATTTCAAGAAAAAAGAAAGAAAAAGGAAAGCCCTGCCAAAGTTTTATTAATATGGGCCCATGACAAAGATTGGGACATCAAACTTTTTAAGAAAGATAAAAATAAATATTCGGAGAAAGCTGATGGAAGTTCGCCAATTGAGGTTAGGTAAGAGAGCCACTGCAACCAAGCTGTTGAATAAGCTGCAAAGGGTACTCACATTTAATAGGTGCTATGAGCGCACCACTCTGTATCAAGCCAAACAAATATAATTGCACTGTGCTGATGTGTCCTCTCCCGCTCTGAGAACCCGCCACTGTCGCACTGGTGAGACAGAGTGGTGCGCTCATAGCACCTATTAAATTTGAGTACCCTAATAGAGGCAATATTGTAATTTTAAATAAAACTTTTAAAACGGTATTACACTATCCAGTTTCCTCTTTTTTCCATATGAATATTGCTGCAAGCAACCATCCAAGGATCTAAATGCTGACCATAAACCCAGAGGTGGTTTAAAAGCTTGTTTTGACCGAGCTTAAGTGCAAGGTCACACGCTCTAAAGTGAGTGCATACACCAAAGGGGAGCACAAGAGTGGACACGAGCACTTTACTGTTATGTCATCTGTTTTATCATCTGCAAGTAGCACCAGAAGAATGGAGTAGTTATGAATGGACTTTATGCTGCGATTTTATGGACACAGATTAATGTATGAATTAGTTTGGCACAAGAGCACTTTAAACATGGTTCACTTTATTTCTATATTGATTATTGTATATTGATGCACTTTATATAGATTTATGTAAATTACAGGTTGTCACTGCAATTATTGCACAGGGTTGCAAATTTCTCTATTGCATATGAATGCTACATGTGTATATAGAGGTGTGTATGCTACACAGGTTGTCATTGGGAGGATCGCATAGGATTGGAATTTTTATTGTTCATGATCGCACCTTATAATCGCATAAGATTGCATTATTATATTCACTAGATTTTTTATATAGGAATAGAATATCTCACCACCACTATTTAACTGTAGCCAGTAATATTATGATTTAGTACGGTTACCGTATGATTACATTTGGATAGTGCAGCAGTATATTGGTACAAAACTTTTTGGCAAGTGATCAATGCTAGCAGTTGTCCTTTAATCATCTCTAAAGCCCCATACACACGGTCGGAAAATCCGACCACCAAATCCATCGGATTTGGTCCGACGGATTTAGTCCGACACTGGTGTTGCATACACACGGTCGGACAAAGTTGACGGAAAATCTGATCATTCTGAACGTGGTGATGTTTGTTGCCTACGACGGGACTACGTAGAGGCTAGTAGCCAATAGCTTTGGTCTTGTAATGTGATCTGAGCATGCGTGGCACTTTGTCCGTCGGAATTCGCTACACACGATCGGAATTGGTGTGATCGGACTTTGTTGTCGGAAAATTTATAGAGCAGGAGATACAACTTTGTCCGTCGGACAATCCGATGGAAAATGTCCGATGGTGCCTACACACGGTCGGAATTTCCGACAACATTGTCCGATAGGACAGAATCCATCGGAAAATCCGACCGTGTGTATGGGGCTTAATTATCATTTGGATTTTCACATGGTAGCTCGCAAGATTCTGTTTGTTTTTTAGATGATCCCTCAGCCTTGTATTTTTTGAAGGCCTTCTCCTTTGCTTTTATATGAATTTTTACGTTGGCGGTAAGCCACCCATGGCTTTTATTAGCTCTTTTAAATGTATTACCCTTTGGGATGCACTGGCTTATATCCTTATTTAATATGCTCCTAAAGCACGCCTATTTCACGCCTAAGTGTTCTTTGTTCCTATGATTTTATCCTATTTAGCATCTTCTAGCAAGGAGCGTAGTTTCTGGAAGTTGGATCTTTTGAAATTCAGTGTCTTTGTATTCCCCTTATGTTTCCTATTTGTGTGATTTATGCTCAAAACTAATTGACTTGTGATCACTGTTTCCTATTTCTAAATCCGTGATCAAGTCTGTATTGTTAGTAATCAGTAGGTCTAGTAACACATTGTTTCTTGTTGGTGCATTTATCATCTGACCCCTGTAAGACATTTAGGAAATGGCGAGCCTTAGATAAATGCGCTTCCGCCCAGTCTATGTCTGGATAATTAAAATCCCCTATTATAATGACACTTCCCATCCTTCCTGCCATTCCAAACTGTGATAGGAGGTCCATTTTTTCCCTCAGGTTAGGGGGCCTATAGCAAGGATATGCAATTAGCGGACCTCCAGCTGTTGCAAAACTACAAGTCCCATCATGCCTCTGCCTCTGGGGGTCATGCTTGTGGCTGTCAGAGTCTTGCTATGCCTCATGGGAGTTGTAGTTCTGCAACAGCTGGAGGTCCGCTAATTGAATATCCCTGGCCTTTAGCATACTCTCAGTATTACTTTCTCCTTAGTTTCCTCCCTTTGTAACTCTACCCATAAGTATTCCACCTCTTCCCTTGCTCCATTAGTGATGCCATCAATCACAATTACCTGTATATCATTTTTGATATACAGGCATACCCCTCCCCCTTTTTTACCCTTCCTGTCCCTGCGATATAGGGAATACCCTTGAATGGTTGCCAGACAGTCATGAGAGCTATTGAACCAAGTCTCTGAAATTCCCACAAAATCAAATTTCTCCTCATACAGTAGCAGCTCTAGTTCTCCCATCTTGTCCGCCAGACTCCTGGCATTAGTGAACATGCCTTGTAGTTTTGTCCGTGTTCATTCATTGTTCATTCATTGTCTCAAAGGAAACACTTATCTCATTTGAAGTAACATGCTAAAGTCATGAGTTTAGATAGCCAGAAAAAGTTCTTAGATACTTATCAGATCAGTCTGGTACATCCTAATTTGCTTCACGAATTATCACTTTTTTTTGTAACAAACATATCGCTATATGTCTGTGATTTTTGTTATGATAATGTAAATCATATAAAAACAGAACAAAGCATGTCAGACTAGACGCCCATTTTCTACAGATTACTGTCCAATTTTCTGTATACTAGTTGTAGAAAAAAAATTCCTAATGCTGTCTACATCTACTACTGCAGCAAACACACCCTTGGTGCCTAGTGGGAAGGTTTGCCTACTATAGTTACATGACTAGTTCCAGTGTTGTAATAGGAGGAAACCAGTCGGGAACACCAGGAAGCCAATCATGTTGGCAGGAAATTCAATTTTTGGAGTACTAGCAGTGAACCGGAAAATTGAGAACATGCTCTCAATCTTTTGCTGGCTGGTATTCGGACAGCAAAAGTCAGATGGAGCATACACACGGTAGCATTTTCCGACTAAAAGCTCTCATCGGTCTTTTGCTGGCTAAATTTCCGATCGCGTGTACATGGCATAATAGGAAAAGGAGGAACCCTTTCCTTAAGTGTGTATGGCCTGGAAAAAAGTTGCCTGATCTACCTAGCAATGGTGGAGTGAGAAGGAAGGAAGAAAAATGTCCTCATTGAGGTGGGAAGTAGAGACCCTCTTGGCTAGGAAGGAAGCTTTTGGTCTCAAAACCACCTTTTCCTTGTGCAAAATATGAAAGGGCTCTTTACAAGAGAGAGTTACCATTTCAGAAACATACCTAACTGATGTATTGACTATCAGAAAGGAAGAAATATGAAAATTAACCAAAGTGCCAAAGGATGAAAGTAAGTGAAAAAAAACTCATGTATGTGTTAATATAGATAAAGAAAACTAATTGCTTTACCACATAATTAAAGCAGCTGAAGTGTGAAATTGGTGTGAACAATTAATAAATAATAAAGGGTATACCACGCTAAATGCTAAAAAATTACATACAGGTAATAGATATAGGTGATACACTGGTAACAATTAATAAAATTAATAAAACAGTCCCCAGTGAAAAAAAAAAAAGTTCTTGTGCTAGTGGAGCAGTATCCAGTGCTGTGACTTGAATAATAAATGGATGATTCCGTGCTTCTTAAAGTGGAGTGCCAACAAAAAAAAAAAAATTAAAAGTCAGCAGCTACAAATACTGCAGCTGCTGACTTTTAATAATCGGACACTTACCTGTCCCGGGGTCCAGCGATGCGGGGGAACGAGACCCCCTTCGTTCCCCGCTCCGCTCGCGGCGCCGGCATTCTTAATGTGGGAACCCAGCTGTGGCTTCACAGCCGGGCACCCACTGCACATGCGCGAGCGGCTCCGTGCGCCGTGATTCGACGCTCACTCATCTGGGACACATGACAGGTCCCAGATGACTGTGCGGCGCCTACAGGAAGTGACGTTTAGCCCGGGCAATGAAGGTGGCAGACTACGAGGGACCCCCTAGCAACAGGCATTTAGAGGTGAGTAAAAACATTTTTTTTTTCCAATTATTTTTATGATTTTTAAGCCACTTTTTTTTTTTTTCCCCGCAACCCCACTTTAAGTGCTTAAATAGGTACTGCGCAATGAGGCTTTTTCTATTATATCTATTTATATGAGGAACATTCACTGCAGCCAATAATTGGACCAGAGGACATCCACAGGGGTCGCCCCACACGTGCATTTGCCCTAACTAGCGATAGTTGATCCACTCCCAGGAGTGAGTGCACATCCAACAGGGGGGGCACCCTATTTAAGCACTTAAGAAGCATGGAATCATCCATTTATTATTCAAGTCACAGCACTGGATACTGCTCCACGAGCACCTTTTTTTTTGTTAGTTATTTATTTTATTTTTTCTGGCACTTTTGCAGACAGAAAAAAAGAAAAACACAACCACCCTGCCTGGTCACCAGCAGGGGATGTGTAAGGAGGGGCTGCCTGCTTATCATAATCCCTTCATGTGTTTAAACTGTAGTTGTTTGAATATACAAGTGTTGAGTTCCCATTGGTTCTTCCTTTTCCCCTACCCCCTCTATTACAAGGCTAAGAGGAGTGTCCCTAACTGTGTTTAAAGTTGGATGGTTCGTATTTAATAAACAGTTTATGCTCTGGATGTTTAACCCTCAACACCTGTGTGGCTTGTCTCGTGATTGAGGGGTTAAGGGCTGGTTATGGTGAGTCTGCAGGCTGCGGGTGTGTTTGAAGCACAGGAGACACAGGTCTGGCAGAGATGCCCAGCAGGGGTATCCGAGATCCGTCACACCCCATAAAAAGCAAAGATCAATATGCCCTGTATATATGGCCGGAGGAGGATGTTACAAGGAGCTTTTTTATATAGCGAGCATTTTGATCTTCCTTTTAATAGGGGATCAACTTCATCTTGTAAGAGGCTAAACTGTTTGCTGGGAGGAGTCACGTGGAGTAACGTTCGTCTGCCATTTATATTTTGCACTTGATAAATATTGCATGGACATTGCACAATAAAATATTAAATAATCTTTTGCACTATTGATTTGCACCTTTATATATGGTTCATATTGATTGTATATATGTGTTTACATAAGCACTGGCACTTTTTGGATAACCATTCATTGTTTAGGAATCTTAAAGGGGAAGTACACCTATTAATTTTCAAACCCTTTTGAATAATTAATTGTGCTTAAAGAGTTACTAAACCCACAACAGTAAAATCTGTCTGTATATGTAGAATAGCATGTAAAAAGGGGGTAGCGAAGTAGGGATTATAGCGGTGCAAAATTACAGTATAAATAAGTCAGGGTTGCCTAACAATTCAATGCTTGAGTCTTTGTTTAAAAATCACAAAAAGTTTTATTACATATATTTCAAACACATCATTCACAATAAAAAACGCAAAAAGAAATACAAAAAATATATTAATTTAGACCTAATAAAGTAATTAATGCAAGAGCCTAAAGGTCCCCGGTTAAGGTAGACCAATACATTGGTTATACATGGAATATTGGTTTAATTCTAATTCCAGATTTTGATCTGGTTAGAGAATGTCTCTTAGTTACAATGGGTAAGGTAACCTGGAGTAGACAGTGCAGGCCTATAAATTCTCTTTATAATAGATACATTAATTCTGTACAGTAGGCCAACCTTGAGGAAGCCATTGATATGGCGAAACATGTCGGAACACTCTAATAAGGCCTGCACTGTCTACTCCAGGTTACCTTACCCATTGTAACTAAGAGACATTCTCTAACCAGATCAAAATCTGGAATTAGAATTAAACCAATATTCCATGTATAACCAATGTATTGGTCTACCTTAACCGGGGACCTTTAGGCTCTTGCATTAATTACTTTATTAGGTCTAAATTAATATATTTTTTGTATTTCTTTTTGCGTTCTTTATTGTGAATAATGTGTTTGAAATATATGTAATAAAACTTTTTGTGATTTTTAAACAAAGACTCAAGCATTGAATTGTTAGGCAACCCTGACTTATTTATACTGTAATTTTGCACCGCTATAATCCCTACTTCGCTACCCCCTTTTTACATCTAATTACCAAAAGGGATGAGGTGCTGTATAACCTAGTGGATCCTCTCTGCCTTTTTATACACAACATGTAGAATAGCATGCTTGTTATACTCACTGGGGAACTTAAGGGGTTAATCCTCTGTATTGTGTAAAAAGGCTCTTTGACACCATATGGACAGATCCTTCCCTCCTGCATAGTCTATCTTGTATATAATACAGTGTGGGTAGCCGTCCTGCACATGCTCAGTTTAGTCTCTATTGCTGGAGAGAACATTTCCTGTTTCAGTTGAACTGTTCAGGTCACATAATATTTCACATTACACATGTGGGCTTGTATACAGGTTTTAGTGGAAATCTCCTCCTACCTGAAAACTCAGTACTGGACAAACTGTGCAGTTTATCATGTAATCGTAGTATACAGATCAGCAAAAAAAGTATATAGTGGCAGTATTTTAATGTAAAAAGAAGATATATAAGCTGTGAGCACTGTGGGGGGTCAGAGGAACTATTTTCATATTACTGGGTTTAGAAACATTTTAACCGTATCACGTCTATATACGGGGCAAAATGGCTCCCCTGCATGAAACCTCGTATGGGTACGCGGTTCTGTTAAGAGCCGCGAGAGGGGCGCCTGCCTGCTGCATGGCGGGGAACCCGATGCGCGTGGTTGGCGGTCACAATCGCCGCCGGTCATGCGCGATCGCGAGCACGAGCGCCAGCATGAGCGCCTGCTGTCAGTGGAGAGGAGACATGTTGTTTGTTCCTACAATGTAGGAACAGCGATATGTCTCCTCTCCTACTCAGTACTATCCCCTCACAATTAGAGCACACTGAGGGAACGCACATTTAACTCCTTGATCGCACTTAGCATTAACCCCTTCCCTACAGTGTCATTTACACACTAATCAGTGCATTTTTATAGCACTGATCGCTGTATAAATGTCAATGGTCCCAAAAATGTGTCAAAGGTGTTCGATCTGTCAGTTGCAATACCGCTAAAAATCACAGATCACCGCCATCACTAGTAAAAAATAAAATTAAAAAATGCCATAAATCTTTCCCATAGTTTGTAGACGCTATAAATTTTGTGCAAACCAATCAATAGAAGCTTATTGCAATTAATTTTTACCAAAAATATGTAGAAGAATATATATTGGCCTACACTGATGAAGAAATTAGTTTTTTAAAAACATTTTTGGGGATATTTATTATAGCAAAAAGTAAAAAAAATATTGTTTTTTTTTTTCAAAATTGTGTATAGCGCAAAAAATTAAAATAGCAGAGGTTATCAAATAGCACCAAAAGAAAGCTCTATTTGTGGGAAAAAAAGGACACAAATTTTGTTTGTGTACAGCGTTGCATGACTGCGCAATTACAAGTTAAAGCGACGCAGTGCCAAATTGTAAAAAGTGCTCCAGTCAGGAAGGGGGTGAAACCTTCCGGGCTGAAGTGGTTAAAGTTTTAATGTAATTACTAAATTAATCTTTTTTTAACAGGTTATACTCACCCGTTCTGTGCAATGGAATTGCTGGAGTGGCCCGAGCCTCCTCCTCTGGGGTCCCCGGCCAGCGATCTGGACTCTTCTTATCTGTGTGCCCCCATAGCAAGCCACTTGCTATGGCGCACACAGTGTGCGCTCACTCCCGAGTGGTGTGTGTCTTTGAAGTCATGCTCCATAGACACGGTGGATCAGTAGTGTGCTACTTGTAGACCTCTGACTCCTCCCACCCACATCGCTGTACCCCGCTCTGCTGTCCCTTATTATTTTGTCATCTCACACTGCAATATTGGATGTGATGAGGGGTGCTTTCTCTGAGCTGTGCACATTCTGGTCTCTCAGTGAAAGTGAGAGGTCATATGAGGCAGAGCAGACCAGTATGCTGGCCTGTCAATCTAACTACACAGCATAGTGGGTAGATCAGACTGGGATTTACCAGCGGGTTAAATTTAAAAAAAAAAAATTGACCCGATTCTTCCATCCACACCTGCAAGGTAGAAGGGGAATCTTCCCTGCTGTGTCTTTGTATGCCGAGAGCGGGGGGGGGGGGGGGGGGGGGGGAGACTTCCTCACTATCAGAATACACTGATCAGGGCTGCAGGCTATAGCTGCAAGTGCTGATCGAGTAGCAAAAATCTGACAGGGCAGTTGTACAGAAAATGATCGTGTAGATGAACTATTGTTCAACCACAGTGCCCATACATGGATCCAAATTCGTTCCCTGTTGAACCAACCAAATTTCAATTCATCTATGGGCAATTAAGGACCAATAAATTATTTAAAAGTACAGAAGCACCTGTGTTTGTATATATATATATATATATATACACACACACACAGTATCTCACAAAAGTGCGTACACTCCTCACATTTTTGTAAATATTTTATTATATCTTTTCATGTGACAACACTGAAGAAATTACACTTTGCTACAATGTGAAGTAGTGAGTGTACAGCTTGTATAACAGTGTACATTTGCTGTTCCCTCAAAATAACGCAACACACGGCCATTAATGTCTAAACCGCTGGCAACAAATGCGAGTACACCCCTAAGTGAAAATGTCCAAATTAGGCCCAATTAGCCATTTTCTCTCCCCGGTGCCATGTGTACTCACTTTTGTTGCCAGCGGTTTAAGCAGGGAGGGGAGAGGGGAGGAGGACAGAGAGGACCGGAGAGCAGATAGCAGGCTGCGGATGACGGAATCGCATAAACGGACCACGGTGTCAGGATTATCGTGGTCAGTTTGCAGAGGGAAGGGTATAGCCAGGCAGGATCAGCCAGGTTTTTTAGGTGTTACAGGGGGCCAAATGACACAGCACAAGCACTGTGCTGTATAACATGCTCTAAGGGAACAGGCTCACATTTTGTTTTGTTTTTTTGGGGTTAACAAACGCTTTTAAGTGAAAACACTCATGTCTCACAGGAAAACCTCATCTCCTTTGAAGTAACATGATAAAGTCAGTCAGTTTAGATAACCAGAAAAAAGTTAGATACCGATCAAATCTGTCTGGTACATCCTAATCTGCTTCATTCATTTTTTAAATTTTTTTGGAACAAAAATATTGCTTTATATCTGTGATTTTTGTTATGATATTGTAAACCATTTAAGAACAGAACAAGGCATATCAGACTAGAAGCTGTTTTCAACAGATTAATGTATCTAATTTTCTGTATACTAGTTGTACAAAAAAAATTGCTAGTGCTATCTACATTACTTGCTACTGGAGCAATTATCCTGGTCATGTTTTGAGGCAGGACAGAGGGAAGAAGGAACAATTGAGTGGTTCAGTGTTGTAGAGGCAGTCTGATGGCTCTCTGTTCCAAAATGTTGATGGGGAACAGGTCCCCTGGACAGTAAGGCTGGGTTCACACTATTGCAAATTGGATGCAGAGAAATGTGCAAATTGCACAGGAGCCCTGTGTGTCTTCTGGTCCGTTTGAGCTCCGAATTCAGCCAAACATTCGGGCTGAAATCAGAGCTGAAACGGTGAAAAGGGACGCACTGGACCCATGCTGTGAGCTGCTCCATGCTGCAGTGTGAACCCAGCCTTAGAAAATGTAAAATTCTGTCCCAACCTGTGAGGCTGGCATCCATTGTCAGCACCTTCCAGGCCACGTGAAGGAAAGACCTTTTGAACTCCAGGGCAGGATTGGAGATCCACCATGTCAGGGTGAGCTTTGTCTGGCTGGACAGAAGTATTGGGCAGGTCCAAGGATTAGATTTGTTTGTTCCATGTCATGAGTGTGTTTGATTAAAGAGGGTTGGAGTGATACTGGGCAAAGGGGAACAGCCTCAAAGGAGGTTACCATCAAGGCCAAGACCCTGACTTAGAAGCAAGCTGAGGGGTACTCTTTTTGACCTGAGGGTCTTCATTTTAGACCTTAGGGAAGCAACCTACTCTTGAGAAAGGAAAACTCTGGCTTGGACTTTTTAAAGATTAGACACAGGTACTCCAGACTGTGTAATGGCTGGAAAGCAGATTTGGGAAGGTGGCTTATCCAGCCAAAGCTATGAAGGAACTGAATTGTCCTCTGGATGGTGGTAGCCAAGGTTGTGTCTGAGAAGTCCTTCAGTAGGAAGCCATTCAAGCAACCTGTTACTTGAATGCCCTGGGTTTGTAGAAGAGCCAGAGCAGGGAAAGCACTTTTGTAAAAACTGGGGGTGCAGAGTACAGCCCAAATGCTAGTGTTACAAATTGGAAGTGTTGGTCTCCCACAGCAAAATGCAGAAAGCGTTGATATGAGGGGAAGATGGGGATGTGCAGACAGGCATCTTGCATATCCACTAATGGCAAAAATTCCCCTTGTCTGAGAAAAGCCATGCGGAAATAAACAGCATCTCCCCATTCTGCCTAGCAACTAGTGACGCCAATCTCTGCTCCCTGTGATTGGAGCAGAGATCAGCATTCACTAGCTCACAGCCACGACCCCCACAGTTAGAAACACGCCTCTAGGAACATATAATCCCTACACTGCCACCTAGTGGTTAACCCCTTCACTGCCAGTGTCATTTAAATAGCACTGATTGCTGTATAAATGACAATGGTCCCAAAAATGTGTCAAAAATGTCCGATGTGTCCACCATAATGTCGCAGTCACAATAAAAAAAATCGCTGATAGCCGCCATTACTAGTAAAAAAAAAAAAATTATTAATAAAAATGCAATAAAACTATCCCCTATATGGTAAACGCTATAACTTTTGCGCAAACCAATCAATAATCGACTATTGCGATTTTTTTTACCAAAAATATGTAGAAGAATACGTATCGGCCTAAACTGAGGGAAAAATTTTTTTTTTATATATTTTTGGGGGATATATATTATAGCAAAAAGTAAAAAATAATGCGTTTTTTTTAAATTGACGCTCTTTTTTTGTTTATAGCACAAAAAATAAAAACCGCAGGGACGATCAAATACCACCAAAAGAAAGCTCTATTTGTAGGAAAAAAAGGACGTCAATTTTATTTGGGAACCCACGTTGCACGACCGCGCAATTGTCAGTTAAAGCGATGCAGTGCCGAATCGCAAAAAGTGGTCTGGTCTTAAGCCAGCAAAATGGTCCGGTCTGAAAGTGGTTAACCAATAAAGAAATCATTGTTGGAGTGCGGCCATCCGGATTGAATTATTTTCTATATGCAGTCCTGCAATCAGTCGCTGATAGCTGCCATTACGATTATTAAAATAAAAAATTCCAGTATATATGTAGCACTGACCCCCGAAGGAGCTGCTGGTTTGATTTGGGCTTACCGTTACCTCACCTGTTGTAGCTCCGCCTTGGGGATCCCATGGAAAGTAACCCAGAGAAAAGGTTGTGACACTGAATCCTCTTTCAGGGTTTTTATTCAGAAAAATAGAACACAGTCTCTCGATAAAGGGTAGAGGGTTTAGGGGCGAGTTCAGGTACTTAGATTGCAGGGTGAAGACATCAGATGAATCCAGAGAATAAACTGTTTCACACTGGATTCAGCACCCCCAGATAGGTCTCTCTCATTAGGTCTAGCAGCCGGTAGGATACTCAGTACAGTCTCTGCCACAGACTTGTAGTTACACTTTAATGTCACATAGATATTAAATGAACTTTAAGTACTGTCATACAGTACCAGGTTCTTTTAGCCGATCCGGCGATACCATATGAGGGATGATCCAGGACGCGTCCTTCAACTAAGCCTCCAGACTCCTTCAGAGAAGCCAGCCTTGCGCATGGCCTTCTCCTGAAGAGTCCTCCCCTGGGGTTCCTCAGTTGCTGGGCCTCTCCATTCCGATGAGACGGCACCGGACCTTTCTTGGATCAGTAGGCTCCGAAAGTCACTCGGGCCTACCCCTGCAGTCACATTGCCTCCAGCCAGCAAGCCACCGAGACACAGGATGCATGGTTCGCACCCCAGGCCAGGAGGGCCATGAGGCTGAGTCAGGAGGACCACCAGAACCACGCGGACAGGAAAAGCTTTTTTGGTCACATGGTGTCAGTACCTTAAATACCCCCCCCCCCCCCCCCCCCCCAATGCACAGCGAGAGAACACTCCCACTGGGCTGGTTCCGAGAGGTAAGTGGCATTTAATGCATCCAGCTAGACTGCTTTCTACTCTTGCCAGCAGTGACAGCGACACCTACGGTCAAGGAGAACCCAGTGCAACCCAGCTAGACTGGTACTGAAACCATAAATTTTAGAAGAATTATCCTGAAGCCCAACTGTGGCTTTAGGCAACTTAATTTTCAAAAACAATAGCACCTGCTCGTCAGGAGCCAGCGCTACATATATAATACAAACACACACACAATAGTTTGTAGACACTATAGCGTTTGCATAAACCATCATACATACCCCTGTTAAAAGGTCAGGTTTCTGTGATGTAAAAAGACTTGACAAAGATAAATAATTTCAGAACTTTTTCCACCTTTAATGTGACCTATAACTGTACAACACAGTTGAACAACAAACTGAAATCTTTTAGGTGGAGGGAAATAAAAATAAAACAATAAAATAATATGGTTGCATAAGTGTGCACACCCTTAAACTAATACTTTGTTGAAGCACCTATTGATTTTATTACAGCACTCAGTCTTTTTGGGTATGAGTCTATCAGCATGGCACATCTTGACTTGGCAATATTTGCCCACTCTTCTTTCCAAAAACACTCCAAATCTGTCAGATTGCGAGGGCATCTCCTGTGCACAGCCCTCTTCAGGACACCCCACAGATTGTCAATCGGATTCAGGTCTGGGCTCTGGCTGGGCCATTCCAAAACTTTAATCGTCTTGTCTTTTCATAAATTTTGGAGGGACGTCCAGTTCTTGGTAAGGTCACTGTTGTGCCATATTTTCTAAAAAAGATGATGACTGTCTTCACTGTGTTCCATGGTATATATAATGCCTTGGAAATTCTTTTGTACCCTTCTCCTGACTGATACCTTTTAACAATGAGATCCCTCTGATGCTTTGGAAGCTCTCTGCGGACCATGGCTTTTGCTGTAGGATGAGACTAAGAAAATGTCAGGAAAGACCTACTAGAACAGCTGATCTTTATTTGGGGTTAATTAGAGGCACTTTAAATTATGACAAGTGTGTACTGACTCCTATTTAACATGAGTTTGAATGCGATTGCTTAATTCTGAACACAGCTACATCCCCAGTTCTAAGGCTGGATTCACACCTATGGCATTTTTTGTGCTTTTTGCAGATTTGCACTACAGAACGTGTTCCATAGGAAACCATGTTAAATGGACTGTAGTGCAAATCTGCAAAATGCAAAAAGCACAAAAAATGCATAGGTGTGAATCCAGCCTAAGAGGGTGTGCACACTTATGCAACCACATTCTTTTAACCTTCAGTTTATAGGTCACATTAAAAGGTGGAAAAAGTTCTGAAATTATTTATATTTCTCTTTTTTACATCACAGAAACATGACATTTTACTATATTGGGATTTATTTGTATTTATGTATTCTACTAAAGACTTGTAGCAGAATAAACATTGGCCTAAATTTCATGGACATTTATTGGATGTTTTGTAGCAGAAAGTAAAACATTTTTTTTATTTTTTTCACAATTGTCAGTCTTTTTTTTTTATAGTTTATAACACAAAAATTAACACACACAATGGTGATTAAATATCACCAAATTTCTATTTGTGGGGGAGGGGATACATTTTGAGTACATCGTTGCATAAACGTGCAATTATCAGGTAAAGTACCGCAGTGCCAAAAAGCAAAACAATGGTCTGGTAATGAAAGGGGGGGTAAATCTTCCTGAGGGCAAGTGGTTATACAGGATAAAGACAAAGACAGGTTTATGTTTGCTATTCAGATGCCCAAGCCATTTAGGAATAGTCTGGCAAATAGACATAGCAACAATAGCTTGTTAAAGGGCAGGACCTACAAAAACAAAGAAGGCTTTTAAGAGGACTTCCAAAGCCCATCAATGAAATCCTTAGAATCTTCAGCAAAAAGCTTTGGAGGAGTGAAAAACCTTTCAGGACTGGGCCAGTCCTCAAACGTGCACAGTTTGTGCATGTATTGGAAAAGTCTTTCTGCACTTAACCATGTTTTTGTGCCCATAGGGGACCACGTCATTGTCAGTGTGTTCACAGCAGAAAGTATATGGCTTTAAGCTGCAGCTTGTAACTCATACAATGCAGGAAAGGAAAATCCTCTACACCCTCTGCTACAAAATCAGGGTTCTTAATACCTTTCCCCATAATATTCTCAAGGAAAGGGGTACTGATACTGAATCCAGAACAGGATCGGGGGATAAAGAAAGTGTAACATTTATGGCCTCTGGAAACCAAAGGTTCTAGAAGTGCTGAGAGTTTTTTTTCAAAGAACTCAAAGTGACAGTGAAATCTCTTGTCAAAGTCATGGTGCATGCCTGCAAGAGAGCCAGAGTCAGACCAATGGAAGCAGTGTTATAATAGGGCACTGCTCTGGGACAGAGTGATGGTTTGAGTTTCTTGTAGGCTATGTGTGGAATGCATGTTATTTGGCCCTTTTATCCCAAGCTCCCCTGCACTTGCGATCTGCCATTGCTAAGTGAGGAGATTCGGAATGGAGGACAAAATGGATGGGTTTGTGTGTCTATACACAGGAGCCGCTAAAACCTAGGTGCTGACCATGTTCCTGTGGCTGTATTAAAAATGGCAGCAAGAGTGTAGCCATATGCAGGGTCAGTTTTTGGAGGGGAAAAAAAAAAAAAAGCAGGTGGGAATGGGTCTTGAAAGAGGCTTGATGCAGTTATCCTAGCCTCCAGAGACGACGTGGAGTGTAGTTGAGCATTGTAGTAGAATTTCATATTAACCAATATATTTTATGTTATTCATATTAATTTGCATACGTTTTATTGCTAATATATCATATAGTAGTGGTCTTATCAATAGTAAAGCAATAGTTATTAATGTATACTATGTTATTCCATAAATATAGAGAAAGTCTTCATTTTTAAATGTTGAACTTTAGATGACCCCTCTGCTTCATGCAGGTATTTTTTATAAGACAGGCACAAGTTTACTGGGTGAAAGTTCATTAGGATAGTTCATTTTTTAAAGTTCACTAATTAGAAAAAAAAAAAACACTTTGACAGCAGTTGAACTATAATCTGATAAGATAACATTCCTTTAAGGTAATAAATAAACATTGTCAAGAATAAGTGATAAAACGTCTTAAAAAGTAATTATGTGGAATATGGGAAAGTAATGCATATTAATTTAGTTTGAAAGGGCCAAAAAGATTTGCTTGTGTCCTCATTAAAACTGTTAAAATACGTTAAAAAAGGATAACACTGATGTGTATGTATTGATAATTAGACAATATTGAATAAAGTAGTTAGCTTTGTGTGTGTGTGTGTGTGTGTGTGTGTGTGTGTGTGTGTGTGTGTGTGTGTGTGTGTGTGTGTGTGTGTGTGTGTGTGTGTGTGTGTGTGTGTGTGTGTGTATATATATATATATATATATATATATATATATATATATATATATATATAATGTAAATAATGCAGTACTTTTTTTTGTGAAACCAAAATATGAATACATACACATAGGATTGTATAGTGAAAAACAATAAGACATATAACACATAAGGTGGGGTTATTGCAAGTTCATTTTCCCAAAGTCGTAAATCTCTTATCTTTGAGTTGGTAAAGTCTTATCAAGAAAATGAGGGTTTGATTTAACATGACTGGGTGCCATATGGTCTCTATACAATATTTTAATGGGTAAAGCCATAGACAAAAACAGTTATAAATCATTTTAATAAACATGTAGGAAGTCTGGGAATGAATAAGTTTGTCTGGTTGTATGACAAGTGTCAGATTTATAGTTAGACGTAGATCTTAGCAACCAACCAATCATGTTGTACCCAATACAGGGGGTCCCCGACTTACGAACGCCCGACCTACGAACAACCCCTACTTACGAACGGGGCGCTGTGGGGACCCTCCGCCATTTTTCCTTCTTCTTCGCCGTCTTTCGGCCGTTCTGCGCATGCGCGGCTATACGGAGCCTCGGAAAATGCCGGAAATGTCCGTAATTTGCCGCGCATGCGCAAAGCGGCATTAGACGGAACATCGGAAATGTCCAGAAGTCTCTGTATTTGTCGGTCTGCGCATGCGCAGCCGACTTACGAACATTTCCGACTTCCGTACAGGCGGGCAGTCCCTAACGAGTTTGTAACTCTGGGACCCCCTGTATGCTTGCATTGTAAGAAACTGTATAAATTAGACCTGCATCTTGCAATACTTTGAACATAAACCTGTATGTTCCCAGCTGTTAATAAACCTGCATCGCTGAGGTCCTGCCTGGTTTGATATGTTATTATTCTACTTCAGCATCCTGGGAAGTGTAGTTCCAAAACATCAGGGGTGCCCAGGTTCGCCATCACTGGCATAGGGTATGGTCAGTCTTACATGTCTCACTCCTGAATACTACACTCCAAGTACATCACTCCCGAAGTTCTTCTTCAGGTATACTGTGTGTAGAAAAGGATATGTAATGGAAGTGTTTTATTTTAGCAAAATTAGTGTGCTGAGGTTTGTACGTCTGTTAAGCCCCATACACACGGTCGGACAATCCGCGGACCAGGTCCGTCGGACCATGTCCGTCATACTTTGTCCAATGTTGGTTTTGCGTACACACGGTCGGACAAAGTTGTCGGAAAATCCGATCATTCTGAACGTGGTGACGTTTGTTGCCTACGACGGGACTACGTAGAAGCTAGTAGCCAATAGCTTTGGTCTTGTAATGTGATCTGAGCATGCGTGGCACTTTGTCCGGTCGGACAACCGTACACACGATCGGATTTGGTGTGATCGGACCGTGTTGACGGCAAAGATTTCCAGCAGGAGATAAGACTTTGTCCGTCGGTCAAACCGACGAAGACTGTCCGATGGTGCATACACACGGTCTGATTTTTCAACAACCTTGTCCGATCGGACAGAATCCATGAAAAAGTCCGACCGTGTGTATGGGGCTTTACACTCTTTGTGGCTCCATCCATAAAGCATAGTTTGTGGGTAAAAGGACTGTGGCATATGTATGCTGAGTAGAGGGGTAGTAGGCTCAGGTTTTATTTAACTATGCCCCTTTAAGCCCCTACCATTGCTAACAGTTTGGCCACACACACCCACAATTTGAAATTTAATTTCTTACTAACATTTTTGGAGGGGGGTCAACATAATTATTGGGCCTTGGTGCCAGGTACACCTCTGCCCATGAAACTTGTACACGAAATGGGGTATTTGGTTGTCAATAAGACATAAAGGCAGTGTGGATAAAAATCGATTTCTTTTAAAAAATCTAAAATCTGAATTTTTTGATTTTTATCAAATTTATTTTAATAAAATGCTTTGAGTAAAAAATCTAAAAGATAGTTTTCTATTTATATATCTCTAGCTTCCTTGTTACCTCCTCCCATGCTCGCCTTCAGGACTCCTCCAGAGCCTCTCCCATCCTCTGGAACTCCCTGCCCCATTATGTCTGATCAGCCCCTACCCTGTCCACCTTTAAGAGATCCCTGAAAACTCTTATTTAGGGAAGCCTATTCCACACCGACCTTACAACAACTGTCCCCGAGCCACCCCCATCAAATCATTCTCTGCAGCTATTACCTTTTGTACCACCACCACCCCGTCACTTTAGAATGTAAGCTCTACGAGGAGGGCCCCCTTGTATCTTTTGTATTGAACTGTACTGTAATTGTGTAGTCCCCCCTATACATTGTAAAGCGCTGCGTAAACTTTTGGCACTATATAAATCGTGTATAATAATAATAATAATAATAATAATAATTTAGGATACATTCATATTTTAGTTTTTTCAGCATGAAATGGAGCTTAAGTATGTAGCATGAGGCTGTATATTATGCAATATTTAAATTTTTGGTAAACTCATTCAATGAATCCAAACTCTGCAACCTGAGATAACATGCACTGCATTGATGCATTCACACAATTTCGAAGTAACTATGAAATAAAACAAAGTTCAGGAATATTCCTTTATCCCATTGTTTTGCAAATATATGTACACTACAAACTGTATGATTGAATCGGTTGTGATATCGCTGTTTTACTAACCTGACAGCTTATTATTCTAACTAGGAAACCTTCAATTTGTTTGCAAATATTAAAAGATTCCAACTACCAGCAAGATTAAGTCCTTTCATTTAAAAAGCACCTGTCATTTCAGATCCATCATGGCAGCACCTGTTAGCTGGCATCCACTCACCTTCTCCCGCCACGTCCCTCACCTTATTGTGTTACTTGACGCATCACCAGCCATCCCATTAAAGTGAATGGGACTGTTGGTGAGTCAACAGCGCGTCAGGAGAGGAGGCGCTGCGGGACAGAGGTGACAGTTGCCCTTTTATTAGGATTTAAATAGAGTTGATTTAAATCATATCCACCCTGTATGAAGGCATGTACAGCAGTAAAAACATTATCAGAAATTCGAACTTGCTCCAATAAATTTACACAGAAAATATACAGAAAAATGACTTCCTGTTCTGAAAGGAGAAGTCTCCTAATAGAGATAAATAAGTAAGAAACCCAAAGTGAAAGGCAAAAATAATGGTTTTCCACAGAAAAGATTAGCTGAAATTCAGTAGGTGTGTCATGTGGTCAGTATAGATGAACATATTGCAGACTAGAGATCTATGTTTAGTTTGTCACTTGTACATGTCCAACACCCACTCCTCAAAAATGAGGAATAAACACCTTTTATTATTTGATCTTTGATGCAAGTCACAGTATGTGAATATTTTAGAACAGGAAACGCTCCAACACGCTATATGCCTTTACCTAAAGAACAGCTCATCAAATAATTTTCATGTATTTTGAAGTCGGGGAGATTGCTGTTAAATTAACAAGAAAGATAAAACAAAAAACACAAGTTTCCGTGCACCAATTTTCCCTTTAATGTCTCAGTTTATGCACAGAATAGAGCAACTTAAAAACATATTTAAAACTATTGCACACATGGTCTTGTTCTTTTCTTGGAGTAACAGTTACCAATAAAAAAAAAAAAAATTGTCCAAGGCATTTTATAAATATTCCACAGGCTAATCCGAGAAGATCCTCTACCCTTTTTTACATGTACACAGTATTTTGACTAAATACAGGCATAAGAAGTGCAAATGTGAAAATCCTAAACTATAAAAAAATAAAAAAAAAATAAAAACAGGATTATCTCTTTGATAAAAGCATCTATCAGTGATGATAGAAAATATTAAGACATATGTCCACAGTAACAGCAGCAGTACCACAAATAAACAGTGGACAAGCTGTCAAATCCCTGTGCAATATATAGAGAAAGATAAAAAGGGGATAAAGCCAGCAAGCAAGGTAAATTAAAGCAAATTTAAAGTCTAGTAAACAGTATCTAATGAAAATGTAAAAACTGTCTGGGTCCAACACCAGTACAAAAAAGGTAAGTAAATCTCCACACCAGGACAGAGATTAGCTGGTGCTGAAATGGGTTCTGAAATATATGTGGAACATGCCAGCAATACACATGAGATCTTAAAGTGGTTGTAAACCCTTACATATACCCAGTGAAGTGACTGGTCTCAGGTGATACACAGATAAAACAAATCCTCCTACATAAGCTCCACCTGTCTGTCCATCTACAGTCTTCTCTAGATCCATTCAAAGTGCTGAATTATAACGTTTATCTGAGAGTTCAGAAAAAAAGAAGGCGAAGAGAGCTGAAGTTACACTCTACAGAGCTCAGTGGAGAGCTCTGAGAGTTCATTGGAGGGAAGGGACACACCCACCTTCACACAGCAACACAGCTGAGGCTATCAGCTGGAGGTCCCTCCCGTCACCATTTTTCTCTTGGTGTCAGAAAATCGTGTCCGAAGTTATTCATGCAGGTAAAAGGAACAGCAGCAGACAGAAATGACACTAAGCCCTGGTTTACACCAGTGCTATTTGTCAGCACAAAATCGCATGACAAGTCGCACTCCATTGTCGGCAATAGAACCATTCGAATCGTTGTGACTCAAGTCACAGCACTACTTTTTTGCGATTTCATTGCAACGTGCATAGACTTCTGTTACATTAAATTGCAAGCCGCCGTGAAATTAGAGGTCCAAATAGCACCAATCTGTGGCTTTGGAATCGAGTTGAAGTAGTGCGATTTCAAAGCCACGCTGGTATGAACCAGAGCTTAGTGCTCTTAATTGTGAAAAGTCCACATTATAGAGGGATATATGCTTTGTACATATTTAATGTCTGAGGTTTACAATTACTTTACTACAAGGCTATACATAATGGGGTTGATTTTCTAAAACTAGAGTGTGCAAAATGTGGTGCAGCTGTGCATGGTAGCCAATCAGCTTCTAACTTCAGCTTGTTCAGTTGAGCTTTGACACAAAACCTGGAAGCGGATTTCTATGCAGAGTTACACCAGATTTGCACTCTCCAGTTTCCAGTCTCCTCTTTTAGTAAATCAACCCCAGTGTGTATTTCTATAAAAATGGGACAAAGGGTTCAACAGGAATTCTATTTCCAGAACCAGAAGGTCCTAAACTGAACACTGTACTTGGATGCAGCATAAGTACAGTGCACACATTTCTCCTATGGGTTAAAAAAACAAAGCATTTACAGAAACTATGTGATTCTTTGCATAACAATGTTTCAAGTTTAGAATGCATCATTTCTCAGGAACCTCATGAATGAGGTCACTAGACCAGGAATGCAAATGATACAAGATGTGAATTATCTATATATACTGCTTTTCGTTTGGTTTCCTTTTTTGTCCTTGTTTTTAGGTAGAACTTATGCTATCCCCAGAAATGAGTGCACTGTGTTCCCTTTCAAACCAAAAAGTTTAGGGCAGGGGTGTCCAAACTTTCTACACCAAGGGCCAGTTTACAGTCCTTCATATAAAAACTTTAGGAGGCCAGATTGTGGCCTGTGGGAGTAGAAAATGTCCAGGCATCAGTGAGAGCAAATAATGCCCCATCTTTGGTGTCACTGCAAGAAATAGTGCCCCATCATCTGTGTCAAGGGAAGGAATTGTGCCCCATTGTTGGTGTCATTGGGAGCAATGACACCAACAATGGGGCACAATTCCTTCCTTTGACATCAATAATGAGGCCCTATCATTTCTGCCCTATTGGTGTCAGTGAGAGGAATAGTACCCCATTGTTGGTGTCAGTGATAGGAATTATGTCCTATTACTGGTGTCAGTGGATGGAATAGTGACCCAAAGGCAAACAAGGGGGAGCAGTTTAGAGACCACTGCTGGTCTAGAGGGAGAACCCTTTCTTACTTTTTTTTTAGCACCCATATCATGTCCTCCAAAGCAAGAATAGGTGCTAAAAAGGTAGCTGTACTCCTAAAAGCCACTGTTCGTACATCAGGAAGACCTAGACTGTCTTTACCAATAAATATACAAAGCTACGCTGCCTCTGCTTAGATCTCAATGCGTCTGAAAGCTGAAGATTAGAGAGTGTGATCTACTTCAGTCTGGCTAACAAAGAATAGTGACCACATAAGGCCATATTTTATGTCAGCTTCTAGTGGTGTCTATGCATGGAGCAGTGGTACAATAAGGCATTTACTAGAGCACATTGGCTGTGTTGCGACCACAAGCTTGTGTGCAGCTAAAGACATCAGTTTAAAGATCTAAAAGCAGCCCAGGGCTTCCTGATGGCCTAACAGTTGTGTTTAATGGCAATACAGCAAGGCTTTTTTTCACAATTGCTGGCATTATTCACATTTTTAACTTTACATACAACATAACCTTAAATAATATATATATATACAAATACAAGAAATATTTAAGGCACTTTTTATATTAAAGAGAAACTTGTTCTCCAATATTTACTATCACAATACATTGCCAATACCCGAATTAAAAAAAAAAAAAGAACATGTTAAAACGAATAAAAACTGATAAAAACTGTAAAAAAAAAATGGAAGACTGCTGGACTTCTATCAGAAATCACATATTTGTCCCCACAATTAAGAAATAGAAACTTTAATCAGAATAGTTCAAGCCAATCACTGTGCTCCAGGCCTGCCTGGTTGGTGTGCGATTGGTGAATTAACTGTCCAGTTTTAGCCATCCTTTTTCATAGTCCTGTAGTAATTCTAAGAAATAGCGAGTGCCAGGTTCAGCATCATACCAAATCTCATACTGCGTGTCTCGTGGATTACGGAAATGCCGATGCACGCGTAGGACTTTACCTGGGAACCAAGTTTCATGCTCGCCATCGTCAAACAAATGCAGAATGCGTTTTCCCACTAATTCTGGAAAAACTTTACTTTTGCCGCACTTGGACCGAACCCGTCTTCTCCGTTTATAAGTCATTAGTGTTCGGTCTCTGTAGCTTTTTTTACGGCACACTTTTTTTGCCTGTAGCTTCTCTGTACCTCTCTTCTCAAGAGGCCTCCGCTGTAAGGCCTTATACACACGGCTCCCTGGGGACTTATAGACCTTCTGTAGTCTCATTATCAGGGAAGCCTTGCCTTTCCTAGGTGATACAGTCTCTGACTCCTTTGATGGACTGGGTGCTTGGGTTTCCAATTTTTCAGAGTCTTTTGTGGAGCAACTATCTGTTGAGAGAGAATTATACAAAACACGTTTAATAAAAAAAAAAAAAAAAAAAGAAGAGACCACCACAAGACGACTGACAGGAAACAATAGCAAGCAAAAACATGGTAAGTGACAATTAAAGGGGAAGCATTCTCCTTTTTTTCAGAATCATCTTATTTATGTGATTTTTTTTTCTTTGCACACAATATAGTATAATATACATCCAGAACAGTCAAATATAAAGAGTAGTTCCTTGGACATCTCCCTGTGCGGTTTTAGAAAAGCAGAGAAGAAACAGCTAGAAAAAAAGCAAAATTCACTGAAAAAATAAAGAACACCTCTAAATACTGTTGGGATCAAAACATAATCCAGTGGAGTTTCGGAATAACACCCTATATACCCTATTGAAAGAGACTAAATCAGACACATATGGAAAAATATGAGCAGATTGTGAGCTTCTTCTTCCTCAGCATGTTATCCATGGTAAGGGCTGACACAGTCAACAAATTGGTCTGTATTAGTTTATTCGTTAGGTAAGGAACTATTTGAAAATTGGCAACCTCCATACTTCAAAAAACATAACACAGCTCTCATTAGAAACAGGAAAAATGGAGTTCTTCTTTAAAAAATCTACTTTCTAGAAGGCTCGATTCACACTACGACGACTTGACAGTCACGGGACTTGAAGCAACTTCAGGGAATGCCAGGGTAATCTTCCTGTAATGTAGGATCCAAATCACATCAATTAAGAGGATCCGACTTCCATTAAAGTCTATGGGCACAAGTTGGATAGAAGTCACTTTGAAGTAGTACAGGAACCTTTTCTAAAGTTGGAGACTCCCCTATTGTCACTTTTACCTATAGGCAAGCCTTATTCTAGGCTTACCTATAGGTAGTGGAAATATCTCCTAAACATGTGCAGTTTAGGAGAATTTTACCTTGTAGTGCGCTGTCATCGTCGCATGCGCTGTGAAGAAACGGACCTCTGTGCCGTTTCTTCTTGAGCGTGTGCCGTGACAGGCGGCTCCGGTGCACAGGAGTGACGTCAGCCAGTCACACAAGATGGTTGCTTCCTGCAGCGGGGACAGCGCAAACTTCGTTTGCAGGCAAGTGCCACATAATGGGCTAGTATGCGATGCATACGATCGCATTATGCTTTTACTTTGCAGGAAACAAAAGAGGAAGTAAAACCCATCAGGGTTTACTTCCTCTTTAAGAAAGCTCTCTATAGACTAACATGGGATTTCACATGTCATGCTACTTGGGGTCTCACATGTCGGATCCCAGGTCACGGCAGTGTGAACTGATCCTACAGGAAGACAACAATAGTGCAATCAAACCATTAACTGAATGTGTATGCTTTTACAGCAGAAAAAACTTTCTCCCAAGGATTTAGCATACGGTTCCATGCAAATTTTACAACTTTCAGCTTGATACTGATGAACAAGCTGCAGGAGGCATACACTGCAGTGGTTTGGGCTGTTGGGGGGAGGGGGGTTGTGGAGTGGCTTGCTGGGAAAAATGGCACATTTTTATATGTGGTTTTGCTGTCTAATGCTTTGGGTTTTTTGTTTTTTTTTTGGCAAAAAAAGTACAAATACCAATAAAAAGCAAGAACAGGAGAAAGGAATCAATGACAAAAACAGTTGCTCTATTCTGCTAATCACATTATTTTTAAATTAGCCTCGAGTTCCTTGGGTCAAGGGCAACGTTACCTTTAAATGCATGTACTCAATATCCACTACCACATGCAGGAAATCTTTTATGTAGAATATAGACAAGTGAATTCAGAATTCACAGTAAGGAGAACAATGCCACTGTGTATTTTGCGTTGCCCCAAGGGTTTTAGCTGGCAGACACAAGTCACAATAAAATTATTGGCTGGTGATTCAGGTTCCTATTGCACCCATGGAATATGGATAAAAAAAACATGACACTAGGGAGGTAATAATGACTTTTAAGCTACTTTTATCAGAACTGCTGGAACTCTACACCTATTTTATATTTGTACATGATGTTTTCTCGCAGACATTCAAATTGAAAGGCTGTTGATGTGTATAAGCTTTGCCATTCATTCGCAATGCTGTTAACCAAGCGTCTATATATTACATATACACAGACAAAAAGCATTGATGGAAAGTACAGTAAATCACAGCAACCAGATATGTCAGCACTAATGGGATTATTCAGGTGAGCAGTTGTAAGGTGTCAAAATCAATGTGTGAAAAAAAAAAAAAAAAAGACAACAATCTGTTAAGTCACTCGGTAAGGCGGATATCAATACTGCCAGTTGTCCTTCAGCTCTAAAAGCAGATGGGACTGACTGTTGAAGTTATTTTCCTCACCTGTTTGAGTAACGTGACCCTTTGCTGACACTTTTCTAGAACATTTTACTGTATTATTAGGCTTTCTATGCCCTGCTTTGCATAATACTGTGCCGCTGCTTTGCTGACCTCAATCTACACTCTTCATGGCTGCCTCTCTTTGCCTTGCACAGGTGCCTCGAATTTATACTGGTCTTTTCTTTTTCTCTACGTCCAATTTCCTGCTGCTTGGCCGTTTTTATGTTTATTACTTTTTTTTTTTCTCAGTGGTATCATTTGTATACCAAATGTAATTTATATCATTTGAATCCTTTATTCTTCCTCCGTGCACCCCCCTCCCCAGCCTCAGTGCCCATTTCACTGACAGCGACATGGCAGAGGAGTTTTGTAGTAGGAGTGGTCGGAGCCTGATGAGAAACAGCCGCTATTCATCCTCAGGTCCGACATACTCTTGATCGACAGTGCACATTCATGACAGCTTCCCAGCACAGCCACACCCCACACCTCTGTACACCAGCTGGGAACTGGCCTTAATTACCACCAGTTTCCTATTCTGCAAACTGGTGGCAGTTCTTTAGGAATCTGTTGCTGCCAAAAGTTCTTAAAGTGGCAGTAAAACTATCTGAATTTGGCGAATTATATGCAGGTTGTTCGAAAGGGAACTGCCACCAAATAAGTGTTCTGAGAGCCTTATTAAAATCTGATTGTGATCTTTAAATGGATTGTAAAGTCTGAAAAAATAACTAAAAATAATAATAAAGACAAACATGTCATACTTACCTGCCCTGTGCAATTGGTTTTGCACATAGCAGCCTGGATCCTCCTCTTCTAGGGTCCCTCTTCGCTGCTCCTGGCCCCTCCCCCCGTTGAGTGCCCCCACAGCAGGCAGCTTGCTATAGTGGCACTGAGTCGAGTCACAGCTCCCTGTGTCCATTCAGGCATGGAGCTGCGGCCAGGCCCCACCCCCTCTTGCCCCTGATTGGCAAACTGACTTTGATTGACAGCCGAAGAGCCAATGGCGCCGCTGCTGTCACAGCCAATCAGAAGGGAGAGTCCTGGACCGCTAAGACACTTGTGGACATCGCTGGCGAGAGATGGGGCTCAGGTAAGACATTTGGGGGGTGCTGGGGAGGCTGCTACACACAGAAGGTTTTTAATCTTCATGCATAGAATGCATGAAGATAAAAAACCTTCTGCCTTTACAACTCCTTTAAGTATGCCAATACAAGATGGGTTTCTGCACTAAGCACACCTAATACAGTTTGTATGTCTTGTTACAACACTATTACACAACATAGGTTCATGGATATTACTATACATATACAGTAAAAATCTGCTAACCTTAGCTTAAAGAGGAGCTCCAGTCTGGAAAAAAATAAAATAAAAAAGTCAGCAGCTACAAATACTGTAACTGCTGACTTTTAGCGCAAGGACACTTACCTGACTAGGAATTCCACGATGTTGGCACCCCAAGCTGATTCCTCAATCAGCTTCGGGTGCAGGCGCTGGCATTGTAAGTAAGGGAAACCGTCAGTAAAGCCTTCAGGCTTCACAGCTGCTTTCCTACTGCGCATGCACGAGTCATGCTGCGCTTTTTGAATGGTCCCGCAAACTTCTGGGACCAGTGTGTCCTTTTTCCAACTCAGTGATTCGGTTTTTGAATTTTTTGCTGACATGTTGGTGTTAGATCTTTTACTTGGATTTTATAAGCTGCACTGAGAAAATACAGCTGGATAAAACAAAAAATGGTGCGTCTTCATTTCAGATTGCGAAGCAACAAAATTTGATTTTAATGGGGAGTGATTCTTTTCTATACCCACTGTATATATACTTAACTATTTTCAGGCCACTTGGGTCCGGGCACGTGATCCGGCTCCCCCGTGTCAGCCAGCGACGACTGCATGGTAGAGGAGGGAGCACAAAGTCTAAGGGTGATATCCCCACTACAAGCTTTACTAGCCATTGTCGGAGAGCTCCCTCTATCACTTAGCCATTGACTTTTCTGCTCCAAAGTGATATTTGCATACTAAAGATTTTTTCAAAAGGTAGACACAGACCTTTTCTGGTTAACCCTGACATTCATATATTTGCAATAAAGGATTTCTTTATTATGGCAGGTCAAATGTAACCTGAAACAAGTGATCTTAGTCTGCCGAGTTCAGGTACATAAAAAATAAAACATTTTCACTGGTTGCTGTGGGCTGCTGTATCCTGTGTGTAAAGACAGTTTAACTGGTATTATATTACTGATGAACCTCCATTCTACTTTAGCTCATAATATTAGCATTCACATAGCATCATTCAGGCACATGTGAGAAGCAGACAGACATACTTATAGATTCATACACACAGGTACGCATACATACATACATACACACACACACACACACACACACACACACACACACACACACACACACACACACACAGTAGCACACTCCTGGGTCATGTGATTAGCAAAGATCACATACGTACTTGTGTGTATGCAGCCCAGACTGTGTGCAGGAACCTGAAAGATACAAAGTATATGGATGAGAGCCCACAGTAAAAGAAGAGGTGCCAGATAAAAGGTTAAATTAAATTCTATAACTTGTCCACTACTACCCAACATTGGAGGTGTGTGACCCTCGCCAAGAGCCTTCAAGCAAAGTCTCCGTATGTTATGCAGCAACAGTCTGAGATCAGTAGTGATTTGTGGCAGTATTAAAAGAGAGATAAGACTTTTCTTTTTTTTAAATCATACTTACCTAGGTGGATGCAGCATTGATGCAATGCTGCATCTCTCTCCCCCATCATCTCTAAGGCTGAGAATTACACCGCTGATTGCTCAATTCTCCCAGCTGCTCTGAGCAGAGAGTCGGGACTGTCAACCTCCAGTTCTCTGCTTTGGAGCTGTGGAGAGCTGTGGAGGGGGCAATTGCCGAGAGGCTGAGCCAGGTGCCGGTCCAGGCTCCTGGGTGGATCCTGACCATATGGTCGCAATCTTTCCCCAGTCTGGACCGGCTCAATGACGTCAGGCGATAGTGGGCTTTAGCCGATGTCGGCTGAAAACGGGTCACAGGAATGCACCGTACAAGCTTTGTCTGTACAATTTCCTCACAGAGAATTTTGTGATGGTGAAAGTAAACAAAAAAAACACCACCATAAAGAAAAACCCATACGCTTACACATTCAATCTAAATAGGTTCCATTCACAGCAAAAAAAAAAAAAAAAAAAAAATGTTAACAAATGGCTTAGCACATAACTATGATTCAAATATAATTAAAAAAAAAAAAAAAAAAAAAATTAAAAAAAAAAAAACTGTGCTTAGTGCTGGCATCCTCATCCTTTAGAGACACAAACTTAAAAGACTGTACTTGTATGATGCCAGAAAGAGTATACCGTGTTTCCCCGAAAATGAGACCTAGCATTATTTTTTTTTATTTTTAGGAGGGCTGCAATATAAACCCTACCCCAAAAATATGCCCTAGTTTAAAAAGCTTGTAAAATCCTATAATCCTCTCTATTACATAACAGGGAGGGGGGGGGGGGGGGTTCTGTGCCCTGTACTGTACTCCAAGAAATGGATTCTACAGGTAAAGCCCCGCACACACGGGCCGAATGTCCGCTCGGCCGGCTTCTGTCGGACGTGCATGCTGAAAAAACAGCAGCCAACCGGCTCCTGATCAGCGCTTTCAGCCAATGGCAATGACAATGCAAAGGTCAAGAAGGAGCGCAACAGAACCCATAGTAGCTTGCAGTATCTTATGCCCAAAACTGGCATTAGAAGGGGCCTGAACATCTACTTGTTAAAACGCCTAACAAATGTGTGAACACTAGACCAAGGGGCAGTCTTGCTAATCTGAGAAACAGATACCCCGATGCTGAAAAGCAAAATCACTGGATCTGGTAATGTTTTAAAGGAAGGGAGGAACCCCATCCTTTTTACCCAGTTCCCGACCGGCGCACACAGATGTACGTCGGCAGAATGGCACGGACAGGCAAATGGGCATACAGATACGTCCCTTTAAATTTGCCACCGTGCCATCGCGCGCCAGTCAGGTCCCCCGTGAGTCGGATCGCGGGTCCCGCAGACTCGATCGCTGCGGGGATACCCGCGATCGTCTCACGGGGAGGAAGAACGGGGAGATGCTAAAGTAAACAAGCATCCCTCCGTTCTGCCAAGCAACAGTGTCACTGATCTCTGCTCCCTGTGATTGGAGCAGAGATCAGTGATGTGTAAAACACAGCCATGCCCCCCACAGTTAGCAACACGCCCCTAGGACACACTTAACCCCTTCACTGCCAGTGTCATTTACACAGGAATCAGTGCATTTGTATAGCACTGATTGCTGCATAAATGACAATGGTCCCAAAAATGTTGAAAAATGTCTGATGTGTCCGCCATAAATGGTCGCAGTCACAAGGAAAAAATAATGCGTTTTTTTTTTTTCAAAATTTTTGCTTTTTTTTGTTTATAGCGCAAAAAAAAAAAAAAAGCTGCAGGGGTGATCAAATACCACCAAAAGAAAGCTCTATTTTTGAAAAAAAAAAAAAAGACATCAATTTTGTTTGGGAGCCACGTCGCACGACCGCGCAATTGTCAGTTAAATTGACGCAGTGCCGAATTGCAAAAAGTGGTCTGGTCTTTAGCCAGCAAAATGGTCCGGTCTGAAAGTGGTTAAATTTGAATGAACTTTTCTAATCCACCTAGCAATGGTTCTTCAGGTGATGAGATCTTTATCTTGTATTTAGATGGCTGAGAAAATCTGCCAATTTTCCTACACTGTCCACTGAACATTGGTTGATGGTGCTTGGAAGGACTTGCCCCTTAACAGGAGATCATTCATGTATCCCACAACGTGAATCCCCCGAGAATGGAGCAGAGATAGGACTGGAGCAGGTATCTTGGTGAAGGAACCAGGGTGCCATGGACATATCAAAGGGGGTGGCAACAGCAAAATGGAGATAGGAATTAGGAGAAAAACTGAGATGCAAGTAAGCGTCTCTGATGTCCACTGAGGTCAGAAGTTCCCAAGGGAGGCAATGGCCAATTTCATGTAGAACTTTTGGGCACACAAGAGCAAGTGGAAAGTTTTATATCTAGAATGGGCTGAGTTTTGCCTTGGAAACAGTAAACAGATCTGAGTAAAAAACATGAAATTATTCTTCATTCAGATCTGCCAGTATTTGTGAGTAAAAAGGCTAAATCAAGAGCATCAATAGGGGCAGAGGCAGAGTTTGAAAAGCTAGTAAGTAGCCCCTGGAACTGACACTCAAGGCCCAAACGTCTGAGATCTCTTGAGATCAGGTGGCCAACAAGGCAGATAGATGCCCCCCCTCCCCCACTCTGACAAGTGGTGGATCCCCTTCATTAGGAAGGCTTGAAACTGGCCTCGGTGGTCAACATCTGATGGAATTATGTTCCAGGTTTAAAGTAGCACTTTAGGCAAAACTTTTTTTCATTTTGGCTAGAGTAAGGGAGGGTTAGAACCCGTCAGATTTTTTTTCTTTTTTGCCATCTGTGTCCCATTAGAGAGATTTACCTTCACTTCCTGTCCCATAGCCAAAACAGGAAGTCAGGAGGACATCCCTGCAATTTAAGGGAATTCCTTAGGGACCCCCGGGTCACCAAAACTAGTGTCCCCATTGAAAGCAGCAGAAAACCAGCAGCAGAAAACCACACTAGGTGCCACTCCCGTCAGCTAACAGTAAACCGAGGCTACAATTCGCACAGGCTCACCAAAATTGGACAATAAAAGATTGGAAAAACTTTGCCTGTCTGATGAGTCTCGAATTTAGCTGTGACATTCAGATGGTAGGATCATAAGTTGGCGTAAAAAACATGAAAGCATGGATCCATCCTGTCTTGTATTAATGGTTCAGGCTGGTGGTGGTGTAATGGTGTGGGGACATTTTCTTAGCACACTTTGGGCTCCTTAGTACCAATTGAGCATCATTTAAATGCCACATTCTACCTTAGTATTGTTGCTGACCATGTCCACCCCTTTATGACTACAGTGTACCCATCTTCTGATGGCTCCTTCCAGCAGAATAATGCACCATGTCACAAAGCTCAAATTGTCTCAAACTGGTTTCTTGAACATGACAGAGTTCACTGTACTCCAATGGCCTCCACATTCACCAGATCTAAATCCAACAAAGCACCTTTGGGATGTAGTGGAATGGGAGATTTGCATCATGGATGTGCAGTTGACAAATCTGCAGCAACTGCGTGATGCCATCATGTCAATATGGACAAAAATCTCTGTGGAATGTTTCCAACACCTTGTTGAATCTATGCCATGAAGAATTAAGGCAGTTATGAAGGAAAAAGGGTATACCTAATAAAAAGTGGCCGGTGAGTGTAATTTTTTTATTTTGCCCATAGTTACCCTTCAAAGGACTATGGGGACAACTTATAAAAAGGACACACTGTGCAAGCCACGCAGCAAACATTTTCTAGACATTGGCAGCTGATGGCAAAATCTTGGAGTGGATAGAGACCCCCACCCCCCCCCCCCCACTGGGACCCCCCTCTGCTGTCAAAATGCACACAATTGGCTGTTCCAAAAAGTTAACAAAAGTTTTCCCAACAATCCCATCCAAACGGGGACAGCCATATATGGATCGAAACTAGTCTGGTCCCGGAGTAAAAAATAAATAAATATGCTTCATTAGTAAAAGGCACGGTGTGGGCAATTTTAGCTGGAAATAGATGTGGTACACTAAATTACGTAAATTGCCATGAGAAAGTAAAGCCTTTTCATCATAGACAGGCAACCAGGTTGCAAGGACTGGATCACACAATGCATCAAATGCTCCTTCCAGTTCTTTTCAGTGATTGTTTTTACTAATTAAAATATTTTTAAAGCTACTCTGGCACCAATTAGAATTTTACATAAAGCGGTTCGCTAAAAAAAATAAAATAAAAAAAAGTATTACCATCTACCTCGCCTATCTCCTCAGTTGCTGAGGAATAATTCCCAGGCTCCAGGGCAGTTGACACTTCTGGTATGGGAGTGCTGATCTTCTGGGTCTTTGGCAGTATTCAGTTGTCCTACTTGATGACCTCCACATCACTACAGGGCACTGTGGTGACATTGAGGTCAACAAGAGAATGTTGTGGGGAACCCATGAAATCCACACTACCCAAGTATCAGTTTTCCAGCAGTATTTAGGTGAATAGTCCTCAGTAGCAGAGTGGCATCTGGCAGCAGGAGAGGTATTTACACTCTCAGGTAACAGCATTATTTATAATTTTATATTGCAGACAGGATCACTTTAAAAAAATTAAAAATGTACCAAAGGGTAATATGTTGGATGCCACCCGACTTTCTTTTTAAAATCCTAGTTAACAAGAGGTCATAGGCTATAATACTTTTAGGCATGGTCCCAGAAGAATAGAGTCAAAATTATGATCTCCATACGTATTCCACGTTAGCAAACATTTATACAAAGACAAGCAATGTAGGAAAAAAAAAACAGCAAAAGGGAAGGTGTTGCTGTGCCGGCGTCCCATTGTTGTCTACTGAGACATGCAGCTGCATGGACACAGCCACTCTGTCCCAATAGGACATCCTACAGGGTGAGTTTGGGGACTGGCACTCACACCCATGTCATATTGGAGACAGCGGAATGAGCGGATGTGTCCATGGAATGCATGCAAACACCCGTGTTTCCTCACATGTAGCAAGTATGTCATCACCCCTTGTGAACGAGGCCTAAAGAACATGTGTACCCCAATTACCCCCAGTAGTGACAAGAGAGATATATACTTCACGTTTTGTTTGATTTTTTCGTTTTTTTTAAGTTGTCTGACTAAGTTTTGGATAGCATGTTTAAAGCGGTCCTGCACACACTTATTTGACTTCATGTCATTGTTTTCCTAATCAGGCAAAGAGTGCTAAATGATCTTTTTTTTCTATGTTACCTTATTATTGCTGGCCCGGTAATTCCACACCTGCCTCTGTGCCTGCGGCTGTGGGCGGGGTCTGTGCGGGTATCCGCATCATTTCCTTTGAGTGCCGCACTGTCTCCTGGGATCTGGTGTCATTCACCCCAGGAGTCAGTGCGGACAGCCGACCCGAAATCTCGCGTGATTTTAAGGGTGTGAGTTTTTTTTTACGCAGCTCCGCGCTGTTGCCCGTGCGCATGCGCGGGAACCAGCGAGGCATGCTGGTTCCCATAACGAAAGGGAACAAGGAAGTGATTGCTTGTGGGCTTCAGATGCCCACAAGCAAAATGACAATTCAGTTGTTTTCATTTTAAAAGTGCAGATTTTATGAAAAAACGGACATGGATACCGGACGGACACCGTTTATTGTTAGACTGATAATATTTGTAACATGAGAAAAAAAAAAATAAGTGTGTTCAGAACTGCTTTAAAAAGGAGTTGAAAAAGGTATAAGAAGTCTTTGTTTATCTTAATGCATTCTATGCATTAAGATAAAAAACCTTGCATGTGTAGCAGCACCCCCTAATTACTTACCCGAGTCCCTTCTCACTCCAGCGATGTCCACGAATGTCTAAGCTGTCTGGGACACTCCTCTTGATTGGCTGAGACACAGCAGTAGCGCCACTGGCTCCCACGGCTGTCATTCAAAGTCAGTCAACCATTAAGGGTAGAAAGGGGGAGGGGCCAGGTCAGGGCTCCATGTCTGAACGCATACACAGAGCTCTGACTCGGCTCCCCCCATAGAAAGCTGCTGGCTGAGGGGTCACTCGATAGGAGGGAGGGGCCAGGAGTAGCAAAGAGGGGCCCGAGAAGAGGAGGATCCAGGCGTCTGTGCAAAACCAACTGCACAGAGGAGGCATGTAGAACATGTTTGTTATTTATTTTTGTTAAAACAAGACTTTACAATCGCTTTAAAGATCAAAATGGTTTTATTTCTGTGTCCCCGTTTATGAAATCTCATTTGTGTGGACACAGAAACCAAACATGACCCAAATCTTTCTATTACTGTTTGTGTGCAAATTGGATAGATTTCTCCTCGATTCATGTCCCAATGACAGGGGAACAGAATGCAATGGGAAACCTTCCCAACAGGGACAAAGACAGCATTAAAACCTGGATAGATGTTTTCATAGATCACAGGAAAAAACTTCATACAGCTTTAACATTTCACTCTTCTACCCAAAACTATAAATAAAAATTGCCTGGATATGGACTCCAGATTTACCCTAAAAAGCAAGTTATCCCTCAGTGTTCTAGATCACATACTTTCTACAATGCATCATCTAGTGGAAAAATGAACTGGAATATTATTATACAGGATTTATATAGCGCCAACAGTTTACGTAGCGAAAAGTAAAGTGCCTAACGAACATAACCATGTGCAATAGGACTCTCAACATGAATCTTAAGGATATCTAAAGCCATATGTTTTAGAGTAGGCAAGAGGTATTGACCCTGACCAGTTTTTATTGCGGTTTGCGTTGCCACTAGGAAGGTTTACTCCATTTATCTTGGTACTGTCACTGGGACTGAAATAGAAAATCCAAAAATTTGAGTTGTTACGATCACATGTAAAGGGGAAGCCCCCTCCTAGGCACCTGTTGTGGGACAACTGCCTAAGAAAAGATTTCTTCTTGCTTCGAGATGTGTATATGACAGAAGAAGCAAAAAGGGGAAGAAAAAAAAAAAAAAAAAACACACATCAAGGTTTAACCTCTTCCCTACTAAAACCACAAAGAATATGTTTTAGATATACTTTCATTTTACCTTTGGTAACATTTTTGTACATTAACCACTTCAATACCAGGCACTTAGACACCTTCCCGCCCAAGCCAATTTTCAGCTTTCAGCGCTGTCGCAATTTGAATGACAATTGCGCGGTCACGCTACACTGTACCCAAACAAATTTTTTATCATTTTGTTCCAACAAATAGAGCTTTCTTTTGGTGGTATTTGATCACCTCTGCGATTTTTATTTTTTGCGCAACAAACAAAAAAAGACCGAAAATTTTGCAAAAAAAAAAAAGTTTTTCTTTGTCACTGTTAATTTTTTTTGTAAATAAGTGCGTTTTCTTCTTCAATGACGGGCACTGATAAGGCGGCACTAATGGGCACTGATAATGGGCACTGATAATGGGCACTGATAATGGGCACTGATAATGGGCACTGATAGGTGGCACTGATGGGCACTCAGGTGGCACTGATGGGCACTCATAGGCGGCACTGATGGGCACTCATAGGCGGCACTGACGGGTACTTATGGGTGGCACTGATAGGTGGCATGGATGGGCACTGATAGGTGGGCATGGGTGGGCACAGATGGGCACTGATGGACGCTGATGAGTGGCACTGATGACACTGATGGGTGGCATTGCTGGGCATCCCTTTTTTACACATTTTTTTAAAATAAATATGATGTGCCAATCAGTGCCCATCTGTGGGCACTGATTGGCATATTTTTTTTTTTTTTAACATGTGGATGGCCATGGGGGGTGTACCTGGCCATCCACATGCTGGGGGCTTCCCTGGTGGTCCTGGGGGCTTCCCTGGTGGTCCTGGGGGCTTCCCTAGTGGTCTAGTGTGGGCATCTGAGGGGGGGCTGCGCTGATAAACAATCAGCGCATACCCCCCCTGTCAGGAGAGCCGCCGATCGGCTCTCCTCTACTCGTGTCTATCAGACGCGAGTGAGGAAAAGCCGATCAACGGCTCTTCCTGTGTACATCGTGATCAGCCGTGATTGGACACGGCTGATCACGTGGTAAAGAGCCTCCGCCGGAGGCTCTTTACCGAGATCAGTGTAGCGGTGTGTCAGACTGACACACCGCTCCACCGATCGCCGCGATGCGCGCCCCCACGGCGCGCGGCGGCTGTTATCCTGAAGGACGTCATAGGACGCCCAGTCAGGATAACGAAACCACTTCCCGGACGTCAATATGCTATTGACCGGGCGGGAAGTGGTTAAGCTTCACCGTTACACCTTTTAGAACAATTGTAATCAGTTTAGTTTCTCCCAATACCCCTCCACAGGCCACACTACTACTGCCCATGAAAACTGGGCTTCTGTCCCACCAACATCAAACAGTTTTCGGTGGAGGTCATCTTTATATACTTTAAGTCCTGTAAAGAAGGAAAAGTTTCACAGAAAACAGGATTTAATTTTAAAAATAATCTATAAGAGTGTACATGTAATGTCACCTTAATGGATAAGTTTACCTTTGGGAACATGTTTTTAGGGCAGAACATGCAACATCTTACCAATCCTACAGCTGCTTGGCTATCCCCACACTCTGTGACAGCAGTACAGGGAGAAGTTCTCCATACTAGCTGTCATTTTTTTTAAAACAGCTTGGCCATGCGGGGCTCCGCCCACGCGGCTGCGTCATTCATACACAGAGCTCTGGGTATGAATGAACTACAGGCCCCGACATTCTTTGTGGCTGTTGGCTTGTAGTTTTCAATGAACTACCACGGTTCTGTGAACGCTGTGATAGTCCATGGATTCTTCCTATCAGAATGCATCAGCTTCCTTGTACGAGGAAGCAGATACACGGACAGGTCTGCAGGAGTCCTGCATTGCATCAGCAGTCTGCTGATCACTGGTGCAATTCTTTACAGGCTCCTGCAATAAAAAATAATAAAATGCACATTTTGTACCTGCCAATATTTTTTATTTTTAAAGTGAACTTATCTTTTAAAAAAACTCAGAGCCATTTCTAAAAAGAAAAAAAAAAAAACAAAAACACACATTTGAGGAAAAACTCCAAAAATTAAGATCACCTCTCCTTATCTACAACATATCATGGCAATGGTGTGGGCAGGAACAAACATACAAAAGTTCCCACTGACTCTGATTATTATCAAATTTGTTTTAATAAAATGCTTTTGGAGTAGAAATCTAACTAAAAGAATGTTTTTTTATTTAAGATAGATTAATAATTAAGTTTATTCAGCATGAAATGGAGCTTAGTTGTGTAGCACGAGGCTGTATATTCTGCAATATTTACATTTTTAGTAAACTCATTTAATGAATCCAAACTCTGCAAGCTGAAATAACATGCACTGCATTGATGCATGCACACAATTTTACAGTAACCATGAGATAAAACAAAGTTCAGGAATATTCCTTTATCGGATTGTTTTGCAAATCTATGTACACTACAAATTGAATGATTGAATCGATTCTGATATAGCCGCTTTACTAACCTGGCAGCTTATTATTCTAAATAGGAAACCTTAATTTTGTTTGCAAATATTAGAGTCTAACTACCATAAGTACTTACCGTACATTTAAAGATCACCTGTCATTTCAGATCCATCATGGCAGTGCCTGTTAGCGGGCATCCACTCACCTGCTGCCGCCAACTCCCTCACCTTGCCACTGCCGCATCACCAGTCATCCCATTAAAGTGAATGGGACTGTCGGGACGGAATAGGATGGTCAGTGAGTCAACAGCAGGTCAGAGGAGGAGCTGCTGCGAGACAGACAGATGACAGTTGCTCTTTAAAAAATATTATTTAAATCAAAATACACCCTGTTCATAAGCAACAAAAATGTTCTGGCTGACAGATTCAGAAAATCAGTCAAATTCTATATTAATATCTTTACCCATTTAAAAAATAGCCACAACTTGGGCTTTATTTGGAAAGCTTAATATCTGTACCATTATACAATATCGAACAGTATGTTCTTTTTTTAAAAGATACCAATGCATACTTTTAAACATGAGTGATAAATCAGGTTTAACCATGTCAGCACATAAAAACAGTACACTCACCGAGATGATTCTGAATAGTATGTTCACAAAACAGGTGTAAAAGGTCTGGATAAACATCAGGCAACTGTTTAAGGGCTAGCAATTTTAGCATGCGAGATGGGCAGTCTTTTAGTTTAGTCTCTCTGAGCAGCTTTTCTTCAGATAGAGTAGTGGGACGAAGTGCTACCTTGTGCTTCTGCAAAACTGGATCTATAGATGTGCCCAGTTCTGGAAACAAAACTTCCTTTACCAAGTAAATAGGAATAAAAATTGCACCAGCCCGTATTACATGTGGGAATGGGCAATTTCGAGTAAACATAAAAGTCTCTAACTGAGACAGCAGCTTAAAAAGACGTAACCGAACCCCATCAAACTCTTGCCATATGTCACGGCCAGGTGACTCTGGAGATGGGTCATTTGGTCTAGAACCAGATTTGGTCTTTGCTGGAGTCTTGCTTCTCTCTACATCCTTGGTTTTCTCAAGCCAGTCCTCAAGCAAGCTAGATGGAGATCTTGCTACTGAACTGGTGACAGCTGCTCTCACCGATCGATGAAGTTCTGAAAACTGCCCAGATCCAGTCGGTACGAGCTCATCGGCACCTGCCAAAGACACATTAGCTTCCCCAAGGGTTGGAGATGATTCTGGAGCGCTAGGAGGTAGCGACTGTGTTCCATCAGCAGGTAGTAGGTACCTTCTAGACAATGCATGGGAAGCAGACTTACTGTTGGCTTCCTGGACTTCAGGTCCAGAATTGGAAAATTTCATTATTTTGTACTTACGGATCATGAATGCTTTTGAACTGCTGAAGCCAGCGCCATCATTTTCAGATCCCGAAAGAGAAGTCTCTGACTGGCATGAATCAACAGACTTTCTGGCTCTTTTTTCAGTGGACTGGTTTTGATGCTGTTGTGAAGGCAGGTTAAGATTTTTAGGGCAGAAAACAGCAGCTGGAGAATAAATAAAGGTTTGTGGAAGAAAAGTGGTGGGAGTTTGGATTGTATTTACAAATAGTGAGATATTTGCAGACTGTGGTGAACTGTGAACAGGCTCAGATATGCAGTTGTAATAACTGTGGCGTGGAATTGTCTCATTAGCTCGAGAAGAACAGTTCTGTTGAAGATGAAGAGTCTCTGGGGTCTGAGAAGTGCCAATTTCTTGACGTTTGTGTGGCAGTGTCTCAGCTGTCTGAAGGGATAGGCACTTAGTGGCATTAGACTGGTAGCTCTCAAGAGGTTGATCAGGCTTGCCTTCTGCAGTCTGAGGGTGGCAATTGCTTATAGCTTGAGGGGTAACGTTCTTCAAGGACGGAGATGTGCAGTTTCCCTCAAGCTGCTGTGATAAGTTTTGGGTTAACCGAGACTTGCATTTCTCATTTAAGTATAAGGACTGGCTCTTGGTCGGATATGCGTAATTGGCATAATTAAGTAGAGAGAGAGAATTTTTATTGGCATGTAAGCTGTGCTGTGCAAGATTTTCATGGGCCAGACTCCGTGTTACCTCTGATGCTCCTGGACTCCTTAGAGCCTCCTGAGCATTGGTCTCAGGTGTCTGAGATGGTCGGCTGTCTTGGCTTTGGCAGATAAATGTTTTGGCAGCAGTACATTGAGCCAAGTGAGAGGGTTTCTCAGAGGCCGGGGATGGAGAGTTTTCCATATTGGTACTAGGTGTTATTACAGTAGTGCGAGGCACGTGTAGTTCTTTTTTAGAATGGGCCATTATCTTTGTAAGCTGAGACAAGCAGCTCTCCTGGCTCTTAATGGACAAATCCCCAGAGACCTGAGATACGTTTTTTTCATTGACTAGTTTAGGGGAAGGCTTATGGCTACTGTGGGATGTATTCCCTTGGTCCTGTGTAGAGGAAAAAGTATGAGTTGTTTTTTTTAAGCTGAGATCCAGAACCTCTGTATCCATAGTATTCCTTCGGATGTGGGCATCCCGAGATTCTCTAGTTCTTGTAACAGCTTGCTGTTGTGTGCCTTCTGTATTATGGCACCCAGTATTTGCTATATCTGGAATAATTTCTTTTTCAATTTCCCCAGCTTTTTCTGAAGGGGGTGACCGCTGTGGAAAAAAAGAGGTAGATGTATTGTTCTTTACGTCACTTTCCTGGATGGATGGAAATGGGTGGGGTGCTGTCCCCTCTAAATAAGCACGGTATGGAGCAAGGCTAAACACATCATTAATCACTGGCATTGGGGGGGAGTTTGGACCATCTGCATCCACTTTAGAAGCTTCAGGAAGAGCACAGCCTGGACTTTGTATTGCCTTATTCTCATGACTAGACGTCCGATTGTCATTGCTCATTTGATGTTGGTAGATTGATCTAGAAGAGACAGATGACTTCAACACTGTAGAATTTTCATGTGCCGTATTGGCTGCCTGATTGTGACTACGAACAGTCTGCTTATCAAATGTAGCATTTGAAATTCTCCTGTGACCAAGAGTATGTAAAGAACCTGGTGATGAAGGCACCTTTGAGATTGATGAATTTTCTTTAACAGACTCGCTAGCAACCATGCATTTTGTGGGGTCCGCCGGTAATATCTTAGAAGTTCTATTTTGCTGAAGAGAGGAAACATGTGAATTCTTTTCTGTGATAGACTTTTCATATAAGGCTCTTTCATGCAAATCACTGTTCACAGGGCCTGAACCGAGTACATGCTCTTTATCCATATTTGCAGAGTTCACACAAAAATTTCTCCTGTTCATTTGACCAGATCCATACAATGAAGCTTTATCTATTTGGCCCTGGCAAACTTGTGGCTCTCTGGTTCTGGACATACTGTTAACCTGCAATTGTAAGGCAGCCTGAGCCTGACTAATTTGTGTATTGTCATCAAATTGAGCTACTGCTCTATGCTCTGGGTTTGCATGACCCGAATGCAGTTTTTGTGCTTTTGCATAAGTGGTGGACCCTTTTACACTAAGGGGCGACACAGACTTATCCACATTGCAGGAATAGAGACCAGATCTTTGGTGGTAACTGTCCATGGCACTATCATAATAAGCCTTTGAATACATATGTCCCATTCTGGTGTCTGGGTTACCTTGATAGTTAATACATTTGTAGTGCTCATGTGTGGGGGTAGTAAAAGCTGAATTTCTTGTTTTTCCTACAGAGACATTGCCTTCTGTACAGAGCAGCGGAATGCTGTGTTGTGCAAAGGGACGTAAGCGATCTGTAAAGACATCATCTTGGTAACAGGATGGAGAACTTCCCACTGAAGAATTTATTTCTGCTCTGTGTCTGTGAACAGAACCCAGCTCCTGCACACTCCGAGGGAGAGACGATGGACTAGTAGTTGCCTCAAGGTATCCATTATGCGCTGGATGAAAACTTTTCATCCCAGACACATATAGAGGTGAAGACGAATATGGAAAATGGGTAGAGCAGCTCCATTCCATATTAGGTGGGCACAGGGTCTGGGATCCTACATTAACACCCATTGACTGGAATTCTTGTGTCTGATAGGCTTTGTCAATAAAAATGCTAGAATTTCTGTATACTGGACGGGGTACAGCAATTGTAGGATATGCATGAGATGGAGACATATGGTAATTATTGACAGGGTGCCGGTGAGCTGGAAAATGGCTACTTGAATTATCTGACAATTGCAATGGATTATTTATCCTCTCAGCTTCTGGTCTTCGACACTTTGAAACTCCACCAGACTGCAAATTCTGATGCAAGGCTTTGCCTGCATATTGCAGATATGCTGTAGTTGAACTCCAAGGATTAAAGGAATGCTGGCCTTCAGTGTTGGACAGAGGGTACGTCAAGAAGTTTTTGCAAACCTGCAGATCTTTAGCAATCGCCTTTCCTGTGCAAGGTATAGAATGCTGCGGTGCTGCCTCCACCCGTGACATCTTGTTGTACATAGTGTGGTCCACAATTCCTGAATGCCTCTTCCCTGCCATCAGTTTTCAGTTGGTCCGGTCTGTCCAGCTACTCATGTGGGCTATATCCTTAATCTGTTAAAACAAAAAAATGCATATTAACCAGTGTATAAAATTAAAATTTAAGGTAAAAAAGAAAATGTTATCAGCATTAAATTATGGTCTGATTAAATAGGTATAATAATATTTATTATAGGCACTTGTATAGTGCCATCAATTTATGCATAGCTTATATATATATATATATATATATATATATATATATATATATAGTACAATCACATCAGCCATCATTTTCTTATTCAATTTCCTTTAGATTTACCATCAACTATGTAGTGCAAGTGCCTGCCTAATTGCAGACAAATTGAAAGTGATTAGGTTTGACCTCAAATTATGTGTTTTTGGTAAATCTATAGGAAAATTGTACATGAGAATTGCATAATGTATGACCAACTCACGTTCTTACATAGTATGGCCAATCTAGACAGGTGCCAGCATGTCTCTGAAGTGGAGGAGGAAACCGGAGTACCCGGAAGAAACCCACATATTTTGAATCTTGCTGTTGACAATGCAATTGCAAACATTTTTTAAAGGGGAAAAAAGTCTCAGGAGGATAATGATATGCATGTACGCTGGCACAACCTTAAGAAGTGCCATATATTCACATGTCTACATTGGGAAAATCCCCTCAGGAGTCAATGTTGAATCTCATGACAATTTACAATCAAAACAAAATTCTAATCTAGTCAAGGGAGCTCAGAAGAAAAACAGTGAGTAGCTGACATAAAAATAAACGTAACCGATGATGTATTCATATACTTTATTATTTATATTTAAATCCATGTCTATATAGAGAGGGTTTCAGCTTAACCCAAGTATGGTATTATAGTCCACACTCAAAAATGCAGGGGAAGTCTTTTTTTTTTTTAAGAGAAATCTTTATTCATATTCATATAATAAACCTAACAACTGATGTCTCACTTATATGTTAACAATACCTTTATAAACCTTTGATGTCAATATTAGTCTGTATAAACTGTCTGAAAATGACAGACTTCTGCACATTCACCTAATTCCATAATACAAATTTGCTCCAGACCATCTGAGCAAAAAAGGGAGTCACACAAAATGTCATAAAAGAAAGAAGTTTTTTTTTTTTTTTGAAGGGTCTATAAAAATAAAAAAAAAGGGATTTGTGGAGTTTAACTAAATATCAGCAACAACTTTCACTAAAATAATTGCAAAACCTGCCATATATAACAATGTATACACAACTATAAAAAATATTTAAAAAAGTGATCAACATAACTCTTGCAAAATTAAAGACGTACCAAATATTGCAAAAAACAAAACTGTAAACCACAAAATGCTGTGAAAGATTTAGGCCTCATGCATACTGGATGTTTTTGCAGCTGCTCATAGGAGTGCCTGCCATTTTTGTTTCCCACCTTTAAATAACCCTGCTTGTGTGTTTAAATATTAGATTATAGTTATTGCTACATGATAGTCAGTATTTAGGCTGCATTCACACCTGAGCGTTTTGTCGCCCCAAGCCTGAAGCTACAAAACGCTTGAGGGGAAAAAATAAATTATTCTCTATGGAGATGGTTCACATCTCCACTCCATGTCGCCTGAAGCCGAACGCCTGAAGCTCAAACAAGTTCCGGACCCTTTTTTGTCGCGCGAATCGGGCAGATTTGGGCGTTTGTATCCCCATAGAAACTAATGGAAACGCTCGATTCAAGCGACTAGCGCGACAACGAGCGTTTCTACGGGCGTTTTGTCACTGCATCTGCTCCCAGGAAGCAGTTGAACAAAATCTAAAAACATAGCAACAAATGATGACAGTGATGATCATTCTTCCTATTGGCTATCAAGAAAAACGCCTGACAACGCCGTATGCGAATGTGCAAAAACGACCGTATTCGCGCGACAAAACGCCGGTAAAACCGATTGGTAAAAACGCTCGTTCCGCTACGCTCAGGTGTGAATGCAGCCTAAAAAGGGATAATGCAGCCTGTGGCTATGATAAAGGCTATATGCCGAAACGCGTTAGCCCTTAATAAGGACTATCATGTAACAATAAAGATCTTCAAATGGATTTTGGAGTTGCCAGATACATTTGTTGTTGAGTGATATATGCAATGGATGGAGGCCATTTGAGCCAGAGCATCCAGTGAAGGATTCCATCCTTTATCTATGAGGAGTTTTCCCACATGTGAGCGCTGTACTTGTTTGTTTTTTCTAAACATAATAAATGAATAGTCTGGCCATTGAAATTAATTAACGCCCAAGCGCTTGCAGCCTGTAAAAGTGCCTAAAAGCTTGTAAAAAGCTTTAGACGCTTTTACAAGTGCCAGGCTTTTTTTCTGCCAAAACGTTGCTACAAGGAGGAAAGACTTCTAGAAGGAGTTTGCAATAGGTCTTGTGTGCATGAGGGCTTAAATAAATAAAAAAAGGGCCAGTGAAGAAAAAAAAAAAAAAAAAAAAAAAAAAAAAAAGGGGGTCATTAAGCATACTTACCTTCCCTCAGCCTTCTTTAAACTACCTAATCTTACAATACGGTGGGGGGGATTCCCACCCATTCTGGAGCAACGTCACATGACGTCCACAGTGTGTCACTGCTCTTGTGTGCCTGTGGCACGAACCTGATCTTGATAAAGAGCCAATGACACGGTTCTTGACTCATGTGATCAGCTGTGTCCAATCACAGCTGATCACATGTAAACACGGAAGTGACGTTTCAGCTCTCCTCGCCTCACACTGACAGGGTAGACTGTACAGGCGATCAGTGCCCATCAGTGATGTCAGTCAGTGCTGCCCATCAGTACAGCATATTGGTGCCATCTATTAGTGCCACCTATCAGTGCGGCATATCAATGCCTCCATATCAGTGCCACCTAATCAGTGCCCATACGTGCCGCCTCATCAGCACATATATCAGTGAAGGAGAAAAATTTCCTTTTTACAAAATTTAACTAGGAAAAAAAAAAGTTTTTTTTTTAAAGTTTTTTTTTTTAGCAAAAAATGAATCAAAAACCCAACGGTGATTATATACCACCAAAAGAAAGCTCTATTTGTGGGAAGAAAGTGCTAAAAATTTGGTTACAGTGTTTCATGACAGCGTAATTGTCAAAGTGTGACGAAAAAAATAAAAAAGCGGAAAATTGTCCTGGACAGGAAGGGGGTGAAAGTGCCCAGTATTGAAGCGGTTAAGCAAGGGGTGACATCACCATCATTTCTGGAGAGAGATTCTAGGGACGCTGACAGTTCAAAATCACACGGGAAGACACCTCAGCACAGTCCTATAGTGTCTTATTGTAGGATTTTAGGTACATAGCAATGGCCAGGATCTCCCCAGAAAAGACATCAGAAGAACCTGTGAACTCAATGGACTAGCCTGAACAATGCAGAATTTTTTTTTTGGGGGGGGGGGGGGGGGGATGATAGTGGGGGGTTTCGTGTGTAAACCAGTAATAATTACAGAAAACGAGGAACAACAGTTGTCAGACCCCCCCCCCCCCCCCCCCCAAGTAGCTGTGACAACACATTTCCTATTCAAGCTATACTTCAAAATGTGAATGGATTTTTATTCATGATTTAAACATAATGTCGCCAAAAGTATCAGCAGAAAAGCAAATCCAAGTAGATAGCATGACACTGGCAACTGTTATGATGCCCACACCACTTCATTTGTTCAGCATGTCACACTGACCTTTGTCAAAGTAACGCAAATCACAATGTGCAATTGTTTCAGCCCACACCAAAAGAGCTTTCTAATGCTCAAGAAGTCTCCCTTATAAAAATGTCTCAAAACTCATATGGCAGTCTAACCCCAATTTGGTAGTTTGGTTGTAAAGGAAGACGGTTTTTACCCTGCTGTATTCTATGCAGAAAGGTATAAAAAAAATAAAATCTTCTGCATGTAGCCCCCCTAAACACATACCTGAGCCCGATTTTCATTCAGCAATGTGCATGAGAGGCGAGGCTCACTTGCTCCTCATTGGCTCAGATACAGCAGCAGAAGTTATTGACTCCCGCTGCTGTCAGAGCCAGTGAGGAGGGAGCGAGGGCAGGGCCGAGCCTCGCTCTATGTGTCTTATGGACACCGAGCAGGGCTCAGGAGAGAGATTGCTCAAGTGCCCCCATAGCAAGCGGCCACTGGGGGGGGGTTGGGATTTGGAGCCCAGAGCCAAAGGGACCTCAGAGGAGGAGGATTGGGGCTACTCTGTGCAAAACTATTGTTTTAAAAGTATTTTTAGAGTATGACAGGTAGGTTTTTTTAAGGAAAAAAAATAAAAAATCTTTACAATCACTTTATTATGCTGGAAACTATCCGTGTTCACAGGCTGGAAAAAACAAAAAAAACAAACACCACAAGCGTGTTCAAGGGGATGAGATTTTGCTCATAAAAAACTGACGCCTCTAAACACTAGGCACATTTTAACGTTACTGCACTGTAATGGCCAGAATAAAATAATATTCTGGCCAATGGAATCCATTATTGCTCAAATGATTGAAGCAACTAAATGCATGTGTAACACAGCTTTTCTCTTGCCACAAGTTCTGGCGTTCAGAGGGGAAAAGCAAATGCCCTGTTAACCCGTTTGCATGACCTTTATATTTAACCACTTCACCCCCAGAAGGATATGTCCCCTTCCTGACCAGGCCATTCTTTGTGATATAGCACTGCATTGTTTTAACTGACAATGCAACGTTGTACCCTAACAAAATTTGCATCCCTTTCTTCCCCACAAATAGAGCTTTCTTTTGGTGGTATTTGATCACCTCTGCGGGTTTTATTTTTTGCGATCTAAACAAAAAAAAAAAAAGAACGACAATTTTGAAAAAAAAATATTTTTTTTTTACTTTTTGCTATAATAAATATCCTCAAAATGTTTTAAAAAAAAAAAATAAAAAAAAAATAAAAAATGTCTTCATCAGTTTAAGCCAATATATATTCTACATATTTATGGTAAAAAAAAAAAAAAATCTCAATAAGCATATATTGATTGGTTTGCACAAAAGCTATAGAGTCTACAAACTGTGGGAAAGATTTTTTTTTGCGAACTGACAGAAAAAAAGGGTCCTGTGTGTGTTTGGACGGAATGTAGTGCGATATCAGTCATGCTATCTGTATGGCTGACATCGCATGTAATGTGAACAGCAGTGGCGCTGCGAATTACATGCGATGTCTGGCATCGCACTAGTGTGAACCGGCACTAAGACCAGGCCTTTTTCTGACGTTTGTTGTTTACAAGTACAAATCTGTATTTTTTGCAAGAAAATTTTCTTAGAACTCCCAAACACACACACACTGTGTGTATTATATATTTAGCAGAGACCATAGAGAATAAAATGTCAGTTGTTGCAATATTTTATGTCACACTGTACTTGTACAGTGCTCTTTCAAAATGCAGACCGAATTTTGTGAAAAATGTTACGCTGAGTAAATAGATACCCAACATGTCATGCTTCAAAATTGTGACCCCAGATCTCTCATTATCTTTAAAAGCAAAATAAAATAAAAAATATTTGGACTTTAAAGTGGAGATCCACCCAAAAAAAATAAAAATGTAATTAATGTGCATGAAATAGTACAAAGAAAAACATTTGGAGAAAATGTTTTTTTTTTTTTTTTAACTTACCTTTTTATGCCTGTTGCTATGTGGTTCCTTGAAATCTTCCTTCTTCATCACGTCACTTCACTCGTCGCCTCCGCTCACTGTGTGTCATCATTTCCCAGGAGACAGTGGGCAGCCCTGAGGGCTAGGTTGCCATAACAGGGCGGGCACTTCCGACGACGCCCATTGTTATGGCAACCTGTATATTTTACAGCGCCGCTACGGCACATTACTGCGCATGCGCGAGAACGGGGTGGTACATGCTGGTCGCTCAGCTGCACCGTATCCCGGAAATAAATGCTTGTGGGCTTCACATGCCCACAAGCAAAAATGACAACGGCCATCAATCAATGATATATGTTTCTTTTGGGTATTAAACGCGGCATTGGGGGGACAAATTGCGGCAAAAACTTGCGTATTACATGGCAATGTATTAAAAAAAAACAATTTCTGAAGTTAAATGTTGTTGGAACTCCGCTTTAAGAAAAAAAAAAAAAAAAAAAAAACAACAATAATCAATGTTGCAGCTATAGCCAATGGCACTGACTGTTCTGTAAAAAAAACAACAGGCTGGTCTATCAACCGACTTGTATACAACCAGCCAGCCCATACATAAATTTAAATTTGGCTCCTGTTGAACCGGCTGAATTTCGGTCCATGTAGCTGGCATAAGACAAGAAGTGTGTCACTGGCGGGATCACCGGGTGGAAAAAAAAAAAAAAGAAAAAAATCCTAAATAATTGCAGCCACCACATCTAAGGTTTGGTAAACTGCAAATCGATGACATTTTTCTTTTTGGGTTTAATAGTGCTTTAAATAATACCAACACACCCAAGTGCTTTGCCTAGATAATAAGAACTGTTTGGGCTATAAAAAACATAAACAAATGAGCATAACTAATGAAATGCACTAGAGATCATGAACCACTTATACTTACACATGCAAAACAAGTATAAAATGCCCGGTATATTTGCAAACGTGCATAAAATGCCAATACCTGAAAGTGGCCGTGTACCAATAATGAAAAAACAAACAAACAAGCACTTGCCCAAGATCTTCTCCTAGGGCAATCAATGATATTTTCATCTCCTGGTGAGATCACAAAGCTTGCACAAGAAGGCAGAGCAGTGGGACCTAAGGTCACATGTAATACATATAAATGAGATATGGAATTCATGTGGTTGAGGGGAAAAAATGTGTTCTAAATTATAACCAACCACTGCCTGGCACATTCCACCACCAGAAAAATCAGAACCCGGACAGCTGATCACAACTGATTTTTCATTCCCTCACGCATGACAAGCTGATCTACCGAATTAAAATGGTTTAGTTTATTGCTTTCATGTTCTCTTACTTTCTCTGTGCCATCACTTTTTAGCTTTTAATAATGTTTATTGCTGTATGAAACGTCAAAAGTGGCACAATTTTTGAGGGAGCTGCAGGTGGCAAAAACATAGGAGCATAGATTTGTAAAGGGGCTGTAACAGCAAGCCTATGTAATGAGCCTCCAGTCTCCAACAATTCCTAAATACATATTTTGTCATGCATGGTCTCTGGCCAGCAGCGGTTGCGCGCCTGCGGGGCGCCTGGCCAGCATCTGTTGCGCGCCTGCGGGGCGCCTGGCCAGCTTCTGTTGCGCGCCTGCGGGGCGCCTGGCCAGCATCTGTTGCGCGCCTGCGGGGCGCCTGGCCAGCATCTGTTGCGCGCCCGAGGGGCGCCTGGCCAGCATCTGTTGCGCGCCCGAGGGGCGCCTGGCCAGCATCTGTTGCCCGCCCGAGGGGCGCCTGGCCAGCACCTGTTGCCCGCCCGAGGGGCGCCTGGCCAGCATCTGTTGCCCGCCCGAGGGGCGCCTGGCCAGCACCTGTTGCCCGCCCGAGGGGCGCCTGGCCAGCACCTGTTGCCCGCCCGAGGGGCGCCTGGCCAGCACCTGTTGCCCGCCCGAGGGGCGCCAGCCCAGCACCTGTTGCCCGCCTTGAGGGGCGCCAGCCCAGCACCTGTTGCCCGCCTTGAGTGGCGCCAGCCCAGCACCTGTTGCACGCCCGAGTGGCGCCAGCCCAGCACCTGTTGCACGCCTGCAGTCTCTGACAGCTGTCTGTAGCATTACTTACATTGAATAATATGGAGTTGGTCTTTGCTCATGACAAGGGCTGCACTATAACAATTAATTTGGCCACCGCTGGTCTAAGCTTTTAACTAGTGTCTGTGAGGACCAATTTATAAACACAATCATGAAGCATTCAAATGTAGTCGATCTTTCCACATACAAAACCAATACATGAACCCAACACAAGGAAAATAAAATCTGATCCTGCTATGGCACAGAGGGATCCGTACAAACATAAACCCTCCTAGGG